>CM053792.1:19877264-20482264 GCA_028749045.1 Cupressus sempervirens | reverse complement strand
AGGGACATATTCGAATGGGTATTATGGGTCAAAAGGGGTCAAAGGGTGACCTATGACCCTCTTTGCCCCATTAAACGATGAAATATGTCCCTAGGGGTCCTAGGACCCCTAGGAACATAGTCGAATCATTCATATGGGTCAAAGGAGGTCATAGGGTGACCTATGACCCCCTTTGACCTATTAAATGACGACATATGTCCCTAGGGGTCCTAGGACCCCCAGGGACATAATCGAATCATTCATATGGGTCAAAGGGGGTCATAGGGTGACCTATGACCCCCTTTGACCCATTAAACGACGACATATGTCCCTAGGGGTCCTAGGACCTCTAGGGACATATTCGAATGGGTAATATGGGTCAAAGGGGGTCATAGGGTGACCTATGACCCTCTTTGACCCATTAAACGATGACATATGTCCCTAGGGGTCCTAGGACCCCTAAGGACATATTCCAATCGTTCATATGGGTCAAAGGGGGTCATAGGGTGACCTATGACCCTCTTTGACCCATTAAACGACGATATATGTCTCTAGGGGTCCTAGGACCCCTAGGGACATATTTGAATGGGTAATATGAGTTAAAGGGAGTCATAGGGTGACCTATGACCCTCTCTGGCTCATTAAACGACAACATATTTCTCTAGGGGTCCTTGGACCCCTAGGGACATATTCGAATTGTTCATATGGGTCAAAGGGGGTCATAGGGTGATCTATGACCCCTTTTGACCCATTAAACGATGACATATGTCCCTAGGGGTCCTAGGACCCCTAGGGACATATTCGAATGGGTAATATGGGTCAAATGGGGTCATAGGGTAACCTATGACCCTCTTTGACCCATTAAATGACGACATATGTCCCTAGGGGTCCTCAGACCCCTAGGGACATATTCGAATCATTCATATGGGTCAAAGAGGGTCATAGGGTGACCTATGACCCTCTTTGACCCATTAAACGATGACATATGTCCCTTGGGGACCCCTAGGGACATATTCGAATGGGTAATATGGGTCAAAGGGGGTCATAGGGTGACCTATGACCCTCTTTGACCCATTAAACGACGACATATGTCCCTAGGGGTCCTAGGACCCCTAGGGACATATTTGAATCGTACATATGGGTCAAAGGGGGTCATAGGGTGACCTATGACCCCCTTTGACCCATTAAACGACGACATATGTCTCTAGGGGTCCTAAGACCCCTAGGGACATATTCGAATGGGTATTATGGGTCAAAGGGGGTCATAGGGTGACCTATGACCCTCTTTGACCCATTAAATGACGACATATGTCCCTGGGGGTCCTTGGACCCCAAGAGACATATTCGAATGGGTAATATGGGTCAAAGGGGGTCATAGGTCTTTGACCCATTAAACGACGACATATGTCCCTAGGGGTCCTAGGACCCTAGGGACATATTCGAATTGTTCATATGGATCAAAGGGGGTCATAGGGTGACCTATGACCCCCTTTGACCCATTAAACGACGACATATGTCCCTAGGGGTCCTAGGACCCCTAGGGACATATTCGAATGGGTAATATGGGTCAAATGGGGTCATAGGGTAACCTATGACCCTCTTTGACCCATTAAACGATGACATATGTCTCTAGAGGTCCTAGGACCCCTAGGGACATATTCGAATCGTTCATATGGGTCAAAAGGGGTCATAGGGTGACCTCTGACCCTCTTGACCCATTAAATGACGATATATGTCTCTAGGGGTCCTAGGACCCCTAGGGACATATTCGAATGGGTAATATGGGTCAAAGGGGGTCATAGGGTGACCTATGACCCTCTTTGACCCATTAAACGACGACATATGTCCCTAGGGGTCCTCGGACCCCAAGGGACATATTCAAATGGGTAATATGGGTCAAAGGGGGTCATAGGGTGACCTATGACCCTCTTTGACCCATTAAACGACGACATATGCCCCTAGGGGTCCTAGGACCCTAGGGACATATTCGAATCGTTCATATGGGTCAAAGGGGGTCATAGGGTGACCTATGACCCCCTTTGACTCATTAAACGATGACATATGTCCCTAGGGGCCTAGGACCCCTAGGGACATATTTGAATCGTTCATATGAGTCAAAGGGGGTCGTAGGGTGACCTATGACCCCCTTTGACCCATTAAATGACGACATATGTCCCTAGGGGTCCTAGGACCCCTAGGGACATATTCGAATGGGTAATATTTTATATATTTTTATATTATATTTTATATTTATTATATTAATTTACTGTATATTATAATATAAAATATTATTATTATACTATATTATTATAATTTATAATATATTATACTTTTTTATTATATATAATATTATAAGATATTACTTATTATTATTATATTATATTATATTATTATAATATAATATGTTATTATAATATTATTATTATAGTATAATATTATATGATTATAATATAATAATATTATTATTATTATATTATAGTATAATAATAATTATAATAATAATATTATTATATTATAGTATAATAATAATTATAATAATATTATTATATTATAGTATAATAATTATTATAATAATAATATTATTATATTATAGTATAATAATAATTATAATAATATTATTATATTATAGTATAATAATTATTATAATAATAATATTAAATAATAATAGTATGATATATTATTTAATATTATTATTATTATTTTATTTCAATAATAATAATATTAAATAATATATCATACTATTATATGATTTTAATTATTAGTCGGATATTGGATTTAAAATCGGATATCCGATATGATATCGGATATCTGATAAGGCTCGGCTTAACCTTCCAAGTTTGGTTCCTGGATAGGTAAAAAAAAGTTAGAGCGGATTTTGAAGCACTTATAGGCATCTTCAAACTCTTTTTTTTTTCACATCGCCACTTTTTGGCACACCATGATCCTGCACATACCCATATATATATATATATATATATATATATATATATATATATATATATATATATATATATATATATATATATATATATATATATGTATGTATGTATGTATGTATATATATGTGTGTATGGATATATATGTGCATGTATATATATGTATATGTATATATATGTGTGTGTATAATTAGCATTATTATACTATAATTGAAAGAGTTTATGCAATATAAAATATGTTTCTACTGACGAGACTTTTCTTTATTTCATTTGTCCAAAATAAAAATAAGATCTTTAGATATTAAATTAAATCAATTTCAATTTTTTTTTACATAATATTAAAAATGAATTTGATTTGAGATAAATATTTCAAAATAAGTAAATTATGAATTTTACTTTATAAAAAAATAAATTTGTAATATTAAGAATAAACTTTACAACACTACTTGTTAATGCATTTTTATCCCATATAATTTAAAAATATAACCTTTAGATCCTCTTAATAAAATATTTTTTAACATAATTCAATATTACTACTAAAAAACACTATGTTATTGTTTCATCTTCTTCTACTTATTGCACAAGGCAAGGACTCAAGCTCTCTAGAGCTCTTGTTTAAATAGTTTATTTAGATTATTCACCTTCAAATTGTTTTTACATTGTATACGAGTATTTGTATATATTGTATCTTTAATGATGAATTTTTATTTGGTTTCAACCATATCTTATTTATAACAAAAAAAAGAAAAGTTCTTTTATTGAACATTTTCTTGAGGATTTTTCATCTATCCATTTTACATTTAAGATGGTAAAAATCAATTCTCTATGGTACAACTCAAGATCTATTTTTTAATCTCTTCATTAGTGTTGAGACAATCTTGCAAACCAATGCTTCACTGGCTCATCCATTTCTTGGTTTGCTTCGTCTAAGTCTTCTTCCAATAATTTAATTCCTCCTACCAATATTTTTAAATCAATGTTGCTTATCATGTTTTTAACTTTCTCTAAAAAACTTAGTAAGTGAGTTATTGTTGCGTTCTCCATTGGGGAAGTTTCTACTTCCCCCAAAAGAATCTCATAAAGGACTATCAACTTAATCTTCAAACTACTCATGATTAGATACTTTTGGATATTTTTAATTGCCTCTACTTGTGGTTTGACATGCTACTCTCCTAGATCTCACTAACATAAAGGATAATTGGCATAACCAACAAAATTAAGAGGGTTTTCCTTGTTTTCTAATCTCATAACTTTCCTTCCCTACCCATGTTTTGAAAATAGTAAGAAGATCTCCACCTCCTTAAATCCTTTATTATCTAATTTACCATTTTAAAATAGAAGCATCCAACAGTTAATATTGTTTTATCACTTTTTCTTTAGTGACATTATGGACCATAGATGTATTGGTGCTCAATCATCTTTTTCTCCTATTCTTCCATGTATCTCCCCTTTTCATAAATGTAGTTCTTGATGTCTCAGGGCTATCTCTTTGTAGGTCAACCTAGGTCAACCTATTCCCTGAGCATTTTAAATCACAAGGCTAGTTTTACCTTGGGGTTGTAAATTATAAAATTGACTGACCTCGTCAGCTTTTTTTTTGGCTCTAAAACTAATATAAAAGGAAGCCTAGACACCTACTTTTGACATCCATAATCATTTTTAAGATATCCATTGTTGGAATTCTTTAGAATAACTGAGAAGGGGGGTGAATCAGTTATCCAAGGTCTAGATGTACAAATATAACTTTTCATAGCTTAGTGAACCCATATCTGTAAACTATTTTCATCATGAATGCATCCATTAGATTATGCAATCACTCAAACTCGTAGGTTAGTGTCAAATCAATTCACAATAATGTAAACATGAAATATAACAGATTCAATAACACATTT
Source organism: Cupressus sempervirens (assembly GCA_028749045.1). Lineage (NCBI taxonomy): Eukaryota > Viridiplantae > Streptophyta > Pinopsida > Cupressales > Cupressaceae > Cupressus > Cupressus sempervirens. Next base: position 20,477,457 of record CM053792.1, on the reverse strand, counting down.
GACACAATGATTTCATGTGGAAACCCAATTTGGGAAAAACCACTAGTAACATGCTACTCATTCTCACTCTTCTAAAGTGATGTCTTGTGAAAGGCCAGCCTTGTTAAAGGTTACAATGCACACTGTTAAATGTGACCTAGTTAAAGGATTTCAATCACCTTGTTAGGAGTGAGCCTTGTTAGAGGACTTTAGATCATTCACTTGGAATGTCACTCGGTTAAAGGATTTACAAATGATTGTTAGGTCAACCTTAATCCAAAAAATTTACCCTAGACTAATACAATGATTAGAGAGTAACAATAAGGCTTGATCTGATAACAACTTACAACACACTTGCAGATTATAGATCTCTTTTTCAGTCCTTCATTATGCTTGGCTTTCATACACTTCAGCTTTGATAGCTTGTTCACCCTTCAAGCATCCATACCCTTAAGGCTTCTTATTTTTCTTGCCAATGCAATCTCTTCTCTTAGGCCATTGAATGAAGCAATACCCTAGACTCCTTGTCTTCCTTAGGTTCTCGCACATTACATCCCTTTTTTTTCACTAGCCATCTCTTTAAATAGAGAATTAAGATCTTTTGTCGTTCTTCCTCCATCATCCATTTTAGGGTTAGGTCAGATTAGGTAAGATTCAATAAATCTAACCCTCATTTCATTTCATTCCCTTCTAAAAAATTATCCTTCAATTCTATTTGAATTAGCCCACAAAATGGTTTACCATGAATTCTGTGCCACTAGCTCAACCTTATCTTCCACATGGTTCACAAAATCCAAGAAATCAAACTTGTCGACTCAAATTCATTGAATTCTTGATCTTTCTCATAATGTTGACACTCGACATCAACTAGCTTCTGATTCTCGGCACATATTGTGTTACTTGGTATCCACTATCAAAACACTCGGCATGAACTAAAGTTTACTGATGCTCAACATCAACTAAAATTTACTTGGGTTACACTAAAATTGACTTTGCTCTACTCTAACTAATTTTTTTCTCGGCTTGCACTAACTTTTCTTGGCACCTACTATCCACTCAGTCAAGCTTGGTAGACAAACTTCATTCAACTTGTTCTTCTAGACTTAATGTAATCCAACCTTTGCAACCTTAAGTAGATTATCAGTGCACTATAATATCACTATCTTAACTAAGTCTTGTACTCCTTTTCATATCATAACTCAACCTTTCCTCATTTGATCAAATCCTCTTCATCAATCAAATAAATGATAGTACTTAAATCATATAAGCAATTGTCTTACCAACAAGTAGAAGGTTTGACATCAATGAGAAAACAATGATTGAAACACATTTATCAAACTGACCAAACTTAATCAATAAGACCAATAAAATATCAAAAAGGAAATAATTCCTTGTATTGAGATCTCTCCCTCTATCAGCAATTTCCATCTTTTGAATAGGTTACAAAATTCTATTATGATCAACAAACAATCAATCAACTCATCCTTATGACTTCCTTTTGATCACTTCTTATATCTCCCTCAATATTATCTCCTTCTTACTAAGTAGATGTAATCAATAGGCACACTTGTGCACTTTCTCCCTCTGAGTAGATATTTCATAGTTTTGTATCTTCTATATCTAAATTTCTCCCTCTATGATACTTGTACACTTTCTCCCTCTAAGTAGATATTCCATAGTTCTGTATCTTCTATATCTAAATTTCTCCCTCTATGATTTCTTGAGCTCAATACACTTCTCTTGACAACAATTTCTCCCTCTTTGACAATAATGCCAAAGATATGTCATCCTCATATGCAGATATGAATATTTTTTAGTTTTTCCCTTTGTTACCTTTCTTGTGATTGATTTATAGCACCATCTCTTTGATTACTTTAGGTAGCTCCTAAAGTAAGATCCACTGCATCAATGTGTAACATATGTCAATCAACTTGTTTGATGCAGGGCACTCCTCATGCTTCTTTAGATAGCCTTTGATAGGGGTTGCACCCCTAGTTTACCTCTTAGATACTCATGAGCATCCTTAGGTAATTCTTTTGTGAAGATATCAGCTATTTTCTCTTTCGTGTTTACATATTCCATCCTCACCTCTTTATCTTGAACTAATTCTCTCAAGTAATGATACTTGATTGCAATGTGCTTAGTCTTTGTATGCATCACATGATTCTTTGATATATTTATAGCACTTGTATTATCACAATAAAGTATCACAGGTTCAGTGGTTTCCTCCATCATACCTTTGAGTAACTGTTTGATCCATACAATGTTTGTACAATTTACTGCAGTAACAACATATTGAACTTTAGCAATAGATTGAGAAATGTAGTTTTCTTTCTTGCTAGTCCATGTTTTGATTCATCTAAGCTAAATCATCATTTTTTGACAATTTATTGTTGGAATATCTTATTGGAAAGAATGCTTCTGAGAGGGGGCTGAACCAGAAGTATTAGCTTCTTACCTATTTCAAATCCTTAATAACATATCTTTGAAATGAACATGCATGCATATAAACATTAAGCAATCATGAGAAACAAATATGCATCACCACATAACACTTGAGATTTTGGTAACCCAAAAACCCTCCAGAAATAAGAAGGTAAAATTGAGGTGGGGATGATACCCACAAAATCACTGCAGTAATAATGTTTGACCACTTCTAATGGTCTGCCTTGTTAAAGGCATGCCCTATCAAAGGGTTTACACTGTATCAATAGTGACCTGGTTAAAGGATTTACAAACACTTTACAGGAAGTGTTACCCTGTCAAAGGATTTAGTCACTTAGTTAAAGGATCTACAAAATAGCTACTAAGCTAACCTATCACCATAGGGTTTTCTTTCTAATACAATTGCTGGAGAGTATTAGGTATAATAAACCTGATAGCTTACAATCCTTCGATTGCTGAATACAAGCACTTGATCTACTTTCTCTAATCTTGATCCTTTGTGATCTGATACTCTTTTCTCTGAAAATTAGTTTTCCTTACACACCCTTTTCCATTCCCTTACATACAATGAGATTTAGTCTTCCTTATAAAGACACTCGAAGACTTAGGGTTAGGTATGGATCTATGATCCATATTGAATCTCTGTTTCCCACTTATTCTTTGCACTTTTATCATTGGTTGCATGCCTTCTCCATTTTTCTTATTGGCTACATGAAGATTGCATAGGAAATATGAATGATTTGATCTTATCACTTAAATCCTCTGAGATTCGTCATATGTTGGCTATGAAAACGATTTTCATCTAAGTTTGTGAAGTTTCAAACTCATATGTTGATTCTGAGTTACTCGACACTTACTGCTTCATGATGCTCGACACCTTCTGTAACTCGGCTCCTGTATATGCTCGAGATCCTTTATGTAACTCGGCTCATGTATATTGCTTGGTACTTAGATCATGCTCAGTACCTATAGTCACTCGGCACTTGATCTTCACTTAGCACCTAAAGATTGCTCGGCACTTGAAGATCACTCGGCACCTGATGGATTTCCTGACTCGGCACACGCTGTGGCTCGGCATACACAGTGTACTCAGCTTCAATGTAGAAAGTGGTTAAGTGTGTTGGCACTCAAGTGTCAAAACCATTTTTAGATTAACAATCTCCCCCTTTGACATGAGTGTCAAAAACACTTAACTAAGCAATTTTTATCTGATCTTATGAGTATGTTTACTGATCTTCTTGGTATATATATAGAGGTTTAACAAAAATTTGTAACTTTGTAACTTACAATATATACCTCAAAATTATTATAACTCTTATAACTCCCCCTGAGTTGATCATGTTGATGTCTTGTGCTATTATGCCTAATGTTCTCTTTAGTATATCTTCACAATATTATCTCCCCCTTTTTGATATTGATGTCAAAGGGTCCTAAATAGTAATGCCATGCTTGGCCAAAAATGTCTTGTTTACCTCAAGGAGTATTTGGAGAGCTGCATCCTAGTTATTTAAGGCAATATCCAATGACTTTTGTTGGATTGCAAGCTCTGTTGCGAGATCAACAAGTCCTTCATGTGTAGAAATATTTGGATCCTTCTTCAAGATTGTTTCTGCATACATTTGCTCCTTGTGCAATATTTCTAAGTGAGGAGTAATGGAGGTTTGAATTTGTATAAGCTTTTCTTTTATAGTGGCTTCTTCTGCTGATAATGTTGCTAATTCCCTCTGAGTGTGTAATGTTTGAGCAAATTGCTTTTCACTCTGTGCAGGGTCTAAGGGTAGTTGTGTGCTGGAGAGCTTTAATTTACTCTCAAGGTTCAAAATTTTCTGATTTATTTCTTGTGTGAACCTAGAAAAATCACACAATTTGCTATAAAGGGAAAATATGTTCCCTAATACACTTTTTACATTTTCCAATTTCTTGGCTAGGTCAACCTGTCCCAAAATTATGTTATTAGCTATTTTCTGGTTGACTTTGCCTATAAACTTCTTTTCTGACCATTCCATTAGTTTTACATTAGTATCATGGTCTTCATTATTTACTTGGTCAACTATATTAGATAATTGCTCAAGTATTGGCCTGTTTGCATTTGGAGGTTGAAGACTAAAAGCATCCATGAATATATCTTTTATTTCATTCATTGCCTGCTTGTATTTGTAGTCTTTCCTCATTGCCTCTTGTCTCCTTCTCTTATCCAATGCACTCTGTATTTCATTCATCTTTTCCTCATTTAGAGTGCTTGAATCATAATAGGGTATTTTGATTTCTTCATCAAGCTCAGGAATACCATAATGGATGGTCCTGGCTACCCTAGTAGAACTTGAACTTGGTGTACTGACATGTAAGGTCATCATTTCAGTACTCTACTTATGACTGGGTTTGGTGGGAGTTCCTGTTTTAGGTAATTCAACCAAAGTTTGTATTGCAGACTCCTCTTTATTTTGAGTTTCTTCCTTATCCTCTTCTTCTTGCTTGTCTTCTTCCTCTTGTGTCACTACTATTCGAGGAGTACTCGCTGTCTGAACTGTTGTTCCTATGACTACCTCTATTGTTACACTCAGCTCCTAATGAGTTTGAGTGGCTAATCTTGGTGGTGACGGAGGTGGTAGAAATGTAAGACCAGTAGTTTGAATGGTTTGAGGTGGTTCTTGTGGTGACATCTTGACTTCTTTGAGTTTTTCTACTGACTTTTGAAGATTGTCCACACTGACCAATATGGGACTTGTACACAATTGTGCTTGTAGAATTGTTTGGTCAAGGATCTTAGTAAGATCCGCTGCAGTTAATGGATTGATGTTTTGACATGTGGTGTCAGCAACATCCTTAATCTTTATGATTTCTGCAGGTGTGGTAGGTGAGTGAGGTGGGCTAGGAGGTGAAGGATGTGTGTCTTGCACACTTTGTTGTTCATCAGTTCCTTTTTCTTCATCGTTTCCTTCCTCCTCTCTTTCTTTCTTATTTTCCTCTTCTTCAACCTTTTTCTCTTCTCTCCTCTTCCTTCTTTCTTCAGGTTTAGCAGCAGCTTCCTCTTTGTATACCTCTTCAAGAACATCTTCAAATGTCTTGTACAAGTTTTTCCAAACTCTTGTTGTTCTCTGCACAACTTCTTCAATTTTGTTTTGCAGGATGGAGAATGCCCTATATTTAGGTGTAAACCTTTTTCTATGCCTTTTGACTACTTGAGTTACCTGTTCTTTTGTTAAATCAGGCAGTAGGTTTGCTAGGGTTGATTCCCTCATCTCTTTCTCCATCATTAGATAGAAATGCCATCTGTCTTCTATAGTTTTAGACAATTCCTTTGGCAATTGTCCATCTAGTTCAAGAGGTGTATACTTGAATTGTGCCATTAATGCATAGACTGATTCTTCTATGCTATTTTGTTCTTCTTTACTGAAATTATTGAAATCAATCTTTTTCATTTCATTTAAGTCTCCATTCCTAATCTTCTTACATAATATATCAATTGAAGACTTAGGAGGACTTACCTTTTCAGTCTGATCTTCTTCATCATTATCAGGTTGGGCCACATATCTTTTCTTTTTCTTTGGCTCTTCCTGTGCCTTTGTGTTTTTCTTCTTTGTGGCTTCCTCTTTAGCCTTTTGGGTAGAGGCCCTTGTTGTAGCTCTGGTTGTTGGCTTCTTAGGCATTTGCACGGCAGCTTTCTTTGGTGAAGGCTGAGAAGCAGGAGGTGTCTTTGTTTTTCTTTTGATGACTCTGCCTCTAATGGGTGCTTCCTTGGTTTGTGCTTCCTCGACACTCTCATCTTTCTCAAGTGGCTCTTGTACTGGCTCACCTTCTTCTTCTCCTTCACTAATCTCTTCTTCTTCACCTGCTGCACTTGATTCTCCAACACCAAATTTCTTCTTTACCTACTTTTTTAGTTTGTCCTTTTTCTTTACTACTGAGGGTGTCTTGAGTTTTGTAACAACTCTTGATTTTACAATGCCATATGTTCTAAATGCCTTGGCAGATTTGTCCATTTCCTCTGCAAGTAATGTTGTGATGGCTTCAGAAGCTTGGTCAACATCGAGCTCATATCCCAATGGTCTAAGCCATCTTGTTCTTGGAAGGACTGCTTGAATGTAAGTGTAATCAATATCAACAAGAAAACATATGTCATTTATATGCTTTTCTACCAGTGAAACTGGTATTCTCATTTTGTTCTTCATTGCATTTTTGAAATCCTCAAAATAGATAGACATTTGATCATCAAAGCTATCTCCCATTTGTGCAATGAAATCATTAATTTGATCAACAATGGTTTTATTCTAACTCCAGTTGATTTTGGCAAATGAAGGGCATTCCTTCATTGCATAGAAGAACATACAAACCAACACTGAACCAAATTTACATTGTGCTCCCTTGGACTTTCTAATAGCTCCAAGATTTTCATTGATCTATTGCAACAAGAGCTCTGCAAGGTCATAAGTGTGGTCTTTCTTTACAAGTTTATGTGCCACATCTTTTGCTATGTAGGGTACACTATTTAACCTGCTAGATTGGTAAAACTTATGTGATATGATCCTTACATCAAAGTCTAGAAGGGGATCAGTTATGGTGTTTATAGTCATGCCTCTATTGTTCCACTTTGCACCTATGTTCTTGTCCATTGTTTCCTTCTTTTCACTTCTCAAAGTCTTTGGCTGATCTAGGGTTGGAAAGCTAGTAACCCTATGAACCATCTTCTTAGTAATCTTGACTTGCCCTTGTTCTAACCAGAATGATCCATCATGCATTTTGCTAAGTATAATGCATATCCACTCATTTTTTAATACGATTGGAAAAACTAGGGCTTTAGTTAAACCCTTCTTTTCTATGATAGAAAACTCATCTTTTAGAATACCATTTTCACAGAGTTTTTCATAGGCATTAAATATTTCCAAATCTCCTATGGCTCCTATTTTACAATTATAACATTTTCGCACATCCTGAACCATAACAACTTTTTTAGGGATGGCGGATAGGGCACCAACGGGATCGTTTTTGTATGCAACCTCTGGTATAGGTCTAAACTCAGGTTGCTTAACTTCGTTGCTAACAAGTTGAATCTCATGGCTCATTTTCCCTTGGGTCATTTTTGAACTAGATGCCATTTATATCCGAACTAGGGTTTTAATGATTAAAGTAAATTTCTCAAACTGTAAAACTCGACACTTGAAGGAAATACCTAGATAGATACTTAGATCACTTGGGTAGATGTTGAATTGCTGTAAATCACTAGTTAAAAGCTTGAAAGTTGCTCAATTGTGCTCAAGGAAATTGCTCTTCATTTTAATGGCTCAAGAATGAATTGATTTTTACTTTTAAGCGGCAAAAGAAATTTTTACATTTAATGCATTTTAGTATCTACACTTGTCACTCGGCTTCCAAATGTTTTTCAACTCGGCTTCCACTCGGCAGCTATACTTACTCGGCATCTACTTACTTTGTTGATAACTCGACATCCAAAGACAACTCGGCATCATTGTTCAAGTTTAGTCTTAGCATCTTATCTTAAGCTTATTTCTTCTTTTCAGTGCTTCTTTGTCTTGGGACTGATGTATGATATAGCTTTGTATATCAGTCCCATATATCTCTCTTATGCTTAGATTAATGAAGTGTGATCACTTGACCCGTTAGGTGAAGTGATCCCTTTGCTTGATGTACTGCACTCATCTTTCTTCTTCCAAGTTTTATTCATTTGTCCTTTTATGACATCAATCTTTTCTTTCCCTTTCTTGGCTTCAGTATTTGGTGCTTTGGACCTTGTAGGACAATTTTTTCTGGTATGACCAGTTTTCAAGCAACTGAAACATGTGGTTTGGCTCAACCATCTTTTATAGTTCCCCTTGAAATGTGTTCTTATGCAATTCTGGGGTATATGTCCATATTCTTGACAATAGTGACAACTATACCTGGTGTTATAATCCCAATGGTAGTGACTTTCATTCCCTTTTGTTGGTTGATTTGATGTCCACATAGGCTTTGATCTGCATTCAAATGCCCTATGTCCATATTTCTTGCAATTATGACAATGTCCATCAAATCTTTGTGTTCTTGGGATTTTGGATCTGCAATCTTATGTCATATGTCCTTGCATGTTGCACTTGTGACAGTAACTCTTGCTTTTGTGTGTGTTTGGTTGATTGATTCTTCTACTCTTGCAAATATTAGCAGTATGTCCCCTTTTATTACAGTAATGAAAAGTGGGTTTAGAATCCTTACCTTTGTCACTTCTTTGCTCAACACTCTTTGATGATTCACCAACTTCAATGCTGTTGTATCTGAGTCCTGATGTATCATGGGCTGATCTTGGGAATTTCAGCAACTGTTCAAAGTATTTTATGACTTCGCTTGACTTGTTGAGATTCTCTGCTGTCTCTTTTTCTCTGTTCAATTCATTCTGCAATTGTTCATTTTGCATCCTCAGAGTAAAGATCTCAATATCTTCCATATTAAGTTCATGATGAACATTCATCATTTGAGCAAGTGTATCTATCTACATGTTTGAGATCCTTGTTAATTCAGTACATTTTTCTTCCAGTCTGCTTGCAAGATTTCTTTTGTCATCTTCCATCATAATTCTATCCTCAACTGCTCTTTTCTTTTGTTCAGTGATTTCACATAACATTATGGCCTGTGATTCATGTTCCATCTTGAGAGATATTATTTCTTCTGCTTGAACTTTGTTTTTCTCCATCAGTTCTATTATTGCTGCATCGAATTCTTTAGTGTCTCCATTGGCAAATACTTGTGTGGTATCAATCTCCTTGTAGTGTATGTCATTTTTAGATATGACTATCTCCTTTCTTCTTTTCAAAGATTTTCTTAATTCCACTCTAGCTTCCTCTACTTTTTACATCTATCACCTAGTTCTCAATGATCTTTCCAAGTTTGAAAACTTTCATCTTTAGATCTTTTCCTCCAAGCTGTTAGGCTTCTTTTTGAGAGAAGTTTAGCTCTGATACCAATTGTTGGAATATCTTATTGGAAAGAATGCTTCTGAGAGGGGGGTGAATTAGAAGTATTAGCTTCTTACCTATTTCAAATCCTTAATAATATATCTTTGAAATGAACATGCATGCATATAAACATTCAGCAATCATGACAAACAAATATGCATCACCACATAACACTTGAGATTTTAGTAACCCAGAAACCCTCCAAAAATAAGAAGGTAAAACTGAGGTGGGGATGATACCCACAAAATCACTGTAGTAATAATGTTTGACCACTTCTAATGGTCTGCCCTGTTAAAGGCTTTACAGTGTATCACTAGTGACTTGGTTACAGGATTTACAAACACTTTACATGAAGTGTTACCCTGTCAAAGGATTTAGTCACCTAGTTAAAGGATCTACAAAATACCTGCTAAGCTAACCTATCACCATAGGGTTTTCTTTCTAATACAATTGTTGGAGAGTATTAGGTATAATAAACCTGATAGCTTACAATCCTTCGATTGCTGAATATAGGCACTTGATTTGCTTTCTCTGATCTTGATCCTTTGTGATCTGATACTATTTTCTTTGAAAATTAGTTTTCCTTACACACCCTTTTCCATTCCCTTACATACAATGAGATTTATTCTTCCTTATAAAGACACTGGAAGACTTAGGGTTAGGTATGGATCTATGATCCATATTGAATCTCTATTTCTTGCTTATTCGTTGCACTTTTATCATTGGTTGCATGCCTTCTCCAATTTTCTTATTTGTTGCATGAAGATTGCATAGGAAATATAAATGATTTGATCTTATCACTTAAATCCTCCGAGATTCATCATATGTCAGCTATGAAAATAGTTTTCATTTGATTTTGTGAAGTTTCAAACTCATATGCTGATTTTGAGTTACTCAGCACTTATTGCTTCCTGATGCTCAACACCTTCTGTAACTCGGCTCCTGTATATGCTCGACATCCTTTATGTAACTCAGCTCCTGTATATTGCTCAGTACTTAGATCATGCTCGGTACCTGTAGCCACTTGGCACTTGATCGTCACTTAGCACCTAAAGACTTCTCGGCACCTGAAGATCACTCGGCACCTGATGGATTTTCTGACTCAACACACGCTATGGCTCGGCATACATAGTGTACTCAGCTTCAATGTAGAAAGTGGTTAAGTGTGTTGGCACTCAAGTGTCAAAACCATTTTTAGATTAACATTTATGTCTTGTCACCATAGGTGTACCTTACTGGCTTGGAATCTTCCAATCCAAAAGTTTTCAATGTCTCCTTTACATACTTTGATTGAGTGATGTATATACATTATTTTATCTAATGTACTTGCAAACCCACAAAGAACTTGATCTCTCAAAACATAGACATCTCAAATTCTTGCTTCATTTCATTTGCAAAAGTCTTACATAAAGTATCTTGACCTCCAAATATGATATCATCAATAAAAAATCAGATAACAAAATACCTTTCTCTTTCTCTATCTTCAAGTACAGATTGTTGTTATCATCAATCCTCTCAAATCCAATCTTCACTAGATAATTATGTAGTCTCTCATACCATGCTCTTGGCGCTTGCTTCAAATCGTATAAAGCTTTGTGTAGTCTACATACCATTTTTTTGTTGTTGGCATCAACAAATCCTTCTGGTTGTATTATATAAACCTCTTCCTCCAATATACCATTAAAAAATGTAGACTTAATGTCCATTTGATAAGCTTTGAAACCTTTGTATGCAGAGTAAGGAAATAGGGTTCTTACTCATTCCAATCTTACAACAAGAGCAAATGTCTCTCCATAGTCTATCCCTTCTTTTTGTGCATATCCTTTACAAACTAATCTTGCCTTGTTCCTAATGACTTCACCATTTTCATCTAGCTTGTTTCTATATACCCACTTGGTAGCAATCACATTTTTGTCTTTTGGTCTAGGAACTAGAGTCCATGTCTTATTTTTCTTAATTTGTTCAATCTCTTCTTCTATGGATTTACTCTAGTCCACATCTTCTAAGGCATCTTTAATTGTTTTAGGTTCTTGCATACTCAACAAACATGTGTCGTCTCTCAACTTGTTCCTTGTCATAGGTCTAGCATCTTTATCTCCAATGATTTGTGCAGCATAATGATGTCTCTTGACATACTTAGACAATCTTGGTTCAGCTCTGGCTTCTAGATTTGGTCTCTCAACTTTTGAACCACTATGTACCTCTATGTCAGGTAGTTCAACATCTCTTTCATGTACACTAATTTTATAATCATAATGTGTCTCAACTTCATTCTGTAACTTGACACCTAAATGTAGCTCAGTTCTTGAATGCAACTCAACATTCATAGTATGTGACTTGGCAGTCACTGAAACTTTCTATTGGTTTGCAAATTCATTTACAACATCTTCATCAGTAGGCATACCTTCATAAAATTATACAATTGATTTTTATTCTTCTGGTTCCTTCATAGGTTCAACCTTATATACTTCTGTATATTCATCAAATTTCACATTTGCACTTTTCAAAACTTTATTAGTGTTAGTATTTAAATGCTTATAAGCCCTACTTCTTGTGGAATAACCAGGAAATATTCCTTCTTTACTTTTTGCATTTAGTTTACCATTCCTAAAATCTTTGAGAATATAGCATTTTCTTCTAAATACCCTAAAATATTTTACATTGGGTGAGTATCCATACTATAAGAATTTTCCTTAGGGAAAAATTCACCCAAGAACTAAGAACTCAAACACAAGCACAATTGTAGACTAGAAAGGAGTATGATTAGAATAATAATGTATTCGATTCAATATGCATATAAGTACACTAGGAGTGCCTATATATAAAGGCCTCTAAGATGCATCTAGAATTCCTAAGAATCAGCTACATGATAATTCATACAACCAGGCACATGTCCACCAGATATGGGTTATCCTCCATTAACCACAGAAGTAAGTGTGATGATAAGAGGATAAGCTTACAATGGTGTAGTATGGAAATTTATGTTGTAGACAACATGTGCTAAAAAGGGAGTGTGAATAACTATGTTGTCTACATGACAACTCAGTGAATGATGCAAACTCTAGTGTTGTAGACACCATGTGTTGAATTAGAGTTGCGTACTTCTATGTGGTCAACATGACAACTCATAAATGTGTGCAAACTCCTAAGTGTCTCAAAATAAATAATAAAATAATGCAAAATAATGCATTAACCTAAGTAAACTTAAGTAAGTGTAAATAGTAAATACGTATTTACACCAACACCCCCCCTTAAGTGCAACTTAAGGGAATGCCCTTAAGCTTACAAAAACTAGGATGAAAATGCATGATGAGTCCTGACTGCTAGGCCATGTTAGGTACCTATGTACATAATGAAATGCAATCTCTCATAAAGCAGAGAAAGAGGGAAAACCTCATGAGAAAAATCCTCTCCCAAAAAGAGAGATGAATAGGGATGCATGGATGGATGGAGTAATCAAGACCCCCATTACAATATACATCCAGTATATACAATAGTGAAGAATGAGAAGAACAAGACCTCCTAGGAGGAAAAAGTCCCCCCATAAGAAAGAAGAGGAAGAGAGACAAGGTAGTCCCCCCCCAAAAGGAAGAATGCCAACCAGTGATTACTTCTCCAAGGAAGAAGCTGGTCCAAGAGTGTAGAATGATGTTCCTCCCCTTTGGAATAAACAAAGGCGAAGGTACAATCCTGAAGATGTATGGTGGCCATGAAACCTACTCAAGTATCCTGTGTTGATGTTGATGTTTGCCCCTTCCAACACTACTGAAAAGAATGAATGTAGATCTAGCAAGGATGTCTATTAAACCTATTCCACGGAACCATCTATCTCCTCAACTGATAAAGAGACCTCCGACAATTGTTGTTCGTAAGGATCCACAATCATGCCAACCTATAAAGATTGATCATGTAGAGAATGGACATGAGAGTTAGAGTGAGCCCTTGCAACAACTGTAGAAGGATCATCTTCATCAAAGAGAAGATGTAAATCATCAAGGTTGTCTTCCAAGTCTATGGTGTGTGACTCCACGAACAAACCTGCAATGTCTACAACCTAGTCATCAACTGAAGCTGGAGCTAGAAGACAACATGTATCCTACTATGTTGGACCTTTCACTGTGGAAATATAAGCATGTGGACTATATTGATGTTGTGACCTTTCACTACAACTGTCGATAGAACCCCATGTGTCTGAATCTATTGAAGCACTATCACTGGTGTCACTATCAATTTCCATTGTGTATGAAGTGTGGAGAGGATTAGAGGATAAGCTGGGTGAACTTTCCCCAAAATGAACATTCTTTTCCACAAAATTCTTATGAGTCTCTGGATCCATAAGTCTATAAGCCTTAACATTGTCTTCATATATGATGAAAGTACAAGGCCTAAGGCATGCTAGACAATTGAAGATTCTAAAGTGACTCACAACTAATTTTCTACCACACCATGCCTCAAAAGGAGTCTTTCCATCGAGGGCATTATGAGGAGACCTGGTAAGTATGTGAGTGACACTGCTAATGGCTTCGACTTCAAGTGTAGGATCAAGAGACTTGGTTTTTATCATGTAACTTGCCATGGTCTTAAGAGTTCTATTCCTCAGTGCTACAACATTTTTCTTGTGCAGACTGAATGTTGGTGGATTCTGAAGATCAATTCCCTCGTGTTTGCAAAAGTCTTTAAGTCTTCTATCCACATATCTTCTTTCATTGTCCATTCGTAGAACCTTGATGGCTTTCCTCGATTTCTATTCAACATGAATCTTGAAGGCTATAAGCTTTTCCAACACTTCATTCTTATGATGAAGGAAGTAGATCCATGTGAATCATGAAAATTCATCAACAAAAGTAAGGATGTAGTGGCCTTGGTTGACTGAAGTAATTGCAAAAGGACGTACTAAAACCATGTGAACCAATTGAAGAACAACTTGATCTCTTGAAGACTTCCCTTTATCATACTTCTCTTCAAGATGCATATCTACTGAACATGATGAACACTCACCCTTAGAAAAGTTGATATTAGGTAGACCTTTGCCCATGTGTTGAAAGAAAAGTTGTTGAAAGAGAGCAAAAGGCAAGATGACCAAACCGCTCATGCCATAGTTTTCTTTGTGGATGTGAGTGAGTCATCAAGGCTTGTGAAGGAGACTTAGGCACAAAGTGGGAGAAGGAATAAAGCCTCTTGTCATGATTGACTTTTCCCACTACAACCAATGAATCATCTTTAAGATGGTGCACCATCATTGAATTTGAAAGGAACTCAGCTTTGTGACCATCTCCAAGGTGAGTGATTTGGTAAATTGAAAGGAGATTAGAGCTAAGGTTTGGAATGTAGAGAACATTTTTGAATTCCCCATTTTCCATTTCCACATGTCCTTTTCCTTCAACTTCCATTTTGGTATCATCTACCACAAATATGTGTGGTACCTGTGACTGCTTCAATGAAGAAAAGTTTCCCTTTGAAAAACCCATATGATAGGAGGCACCTGAGTCAAGTATCCATTCCAAAGAAGAACTTGTGTTTTCCATAAGTGCTTGCCCTTTTCCCTTTGAAGTGGGTGGAGTTGAATCCTTGGAAGTACCTAACACTTGAATTTTTTTCTTCTTGAGTAGGTTTTCCAACTCATCAATTCTTTTAGTCTTGGAATGATGTTCATCATGATTCAGCTTTTTGTATTATGCACAAAAAATTTGTCCTTCTTTTCATTACTTCCCTTCTTCTTGGATGAAGAATTACCTTGCTATGAGGAGGACTGTTGTGTCTTAGATTTTTATTTCTACTTCCACTACTTCCTCTTGCTATTGTTAGAACCTTTCCCTCCTTGACTCGATTGGTGCTCATCACTAGCCACCAACGCTTTGGTCTTTGATGTCGTGATAAGTCTCAAATCTATCAAGTGAGATTATTCAACAATCAATAGCACTGCAAATTCATCAAATGTAGGCTTCTAAAAAGAACTTCCCATTGTCAACTTGTGAGTATTATAACTTGAAACAAAAGAGGCATACTTTAAAGGTAGCCTCTTTAGGATGTGATGAATCAACTTGTCATCCTTCATGGGATTTCCACAATCTTTAAGTAGTGCCCTATACTCATTAGTTTTGTTGTTGTAATCTTGAATTGTATCAAATTTCTTTGGATCTAAGAGAAGTAGACCGTCCTTAATCTGAAATCCCTTTTCCTCATCCACCTTACCATACAATGATTCAAGTTTGTCCTGTGCAAGTTTGTATTTTGTGAAACTGGCAATATGGAAGAAGAGATCTCTATGTGCACAACTCCTAATAATTTCTAAAGTTTGATTGTCCATAATTTTCCAATCAATGAGTTCTTTAGCATCAATGGGTTTGGGTATTGTACCATCAACATAAATATTTAGACCTTTTACCATTAATCTACTCCATACAATATCTTTCCATGTAGAATAATTGCGTGAAGTTAGAAGTGAACATTTATGTGAACCAATGATTCAGAAAATGAAAGGAGCACAAAAGAGAGACACAAGAACATAGTACACACCCCCCTCCCCTTTTCACTCAATCAAAAGACCCCCCCAAAAAAGATGTTTTTGGCACTTTATATGTAGTGCATGTACAATAGGCCACTTGTCAAAATGTACAAAGTGGACTTCTAATTTTAATTTTTACAACTTCCTTTTGAGGCCCAAATCTATCACTAAGCACTGTAGCTTAGATGTACAACAATTCTGAAAAGAAATGAAAGTAGTACAATGCAGAAAAAACCCTATTTTTGAAAGTGAAATTTTTATCCACACAATCCTAGAATCTAGTTATAGATTTGGAAAGTAGATGAACACTAATGCACTTTCAAAAAAAATGGAACCTATTTTCGTGACCAGATGAGCCCGTATGGAGTGTATGAAGTTGCAAAGTGCAAGATTGAATAGGTACAATTGCCAAAAAATGCAATTTTTGAAAAATCCTTGCACCAAAAATAGAAAATAACACCACAACTGAAAATTTTAGAAATTCTATCCAAAAAAAAAAAATTGCACCTGAATTGGAGTCTGGATGACCAAGTTATGGGCTCGCAAAGTCAAGCTGCCAAATAAAAAAGTAATCTAGAGAGGGGTCTGACAAGAAAACTGCTAGCTTTTGATGGTCAAACGGTCATCCCAGCAGTTGAAAAATGCCTAAGAATGACAGTCAAATGACTATCAATTTTAACCTCATAAAATGATGATGTCAATGACTCCAAGCCCTGTGATGACATCAACATGATGTCATCTATAGAGAATCATACGAAAAAAAACATGTGGTTGATGACATGTTTGTACAATTGTTGAATGGTGCTGATGTGGGTGATAGCTGGTGTATGAGGTGGATCTGACTGCGATTGGTGATTGTGCATCCATAGATGCCACATACACTGACTGTGCAGGAAGATTAAGCTGGCATTGTACATGTGTTGTGCTTGAAGCTACATGTCAGGTCTTGTGGTTTACTAGGCTCCGCGTGGTACTAGATTTACAGGTTCACGTGGTGACAATTGTCTTGGCCAGAACGTCGGAATGAAGCTGCTAGAGGGAAAGAATTTTACGGTGTTGAGGAATAGCAACCGTTGGAGGATAGTTGTTGACATTACCAGGGAGACCTTCATAGTCATCACTATCAGAGAAAACACTTTACAAGGGCCAACAATTGGAACACGACCAAAGGATTTAATGCCGGGCCGGTGTAGATTCACGGTCACCAGACTTCTCTGCGCGAGCCACAATGTTCACTAGAACTAGGATGTTTGATCTCACATCGAGTGTGTTTAATAAACAAATATTGTAGGAGCCAAAATAAACTGAGCCGACTATGAGGTTGGTCGAGTCAGTAGACGTGTTGGGTTATTTGGTTGCTTGTTATTCTCTATGGTCATCGAACTTGTGATGTATTTCCTAGAATTTGCAAAGGTACTGCCGCTTAGTTGTGGCCAAAAATTAGAATATTCTCTGCAATACTAAATAAAATATTTCACACAGTGTGCAGGGCCAGTGTGTGACTACCCGGTTCTGCAAAAAAAATTTCTCTACTAGCCTGACTAGGCAAATTTTTTTCAAAAAAAACTATCCAAAAAATGCAGATAATTTAATAGATCTGAATAAAATAAAATTACAGATCTAAAATATCATACCTGGGTTGCAAATTGGAGCCTCAGGGTGCCGATTTGTAAAAAAAATTTGCATCACAATCGACTTTGGCCTAAAGTAGCCAAATTTATAGCTAATTTGCACCAAATTAACATTCCAGATGTAATGGCAAGGTTCGTTCTAGCTCAGACACTCTTAATTTTTGCGGTACTCTGGATCTAGGTGGAGGTGCTGAAGCAACAATGGTCTCGAATGGCTATGTGAAGAGAAATTCTCCTAGCTCTGATACCATGTAAGACTTTTCCTTAGGAAAAAATTCACTCAAGAACTAAGAACTCAAACACAAGCACAATTGTAGACCATAAAGGAGTATGATCAGAATAACAATGTATTCGATTCAATATGCATATAAGTACACTAGGAGTGTTTGTATATAAAGGCCTCTGAGATGCATCTAGAATGCCTAAGAATCAACTACATGATAATGTTAGAGTAAATAATTAATTTACTAATTATTTATTCTATTACTTAAACTTACTTAGGTAAATGCATTTATTTATTAATTGTAGTCTAGGAGTTAGTTATAAGTTGTTGACAATACGGGAGTTTGTTCTCTCCTAAGTCATACTTATCCTCTCACATTGTTTGAGGATTTTTCACCTTATGTGGATGTATGCTTAGTTGTCACACTTATCTCCTAGCATCTTCTAGCTTGTTCTAGAAGATTTCTGGAGCTCTTTATATTTGAGCTCCCTCATTGTATTTCACATCACATAATCACTTCTCATTGTAAATACATTTTTATTGTGTTTCAATATCTTGTGGTCTCTCATGTCCATTTAGGGATTTTTCCTTGTTCCATTCTCTTCCTTTTTTGGCTTTTCTTTGATAGGTTTTCTTATGCAGGTGATCTTGGGCATCTTCGGAGTTGGCTTTCATCAACTCCAACAGATAAGTCATACACCAGATATGGGTTATCCTCCATTAAGCATGAAAGTAAGTGTGATGACAAGAGGATAAGCCTACAATGGTGTAGCATGCAAATTTATGTTGTAGACAACATGTGCTAAAAAGGGAGTGCAAATAACTTTTTTGTCTACATGATAACTTAGTGAATGATGCAAACTTTAGTGTTGTAGACACCATGTGCTGAATTAGAGTTGCATACTTCTGTGTTGTCAATATGACAACTCATAAAAGTGTGCAAACTCCTAAGTGTCTCACAAAATAAATAATAAAATAATGCAAAATAATGCATTAACCTAAGTAAACTTAAGTAAGTGTAAATAGTAAATACGTATTTACACCAACACATACCATAGTTTAAAAGGTGTTGAATGAGTACCTTTCTTGACTTGTACATAGTTCATGGTATAGATAGCTGTACTTACAACTTCTCTTCAATATTTCAAAGCAACATTTTTCTCTATCATGAGTGTCCTATCATAGTCCATTACAAACCTTTTTCTCCTTTTAGCAATTCCATTTTGTGGAGGGGTTTTAGGAGCAGATGTCTATCTTTTTATTCCTTTGTCATTACAAAACACCTCAAACTCATTTGATGCAAATTCTCCTCCTCTATCAGATCTCAAACATTTTAGACTTTCACTTGTTTCCTTCTCAAATCTTACAAAATACCACTTAAACATTTGGAAAGCATTAGATTTTTGTTTTAGAAACATAATAGTCATTGTTCTAGAATAATCATCAACAAGAAGCATAATGTACTTATCTCCTTTGTAGCTTTGCACTTCAATTGGTTCACAAAAGTTAGTATGAAAAATCTCTAATATTCCTTTAGAGGTATGAGTCTTGCTCTTAAAACTTGACTTTGTCATTTTTCCTAACTAACATTGTTTGCAAATTATATTGTTAGGCTTCTTCAACTTAGACAAACCTCTGACTCTTCTTATGTTACTGATACTAACCAAGTTATCAAAATTAACATGACATAACCTCTTGTGCCATAGCCCCACATTATCAAATTCTACAACTAAAGAAGTACCATCCTTTATATCAAGGTAGAATAGATTACCTCTAGTTTGATCACCTTTTCCAATTAGTTTTCCATCAGTATTATATATCTTAGCAATTTTGTTCTCAAAATAAACCTTAGATCCCAAATTATTTAGTTGTGACACACTCAAAAAATTATAATTAAGTTCTTTAACATAGTAAGCATTGTCACACAAAATTATTTCTATGAGCTTGATAGAACCTTTTCCTTTTATAAGACATGGTGCATCATTACCAAACCTTAATTATTTCCATCATAATATTTCAAGGTAATGAACTTACTTTTATCTCCAGTTATGTGATGTGAACACCCATTGTCAATGATCCATCTATCATTCTTGTTCACACAAGACACTAGTGTAATTGCCTCATCTTCATCAAATTCATCATTCATTGCAACATACACCACTTCATCATCATGATCTTTAGATCCGTCCTTTGTTTCCTCTTCAACAATGTAGCAAGACTTCTTGCCTTTGTCTTTGTAGTCTTTGTTGTCTTCATCACTTCTACTTTTGTACTTGTCACCACCTCTATAATTCTTTTTCTCTAGATATCTAGCAACAATATGACCAACCTCATTGCAATTGAAACACACATAGGTAACATACCCTTAAAATTTCCTTTATCTTTGTGAAATCTTGTTGCCGATAGTGCGTCAAGTAGATATACATCTTTCTCATCTATATCACTATAACTAGACACTTTTTTTTTCTTTTTTTTTCTTCGTCTTCTCATCAAGTTCCTTTAATGAAATCTTAGCTTTGAAAGTAGATTCAATATTTTCAGATCTATAATTGTCAAAATTAGATAGTTCAAAAGTAGTCAGCCTACCTACCAGATCTTCAAGAGTTAGATCATTCCCTAACATACATCTTAGTTCTTGTATTGCCAAAACTCTAATAACATGTATAGGCACCAGTGTTCTCAAAACTTTACTTAATACAATATCATCATCTATTTTACTAGTAGCTCCTATTATTGCATTAACAACATCTTTTATCCTAGAGCAACATTGAGCAACATTCTCACCTTCTTGCATTCTCATGTCATCAAATTTACCTCTGAGAAGCTTTGGCTTTTAGAACATTCTTGTCACCTCCATAAATAGTGTAGAGCATCCCTCATTTTCTTTTCACTATCACAACCTTTGATATCATCAAACTCAACATAACTTAGGGCAGAGGCAATCTACAACATTGCCTGATTTTGTTGTTTTTTATTTTTCAAATCTTCAATAGTTAGGGCTCCAAAAGGATCAATATGTTCAACAACAATGGTATATTGTGCATGATCTCCAAGACCTCCTAGGTGTAGCTTCATCAAACTTTGTCATGTAGGAAAGTTTTCTCTATTAAGTTTGGGTACTTCTCTTTTTGAGATCTTGATCTTTGTGCTTTTAGTATCTTCAAACTAGTCCTCTTAAGAAACTGGCTCTCATACCAATTTTTGGAATTATTTAGAATAGCTGAGAGGGGAGGTGGGGTGAATTAGTTATCTAAGATCTAGATGTAAAAATATAACTTTTCATAGCTTAGTGAACCCATATCCATAAAATATTTTCATCATGCATGCATCCATTAGATTATGCAATCACTCAAACTTGTAGGTTAGTGTCAAATAAATTTGCAAAAATATAAACATGAAACCTAATTGATTCAATAACACATTTCACATAATGAATTAATGTGGAAACCCAATTTGGAAAAAACCACTAGTAATATGCTACTCATTCTCACTCTTCTAAAGTGATGCCTTGTGAAAGGCCAACCTTGTTAAAGGTTATAATGCACATTATTAAATGTGACCCAGTTAAAGGATTTCAATCACCCTGTTAGGAATGAGCCTTGTTAGAGGACTTTTGATCATTCACTTGGAATGTCACCCAATAAAGGATTTAGAAATGATTGTTAGGTCAACCTTAATCCAAAGGATTTATTGTAAATTGATACAATGATTAGAGAGTAATAGTAAGTGTAGTGCCTCTCGTATTTGTAGTCTATACCTTATCTATTTTGATTCGAGAGATACTTGATACTCTTATTATATGTAATTTGAGATGACCTGAGGATCAAATGTTATACTTTGATTCAATATCATAGATTATATACTGCTATGCTATTCAGTTTATCATATTTTCATGTTGATGCCATTTTGAGATGACAGTAGGTCTATGATGATATCTGATTATCTGGTATTTGGCCATAATTTCTAATTATTTTATGTGATGGATTTTATGCTATGGTGACTTACTTCATTCTTGTCCCTTTATGCTTTATGCGAATGTGAGTGATGTAAATGGATTAATTAGGTATTTAATGCATTATTACTTTGGCTATGATATTATATGAAATTACACTTGATCATGTGTTTTAGTGTGTAGGAATTATATCCTTGCAGTGGCACATAGACTTAGGGATTCAACTATTCATTTTACCAATGTTGTCCCCGATGGTCGACATATCCTCATTTTAATTATTTAATTCAAAACCTTTTGGTGATTATTAAATCCAAAATCATCTGCATTATGTGATTAGACCAATGAGCATGTATGTGCATTTAGAGGTTTGTATTGTCATGAAAGTTGTTAAGTGTTTTTATGTGATTTTAGGTTTTCGGGCTTTAAATCTTCTGAATTTTAATTTTTGGCAGCTTTTCCTTAGGCGAATTCTTGTTACGAGGAATAACCTATTTTCCTTTGGGTTGATTTAGATTCTAGCTAGTCTAATTGGCTATTTTCCCTAATCGACTATTCACTCAAAAAGTGAATAAGTATTGAAAAAGGGATTTTATTATTCAATGTTCGCTTTTTGAAAATACAAGTTTGAGAGCTTTTTTTTTGAGAATCCTCTTCTAGAGGATCACTTTTTTGTTTGTTTTGGTAGATGTGAGTGTGGGATCTTCACGAGGTCGATCTTGTTGGATCCAGCTTGGGTAGACTTTGCTTTACCGTGATTTTTGGTAGATTCACACATCGTTTTATTTTATTGTGCGAGTTTCAGTTCTGCCCCTTTTATTGTTAGGTAGGGCTTTCCCATTTTCTTATTTCAGTTCTGTTTTAGGTTCTATTTTTGGTAGTAGTTTGTTAGGAGGTTGAGAATTAGTGTTCCCCTCTATTTATGTTTACTGGTTTTGCTTGGTTGGTCAGATATGAACATTTTTCCTTATTTTTGGGATGGGGGTTTGGGGTTTCGTGCTGTTATGCTAGCCATTTTTGCATACACTGTTTGAACCCAAATATTATTGAATTTTAGGGTTTTTGTACCCAAGGACCCAATGGGTTTTAATTTTTATGTTTTTCACTTTTTAGATTTTTTACCTCATTTTGCATGCCACCCTATTTTCTCACGTTTTCTTGGCATGAGTTTGGTCATGGACCTAGAGCATTTTTTAGGATGTTAGTCAGACCATTATTGTAATTTTATGTTGTATTGGGATGCATGCCACACCCATCCTCCTGAGTCTATTTTCAATTGAGTGATTTTCTACTTGTGTTCTCATCCAATCCTTGTGTTATGATCTTTGTGATGGTGGTGCACTACACTAGTACGTGCGCTTATATTTCTTGGGTGACTTGCAAGGCCTAATTTTTTGTGGTACTTCTAGAAGTTATGATCATTGGGGTTGAGTTGGGAATTTTCACGCCTACAGGCACTCATCATTGGATGAGCATGGGTAGGGTAGAGTAGCATATAGAGGGGGATTCTATCTCGTAGCTTGGAAATCATGGTTCCATAGGTTGGTAGAGGGAGCTTTAATTAAGTGATAACTAAATAAAATACCAGGTGGTTATAAAACTTAAGATAATAAAATGTGTGAGCACTCATTTAAGTTTGAGGCTACATAATCCAAGCTTGGGCTTGTCAATGCCATGTGACTCTCCGTGATGTCAGCCCCTACTTAGCAGCCCATTAAGTGTCTAACGAGGACCTATAGCTTATACATTATCTATGTCTTGGTTTCAGTCATCATATTTTTTGGCATGTGTGTTAGCCATGGGCATTTTCTTTGTGTGTACTTGTGGTTGAATCATTATCTCCATTAGCACAATAGGAGTGGGCCTATGGGTTTCACGTGGTTGAGAGGCGTAGCTATCTATACCAATGCTAGGAACTGATGTACAGAGATGGTCTATTGTCCTAGCATGACCATTGATGGATGTTTTCACTTCATACTGTAGGTTCTAGAGTACACTTTCTTGTGACTTATGCTTTCATTGAAATGCTTGTAGATCATGTTTAGATGATGTTAGTTATTGATGCATTTTCTTATTATGATGATTAGCATATGATAGATGATGTTATCTATATTTGTAATATTATCTTATGCTTTACTTCTAGCAAGTTAGATTTTCTTATTCTTATTTTGTAGCATGTTTTAGTAGTGACATCCTTATATGATAGTATCAACAATTTGATCAGTAGCTTGGGATGTTATGCGTAGGGGATGGCTAGGGCCCATGATGGTCTTATGATGCTATTATGGTTGGGAGGAACCACATACTTAGTTTTGTTGTGTTGTTCATTGCGATGTTATTTCTATTTATTGTGATGTTGTTTTAGTACACTATGATGTTTCCTGCTTTACTTTCCCTTCTCTGCTTGTTAGATGGTTAGATGTTGTTTCTATCTTTTAGTATTATGTTCAAGTTTTTATGCCTTGAATTGTAGATCTGGTACTCCCCGATGTGGAGAAACTTTATCCCTTAGTTTTGTTACCTTTTTGTTTTTGGTGTTTTTTTGGGATCTCGTACAAAATTGTGCATCCTTGTGCGAGGATCCAAGATCTTGCGTGGCCTTTGGCACTTTCTTGCTCAAAACCCAACAGTAGTGTTGGGTGCCTTCTCTTTTTGGGCAAGCACTTTCTCATGCTGCATGGTGCACATCCTTGTGCAAAAGACACTTCCTCGAAAGGCATGCTACACATCTTCACGCGAAAACCTATCAGTCTCTGGTCCTCGTGCGAAAAACAAGGGGCATCTCCACTAGTTTTCGGGGATCAATTTTTGGTGATTCTTGTACCCTTTGGGTTTACTTAAATTACCATGCTCTAACAAATATTAAATTCTTCGTATTTTTGTCTTTTTGGATTTTAGTATCCAATTGTGTGTGTGTCAGTTTGGATAGTGGCCTTTGGAGATTCGTTGATTGTTGGGATGGTGGTTTAGTCTTCCATTGCAATCTGTGTGATCTGTGTATGATGTTATCATGTGCACTCATAGTTGTTTTAAAAAAAAGTCTTGGCTTGTATTTCATCCTCGTTCCAAGTATCTCCAGGTGGGGCATTATATCTGGTATTAGAGCCCATCTTGCAACATTAGGATGTCTATGTTACATGTTCACTATGGTTTTGTTTTCCATTGTGTATTATTATGTTATAGTTGCTACTTTGATATCTTGTTAATTCATGGTTTTGACTCTTATGCTCATGACCTAGTTGTTCTAACATTGCCTTGTTATTCCCATAGTGAAGCCTACTGCAAGTAGACTTGGTGGTGGGGTGGTACCTGTAGCGATAACTATGAAGAAGAACACTAGGAAGAGGGAAGTCAGGAAGGAGAAGGAGAAAAAGGTAATAACACTAATCAAAATGGCATGGGGGCATTGATGCTAGTGCTTTAGGAGATTCTTACTCAGTTGGGCCCTCGTGTAGAGGAACGCTGATAGGATCATAACTAGGAGGAGGGGTCCCATCATGGGGATTCCCATCACTTAGAGCATAAAGATGAGGAACTTGAATGTAAACATTCTCTTACTCCACTAGGTGGTAGAGGGCACTGTCAGGGTGGTAGGGACCACAATAGTGAAGATTACATTAGGTTGGATATCATGAAGTTTCTTCATCAATCCAAACTACCATTGTACAATGGTAAGGGAGGTGGCCTCAAGGTAGAAACTTGGTTATTGGACATGGAGCATTGCTTCATCATGTACCCATATGGAACCAATTTGAAGGCATGTTGTGAAATTATGTAGACGAGGGACCACATATCCATATGGTGGAATATTGATAGTCGAAAGCTCTAGATCAGTGTTGCAAATCTCACTTGGGAGATCTTTGAGGAGAGGTTCCAAAAGAGATTCTTATCTCCTTAGTTCAGAGAGGCTCGTGTTGATTAGTTCCGTGTGATCTGACAAGGGAACATGATAGTGGATCGATACAAAATCTAGTTCCTTGAGCTTAGGTAGTATTCTTGTTACCACAATGATGATTTACTCCTAGCTCATTATTTCATCTGCAGGCTTAAGGATGCCCTCATAGCATAAATCTGTATGCATCAACCTAGGACTCTTGTTCCCGTTGTTGAGAAGGCACACATTGTAGAGGAAAATCTAGCTAGAGGTTTTAGTAGGAGATTTGGTTCTCAGAACCAAGGTGCAAGGAATTTAGGGTAGGATGTTCAGTATTCTCAATCATCTAGAATGGGCCAAGCCCAATCAGAACCCTCTCAAGGTAGTTATCACGGTAAGGGTAAGAAGAGGTTTTGGCAAAAGGGTGGCCAGTCTTTCGGTACCACTTAGAAGAAAGGAGATAATTAGAACCAAGGATAGAAATCTCAAAAATATCATCCCCCTTGGAGTGTTCAACAGAATTCTAGCAGGGGTAGTGCACCTTATCCTAGTGCTACCCAGGGTGGTCGTGGGACAGGTTTCAACTTTAGGGGAAACTATTTTTCTTGTGACTAGCCTAATCATAAATCTTTTGAGTGCTACATTAAACCATCTTCAAGACCTAGTAAGGGCACAAAAATATTTGAGCCTAATATGGGAGATACTGGTAGGAATCATAGAGTCTTTGTGGTGGTTGACAACTATCAAGCAGATTATCAAGGTACAATAGTCAAGGCTACAGGTATGTTGTGTGGTATTTTAGCTTCAGTTTTATTTGACTCTAGTGCTTTATATTCTTTCATATCACTATCTCTTATTCAACAATGTGGGCTAGTGATAGTGTATTAGGTTGATAGGTGGTAGGTTGAGTTAGCCATAGGTTCCAAAGTGGTTGTTAACTCATTGGGTAGAAGTTACATTTTGAATTTGGGTACTATCACCACCATAGTGGATCTATGCATTCTACCTCTGGGATCATATGACATTGTGTTGGGCATGGATTGGTTAGCTTCCCATCAAGTGAATATTGATTACTATCGTAAGATGGTATAGTGTGTTGATGACACAGGTGGATAAGTGAAACTTTTGGGAGTCTCGAGACCAATCTCACTTCTAGTGATCTCAGCTAATTAGCTGAAGTGGAGTGTGTAGAAGGGTTATCAGTTGTTTCTTTTTTTTTTTTAGTGACCTCAAGGAAGCTGAGAGTTGCATGATGACACTTGATAATTACCCACTCCTTCGTGAGTATGCAGATGTGTTTCCTAAGTAGATTCTAAGTATGTCACCGTAGTGTGACATTGAGTTTCAGATTGATCTCATACCAAGAGCAGAGCTGATTTCACAAGCTCCTAACCGCATGACTACTCAGGAGTTGAGTGAGCTCAGGTTGTAGTTGGAGGAATTGTTGGCCAAGGGCCATATTTGTCCTAGTGTATCCCCATGGGATACACCAGTCATATTCATGAAGAAGAAGGATGGTTCTTTGCATTTATGCATTGACTACCAATAGTTGAATAAGGTAATGGTTAAGAACCATTATCCTTTGCCAAGAATAGATGACTTGTTCGATTAGATGAAGGGAGCACGAGTGTTCTCAAACATTGATCTAAGTCAAGATACCATCAGCTTCATATCCAGGATGTTGATATTCATCGAACGACTTTTCATACATGGTATGGGCATTATAAGTTCACGATTGTACCCTTTGGGTTAACTAATGTGCCATTAGTGTTCATGAGTTTGATGAATGGAGTATTTTGCACGTACCTTGATCATTGTGTCATTGTATTCTTGGATGACATATTGATCTATTTGAAGACTGTGGAGGAGCATGAAGTCCATTTATGCTAGGTATTTCAATGCTTGAGAGACCATCATTTGTATGGAAACTTGAGTAAATTTGGATTCTTCTAGTCAGAGGTGAAGTATTTGGGACACATCATCACTGGTAATGGGCTTGTAGTGGATCTAGAGAAGATTTGTGCTATTATGGATTGGTCGATACCCACTAATGTCTCAGAAGTCTATAGTTTCATGGGATTGGTAGGTTACTACCATCACTTCATGAAGGATTTACCATGAGTAGCTCATCCCATCACTTTAGTTTAGTGGAAAGGGAAGAAGTATGTTTGGTTAGACTAGTGTGAAGTAGCATTTAATGCTCTTAAAGAGTGCTTGACTAGTGCGCCAATCCTTGCAGTGCTTAATCATGTAGGTGATTTATGGTTTGCATAGATGCTTCATTGGAGGACATGGGTGCAGTGTTGATGCAAGATGGTCACATAATTGCATATGAGTCTAGGAAACTCAAGAACCATGAGATTGACTACCCCACTCATGATTTGGAACTCATAGTCATAGTGCATGCCCTTGTCCATTGGAGGCAATTTATTTTAGGACATAGGTTTGAGTTGCATAGAGATCATAGGAGCTTGCAGTATATCTTTACTCAGCCAAACTTAAATGCATGATAGCATTGCTGGATGGAGTTTTTGTAGGAGTATGGCTTTTATGTTCATTATTTTAAAGGGAAGGAGAATTTCATTGTAGATTCCTTGAGTAGGATGTGACATGAGGTATTAGTGATGTCATTGGGAGTGGATTTGTGAGGCCTGATCTTGGAGGCTTTGCCTAGTGACACTTGGTATCAGGAGGTGAGGGCAGAGATTGAGTCTAGACATAACCTTGAGGGGATATTTTTAGCTTATATTCTTGATTTTGATGGACTATTGTGACACTTGGGGCATATCTATGTACCTATTTTAGGTGATCTTTGAACCTTGGTTCTATCATAAGCATATCATGCACTGTATTTTGCACATCCTAGTGTTATGAAGATGCAGCCTAATCTCAAACAACTATACTTTTGGGTAGGGATGAGGTGTGATGTTGTTGATTTTGTTAGTAGATGTCTTGAGTGCTAGAGAGTAAAGGCACAACATTAGCATCCAGAAAGTCTTTTGTAGCCGCATACCATTCTAGAGTGGAAGTGGGATACAATATCCATTGATTTTATCATAGGGTTGCCAATGTCATCAAGGAGACATGATTGTATCATGGTGACAGTGGACAAATTGTCCAAGGTAGCACACTTTCCACCCATGAGAGCATCCTACACAACTTCTTCTATAGTGCATGTTTTCTTGGAGGATATTGTTCATTTGCATGGGACCCCTCATCAAATTATTTTAAATAGAGATCCAGTGTTTACTTCTACACTGTGGACATCTCTCCAACATACTTAGGGTGTGCATCTCAATTTTAGTTCAACGTATCACCCAAAGACTAATGTTCAGATTGAGAGAGTGAATTAGGTTCTAGAGGATATGCTTCACATGTATGTTATGGATAGGAAAGTGAAGTGGGAGGACTATTAGTACCTTGTTGACTTTGCATACAACAATGGGTATCATAGTTCTCTTGGCATGTCACCTTTTCAAGCCTTGTACGGTAGACCATGTCATACCCCATTGAGTTGGGATCACTTTAAGAACCAAGTTCTTTTGGTTCCAAAGATTCTTTAGGATATGGAGCAATAAGTTGTTCACATTAGGGAGCATTTGGTTATTGCTCAAGGTAGGAAGAAGAAGTATGCAGATGCCCATAGGTTGGATCATCACTTTTCTATTAGTGACAAGGTGTTTTTGTGAGTGCATTCGAGGAAGAGCCCCATCCATTATGGGAAAGGCTCTAAGTTGGGACCACATTTTGTTAGACCATTTGAGATCCTCAAGAGGATTGGTCTTGTTGCTTATTGACTACCATTGCCACCTAGCCAATCACACATCCATGATGTCTTTCATGTTTCAGTTTTGAGGTAGTATATCCTAGATGTGACCCATGTTCTTGATTGGGATGTTTTGTAGGTAGCGGATGAGTAGCTTACTTTGGAGCCCATTCATATCCTACAACATCAGAGGTGGACCTTGCAACATCAAGACATCAAGTAGGTAAGGGTCTAGTGGGACCCGAGTGACGAGTCCTCTGCAACTTGGGAGGATGCTACACAATTGAGGGGATTATACCCCTATCTTTTTGTTAGCTTCTAGGAGTATCCCTATGCTAGTGGGGGAGGATGTAGTGCCTCTCATGTTTGCAGTCTATACCTTGTCTATTTTGATTTGACAGATACTTGATACTCTTATTATATGTACTTTGAGATGACCTGAGGGTTGAATGTTATACTTTAATTTAGTATCGTAGATGCTACTTGGCCAAAGAAAGGGATCAAAATACTATAGCAATGGACTACTTAATCCAGGATTGGACATCCTAAATGTTTCTAACCCAACTCATTTGGATTCATTTAATTTATCAACTAGGGATGTAAACTTGAAATGGTGTCTGCACAGTATATGCTTCAAACTTCTCTCAACTTAAGAATTATTCTACGAAAATTCAAATGATTATGCTATAGGAAATTTACACTAAAGTTGAGAATCAAATCTATTTTAACAAAGCATGATAATATAGTTGAGAACTACTTTAACTACCGATGCTGTAGGAATAGTCCACTAATTTTTCTATCAATGGTTGTAGAAACAATAGAGTCTATGCTAGTTCTACGAACTGAAGGTAAATCCTATGCCAATTAATTAGTTCACTTCTTGTGTGGATCCCCATACAAAAGTGAAGTAGAACTACTCAAAGATGGAAACTTGAAATGATATTTTTATTCATAATACAATAAACATAAATACTGATAAACAACAAGATTACATCTAGTACTCAAAACTCAAAAAACTTCTTCCTTCTACTAAAAACTACTAACTAAATCCTTTTTCTAGAACATAGACTTCCAATTATTTAAACACAAACTAGGAACATAATTCCTAGATTTTAGACTTTATCAGCTATCCAAACAATGGATGACATTGAATATTACAAGAGATGTATTAACTTTGGTGCCAAATGAAACATGAATTTAGGAGCTAATGACCCCTAAATTTCCCACTTTGATTCCCTCTCTCCTAAAAATTTATCACTGTTTGCTTGGGTTGCTAACTCCACTTAGCTAAGTTGACTTTACCTTTGAATCTAAAAAATATTAGTGCCTCCAATTCTCTGTTGTAATTATAGCAAGGTAAATAAAATGACCTTGCTTTGCTGTAATTTACAACAACTTCAGCGGGCATTTTATTTTATTGTGCAGGTTTCTGGTCTGCCCCTTTTTCTCTCAGGTAGGCTTTTCCCGTTTTCTTGTTTTAGGTTTTTTTTTTAGTAATAGATTGTTAGTAGGCTGAGAACTAGTGTTCCCCTCCATTTCTATTTGTTGGTTCTGCCCGATTGGTTAAGTATGAACATTTTTCCCTATTTTTGAGATGGGAGTTTGGGGTTTCATGCCTTATGCTGGCCATTTTTGTATACAATGTCTAAACCCAAAAATTATTGGATTTTTGAGGTTTTTGTACCCAAGGACCCAATGCATTTTAATTTCAAAGTTTTCCAATTTTTGGAGTTTTTACCTCATCTTGCGTGCCACCATATTTTCTCAAGTTTTCTTGGCATGAGTTTGGTCGTGGACCTAGAGCATCTGTTAGGATGTCAATCAGACCATTATTGAAATTTTATGTTACACTGGGATGCATGTTGCATCCGTCCTCCTGAGTCTATTTTCAATTGAGTGACTTTCTCCTTGTGTTCTCATCCAATCCTTATGTTATGATCTTTGTGATGGTGGTGCACCACACATGAGTATATGTGCTTACATTTCTCGAGTGACTTGCGAGGCCCGATCTTCCATAGTATTTTTGGAAGTTATGATCATTGGGGTTGGGTTAGGAATTTGCATGCCTATAGGCACTCATTGTTTGATGAGCATGGGTAGGGTAGGGTAGCATATGGAGGGGGCTTCTATCTCATAGACTAGTGATCATGGCACCATAGGTTGGTAGAGGGAGCTTTAATTAAGTGATAACTAAATAAAATACCTGGTGGTAATAAAACTTAAGATAATAAAATGTGTGAGCACCCGATTAAGTTTGAGGACATAATGTGTGAGCACCCATTTATGTTTGAGGACACACGATCCAAGCTTGGGCTTGTCAATGCCGAGTGACTCTCCATGATGTCAACCCCTACTTAGTAGCTCATTAAGTGTCTGACCAAGACCTATAGTTTATGCATTGTTTATGTCTTGGTTTCAGTCATCATACTATTTAGTGTGTGTCTTAGCCATGGAAATTTTATTTGTGTGTGTTTGTGGTTGAATCATTATCTCCATCAGCACGACAAGAGTGGGCCTTTGGGTTCCATGTGGTTTGGAGGTGTAGCTACTTATACCACTGCTAGGGACTTATACATAGTATGAATGCGTATTCATGAAACTTTAGTGTAGAATGTAGATGGACTGACGATGAACTATACTAGACCCAAGATATCATCATCAGAATGTAATCTCTACGAGTGTCTCATGTTTCCCTAACTAAAACTGCTAAAATAGCTCTTAGACCAACATCTCAATGATAGTTCTAAAATGGGAATATGCTTAGAATGCAGATCTACTATGAAAACATGCAAGATCTATGACTAAAATGCAGATTATGTGTGAAATACAATTCCTAGAAATGCTCTTGAAATGATCATGCCATGAACTAACATACAATAAATGATGCTAAATGACACAAAATGATGCTAAAATGCTATGAACTTGCTACAATGAAAATGATAAAATGATGAGTCTAAATATGCCTATAGTGCAAATGAATAAAAACTTGGGTTCCTTGCCTCTTAGATTTCCCTCCTATTTATAGGATTTTGAAAGGAGTTGGGGTAAGAATCAAGATTTTCAGCTTTGACTAGGTGTGGAATTGAAACTAAAAATATCTCATAAGAGACCAGGAGGAAAAGTTTGACAGACTTGATTTTGAGGATAATTGAGGATATTTCTGATTCTTTTAAAATGAAAAAGGGAGATTTTCAATCTTGTGAAGATAAATAATTTTATTAATTTAATAAATGTCTAATTTATTTTCAAAATTTTTTTCTTTTCCTCTTTCTTTTGAATTACATTTTATGAATTTGAATTATTTTTCTCCTCTTTAAAGTTGATTTGGGTCTTGTCGATTTGATAGGTGATTAATGACTTGATGTGATTTTTTATTTGAAAAGACTATTGTATTTCTTCTGATTTTCTCTTTAATTTGCACTAATTGATTAGAATTGTATGATTTAGGTCTTTGCCAATTTTTGGGTGTCTAAAAATGCCCCCCTTTGAGCTAATATGCAAATGCAAAGCATATTAGTTCAAAGACTATCTTGATTTTTTGATTTTAGGTCAAATTTTGATGGTTTGGATGTCTATTCATTGACGATTTGATGTTTTCATTGTCATTGATTTGATGATTGGATTGTGATGTTGATTTGATGATTGGATTGTGATGTTGATTTGGTGTTGCAATAGTTTTCTTTGGATACCCTAGTTTTGGTAGGCTTGATGTTTGAAATTTTTTGGCCAGGGTAGAACGTTTTTGATGTTTCAAAAAATTTTAATGCCCTAGCTTGGATGCCTTGGTTTGATACAAATATACTGCCCCCTCATAAATAAAATTGGAATAAAGTATGGAAGTGAAAAAGTTGAAGAGATTCCATTTTTATTTCTAACATGATGAGAGATTGGCAGAAAAAGATAGTTAGATTAGTTCGATACAATACCCAGTTCGGTTTTGGTGAGCAAAATGATGCCAATAGGGGTTAAATAATTCTAAAAGGTGATATAAATGATACTGGGGGGGGGGGGGGTGTTAAATAGGTCAAAAAGACCTTTTACCCTTTTCATTTTTACTTTTTCCTTTTGCATTTGGTGATTTGGAGCTCTGATTCAATGAGGATGGTGGTTCCGTTACGAGAGCATAGATTCGAGAGGGGTCATCAGTATGAGTGTCTAGTAGACTATGGTGCTTTGGTACATCGTCAAGATCCTCTAAGTTTGAGATTTAGTATTTTTACCTATTTTTTGGGAGTTTTGCATGGATTTGTAGGGTAAATGTGTAGATTTTAGGAGTTAGCACATTTGAAAGTTCTTTTAGCGCATATGAAATGTTTTAGTGCATTCGAGTATTGTTAAAGTGCATTCATAGGGCATTTTGGCACATTTTAAAACCCTAGAT
Source organism: Cupressus sempervirens (assembly GCA_028749045.1). Taxonomy (NCBI): domain Eukaryota; kingdom Viridiplantae; phylum Streptophyta; class Pinopsida; order Cupressales; family Cupressaceae; genus Cupressus; species Cupressus sempervirens. The sequence continues at coordinate 20,443,763 of CM053792.1, read as the reverse complement.
TTTAGGTGTATTAGCACATATGATAGGCTACAGTGCATATACGATATTTAAGGGCACATATGACTATTTTAGCACTTACGCATAGTTCGATTGTACACATGCACTATATTTTAGTGCATTCAAATAATATAGCACTTATGATGCCTATAATAGCACATTTGCAAATTTTATTAGTGCATATACATAGTATATCACTTATGAGATATTGTGTATCGCCTTTAGCCAATGTTTTAGTGCATTTAAGAGGAATAACGCTTCTGAATGATCAAATAGCACATATATATATCTAATAGTGCATATGAGATATAGAATGGTATCTTTGAATGGTATAGTAGTGCATTTGAATTTTGTAACACATTCAATTGATTTGTTAGTGCATATGGCTACGAAATGGTGCAAAAGATTATCAGAGGGCGAAAATTGGGTATAGGTCCTCTGTTGAGTGTAAGATAATGCAAAAGACTAGATTCTTGATTTGTCATCTGGGGATGGTCAGGATGAGGAAACAATAGGAGTCAATTATCTGTGAAGTGATGTTCTAAGATCGATCTGATGATAAATAGGTGATGCCCCAACTTAGGATATAGAGTAGGGAAGACAAGCCAGTCTGACTCACGATAGAGAAAGATGAGCAATAGGTCCAAGATAGAACCAGTAGCTAGATGGCTAGAGGTAGTTATAAGATTGATTTCTGAATATCACTTTGTGAAAAAAAATTACACATTGTGTTTGTTTAGTGAATAATAGGAGCGTGGGTGGAAGCTCATGGTACAAGGACTCTATCCTTGGCCATTAGAGGCAATGGGCTGATTGTCTAACATAGATAGGTAGGTGATAGATAGGTGTGGCTTCACATATTTATTACAAATGCCCCAATTCTGAGTGAACAGGGGGTTATTGATAGTGCTGGCCAAGCGGTGGCACTCAGACCACAACACATTTCATTTGCCAATGGGGGAGATGATAGTGACTCCTGAGAACATGCACAAGATTTTCCGAATCCTGACAGTAGGGGATTTGGTTTATTATGATCAGACTACGGATGGGGCTACATTTTGAGATTTGTTCGGAGATGACAATATTGGTGATGACAACATGTCTTGGTTTCAAATGTTACAATATGATGCATTGCTAGCAGTGTTGGCAGGATTGATAGGAGGGTTTTTATTGCCAGATCACCGAGGGAAAGAGTGTCCAATTAGATGGTGCTGGTTGATACAAGAGATGATCGATGAGGCACAGAGATTTGCATGGGGTTGTTGTATTTTGGCACATTTATATCATTATCTGCACTAGGCTGTAAATTCGAGAGCCTCGTCTCTATCAACAAGGGTCATTTTCTTATAGATATGGACATGGGAGCATCTACCCATTACTCATCCAGTGTGTGTATGACAACAACTATAGGACATGCCATATATGCATACTTATTCTAGTCTGATCATGTAGCCCCATTTGGGCAAGACAGAGTACTGGCGTCAGATTCTGGATGATATTGATGAGGTCATATGGAGACCTTATAGGTTTATAGAGCCATGGGCAAAGGATGATGATGAGATGGTATATTTCTTCAGCTCGAGGTATTTTCTTGGTCATATTCCTTCTATGATAGAGTGGTTTTTCTTCAAGCGAGTGGTGAAGCAGTTTGGTCAGCGCTAGGGCATGCCACAAAGGACTACACATTATGCCTGGGTTCAGTCAGAGAGAGCAGTATGGGGGCTAACTTTGGAGTATGAGGCCTATGTAGAGGCCTTTTTACAAATGATAGACATACTACAACCTTGGGCCTTGTGAGATGGGGTGGCAGATGCAGTGATGGAGGGGGATTATGCACAGTGGTTTCAAGATCATCCCTTCCCTAGATATATAGATCTGGGGGAGAGGAAGATGATTAGGGTGGTCTAGGGAGAGGCAGAGGGAGATGATGAGAATGAGAGAGGCAAGGCCGAGTAGTCATGGTGTTACTACAAAGGGGAGTGGAATGAGGCCTAGTGTAGGGACCAGTGGGTGTAGGGAGGGTCAGAGGTATCCACAGTTGGGGTGGTGCATGGGTGAGAGGAGGGATGGTTGGTCAGTGGGATGGAGTAGAGTAGGTGAGGGAAAGATTGCTAGAGGATGTATAGTTTGTCTAGTGATAGAGGCCATGAGTGCATGGTCCTATCAGAGATCTACCAAGTGCACAACCATAGGGACAATAGTAGGTGGTATTAGAAGTACAACGACAAGTACAGTAGCCAGTACTACCAGAGGCACAATTGCCACTAGGGAGGTCAGGGGGATTGACTAATTTGGAGGCTTAGATGAGTGCCACAGAGGCTTAGATTGGTGAGGTGTTGAGTACCTTATAGACATTCATAGAAGTGATGACACCAGGGCCACCACTACCACCATCGCCACCAAGGAAAAATGGGGCATCATCAAGTCAAGTTGTTGACAGATGCAATAGAGCAAGCACAACGAGAGGATATGAGTGCCCCCAATGAGCAGGGACTGTCAGATCAGGCACCCCCACGTGGACAAGTGTATATGATGTACTCTGGCCTCATTCTTCATGATGTATGATTATTTTCTTGATGTTCACTAGACATTTATGCTGATGCACTTGGTTGATCCTTGATTGATGTTCATGTTGATGTATTTATCTGATATTCATGTGATTTTAGCCTCTTTATGGATCATCTAATTGTCATGTTGCTTTATGAGATATCTGAGCTTATTGATGTTGTAGATGTGTGTACTCATTATATCATGGACTTATGTATGCATGTGATGATTCTGATTTGATGATTATGGTGGCAGTGGATGCAGATGTGTATATATGTGTGAATGATGAATGTAGATAGATAATGAGTTAGAATAGATGGTATGTCATTGATGATGTGATGAAAATATGATGTGGTACTATGAATGTAATGAAAAGAAATGAAATGTGGTAAAATAGAATGTGATGTAAGGAAATAAGATGAAATGAAATAGCAAAATGTGATATAATGAAATATAACATTAGGTAATGAAAATGATTTCTAATGTAATGGAATGAAATGTGGAAAATGAATCGTAATGAGGTGAATGTCAGGTAATGCAATGAAATGTGATAAAAATATGTTGAAAAGGAATGATATATGATGAAATATAGTGTGATTTAATGAGATGAAAGAAAATAAAATGAAATAGGAAATGAAATGAAAATACAATGAAATTAGTAATGACATGAAATGGAATATGTAACAAAATGAAATGAAATGAGTAATGAAGTGAAATGAAATGGAATATGTAATGAAATGAAATGAGATGAGTAATGAAGTGAAATGATAGGATATGACATATAATAAAATGAAACGATAAGTAAGAGGTGATGGATCGAAATAGGGAATGAAATGAAAATGAAATGAAATGATATGTGAGGCCATGGTAGGTAATGAAATGAAATGAAATGGGTGTTGAAATGAAATGAAATGTGATAGGTGATGGATTGAAATAGGTAGTGGAATAAGAATGAAATGACATGTCATGTGATGTAATGCAACAAAATGGATAGTGAAAGGGAATAGAATGTCTAAGGAACAAAATGATATATGATGAAATGAACGAAAGTAATGAAATGTTGAAGGAACAAAATGATATATGATAGGATGATATGGAAAAATGAAATGGAATAAGCAATGAAGTAGGATAAAATTTTTAAGGAACAAAGTGTTACATGGTAGGATGTTATGAGATAATGGAGTGAAATGAAGCGTCTGGATGTGAGGATGGGATGAAAGGAGATGAAAAGATAAATGGAAATATGATAAAATGGGATGTGACCAAGTAGGGGGGAGTGAAGGTGAAAAATGGAAGGACATGAAATTGTTTGAGATTCAAAGGCTATGAGGTGGATTGTTGACTTTTGAGATTCAAAAACTACGAAATGAATGGATGAAATGGTGAAATGAAGGAGATGAAGGATGAGAAAAGATGATGCACAAATCAGATGAAATGGAAAGTGGTTAGATGAGATTGTTTGAGATTCAAAGGCTATGAGTTGGAGTGTCAAGTTTTGAGATTCAAAAACCATGAAATGAATGGATGAAATGGAAAAATGAAGGAGATGAAGGATGATAAAAGATGATGCATGAATTAGATGAAATGGAAGGTGGTGAAATGAGATTGTTTGAGATTCAAAGGCCACATAATGCAATGAGTGGAGTGGAAAGGTGAATTCAAGAAGTGGAATGCTGGTGTGGATGGGATGAAGAGTCAAAGTCCATGATAGTTGAGTTCTCAGAAGTGCATCTTGAGGGTGATATTGATGTTGTTGTCCATTTTTTGACAACCAATCATGAAGTTTCTGATTAATGTTGGGGAGCTACATCCTAATTTATGTGCCAACCATTTGTTTTCAAGGAACCCAAGATGAAAATGCAAACTAGATGAATGCAACTAACTGTCACTTTTTAAAAGAGATAGAAACTAATTGTCATCATAGAGTGTTTGATAAAAAGTGACTAAGTACAACCACCACTAGCTTAGTTATAGTGATATGAATACTATGTCATGCTAAGAAGAACCAACAAAGAGGAACAATGTACAAGAAAACATGACAACCACTAAGAAACATAAGCTATAGCCATAGGGCAATAAAAATAGGCATACAAATAGTCACATGTTAGATAAAAGACCTCACCTAAGGTAGCGCACAAAATAGGTCGAGGTACACATGGCATTCCATACGAGAGGAGGCACTTATAAGTGGACACCAACAATGTATGAAACTAAAGGATCATAGGAGTTAAACAGTGAAAACCAATAAAAATATCATGACTTCATCTTGGTACCTCTAGTCAAACAAATCATCAAGGTACTAAAAGCACATGATAGCATAGAAAACCATTATTTGCGAACCAAGCATGCTTCTGATTGTGTTTAATAGTGTCAAGTTGGTTCAGTTCTGTCAAGGAGCAACTGTTGTACTAGGCAGATGAGAAGGTGTGGGATGTGTCAATAGTGATTTAGTAGTGGAATCCAATGGTTGGTGTGCCTCTGAAAAAATTTGGGTGGCTGGATTACGGAGCCAAGGTTCAAGTGTACTACATACTAGTGCGACAGGATGTAGGGAGTGGATATGTGGAAGACTAGTATAGAATAGGTCTCGGGTGAGTGACGGCTATAAGTAGGTGGACAATATGGGAATGAACCAAGGTGAAGTGAAGAGTAGAATGTGATTACTGGATGTATTGAGAAGTTGTAGGAATTGTGCAAGTGAAAGTATGTTAGGCTCACTAGATCAATCGCAGTAGGAGGGTGATGCTAGCCAGGGAAGATGGATGAGGTCAAGGGAAAAGAGTGAAGCAAGTTCAACAATCCTTTGAGGAGTGGGTAGAGTAGTCAAAAATCCAAGTCTTAATTTTGGGTTTGGGTGAGGCAAGTCAGTCGGGACAAGGGCCAACACAACCTAAAGAGGTGGGGATGGAGGTAGAAGAAATGCCCTTGTCGACTTTAATGTTGTTATCAAGTATTGCAATGCAACATGCATTGTAGGTGGAAGTAGATGATGAGCCAACAACTCAAGTGGAGAATAGTCTGCCTAAGAAGATGAAGAGTATTTTGGGAGTAGAGGAGGAGGTGGGGGATATAAAGTCTCTTGAAAATTCTATGGGAGAAACTTTGAAGGATGGGGGAGGTGTTAGTGGAGGTGAGGTAATGAGTGGGATGTGTCGGTTGATTAGTCTTGGGAAACTAGGGTGAGGGTCAACAGAAGGGGGAACAAGTGGTGTAAATGTGGGAGACATAAGACTAGAGATGGGAGGCAGAGATCATTCAACATGAGATGTGGAGAGATTATGATGAATGTTAGCTATAGAGAGAGTTTGAGTAGAGAATGTCAAATAGGAGGTCGCCTTTTTGCTGGGATTGATGGAGACGACACAGGACGATGGGGCACAAATGGAGGCAAGATGACTACAAGTGGTGGTGGATGCAGAGTGGGTGTAGGTGCAATTGTTAGAGATAGAGCTGCATGTGGAAAATGCACAAGTGGAGGAAAGTGATGCAGGAAAGTGAGCCGAATGGTCATGGGCTTAGTGGTTGCAAGAATCACTAAAGATGCCATAGGTGGGTTTAGATAGAGCTTAGAATGAGCTGGTATTATAGCAGTCATAGTCTGAGTCATTTAGAGAAGCGATTGCGAAGGTAAGCTCCTTGGCATTGAAGTTGCAAGAGTGGTTAGCGTTAAGTGAGAAGGTGAGGCAATTGCAACAACATTTGGGTGAGGCAAAAGTGGATGTGGAGCATTGGAAAATGATGACTGATCAGATACAATAGAAGTGAGATGTGGCCCAATGAGAAATCACTGCATAAGGGGTAAGAAAGTTGGTGGAGAATGTATTTGTGGAAATGCATTGGATGACAAGGGAAGCCACTTATTAGATGACACGTTATTATTAGGCATTCCCAAATGAGGAAGGGTGAGAGATGCAGTTTATAGATATGGAATTTGCACATCTATTGAATATGTAATTATGCAGCAGAAGGTTTCCAATTCCCATAGATGCAATGTGGACACGTAGGGTGTTGACACCAGGAGCTTCCTCATCTGGAGCAAGGCTAGAAGAGATAACATTGATTGGACATCCTGTTGTGCCACGTCCCCCAGGGATGCAAGAATAAATAATCCATTAGACATTGTTTGAATGTAATGTTGTCATTGTCATTGTAGGAGAATAAAAAGTTTGTGCTTGTTGTTGTGGCAATCAAAGGGATAACTGATGTTGATTGTAATGCATTGTCATGTGGTTTTTTTGGAATTTGGTAGAATATATATATGGATTTTTTGTTGAATATTTAAATGTTTTTCGAAATGTTTGATAGATATTTTAATGTTTTTATGTTTCTATGATAAATGTTGGAATGGTTTGACTCTTGTAAAAGTGGGAACAATACAATCCATAGAGTGAGGATAACCATGACTAGTAGGCAAGAATGTCTGTGTGTATATTTAATGAAATATTACAAACAATAATAGAGCCAATATGGGGATGTTTATCTAGGTGTATGATGAGATGGACATTCTTGAGGCCTATGAAAAGGCATTTGGGGCCCAAAAGAGGATACTTGGGTCTCAAGAAGGTGAAATAGGGCCTTGAAAAGGTGATTTGACCTAAAAAAGGCATGTTGGGGGTTTAAAGAACATAGGGGTCTTGAAAAAGGCGAAATAGGGCCTTGAAAAAAGGTGTTTGGGCTGAAAAGGGGTGTTTGAGGCCTAAAAAGTTATTTGAGGGGCCTAAAAAAGGTGTTTGAGGGGCCTCAAAAGGCATTGGAGGGGTCCAAAAAGGATGCTTAGGCCTTGAAAAAGGTGCTTGAGTAGCCTAAAAAGATGCTTTGAACCTAAAAAGGCACTAAAGGGGCCTAAAAAATGTGCTTGGGCCTTGAATGAGGTGCTTGAGGGACCTAAAAAGGCACTTTGGGCCTAAAAAGGTGTGAGAGGGACCTAAAAGGATGTGTGGGCCTTGAAAAAGGAATTTGAGTGGCCTAAAAAGGTGCTTTGGGCCTAAAAAGGTGCTAGAGGAGCCTAGAAAAGGTGTTGGGGCCTAAAAGGGCACCAGAGTGGGGAGCCAAGCTCTCACATTTACGCTTACTTATTTTGTGCCCCTTGTTGAGTGAGGATGAAAGAGTCCCGAAGGATATCTAGGCTTTTGAGATAGAATTGATATATTTGTTGAAGGAGGCTAGACTAATCATGGCCACTGCAACTTAAATAAGACTAATGATCCATGGGGAATTGTTGCTCTTGACAAGAAGAAAGAAATGGGGGCACCTCTTGTGCTATCCGCATTTTGCCAGATTTTTCAAAGTCCCACAAAATGTTTCAAGACATTACTACACCACTTCTTAATATTTGATGTCTTGTTGTAAATCCGTACTTGAGCTAAAGTGAGGCAGGAATTGATAGGAATTTTGGGGTGTTGTTAATGTTTCAAGCATTTATGACCATGTTTGGCCATTATGACCCCTTTTTGAATGCTTTGGGCAATTTGTGAATTTTTTTGATAATTTTAGGCCATTTTTGAATTTTTTTGATAATTTTAGGCAATTTTGGATGATTTGTGGGTCTGTGGGAGTGAAACAGAGGATGCAAGTAAGATTTGCTGGAATATGGGGGTAACCCAGACCATGTGAGGTACCTAAAGAGGCAATGAAGGGCATTTATGAAATCAAATGGGTCAACTAAGGGCTAAAATAAACATTGGAGATCATTGGCCAAGGTGGATAGCGGAGATGTGCATTCATTTTCCAGCAATTCATGTCTATGGTATCTCAATACATAATCAGACTCCCTATTTTGCTAAATTTGTTCTGCTCCCCTTTGTTGTTTTCATACTATCAGTTTGTGCTATTGTGAACTACATTTGGTGCCAAAAGATGTCAGAACTATAACCCACAAGTGTTTCTCAATTGGGTATGTGTGAAATTAACTCAACAGTGCTTGAAACAAGCAAAATTTGTCCGGAGACAATTGCTTAAGGGTTGTCTTGGTTATTTTTGAGCATTGGAGGACTTGTGTTGTTTAGGGAAGTTTGAAAATGCTATCTCTTGCCCCTTTTCAAACCAAAGTTGGCATTCTCACTTCTTTTTTACCAATTGTTCTTTTTTTGTTTTTTGTTTTTTTTTTCTTTTTTTGGTATTTTTGATGTTTTTTCCAAAGCTTTTAGACATAAAACCGTTTGAGATGGATGTTGTTAATGGGTTCTGCTAGTTCTATACCATTACAATTTGAAAGTCTATAAGTACCAGTCCCAAATGATTCTATGAGGTAAGGACCAACCCAATTGGCCTCCCATTTTCCTTTCTTTTCCCTCGCTGCTTGGTACTTAGGGTTTTCTTGGAGCACTAGGTCACCAATCTTAAAAACATGGGGTTTGACCTTTTTGTTATAATGTCTTGATAATCTATTATGATACACTTTGAGATAGTCATTGCTATATGTTGATGTTCTTCTAAAACCTCTAGCTATTCTAGATGGGCCACTCTATAATCCTCATCTAATGGGACGTCTTAAAGAGTAACTCTTAAGGATGGGATCTCAACCTCACAACGGAGAATAGCTTCATAGTTTTAAACCAATGAGAAGGGTGTCATGCATGTATGCATCCTAACACTTGTCCTATAGGCCCTTGTAAATGCCAACCCCTACCAATATCATTGACTGTTATTTTGAGGATGTTGATAATGGTTTTGTTGCTAGCCTCTACTTGGCCATTGCCTTGGGGATAATAAATGGACGAGGAGTGGTGTATAATGTGAAAATTTTCATATAATTTATCAATTATTTGATTTTTAAAGTATAGGGCATTATCTATGAGAATGGAATGATATATGCTATACTAACAAATGATATGGTTGAGAATAAAAGAAGAGATCTATTTTCCCATAGAGTCGACAAGTCGCACCACTTCGACCCACTTGGTGAAGTATTCTATGGTGGTGATAATCCATTTATGCCCACCAGAGGAGGGTGGATGGATGGCTCCAATCAAATTGAGACCCCACTGATAAAAAGGCCATGGTGTGGCCAAAGGGTTAAGCTCTTAGGCTGGTGCATGAATAAGGTTACCATGGATTTGATATTTTTTGTAGGTTTTGATATAGTTGATAGAATCCTTTTCCATGGTTGGCTAGAAATATCCCATCCTAAGAATCTTCTTTTCTAGTGTGAACCCACTAGAGTGTGACCCGCAAATCCCTACATGGACTTCCTGTAGAGTGACTCTAGAATCATCCTTTTTGAGACATCTAATCAATGTACCATCAAGACCTTTCCTACATAGTGTATCAGCCACCAAGGTGTAACAGGAGGTTTTTCAAATGAAATTTTGTTTTTGGTTACACGAGAGGTCAGATGAGATGGTATTATCATGGAGGTAAGTGATGATGGGGCTGTACCAAAGGGAATCAGGAGCTTCTAAGTGGAAAATGATAAGGGAATCAGGTTGAATAAATGTGGGTTGAACCACCTCTTCTACTAGGAACTCATACTACTCATGTTGCTCCAGGAGCTAAAGTAAGGAGGCCAAGGTGGCCATAGCATCCGCCACTCTATTCTTCTCTCTAGGAATTTGTTCAAAAGTAATGTGAAGGAAACATGCCTTGAGTGTATCAACCATATGTTTATAAGGCAATAATTTTTCATCTTTTTTCTGATAAGTGTCAGTAACTTGATTGATGATCAATTGGGAGTCTCCGTAAACCTCTAGTGTTGTTAGTTTCCATTCTAAAGCTAGCTTGAGACCCAAGACCAAAGCTTCATATTCGGCCATGTTTTTGGTGTAGGGGAAAATCAGTTTGTAAGACTTAGGGAGGGTAACACCTAGTGGCATGATGAACAAGATACCGATACCTAATCCATGGTGTGTGTAGGAACCATCAAAATAGAATTTCCATGTTACTGGCTTTGTCTAAAGAATGTGCATGTCTGGAAAATCTACTAGGATAGGATTTGAACTCTCTATAGGTGTATCTACCAATTGATTGGCAATGGCCTACCCTTTGATTGCCTTCCTATCAATATACTCAATGTAAAACTTGCTTAAGATCATTACCCATTTTGCCAATCTGCTTGTTAATAGTGTTTTGTTGAGAAGATATTTGAGGGGGTCAATTTTGAATATGAACTTGACTTAGTGTGTTAGAAGGTAGTGATGCAGCTTTTGGGAAGCAAAAACTATGGCTAGGCAAGCCTTTTCAATAAAAGAGTAATTGAGCTCATAATTGACCAAGGTACAACTGATGTAATAGATGACCTGTTCCTTTCCTTGGTCATTTTCTTGCACCAAGAGGGCTCCAATTGATTTATCCATTACATAAATGTACAATAACAAAGGTTTATGTGGTACCAAAGGTACTAGTATAGGTGGATGCATCAAGTAGGTCTTGAGAAAGTTAAAAGCCTTCTAACATTGGTCATCCCACTTAAAATTTATATCTTTGTGTAGCAAGTGTGTGAAAGGGATACACTTTTTTGCCAACTAAGAAATGAACCAATGAACTAGTTGAAGCCTACCTTGAAGAGAGTATAACTGACTCAAGTTCTTTGGAGGTTGCATACTGATTATGGCATGTATCTCTTTAGGGTTAACTTCCATACCTTTGGCTGAGACAATGTATCCTAGGAGCTTGCCTAATTTGATGCTAAAAGCACATTTCTTGGGATTGAGCTTGACTTTGAACACTTCTAGGTGGGTGAATATTTTGGCTAGTATGGGGAGATGCTCTTCTCGATTATGGGATTTGGCAAGAATGTCATCCACATAATCTTCCATGAAGATATGAATCATATCATGAAAGATAGTGGTCATGGCCTATTGATAGGTAGCCCCAAGATTCTTTAACCCAAAGGGCATCACATTCCAACAAAATGTGCCCCATGCACAAGTAAAAGTTGTTTTCTCTTAATCTTTTGGTGCTATCCTGATCTATTGGTACCTTGAGAACCCATCCATGAGTGAAAACATGAAATGTCCCACTGTTAGATTGACAATGGTGTCGATGTTGGGGAGGGGGAAATCATCTTTGGGACATGCTTTGTTTCAATCTCAAAAATTGATGCAGATGCGTATGCTATCATTCTTCTTTGATATGGGTACAATGTTGGATATCCATGATGCATATGCCAAGGGTTGGATGAAATTAGTGTTGACTAACTTTTCTAACTCTGCCTTGACCAATAGAGCTATATGGGGTGCATCTTTCTAAGCTTTTGTTTTATTGGCTTGGCCTCTAGAGAAATATTGGGATGATGGAGGATTAAATTCAGGTCTAAGCCGGGCATGTCTATGTAAGACCATGAAAAGTTTATCTATTTTTCTTCAAAGAAGAAAATGAATGCTTGTCTTTCCTTTGTGCTTAAGGACTATGCTAAATAAATGACCCTTGGTTCTTGCTATATGACGATGTTGACTAGTTCTGTTGGTTCAATCAGAATAGAAGATCTTTCCTCTTAGTGTTTGGGTAAAGTATCAATCACCTCATCCATGGGTGCCACAGTTGGCTTTTCACCTCTAGATGTGTCACTTTTGTTTGTTTCCATTTTTTTCTTGAGGTCAGCCACAACTTGGTAGTGATCATTAAGGTCGTGGAATGCTTGACCCATTCTAATATGATTGAGGTAATTGATACTAGACTTGACTATATGCCTTTCTTCTATTCTTTCTTGACGAGATGGTTTAACCGTGTTAAGGTAGAGGAAGATTTCACAATTAGTGTCAAAATGAGGGATGTGGCGAGGCTTAGTTGGATCATAGTTAATGAGTTTAGGATGGACTAGGGGTAATGATTCGTAATATGGAATAGGTTTGATAGGGTTTAAAGACATGATTTCATTAGATGGCTCATGCATTGTATCTATTAGATCTATGATATGAGCTTCTTCTAGAGTATCAGGAGAAGTAGAGCTTGTGAGAGGCTCATAGTAGTCATCCTCAACCTCTACTAGAAAGAAGTTAGGGAATATGGTTTGAAATTGAAATCTTGTGACATGTTAATCATCTTCTATGTTGCTTTGTTGTATCTTGATTCTCGGCGAAGTGGGTCTTGGATTATCAGTTGTTCCTTGTATAGCCAGATTTTTAGATGCGTGTATGTGAACTACATCACATTATTTATCATAAAGAGACTCCTCAAATAATGACTCAAAATCCCATTTAGTGGAATCATCGTCATCTTCATTATTAGAGGTGTTTATAGATGATTCTTTCATGGGATATGAACTTGAGAGGGATAGGCTCTCATTTATGATGTTAGTTATTTTCTGGTTATAACCATCCTTTTTTTTGGGTACCAATGCCAAGGTGGAAGAGGAGGAATCACTATGCTTGGGGTGAGCATCGAAAGAGGCTTGTGTCTTATCTTGTCCATGATATCCTACCCCTGTTTTAGACTTGTTGGACCTAAATTGTGCCATTAGAGGTTCAATGATGCCTGTCCCTCTTCCTAAAGGACCATCTCCCATGCATCCCATCTTTTTCATTAGGTCAAAACCTTTTTCATGTAGGTGGGAAGCGATATCAATGTTTTTTTGATTGATTTTTGCCATTGAGTTTGGAGGTGTGCTACTTGCTTTAATAAAATGTGCATGATAAGGCTTGGTGGATGACGGTTTTCCATGAGATCTTGGAGAAAGAGGGGGATCAAATAAGGAAACTGAGTACTCACCCACCTGTTTGTGATGCAATTTACACTTTCTATCAAATTCTTTCATCAATCTATCCATTTCTTTGTAGTGTGACCGCTTAGGGTCTTTGGATGATGATGGTGAAGGAACAGAGGGACCTGAACAACCCACTTTCTCTTTACCCTTAGTTGACATTGATGAGTAGTTGTCATTTCAGTTGGTAGAGCATGAAGTGTCTGTAGTTGTGGACTAGTTGATGTCATTTTTTGGTGTATTAGTTTATTCCCTATTGTGAGGAACTAGGGAATTACAATATTGTGCAAAATGTTGGTCTCCGAGTATGGTCACTTCTTGACCCATGTAAGGAAATTTAAGACACTAGTGATAAGTGGAGGGAACAGCTTACATGCCATGAATCCATGGTCTTCCCAATAGGATGTTATAGGTTAATTGTAGATCTAAGAACTAACAAACAATCTCTTTCACAACTGGTCCTACTCTGATTGGCAAAATAACTATGCCTTTAGAGGATCTTTCCTCATCATTGTAAGCTTTGATGGTAATTTTCTTTCTTGGTTCAAGAACATTCTCTGTATACCCTAGTACTTTTACTAAATTGAGTGTGCAAATATTGAGGCCTTCTCCTCCATTGACCAATGCTTGCTTAACTTTGTTTCTATGGATAAAGACTTCAATATGGAAAGGAGAGTTTTGAGGCTAGATGACGCACATGTTGTCTTGGGTTGAGAAAGATACACAGTGAGGGGCGATGAGGTTGCTGACTGTGTTTTGGAATCTACTCACATCTAGATCATTTGGTACTAAGGCTTTAGTGAGTATTTCTTTATGCTCCAAGAAAATTTGTAATAGTTGAAAAATGGAGATATGGGCTAGAGTTTTAAGTAATTGGTTGACTAGGTTGTACTTGGGCAAGGAGGAGCTTGCAGCTATAGGGTCAAAATTTGTCACAAGTCCTATTAGGATAACCTTAGAGGCTTGGCCTTGAGTAATGGTATTCAAGGATTGTTTTTGTTTTTATCCTTAACCATGATGACATTTATGGTGTCGTCAAAGCTGGAAATCATGTTAATGGTGTTGTCATAATGATGCGCATAATTAACCTTAGTTTGAGGGGGTGCATTCTAATTGGCTTTGGAGGATTCACCTTTTTCATGACTCATGAAGGGGCTCTTGAAAGCTGTATGATCTTCATTATTGCTAAGGTTGTTTACCTTGATGACCCCATCATTGATTAATTTTTGGATTGCCCCTTTGAGGGAAAAACACTTATTTGTTAAATGCCTCCCTATTTCGATGGTAGGCACAAATGTGTTTGTCATTCCACCATTTTGGTTTGACTTGGGGTTCATAGGGTTTAGCCTCAGGAAGTATAATGAGCTCATCCACTAAGAGGGTTTGCAAGGCACTCTCGTAAGACACTCTGATAGGAGTATATACCTTGGGTATATTAGAAGATTGGTATCTGTAGGGGGCAGGAGCTTGATTGTAAGCAACTTGTTGATTGGTCATCGAGGGGGTTTTCACATTACATCGATAAAATGGGTAGGAATTGTCTTTTTGGGGTGCATTTGGGTTAGTGTTGTTGATAACAGGATATGATTGGTTTAGATGGGATTTGTTTTGAGGTTTCACATGGTTGGCTTCAACCATCCCATCATTAACAGAGATCTAGTTGTTATTTTGCCACCATGACTTTTGTTTATCAGTGGCTCGATCAGAGGAATTATGAGCCTACATGGAGTTATTTGAAAAGCCCTTACCATCTTTTGATAGTTTAATGATGTCATTATTTTGTAAGGTCTCTTCTACCTTAGCAACATTTTATAAGGTAGTTTTAAAATCCTTAGGCCCTTGGAGTTGGAGCTAGTAATTGATTGGTTTGGAGAGGCTATTAATGAAGATGTTGGTCTTCTCTTTATTGAGTATGTCTTTGTGGTACTTAGCAAAAGTGTGTTTCTATTATTGTAAGAAAGTTTTTAATGACTCACCAGGGAATTGTTTCGTGTTTCATAGGTTGATCATTGTAACTTCCCTTTCAATATTGTAAGAATATTGGGAGATGAACACAAAAGCTAGTTGGTCAAAGGCTTTGATATTGGAGGGTAGCTTAGAGAAACACTCCATGGCTTCTAGGAAATAGTTCCATTAGGTACATCATGTCATGAACAAATTACATACTCAAGGTATAGAATTATCTGAGGTGGTCTTGCGGATTTGATGTGCCAAAATATTTATCATATTTTGGTATTTGCACATTTGGTGCGAAGGGCATGAAGGTAATGTTCTTATCAAAGGGGAGAGGGCACACCTTCTTGAGGCTGAATTCTGTGAGTTGTGTTTTTCCTCTCTTCATTCTTTCCATTTCCATTTGTAGGTCTTGTAACTTTTGCATGACAACATCTAGGGGTGACTCTTCTTTGTCTTGTTTCAAGTTGGTCACATCAAAATCAAATGATAATTTCACACCTTGTTGTGCTAATGCTAGTATATAACATTCCTTATGTTTTTTGAGTATCTTATCCATAATGTCAACAAGCTTGGAATTTTGTTTGAAATCTTTGATCTTAGTTTCAATAAATTTTTCATCCCAGACATTAGATGAACCCATTGTAGCCACAAATTTTGGGTCTCGATTGAACAAGGGTGACTTGGGAATATCTGTGTTCTATGGGAAATCTATTGTTGTAGTAGGCTTGAGGAGATTTAGAGATTTTGTGTGTTTGATGGTTCTATTGGCTATTCTAGCACTCACTCGTATAGGTGATCACTTTGGTCTTGTAGCTATATCAGTTTTATGTGGTGGCATGAAACATGAGTTGGATTTCTTTAGTTCTTAGGCATCTTTTGAAAACGCAAAGGTTCCCGTTGACTGTGATTTGTCTATGGTAACAAGCTAGATTGGACAAGGTGTTTATGAATGTTGATAGGAGGATTTTCAATTTTGAAAAGTCACGTAAGGGACAACTGTGTGTCTCTGAATCTTTCCAACTTGATTTGCAAAATGAATCAATGATAATTGTTGGGTTGATAATGATGTTTGTAGCCCTGCTTATTTTGGAAGGATGTTTTCGGTCAGATATAGAATTTCTCAGACCTTGTAAAATACCAGCAAGGAAAAGGGTATCCAAATTGATCGTTTGTTTGTGATTATTATGCTTGCAGATGGCCTCTATTTTATGTTTTTGTTCAGATGCATCACATGAATGGTCAGATGCGCTATTTCAATAATCAAAAGAATTGTTTCATTGTTCATACATGCTATTTAGATACTCAGATGCACTATTTGAACTATCATATGTGTTGTTTCAAAGCTTAGATACACTCTTTTATAGGTATATGCATCATAACAAAGATCAAAAGCATTACAAGAATATTCAAACATGTTGTTTTATGTAGTACATGCACTACTTTAAGGGTTGTTCAGCAATGTCTTCGTCTTAGACTTGGTTTCTCGATACTAGTTTGAGGTTTGTCTTTCCAAAAGGTTTGTGATCCGCACTAGTGTTCATTATTAAGTTTTAAAGAACTTCCAAGCATAATAGTAGTAAGATCAAAACAAAATGAAAAATTGCACACACCTAGAAAATGGAAGAAAAATTGCTTCCTATCAAGGTTATCTAAAGCCGGTTACTAGTGGGTCTTAGTATTCCAACTATGTTTGGATTTACCTCTCTTGTGATAGAGAGCTTCCCACCAAAACTAGGGAGGTTTGGTGCAACCCCTTGCAGAACTACTAGAGGAAGGCAATGTTGCAAACACAAGTGGCTTGCATTCGATTGGGAAAACAAGATTGGGGGGCAATCCCTCTCACTGGCCCTGCTAAGGCAACTCGGGAGGTAGCCCTTCTATGGCTAGATAATCTTGCCTAGTGAAAAGTGAGAAATGGAAGTCACAAATAGGTTTGGGAGTTTGATCACTAGAGAAGAGTGAGAGCATATCCCTACTATTTTGGCTCCCCAAACATGATAGACACAAAGGTTTAATTACCAACCCTTACACTACTGAAGATAGAGGGGCCCCTAAAGAGGCTATGAGTGGGATCTTTCCTTGTTCAATTGTGACTGATCTTTATAGAAGGTCAGGGATTCTGATAAACTCAAAGGAGTTGAGAGCATAGGCCTACTTCTTTATCAGATCAATGAGATTGAACGCTTCTATTAAGCTATGTTTGAAAACTTAGGAATGCCACACTTTTAATCAATAAGAGTCGAGGTCCACCTACCTAATTTGGAGCTAGCAAAGGATAGGTGCATTTATGAAGGTCTTCGTTCCTATTGCATGTTGTCTACAATCTGAAGGCTTTTTCATTAATGCAAAATGGACCTATAAACAAATGATATTTGAATTTGGAAGTTAGATTTAGGAAACTATAATTTTTACTAGATGTGCTATAGAAATGCTCATATGCATTATAGTACACCTTATATGCATTATTTTATCATGCAAATATGCTATAAGAAAATTAAATGCATTGTAAGATGCTTCATATGTGCTATAAGAAGATGCATATGCGTGACAGAACTTTGTAAATACATTATAGAACTATGCAAATGCATTACAGAACTATGCATATGTACTATAGAACTATGTATATGCACTATAGAAAGATTAAATGCATTAAAAAAAAGTTCATAAGCATCCGAATATCTCTCAGAAGCATTGAAATGGAGCACAGAAGCATCAAAAGATTCAGATTTGACCCTTCTATGCTCAGTGAAAACTTTGGAATGTTGTTCTTGCATATATGAGGTCTCTTGAACACTGTGGAACCTGCATTTGATCAAATTTGCACAAGAGAATAGCATGAAACATAGATCTGTACTAGAAATGAAAGATTAGACTGAAAAGCTTGAAAATATAGAGACTTTTAGTTCAGCCCCATGGTGGGCGCCATTTTGTACATGGTATGAACACATATTCATGAAACTTTAGTGTAGAATGTAGATGGATTCACGATGAACTATACTAGACCCAAGATATCATCATTAAAATGTAATCTCTATGAGCGTCTCATTTTTCCCTTACTATGATTGCTAAAATAGCTCTCAAACTAGCATCTTAGTGACAATTCTAGAATGGGAATATGCTTAGAATGCAGATCTACAATGGAAACATGCAAGATCTATGACTAAAATGTAGATTATATGTGAAATACAACTCCTAGAAATGCTCTTGAAATGATCATGCCATGAACTAACATGCAAGAAATGATGCTAAATGACACAAAATGATGCTAAAATGATGAGTCTAAATATGCCTATAGTGCAGATGCATAAAAACTTGGGTCCCTTGCCTCTTGGATTTCCCTCCTATTTATAGGATTTCAAAAGGGGTTGGGGTAAGAATCAAGATTTTCACCTTTGACTACGGTGAAAGTGAAATTGAAAATATCTCATAAGAGACCAGGAGGAAAATTCCAATAGACTTGATTTTGAGGATAATTGAGGATATTTTTAATTCTTTTAAAATGAAAAGGGGAGATTTTCAATCTTGTGAGGATAAATGATTTTATTTATTTAATAAATGTCTTATTTATTTTCAACACTTTTGTCTTTTGCTCCTTTTTTTTTTGAATTTCATTTTATGAATTTGAATTATTTTTCTTCTGTTTAAAGTTGATTTAGGTCTTGTCGATTTGATAGGTGATTAATGACCTGATGTGATTTTTGATTTGAAAAGTCTATTGTGTTTCTTCTAATTTTCTCTTTAATTTGCACTGATTGATTGGAATTGCATGATTGAGGTCTTTACCAATTTTTGGGTGTTTACAGGACCAGTGTACAAAGATGGTCTATTGTCTTAGTGCGACCATTGCTGGATATTTTCACTTTGTACTTTGGGCTCCAAAGTATGCTTTCTTGTAATTTATGCTTTCATTAGAATACTTTTATATGATGTTAGTTATTGACACATTTCCTTATTATGATGATTAGCATATGATAGATGATGTTATCCATATATGTAGGATTATGTTATGCTTTACTTCTAGCATGTTAGATTTATTTATGCTTATGTTGTAGCATGTTTTAGTAGTGACATCCTTATATGATAGTACTGACAATCTGCTTAGTATCTTGGGATGTTATGCACGGGGGATGGCTAGGGCCCATGATGGTCTTATGATGCTATTATGGTTGGGAGGAACCACATCCCTAGTTTAGTTGTGTTGTTCATTGTGATGTTATTTCTATTTATTGCGATGTTGTTTTAGTACACTATGATGTTTCCTTATGTACTTTCCCTTCTCTTCTTGTTATATGGTTAGATGTTGTTTCCATCTTTCAGTATTGTGTTTGAGTGTTTATGCTTTGAATTATGGATCTAGTACTCCCCAGTGTGGAGAAACTTTATCCCTTAGTTTTGTTACCTTTTTGGTTTTGGCATGTTGTTTTGGGATCTTGCATGAAATTGTACATCCTTGCATGAGGATGCAAGATCTCATGTGCTGTGTTGAGTTTCTTCGTGTAACCTTTGGCACTTTCTTGCAAGAAACCCAATACCAGTGTTGGGAGCCTTGGCTATTTTCCCTAGCACTTTCTCACGTTGCATGGTGCACATCCTCGTGCATAAGGGACTTCCTTGTGAGGCATTTTGTACATCTTCTCTTGAAAATCTATCAGTCTGTAGTCCTCACACGAAAAATAGGGGATTCTCCACTAGTTTTTGGGTATCAATTTTTGGTGATTTTTGTACCCTTTTGTTTACTTAAATTACCATGCTTTGACAGATCTTAGATTCTTTGTATTGTTGTCTTTTTGGATTTTAGTGTTGAGTTGTGTGTGTGTCAGTTTAGGTAGCGGTGTTCGGAGATTCTTTGGTTGACAGGATGGTGGTTAAGTCTTCAATTACGATCTATGTGATCCATGTATGATGTTGTCATGTGTACTCATACTTGTTAAAAAAAATATATCTTGGTTTTTATTTCATCCTTGTTCCAAGGATCTCTAAGCGGGGCAGTACAATAAGGCTTGATCTAATAACAACTTACAACACACTTGCATATTATAGATCTTTATTTTAATCCTCCATTTAGCTTGGCTTTCATACACTTAAGCTCTGATAGCTTGTTCACCTTTCAAGCATCCATACCCTTAAGCCTTCTTGCTTTGCTTGCCAATGCAATCTCTTCTCTTAGGTCATTGAATGAAGAAATACCCTGGACTCCTTGTCTTCCTTAGGTTCTTGTACATGACAACCTTTGTTTCTGACCAGTCATCTCTATAAATAAAGAATTAAGATCTTTTTTCATTCAACCTCCATCGTCCATTTTAATATTAGGTCAAATTAGGTAAGATCCAATGAATCTACCCCTCATTTCATTTCATTCCCTTCTAGAAACTTCTCCTTCTAATTCTCTTTGAATTTTCCCACAAAATGGTTTACTATGAATTCTGTGCCACTATCTCATCAACCTTATCTTCCACATGATTCACACAATCTAAGAAATTAAACTTGTTAACTATAATTCATCAAATTCTTGATCTTTCTCATAATGCTAACACTCGACATTAACTGGCTTATAATGCTTGGCACATATTGCATTGCTCAACATCCATAGTCAAAATACTCATCACAAACTAACATTTACTGGTGCTCAACATCAACTAAACTTTACTCGGCTTACACTGTTTCACTCGGCTTACATTGAAATCGACTTTGTTTGGCTCCAACTAATTTTTTGCTCGGGTTGTAGTAACTTTTCTTGCCACCTATTGTCCACTCAGTCAAGCTTGGAAAACAAATTTCATTCAACTTGTTCTTCCAAACTTACTTAGTGTAATCCAAACTTTGCAACCTTAAGTAGATTATCAGTTCACTATAATATCACTCTCTTAACTATGTCATGTACTCCTTTTCATATCATAATTCAACCTTTCCTTTGGGTGCCATTGTTACCTCATTTGATCAAATCCTCTTCATCAATCAAATCACTGATAGTACTTAAATCATATAAGCAATTATCTTACCAACAAGTAGTAGGTTTGACATCAGTGACAAAATAATTATTGAAACACATTTATCATACTTATATCAATCTGGTTTCAAAAATCCATATTTATTCTACCAATCTCATGTGCAATCTAAAGCACTTAAGCATTCAAGAAAGTATGTTTTCATCAAGTGTTTCAAGCATTCAAAGATTCAAGGATCCTTTATGAGCATTTCCTCTTCAAGATCTATTGTTATATTTTCCATCAAGGGAGGAAATCTACATTAAGGCATTCATCATCTTCTTCATTAAGGTACATTTACATCCATGGCTCCATGATGTGGTTTTGGTATACCCATTGCATTGGAGTTTTAAAACTACTGAGCAACAAAATTCTCAATACTAGAATGAAAGTGCTCAAATAATCTAAAGATTAGCTAATTCTCATAATCAATTACACAAGTAGATCATCTAGACCCAACTTCAATGAAATCAAGGATGGTTTCCTACTCTTTAGGCTCTACTAAACCAAGGTGGGTATACTTGGGGATGATTCTAAAGCAAACTATTATATGAAATTATCTTAGTTTCATTTTGATTTTCATCTTCTATCCTTAGGCACATACACAATTTATCAATTTCTTTGAAACTCTCAAATCTATATGCATCTCCTATAAGTAGATCTAGTCCTAATTCTCCTAGAATTTACAAGTATTTCTGGGAATAGTAGCTACCTATGACTCAGAAAACTAGATGTAAGTGAGTGGTGACTAGCATTACAACCTTGAACAAAATAATATATGAATGATTTTGAATTTATAATAGTTTTAACATGTAGAGGCAGAATTTACTCTTGATCATTTCTGATTTATAAGACCAGTACCTTATCCAGTGGGCTACAGAGTCGATTATTGGTAGGAGACCTTATTCAATCAGCTTGTAATTGAATTTGTCAACTATAATCACCTATTTCCATTCTTACATGATATCCTCTTCATAAACTCATGAATTCTACCAATTTATTGAAGCATTCACATAAATCATTGAATTAAAAGCAACAATATAATCAATACATACCCCATCCAAAATGCATTCAATCAGATGAACATTATTCAAATGATCTCAAAACTGATAAACTCGTCAAAATGAGACAAAAAAATAGCAACCCAAATTTTGGTGTAAATATCCCTTTCTATTATCCTTCTTGCTGACTAATACAATAACCAATAGGAACTTAGTAAGGAACCTAGAGAATCATACTAACTCTGCATTTCTATTCGTTATAAAAAAAAATCTCTAAAAATAAACTCAGAACAACTACATATGACTGGACCGAATGTACTTTCTTAGAATAACTTAAGACATACAAAAATTTTGGACCCTCACAATGCCTTGAAAACTCACTTATATAGGCATGAGTTGTAATAAGCAACAGGAAAATACAATTTATAGGTGTCCTTCACACAAGAGACTTGAAACACCTACTAGAAAAGAAAAAATTGCAAACAACAAAAATACATGCAGATCAAATATTCCTTTGCGGGTCCCTTTCTGTTACATTTCATTATTTTGATTTGGCTGCAAGTCTGATTCCTTTGTGTATGCAACTACTAAGCCCACCAATGATGAAATCTTTTCTCAAGATTGGTAACTAATCTCAACACATGGGCTTCATCATCATTATTCTGTACTCTGAGAGTCACTCTGACCTACAACTATTCCTTGGTTATACCAGTATCCTAGGGTAATGGGATTGTCACTTAATATGAAGCATCAGAGCTTTAGAGGCAATGTGGCTATCAAATATTAAAAAATAAGCATTTTCTGCTTCCTCGACCTTATCTGCATTCAAAACCATCCTTCTACCAAAATATGTCCCTCTTTTGAAAAGAAAAACATGTGTTAACAAAAAGTAAGAGTAATTATACGCATGAAACCCATGAGTATAAAATCTTATTCACCCTCTCCAAAAACTCTACATAGGCCTCTATATATCTCTACTACCCTCATATTGAAGTATACTTTCTTGAAAAATTCTTTAGAGAATGATGTTATTGCTGACAGGATTCTAATTTTGCCAAGTTCACCCTTTGCTCTTTTCACTACCTTAGTGGCTCAATCGTAGCTCTTTACCACAGTTTCAAGGAGATCATAATCCACAAAAAAACTTGGGATTACTAGTCTTCCTTGGTCAAAATTCCATATACTAGCCAGTGGAGTAAACAACTTCCTCTCTGCAAACCATCTTTTGAGAAAATTTAAATCAATTTGTGAGGTATCAGCATCTTAGACCCAATCACCTTCATTAAGCAATCCCCCTGCTATCCACAACCTATGATTTGATGAGTCTGTTGGAGGCATTCATTGACTATACTTGCAGGACTAGAGCACAACAAAAATTATGGTATAGCTACTTAATTGAAGTTCTTTCTTATTCCTTTATGCAATTTTGCAACCTTTTCACGAACAAATTACTTCACACACTTGCCAAATAAAATCGTCTCATTAATTACTTCTGCTCATAAAAGGCTTGACATCTTTATTCACATAAGGTGGGACTGTGAAAATCTTTTGTGTTATACTCTTGTTTTTTTTTACACATACAAAGCTTTCATATCAAATAAATACACAAAGAAGCACCACCTTTCATTTTTAAAATCTGTGATGTCGATCTTAACAAATCCTGTGATCAAGGGATGCAAAAAAAGGTGACAAGTATTCCACTTGACAAGTTGGTTAGTCAATCCAATGAGGATGGACCATGTATATAGCTCCCTTCTTGGTGGCATCTCTGTTTGGACCCACCGGTAACTAAGGACATGTGTTGACAAGTCGCTACCTCACTATACATAATAGAATGAGCACCTTGCCATAGTGAAGTAACAACATCTATTGATTTGATCTTGATCATGTGGATGACACATAATTGTGTTGCTCAAAAGGATAGTAGTGGCCCCATATTCACTATATCATTGTACATATCCTATGGGAAACTTTCCATAGCAAGATAGCGATGGCCATTGATCTGAGATCAACCCAAGGATAAAGAAACTGCACAAACTTCTTAAGATGAGGTGGGTCCCATATTTGCTAGCTCACATGGAGTAAACCACACACTTCTTTTTCATGGTGAGATAGCAAGAATCATTGATCTTAGCTTGATCTGACGATCAAAATCCCTCCTACATTTTATGAATGGGGGGTAAGTCTAGAAGACTAATGATGTGATAAATTTTGCATAGCTGGTGAAAGAAAAAATAATATTCTAATTCTAGTCATCTTTCCACATTTCTTGGATTCCACCATATGCTCATTTCATGACAACTCATTGTATCGCTAAGGGCGAGAGGCCTAGATTTTCTAATTAGCGAGGTAGCGAGCTCTGGTGACTTAACAAAACTCGATGCTAGAAAACAAAAGCATGTCACATCACAATTACCCACTTAGTAGTTCTCACACGGCAATGATATCACCATTTATTATGCCACTTGGGACTCTTAATGACCACTAGGAAGTTTGATGACTACCATGACATGGGTTTCTAAGTTGATCGCTACCTCGCTATTGGTAAGAAACTTGAACTTCTCGATGGTGAGGACACCAGTACTAGAGCTTGAAATATTCCTAGGATCCCCAGTTACTTTTCTAGCTCAGGGAGCAAAACAAAGTTCATGTGATTAAAAACCAAAGTGAAAATTTTTCAGTCACTGCCTCCATTTATCCGAGCACCACAGCTTAGTTTAACGGTGGTTGCTATGTTGTGATGGTCACTTAACTCATATCTTACCATAACAACAAAGTAATAGCCCTCAATCTTGTCACAATCAGGTGTTGCTCCTTAAAAGGAAAAGAGATGTAGGGTGTAAAATCTAAATAACATAAGGAAATATTCAAATTTTTTTATTAAAGTTCGTGCTCGAGTTTTTAAAAAAAAACACAAGAGGCCTAGGGTTCACTTAAGGTATTATAATAGCCGTGTTAAGAGACAAAATTTGACATTTCAAAAGATTTTGACAAAACATGAATCAGGGCACGACTAGGGTAACCTAAGATTATGAAAATTATGAGGAATGAAAAACCCTAGTCTGCAAAATGCAAAGACCTAAATTGATTTTTCACCAAATTTTTAGACTTTTTCTATAAAAATCAGACCAACAGTGGCTATGTCTGGGGATGATAGACTACTTGAGTCTATGCAAGAATTTAGAATCTATGGAAGAGCAGACCACATACTTGACCTTTTAAATGAAAACTTCTTCAGAGAGCACAGAGCAACACACAAAAACAAGAAACTAGGTTGTATAGAGAAAAAAATAAGGATCTACAAAATATACACAATGTACAAGCACAAGGAAACTCTAAACTGTTGTTCATGGAAAAGCAGATACCTTAAGAAAAGTATCTCTTCAAGAATTGTCCATGAACTGGCAATTCAAGAATATCTCCAGTTAGATCTCTCAAAAAATATGAATCTTCTCCATATGTATCACAAATGTTATATGGGCCAAGCCAGATTGGGTCAAGTTTACCATGCTTTCCTTTATCTTCCACTCTAGCATTCAACATCAGTACCATGTCACCTATTTCAAATTTTCTCTCAATGGTGCTTTTGTCATATAAATGCTTCATTTGTGATTGCAACTTAGCATTTTGAATAGAAGACTCTTTCCTTGCTTCCTCTAGTTGCAATATGTCATCCATTCTGAGTTGCATTTCATCAATGACATCATCTTCATACAATTGAAAAAATTTATACATCTCTTTTAGGTTATTCTATGGAAGTCTAGCCTATATACCATAAACTAGGTCAAATGGAGCACATCCAGTGGCCCTTTTCATAGTAACCCTATAAGCCCATAGGGCTAATGGCAATTTTTAATCCTGGGCTTTCTTATTTTCTCCTAAAATCCTCTTGATGATTTTTAATATACTCTTATTACTTGATTCTACCTGACCATTTCCTTGGGGATGATAAGGTGATGATGTGTACTCTGTAATGCCATATTTCTTACAAAAAAAATTGTATTCCTCTTATTTGAAACATATAGCATTATCTATTACAATCTTTTCTGGGCACCCAAATCTGGTCACAATATTATTTAGAATAAAATTAATCACCATCTTACTTGTTGCATTCTTTGATCCAGTGGATAATTTCAGTGAAAATTGAAGTATCTCATCTCTCCAGAATTTGCACCACCAAAAAGATCTCGACATCTTGATTCCAACGCAACTTGAACGAAGCAAAAAGGATTCCATTCGTGCAAGTTACGCTTGGTCAAAGTTGGGTCAAACTAGGATCACAGAGTGTCCAAAAGGAAAAAATAATTGTCTCAAAAATTGATGGACCCTATGTCATTACGAAGAGCTCATCGAGACGGTTCTGATGGTGTTCATTTTGTCGAAATACGACATCATATGTTCAAGTTACAAACATTTAAAGTTTGGTTGACTTAAGGGTAAAATGATGACATCAGTAATCCGTACAAGTCTGAAGTGGACCAATCGCAGCATGCCATGTGGCATCTATAGTCACGGTGACAGCATTATTCAGCATGTATCACATCATCTCCATGGGCAAATAAGGTTGCGCCACGTGGCCTCTCTTCCATACTTCAGTTGATTTGATTAAAATCAAACAAAATCTTGATTGTTGAAGGATTCGAACCCCCGACCTCCGGAGGTAAACATAGCGCTTGACCATTCCACCAAACACGTGGCTCCTTGTTTTATTTGGGCGGTTGTTAGTTTTGTCTTATCAGTGCTGAGAATTGGTTATAAAAGGCTGACGGTGGGCTTTGAACCCGCAACCACCAGCCCACCAAAATCGCATGCCACCGGTGCGCTATTGATAGCACTTGGGAGAAAATTGGCGCTTGTTTAATTTGAACATAATCTCAACCCGCCAACATTATTCAAAATGAGGTTATTTGTTAAAAATAATTTCCCTTATTAATCTTTTGTAACAACAAAAGCCCATAAATAATAAATAAAAGGGCTAAAATAAAGATTAGAGGAGATTTGAAAATATTATGGAGAGATAAGGAATATTTTGTAAATCATTTGGTTGTGAACCAAATTGAGCAAAATTTTATGTATAAAAGGGGGTGTGAGGTGAGAGTGGAGAGGGGTGGTAGTTTTTTTATTCAGGTGGTGAGAATAGTAGAATGCTCAAGAGACTTTTGAAGACTATTTTGCACGTCGAGGGCATGTTATGTTGATGTGTTTAAGGGAATAAGTCTTGGTGCATTTGTAATTTATTTTGGAGATTAATCAGATCGGTTGTACTCTATTGGAGCCGACCCAAAGACCTAGTCACATTTGTGGCGAACTCCGAAATCAAACTTTGTTTGCATCTTCTTATCTTCTTCTCTCTCAATTCTGTTTCTCATCTTAAGTTTTGATTTCATTGATAGTAAATGTATTAAGACTTCCACTAAGTTGTGATTTATTTAATTTGATTTTATTTAAGCATTCAATACTACAATTAGTCTAGATCCATTCATCAGATCATTCTTAGTAGGGACTGCCTCAACCCACTTGGTGAAATAATCAGTGGCTATTAAGATCCATGAATGTCCACCACGGATTTATTTGTGATCTCACCTATAAAATCAATTCCCCACTGTTGAAATGATACATGCACTTCAAATGGTCTCAATGGAAAATTTCCAAAGAGTTTTCACTTTCCACTAAACCTTTGACAAGCATCACAAACCTTTACAAACTCATGAGTATCTCTAAAAAGTGTTGGCCACCAAAAACCAGCCCTAAGAATTTTATGAGCAGTGGTTTTAGCCATATAATGACCACCACATGCACCTTCATGCATATCTTTCAAAATTCTTTTAGATTCAATCTCATCCACACACTTTAAAAGTACCCCTTCCATATTGCTCCACCAAAATTGACCCTACACTATAACATACCTTATGGCCTGCAGCTTGAGGGATCTTTTTTGATTGTCTGTTAACTCTGATGGAGATTTCATATTTTGCAAATAATAAATTACATCTTTGTACCAAGAAGAGGTATCCATATCAAAAAAATTATCCTTTCAACAATCATCAAGTTGATTAATTTGGTTTGCCTCTAGATTGGATTTTATCATCAATTTGGCCAAACCTTGACCCCTGACTAGTTTGGTAATTTGAATATCAATATTAAAATCTTGTATCCTATTAATCCATCTACACCTCCTGCCATATACCTCTTGTTGTGAAAAATTGTCCTTCACAACAGTAGTAGGAACAAAAGAAATGACAGTAGCTCCTACTAAGTAACATCTAAAAGCCTTGACTCCCTTCACCAGTGCATATGCCTATTTTTCATTAATGTTATACTTAGTTCTGTTGCTTGCAAAGACTTGCTAAAGAATGCAATGGGCTACTCATAACCTTACTTATTTTTTTGTAACAATATTGCAGCAACAGTGTGAAATGAGGCAAAAGAAAATATATGCATTGGTTTATCATAATTTGGAGCTCTAAGGATAGGGGCATCTTTAATAGCTTGCTTAATTTTCTAGAATGCAATACTAGGTTCACCATCCCATTTTATCTCAGATCCTTTCTTTAGCATCCTTGATATAGGCCTACTAATTTTTGCAAAATTTGTCACAAACCTCCTAAGAAAGTTGATCTGTCCAAAGAATTATTGAATGGCTTTAACACTTTTGGGTTTTTGAATCTTGTCTATTGCTTCTACCCTTTCGGGGTCAATCCTCACTCCATGCTTAGCAACTAAATGTCCTAGCAACATTCCTTCTGTAACACCAAAATTACACTTCCTTGGATTCAAAGAAATACCATACTTAAGGGCTCTAATAAATACCTTTTCCAAATGTAGGCAATGATCATTTTCATCCTTGGAATAGGCAATGAGGTCATCTTGATATACAACCAAAAATTTGTCAATGATATTAGCAAAAGCGACATCCATAGCCCTTTGAAAAGTAGCTCTAGCATTAGTAAGCCCAAAAGGCATCCTGACATAAACATAAGTACCCCATGGAGTAGTGAAAGTAGTCTTAAACTATTCTAATTCTTTAACAACCACTTGATTGTAACTTGAAAATCCATCCATCATTAACATAAGCTCTAAACTAGTAACCCTTTGCAACATAGCTTCCATGTTTGGAAGACCATAATTATCTTTTAGTGAAGATATATTAAGATTCCTAAAGTTGACACATAACCTTATATCTCCATTTTTCTTCCTGACAGGAACTAAATTGGATACCCAAGAAGAATGTCTAATAGATTTTATGATTCTTGCATCTCTCAATTTGATTAATTCCTCTTGCATTTTGGGAGGTAGAGTCAAATTTATTGGTTTTTGTTTCTGCCTAAAAGGTTTAGCATCTAGTTTCAAAGGGATTTCATGGTGAAAAAGATCCTCCCTGTAGGCCTTCAAGTCATCATATGACCATGCAAACACAAGTATATACTTCCTTAACAAGTCTATCAAATCTTTCCTAATTTTAGGAGACAATTTCTTACCAATATACATCCTTTTATGTGTTTCTTGAGTTCCCAAGTTCACCTCCTCCAAATCTTTGGCATCATATTCATTAATATTCATTTGTGACCTATCCTAGTTGTCAAAAATTATTTCAAAAACAACTAGACCCTTAGGGATTTTATTTGTCTTTAATTGCACAACTTCTTGCCCAAAAACAATATCTTTTCCATTTATATTCTCTACATAAGCTGCACAATCAATTTCTTGTCTTGACAACATACTATCACAATTCAAAAATCTTAGGATATCCTTATCATCTTCAAACACTTGCCAATTCTAAAAATTATTAGGGACAAAAGGTCTAGTTTGAATCTCAATCTTAGAGACACATGCAAATGTAATATCATCAGGTTTTATTACTATGTTTGCCAATAAGTTTGTCATCTTATTATTTGTCCTATCTTTCCAAATTATCCCAAATGCATCAAAACATTCAATCATATCCCATAGTACATTTCTATATTGTTTTAACCTTTTTTTCTTTGACACATAAGCATTTCTTACTTGGGATACCACCAATTTAGAATCTCCTACAACATGTAAACACTTTATCCCATGCTTATGAGCTAATCTAAGACCTAACAATAAAGCCTCATATTCGGCTATATTGTTAGTACAAGGGAAACTTAAAGTAAAGGAGAGCTTGTATGTTACCCCCTGTTGGAGATATTAGCAAAATGCCTGCACCAAATCCATCTTTGCAGCATGCACCATCAAAAAACATAGTCCATACATCACCCTTGTCTATTTTTGTGACAACTTCTATTTCCATCTAAGACTTATGTTTGGATTTCTTCAAAGTCAAAACTTCAGCTCTAAATGCATTGATGTCTGTATCCACAAAATTTGTCATATTGTCTTCTATATATTCCTCTATCATGTATATACTTTTTGGCTCCCTATTGAATTTTATCAAATTCCCCTCAATATTAAAAGTGGCAAATGAAAAATCACATTGCAGACTCCCACGCATGGCAGCACTCCACTTTCTTGATAACAACATGCCATACTGAGGTGGAATTTCAACAACCAACACACTCATAGTAAGTTCTTTGTCAGGACAAGTTGTTAATCTATATGGAAATGAATTTATAGTGCCTATGATTGTAACTTCTCTTTTGTCCATAGCACAACATCTTCCTTGAGTAGTATCCACCTTTAAACTTAATTCCTTCATTATTTCAAAAGGCATCATAATATTGGAGGCACCGGAGTCAATCATGCAATTTTTTAATGTCTTACCATTTACTAAAGTACTTAAGAAAAATGGTTCAACATTTCCCAAACAC
This sequence comes from Cupressus sempervirens, assembly GCA_028749045.1. Classification (NCBI taxonomy): domain Eukaryota; kingdom Viridiplantae; phylum Streptophyta; class Pinopsida; order Cupressales; family Cupressaceae; genus Cupressus; species Cupressus sempervirens. The sequence continues at coordinate 20,412,853 of CM053792.1, read as the reverse complement.
TGATTTACAGAATTATCCAAAAACATTTGAGGAATTTGAGACACAACTACTTCAGCTTCACTAGCCTTTACCTTTTCTTTACTACTCTCTTTGGGACTATGGTTATCATCGCACTCATGTCTCACATTTGAACCAGTATTTCCCAACCATGCTAAAGCTTTACCTCTATGTTAAGGGATCCTTAATAATTTAGATAAAGGGACTTTGACAGTGATTTGTGACAACATTGTAGTCATATCTATAAAAGAATTGAATGAGCTATCAATGGTTGTACTCCTCTTATCATGATGCTTATAAAAAATACTTACCTCACCTTTGTGATTCTTATCACTTGTAATGATTGCTTTTGGTATCTTCTCATCTAACTTCTACAAAACACTATTTGGGAATTCACCAACTTTAGGATTATTTTCCTTCTTTGGTTCCCACTTTTTATTTGTAATCTTAATCTTCTTAGCAATGATCTCTTTAGGCTTCATAGCTTCCCCTTTTTTAGGATTAACTCCCTTTATAAACATGTCAACCACCTTATCATTTCCTTCCCTTTTAGCCATGTTTGTAGTAATTTTGTCAATCTCTTCCTTAGAAGGCTTCCTTAAAGTGATTTCTTCTTTGGCACTTACCATGTTACATATAGTGTCTTCAACATCAGTCTCATTAGAGAACACTTGTTGTCGCACTTTATTCTGAAATTGCCTTTGCTCATTTACATCTCTATCATAATCCTCATAGTCATAATGATCATAATGTGATTCAAACATGTTACACCCTACATCCTCTTGGTCTTCTTGATATTCTTGACATTTTTCTACTACATTCTAATTTCTAGGGAAAGATAAGGCTACTCCACAAGATTTAGGAGCATGGGGTAATTGACACACAAAACACCATATGGGTTTAGCAGTGAATTTAGGTTCATCTACTACATTTACAAAGTTTTTAGATAAGGGGTTAGGGGTGACCCTATTATTTATAGTCTTGGGGGAAGGGACATTTGGCTGACTATCTTTCCAGGTGGTAGTATAAGGGAAATTTTGCAACCTATTTTGTCTATTAAAATTTGACTGGTAAGGGACCCTATTTTTAGTAGGATTCCTATCATTTTTCACGTGAGGGATATTTAAATTATTTATAGCATTTAAAACTTGAATTATCTCACTGGGCTCTTGCTTTTTCCTACCTACACCTTTGCTATCCTCCTTTCTATTTCCCTTATTTCCAAACAATCTAGGGTCATCTCTCTTACTTTCAAGCCTTCCTGAAATTCTCAACTTATTTTCCACATTTATGGCAATTCTAAAAGCATCTCTTAAAGTCCTAGGCTCTTTCTCCCTAAGTTGGTATGTCATTTTACCATCAAAATCATTCAAATAAGTAATCAAGCATGCCTTATCATCCAATCACATGGCCTGCATTAGCTTGTACATTCTCTTCTAGAATCTAATGTTAAATTCAGAAATAGATTCATTAAGTAACCTCTTAATATTATTGAATTCACTCAAAATGTAGCTCTAATTTTGCTTGTCACCATATTGTTCCTTGAAACAGTATGCAATATCCTTCCAATCAACAATAGATAATTTGGGAAGACTTTTGAACCATTCCCTAGCATCTTTAGTTAAGAAATGAACAATCAACTTCATAATAACATCCTCAGCCTCAACCTCATAATCACTCATCATATCAAGAAAAATCCTCAAATGGTCTTTACAAGTTATAATATTGTTCCCAAAAAATTTAGGCAACCTTTTTCTCATTTCTTGTGGAATAGGATTAGGGTAACTAGGGATTCCATCAAAACATACTTGCCTATAGCCTTCTAACTAGACAGGTCTTTTGTGTAAATCAAGCTTAGGATAATGGTCAATATATTTCCTTGTGTTACCCATAGTATTACTAGTGCTAGCATCATCAAAAAATTTGTTAAGATCTATTTTATGTAAAAATGAGGATAAGAAAGGAGCAAGTACCTTAGTAGTATTTTGATTTGCATCATTAGATCCACCATCATCTTTAGGCATAGTTGTAGATTGCCTTTTAGCATTCTCCAAGAATTTGATCTTATTGTTTATCTCAGCTATGGCTACTTCATTTTCTACAATCTCCAATTTCTTAACCAAGGCATCCTTCTCTTTTCTTTTCTTTTCCAGCTCAATATCTGAAAGTGACACAAAATCATGGATCTGAACAACTTTTGTTGGTTCATTAATCTTAACACCAATCTCCTTTTGTTTTCTCTTATCTTTAACTTCAACAGTATGCCCTATATCCTTTGCTTTGCTATTGTTAGCTTCTAGAGAACTATAGTTTTTAATTTTTTTGTATTACAGGTCCTTCTAGGTTCAGGTTGTAAGTTTCCAACAGCTTTTGTTCTTGTATTTTAAGCTATTCAACTTGACCTATAATCTCTGGTTGCCATGCCTTAGCTGCTATTTCATTTTTCTTCTTTAGGGTAGCAATTTTCCTAAGTAATGTTTGTTTTTCTTCAAAGGCTTTTGTAATCTTTTCCTCCCTTTCCTTTTGTAATTTTTTATTTATAGCTTCTTGCTCAGCCAATTGCATTCTCAAGACTTCAATCTCATCAAGATCTGGGATAGTAAACTCAGAACTAGCAATTTTTTCATCATTGAAACTCTCAAGATCTAAATTTTTTGGTGCTACTTCTCCTTGAGAATAGTTAGACAATAAAGGGTTCATACTTCATTGAAAAAGATTATTGCTATTCATTTTGTCTAAACTGAGTGTATTATGCAGCTCTGCAGTTTCTTGGCATATTACTTTGGGTGTGCTAAAAAAGTCATCACCAGATAGCCTAGGATGGGATCTATAACTCTAGAAAGATGATTTCCTTTCCATAATAGAAAAATGAACATTATCTCCTCTTATTTCTTGCCCTCAAGGATGGTCTTCTCTATGCATCTGAGATCTCTTCACAACCAAATTTTGCCTTCCCCTAGGAGGGAGATCAGATTGTAATTTGATTCTCGGGTTTTTCCTCACATTTTCCCATGTATTTATTTTGTTTTCCATGATTTTGTGACAATAAATCTTCTAAATAATGACATTGGTTAAAACCCTATGAGTTGCCACCCAACCTATGAGAATGGGAAAAATGTTTGAATGGATCACACTTCTTTCACTAAATTCCACAGACCAAATACAAATAACCCTCAAGACCATAGAAAATATCTCAATAAAACATCTACCTCAGACTCTCCCAAGGGAAATACAGATCTTAAATGATACACTGGTTTATGACACATAAAGCATTGTCCCTAGTGGAATCACCATTTTGTTGGAGTTTTAAAACTACTAAGCAACAAAATGCTCAATACCAGAATGAAAGTGCTAAACTAATTTAAAGATTATCTAATTCTCATAATCAATTACACAAGTAGATCATCTAGATACAACTTCAACGAAATTGAGGATGGTTTCCTACTCTTTAGGATCTACTAAACCAAGGTGGGTATACCTAGGGATGATTCTAAAGAAAATTGTTGTATGAAATTATCTTAGTTTCATTCTAATTTTCATATTCTATCCTTAGGCACATACATAGTTTATCTATTTCTTCGAAACTCTCAAATCTATATGCATCCCCTATAAGCAGATATGGTCCTAATTCTCCTAGAATTTACAAGTATTTCTAGGAATAGTAGCTACCTATGACTCAGAAAACTAGATGTAAGTGAGTAGTGACCAACATTACAACCTTGAACAAAATAATATATGAATGATTTTAAATTTATAATAGTTTTAACATATAGAGGCAGAATTTACTCTTGATCATTTTTGATTTATAAGACCAATACCTTATCAGTGGGCAATAGAGTCGATTATTGGCAGGAGACCTTATTCAATCAGCTTGAAATTGAATCTGTCAACTATAATCACCTATTTCCATTCTTACATGATCTCATCTTCATAAACTCATGAATTCTATCGATTTATCGAAGCATTTACATAACTCATTGAATTAAAAGCAACAATATAATCAATGCATGCCCCATCCAGAATGCATTCAATCAGATGAACATTATTCAAATGATCTCAAAACTGATAAACTCATGAAAAGGAGACAAAAAAATAATAAAACAAATTTTGGTGTAAATATCCCTTTGTATTATCCTTCTTGCTGACTAATACAATAACCAATAGGAACTCAGTAAGGAACCCAGAGAATCACACTGACTCTGCATTTCTATTCATTATCAGAAAAAAAAATCTCTAAAAATAAACTCAGAACAACTATATATGACTAGACCGAATGTACTTTCTTGGAATAATTGAAGACATACAAAAAATTTCAGACCCTCACAATGCCCTGAAAACTCACTTATATAGGCATGAGTTGCAACAAGCAACAGGAAAATGCAATTTATAGGTTTCCTTTGCACAAGAGACTTGAAACACCTACAAGAAAAGACAAAACTACAAACAACAGAAACACATGTAGATCAAATATTCCTTTGTGGGTGTCTTTCTATTACATTTCATTATTCTGATTTGGCTGCAACTTTGATTCCTTCATGTATGCAACTGCTAAGCCCACCAGTAATGATATCTATTCTGAAGATTAGAAACTAATCTCAACCCATGGGCTTCATCATCATTATTCTGTACTATGAGAGTCACTCTTACCTGTCATTATTCCTTGCTTATACTAGTATCCTAGGGTAAAGGGATTGTCACTTAATATGAAGCATCACAGGTTTAAAGGCAATGTGGTTGTCAAATATAACAAAATGAGCATTTTCTACTTCCTCAGCCTTATCTACATTCAAAACCATCCTTCTACCAAAATATGTCACTCTTTTGAAAAGAAAGACGTGCCTTAATAAAAAGTAAGAGTAATTATATGCATGAAACTCATGAGTATAAAATCTTCTTCACCCTCTCCAAAAACTCTGCACATGGCTCTATATATCTCTACTACCCTCGTATTGAAGTATACTTTCTTGAAAATTTCTTTAGAAAATGATGTTATTTCTGACAAGATTCTAATCTTGCCAAGTTCACCCTTTGCTCTTTTCACTACCTTAGTGGCTCAATCACAACTCTTTACCACAGTCTCAAGGAGATCATAATCCAAAAAAACACCTGGGATTACTAGTCTTCCTCGGTCAAAATTCCATATACTAGCCAGTGGAGTAAAAAACTTCCTCTCTGCAAACCATCTTTTGAGCAAATTTAAATTAGTTTGCGAGGTATTAGCATCTTGGACCCAATTGCCTTTATTAAGCAATCCCCCTACTATCCACAACCTAAGATTTGATGAGTCCATTGGAGGCATTCATTGACTATACTTGTAGGAATGGAGCACAACAAAAATGATGGTATAGCTACTTAATTGAAGTTCTTTCTTATTCCTTTATGCAATTCTGCAACCTTTTCATGAACAAATTACTTCACACACTTGCCAAATACAATCTTCTCATTAATTGCTTCTACTCATAAAAGGCTTGAAATCTTTATTCGCATAAGCTGGGATTGCAAAAATCTTCTGTGTTATACTTTGTTTTTTTTACACATGCAAAGCTTTCATATCAAATAATACACAGAGAAACACCACCTTTTGTTTTTAAAATCTGCACCATCGATCTTAATAAATCCTGTGATCAAGGGATGTGGAAAAAGGTGACAAGTATTCCACTTGACAAGTTGGTCAGTCATTCCAATGAGGATGGACCATGTATATAGCTCGCTTCCTGGTGGCATCTCCATTTGGACCCACTAGCAACTGAGGACACGTGTCGACAAGTCGCTACCTCACTATACATAATAGAATGAGCACCTTGCCATAGTAAAGTAATGATAGTCATTGATTTGATCTTGATCATGTGGATGACACAAAACTGTGTTGCTCAAAAGGACAATGGTGGGCCCCATATTTGCTATCTCGTTGTATGTATCCTCTGAGCAACTTTCCATAGCAAGATAGCAATAGCTGTTGATCTGAGATCAACCCAAGGGAAAAGAAACTGCACAAAATTCTTGAGATGAGATGGGTCCCATATTCTCTATCTCGCATGGAGTAAACCACACACTTCTTTGTCATGGCAAGATAGTGAGAATCATTGATCTTAGCTTGATCTGATGATCAAAATCCCTCTTGCATTTTATGAATGGGGGGTCGGTCCAGAATACTAATGATGTGATAAATTCTACATAGTTGGCGAAAGGAAAAACAATATTCTAATTCTAGTCATCTTTCCACATTGCTTGGGTTCCATCATATGCTCATTTCATGGAAACTAGCTATATCGTTGATGGTGAGATGCCTAAATTTTTTGATTAGCGAGGTAGCAAGCTTTGGTGACTTAACAAAACTCAATGCTAGAGAAAAAAAGCATGTCACATCATAGTTACCCACTCAGTAGTTCTCACACGACAGTGATATCACCATTTATTATGCCACTTGGGACTCTTAATGACCACTAGGAAGTTTGACGACTTCTATGACATTGGTTTCCAGGTTTATCGCTACCTGGCTATCAGCAAGAAATTTTAACTTCCTAACGGTGAAGACAAAAGTACTAGAGCCTGAAATATTCTTGGGATCTCGATTACTTTTCCAACTTAGGGAGTAAAACAAAGCTCACATAATTAAAAACCAAAGAAAAAAATTTTCGGTTACTTCCTCCATTTATCCGAGCACCGCAGCTTAGTTTGATGGTGGTCATTATGTTGCGGTGGTCACTTAACTCATATCTTACCATAATGACAAAGCGACAGCCCTCAATCTTGTCATGATCGGGCAATGCTCCTTAAAAGGAAAAGATATGTAGGGCACAAAATCTAAAGAACATAATGGAATATTCAAAAAAAATTTAAAAAGTTTACACCCAAGTTTTTAAAAAAACACATAGGAGACCTAGGGTTCACTTAAGGTATTATAATAGCCGTGTTAAGAGACAAACTTTGAGAATTCAAAAGATTTTGACAACACATGAATCAGGGCACGATTAGGGTAGCCTAAGATTATGAAAATTATAAGGAATGAAAAACCCTAGTCTGCAAAATGTAAAGACCTAAATTGATTTTTCAGCAAAATTTCAGATTTTTTATATACTGTGAAAAATTAGACCAACACATTGCCTTTGTGGAGATTTCCTACACCCTTCATTGCAAATTCAACATCTTCAACATACAAATATTGAAAATTCTTATTGATAAGGGTTTCTACAAGCATAGTGAATAATATTTGTCTTATTTTCCTTTACACATTTTACATTTCAATTTCAAGGTTGATTCCTCAATCTAGGGTTTGACCAAGGCAAGCCCTCATCCACCCAAAACAAAAAATAGATTTTATTGGGTGTAGGAGTGAGACACCAAAGATTTGGAAATTAATCACCAAAACATTACCAAAGAAGTTGGACTTTGCTACTGTGTCTTGTGAACACAATGACTTAGTCATATAATGTCCAAAAATATTACCACCAGGTCAACATCCTCCTGGAGCCCCAAGGAAAATGATATTTTTATACATTTTCTGTTGTAATCACAAATCCACAATCAAAAGTTTTGTCACATGTTTAGATCCACAATTTTCAGAGCAAGGGTATAGTCCACTACACATTTCAAGGTGAGTACTTTATCATTCATTTCACTTTTTTAGTCTAGACCTATTTACATATCTTAATTGGGCTGATTGCATATATTTAGGAACTAGATCTACTTTAATCCTCTCATTTAAACAATTATCTCAATTTCACATTTACAATTACACATCTTCAATCAAACTTTAGATTGTATGAAAGATTACTTGCTTGCATACTTTCTTAACGTTATTTGGGTGTAGCATTAGTACCTCTTATCCCTTTGGGTTTTGCTGATCTAACTTGGGTTATATTGAGAATTATGATTAGACACCCCTATTTCTATTATATTAAATGTTAGTGTGGAACTAGTTAGTTAATGTATTCACCTCACATAGTTTATATTGTTAAATTCATTAGTGCATACAATTTCCCCCTAAACATGTTAGTGAACCCAACTTGTGCACTTTTCTAATTTGAGTTAAATTGTTCATTTTTGTTGGTTGTTTACCTATTGTAAATATGGCTAGGTAGATGCATAACTGTTTTCATTTATGGCAACATATACTTTTGATATTTCATGATGTTATCAAAGTAAGAAAATTGTCTAAGTACTAGACAATTTGCAATAGTACAGATATAGATATAATATGTACAAATGAAAAACTTCAAGTTAGTTCATGTGCAGTTGAGGATCAATAATTGGCAGTGTCATGATGAAGTACATTAGTATGCAGACTTGTACGAACAATACGACACAAGTTACAGTTGAATTACCAGTTTAGGTAATCAGCAGAGCAGAACAAAGCATGGAAACTAATTGAAGTGTATGACTTAAGGAATTATTTTGGTAACAAAATAATTACTTAATAATTTTGGGCTGACATCCTAGATGTTTACCCAAATTTGTTTTATATTTGGTCAAGCATGTAAAAACATCAAGGCCGACTAAGCAATGTTTTGTTAATTTCCAAGATATAAGTAAAGATCATATCTTGTGCAGATAATGTGAGGTACAAATGTGATGCGAACCATATGTGAAGAAAGATTAAGTGATATGCGAGCCTTATGTGATGTGAAATTGATGTATGATCAAAGCAAGTGTGAGATACAATAGTAAGACAATATTATATTTATATCTACTCTTGTGAAGAAACTTAATTGTATATTGCATGTTAGGGCAGTCGGCTCTTCTTTCATACATTTTATATGATTTACCAACTCCTAGTAGAGTTGAAACAACTCCTAATAGGGTTGAGGCTTTTAATAGGGCCTAGTCCTCTAAGAAGGACTCGAGATACTATATGTATTTCATAGAGTCCTAACATGGGCAATATCCTTAACAAGATTTTTTCTTTAGTGGATCACCTTGTGGGTATCATGCCCACCAGGGTTTTCCCTTGGCCAAGGTTTCCCTAGTGAAAAAATAATGGTGTTATGAGTTCTCTTTGTGTATGGTTATATTTACTATCAATATTGTTGGTTTACTTATTCACTACCTGCCCCGCAGTATTATCTATTTCTAACATTACCTTCTTTTGGTGAACCCAATGCATCTCTTCTTTTCAATCTTGGAGTTAGGTTTAGCTATATTATGTGGTTAGATCTCTCTTTTAATTTTATTTGTTATATTGATATTTGAACGATCATATTTCATTAGAGTTTCCTTTGTGATCTCCTCTTTTATGAGCTCCATTATATTAAGTCCAACCTCTAGTATTTCCATTAGGAGAAATTATTCACTTATGGGCTCTTTTGACCATGATTCCTCTTTTCTTCCTAGGACCCATGTGATACCAATATTTTTTCTCAAGATCTCAATCTTATCATGGAGCATAACTCTTCTCACTCTTCCCATGATGAAGATGAAGCCTTAAGAGTTTATCCTTCGTAATTTAATAAGATCTCTCATGAGATTGATAAGTTGGAAAATTGGCTTGTGCAACAGAACCAAAACCTTGATATTGTTTCCACTATTAAGGCTATTCAGTAGCTTATTACTCATGATGAAAACAACATCTCTATCTTGTGTGGTATATCTTTTTTATTATGAATGTTGATGGTATTTGTATGGGGGAGTATCTTAGCATTGCTGGAGCATTTGGGAGATTGTTAGTATGACTATATGTTGCATCCATGGCAGTGTTTGTCATTGATGTCAACATACTAGTTATTCTATTTATACTGACAAAGCATCAAATGGAGATTGAAATTGTGAGGTTCGGGGATAAAAAGATGTGATCGTGCACAGTTGAAGACATATTCTATAGAGTGTCCTTGGTTTCAACACCTCCATGAAACCACCAAACATTGTCTATATGTTAGACAAACCTCCATAGCCAACTCTGAGATGCATCATTTCAAAACAACCCTTGGTAAAAAGATATTTCACTCACAAAAAGGATCAAAGTTCAATCTTAGGCTAAAGAAATGACAATGTGGCAATTTAGCTCCCATCTTCTCAACACAGATTTGACAAATAATGTCACATATGTATAAAAGCAGGTTAGAATCTCACATTTCAAAATAGTTTTGACACTAGTGAAATTATACCTATGAATGATTGTAAAAATATGAGGTCTGAAAGGCCCTTTTACCTCCCTGATAATACAAATTTCCAATGTTTGTACACTTATTGTGATCCAAACTTTATATAATCTACATACTTGGGGAACAATTGTAAGAGCATGGAAATATGTGATGTCATTTTCTTTTCCATAGTGACATTAATACTCCATTATGAAATTTGGCAAGTGCATCATATACTATCAAATAGAAATCATGTCTCTAAAGTTTTGTTTCCAATAGTGTATCCATTTTAATTGGCTTTACCATTTTTGAGTCTTAATACTTTTAGTTTTAGTACTTATCTTTTTTAAATTGATACGCTTTGTCATTATTTTAACTCCTAGATATCACAACCATTTAATTTCTAAATCTAATTCTCATAAAAAAGAGGTCCTCTTGAGGATCTATTTGGCTAGAGGAATAAGAATATAGGAATAGAAATATGTATTCTGGAATTGTTATTCTACAATACAAAATAAGAATACGTATTCTTATTCTTGTTAAATTCAGTGGGAATTTGATGGAGAATTCATGGACCCAAAAATTTTTGTTTTCTAAAAATTAAAAAAAATTGGAATAAGAATATGTATTCCAATTCCACCTATTTCGGTGGAATCGAAAATGCTCATTTTTTGGCCAAAATTGGAATAGGTATTCCTATTTGCAATTCCTATTTGATCCACCCATACAAAGAATTTGAAATTTTAAGAATTTAGATAGGTCTATTCCACTAATATTCCAACTGCCAAGTACTTAAAATTTTCTAAGGAATTGTAAATTATAGAATATAATATTATTTTTAATATATAAATTATATTATATATATATATATATATATATATATATATGTATGTATGTATGTATGTATGTATGTATGTATGTATGTATGTATGTATGTATGTATGTATGTATGTATGTATGTATGTATGTGTGTGTGTGTGTGTGTGTGTATGCATATGTGTGTGTGTATATATGTGTGTATATATGTATGTATATACATATGTATATGTGTGTGTGTGTGTGTGTGTATAAATTTTAGATATTACATATATATATATATATATACACACCATTATTATACTATAATTGTAAGTGTTTTTGCAATATAAAATATGTTTCTACTAATGGCACTTTTCTTTATTTCATTTTTCCAAAATAAAAATAAAATCTTTAGATATTAAAATAAATCAATTTCAATTTTTTAACATAATGTTAAAAATGAATTTAATTTGAGATAAATATTTCAAAATAAGTAAATTATGAATTTAACTTTATAAAAAAAAAACTTTTAATATAAAAAATAAACTTTAAAACACTACTTGTTAACACATTTTTATCCCATATAATTAAAAAATATAACCTTTAGATCCTCTTAATAAAATATTTTTTAACATAATTCAATATTACTACTTAAAAACACTATGTTATTGTTTCACCTTCTTCTACTTATTTCACAAGGAAAGGACTCAAGCTCTCTAGAACTCTTGTTTAAATAGTTTATTTAGATTATTCACCTTCAAATTGTTTTTACATTGTATACAAGTATTTGTATATATTGTATCTTTAATGATGAATTTTTTATTTGGTTTCAATCATATTTTTAATTTTTAAAAAAAGACAAGTTCTTTTATTGAACATATTCTTGAGGAGTTTTCATCTATCCATTTTACATTTAAGATGGTAAAAATTGATTCTCTATAGTACAACTCGAGGTCTAGTCTTTCTTTTAATTGTATCCTTAATTGAAAATCCTTATTGATAAGGGTTTCTACAAGCATAGTGAATAATATTTGTCTTTTTTTTTTACACATTACACATTTCAATTTCAAAGTTGATTCCTCAATCTCCTCAATCTTGGGCTTGACCAAGGCAAGCCCTTATCCACTCAAAACAAAAAATAAATGTTATGGGGTGCAAAAGCAAGACACCAAAGATTTGGAAATTACACACCAAAACATTTCCAAAGAAATCGGGTTGAGTTTACTACTGTGTCTCGTGAACACAATGACTTCGTCATAAAATGTCCAAAAATATTACAACCAGGTCAACATCTTCCTAGAGCCTTGCGGAAAATAAAATTTTTATTATATTTTTTGTTGTGATCACAAATCCACAATCAAAAGTTCTATCGCATGTTTAGATCCATGATTTTCAGAGCAAGAGTATAGTCCACTACACATATCAAGGTGAGTATTTTATCATTCATTTCACTTTTTTAGTCTAGAACTATTTACATATCTGAAGTGGGTTAAGTGCATATATTTAGCAACTAGATCTACTTTAATCCTCTGATTTAAACAATTAGCTCAATTTCACATTTACAATTACAGATCTTTAGTCAAACTTTACATTGTAGAAAAGATGACTTGCTTGTGTACTTTCTTAATGTAATTTGGGTTTAGCATTAGTATCTCTTATCCCTTTGGGTTTTTCTAATCTAACTTGGGTTATATTGAGAATTATGTTTAGAAACCCTTATTTCTCTTATATTAAATATTAGTTTGGAGGTGCTTAGTTAATGAATTCACCTCACATAGTTTATATTGTTAACTTCATTAGTGCATCCATTTCCCCCCTAAACATGTTAGTGAACTCAGCTTGTGCCCCTTTCTTATTTGAGTTAAATTGTTCATTTTTATTAGTTTTTTACCTATTGGCAATATGGCTAGGTAGATGTATGAGTATTGTCATTTATGGAAATATGTACTTTTGATATTTCATGATGAAATTAGAGTTAGAAAATTGTCTAAGTGTTAGACAATTTGCAATAGTACAGAGACAGATATGATATGTATGCATGATAGACTTCAATTTAATTCATCTACAGTTGAGGATTGATAGTTAATAGGGTCATGATAATGTATGTCAGTGCACAGACCTGTATGGATAGTACATCACAAGTTACAATTGAATTACCACTTCAAGTAATGAACAGAGCAAAATAGAGAATGAAAACTAATTGAAGTGTACGGCTTAAGTAATTATTTTGGTAACAAAATAATTACTTAATCATGTTGGGTTGACATCCTAGATGTTTACCCAAACTTATTTTATATTTGGTCAAGCATGTGAAAGCATCAAGGCTGACTAAGCAAAGTTTTGTAAATTTGCCAAATAAGCAGAGTTTTGTAAATTTTCCAGATATAAGTAAAGATCATATCTAGTGCAGATAATGTAAAGTACGAATGTGATGTGAACTATATGTGAAGAAAGATTAAGTGATATGAGAGCCTTATGTGATGTGAAATCTATTGTATGATCAAAGTAAGTGTGAGATACAACAATAAGACAATACTGTATGTATATCTACTCTTGTGAAGAAACTTAATTGTATATTGCATGTTAGGGTAGTGGGCTCTTCTTGCATACATTGTATTTGATATACCAGCTCCTAACAGAGTTGAAGAAACTCCTAATAGGGTTGAGGCTTTTAATAGTGCCTAGTCCTTTAACAAGGACTCAAGACACTATATGTATTTCATAGACTCCTAACAGGGACAATATTCTTAATAGGGTTATTTTGTTTAGTGAATCATCTTGTGGGTATCATCCCCATCATGGTTTTTCCTTGGCTAGGGTTTCCCTAGTTAATAAATAATGGTGTTATGAGTTCTCTTTGTGTATGGTTATATTTACTATTTAGTATTGTTTTTTTACTTTCATATGCAAGTTATAAAGTACTTAACAATATCCAATTGTGAGAAAAAGTTTGTAGAATACTGATTCACCCCCCCACCCTCCTCTCAATATTATCTATTTATAACAATTAGTATCAGAGCATAGTTACTCAAAAGAGGCTTAATAGCTTGAGTAATACCCCTACAGATATGGAACAATTGAAGAGAAATCTTGAAGAAGCTCTTGAGAAAATTGATCTTCTTATTGAAGAAAGAGATAACCTGAAAGATAGGTATGAGGATGTAAAAGTTTACATTAGAAAACTCAAAGATAAGATTGATGATTTGAAATCAAAATGGGTATTAAATGAGCATATTAGTGACATTGATAAAGTAGGAATTCTCAAGAAAGAAAATGAGATCTTGAAGCATGAGTTGAAAATTGTTGAGCTTAAGTTAAGTCTTAAGAAAGGTGATAGAAAAATTGAACTTGATCTAAAAGCTGAGAATGTAGACCTTATATCCCAGTTAATTCAAGTAACATATGAATTAGACTCTATTAAGATAGAACATGTTGAGTTAGAAAAGAACAACACTATTGTGAAAGGAGAATTAACACAAGCTAAACAATAGTTAGAGTAGCTTTATTCTAGTAGTGAAAAAATTGATGACCAAATATTTTACCAAAGAGCCTCTTATGATAAGATAGGCCTTGGATATTAAGATCAGCCAAGAAAGTTGAAATTAGAAAAGAAATAGATCCAATTTTTGAGTCCCCTAAAGAATCTGATTTGAGCAAGATTAAATCAAGTATAACTACAAAAGTAACTAAAGAAATTGAACTAGTTGATTTGTTTGTGAAACATGATGAACCAAAGAAAATAGAGCAAGTTGATGAACCTAAGCAAGCTAAATCATCTAAGGAAGTTAGACATCAATTCAAAGGTAGATGTGATGTAGGAGCATCCAGAGGTATAAGGGAAATCCTGTGTCACCTAAAAAAATGTACATAGACTTAGTTTCTATTTCATGTCTTTACATTTTTGGATACCCATTTGGGTCAAATAAAGGTTCCAACTCTCATAGTTCCACTATCAGTGTGTTTGAAAATCCTAAAAAAATAGGAGCATGCAATTTGGCCATCATTTTGGTGACCTAGAAGGTGTGAATTGGCCATATGAATGTAATTGTGATTTAGAGCATTCCAGAAAAAGAATCAGGTCAAAAGGCCCCACGGTTTGAAAGTTATTACAGTTTTTCAGGTTTTGGAGACCTCCTAACAATGCTTTGAAGTTAGGTTAGGGGCATTAAATGACCTTGAAAAGGGCCAAAAAATGGGGGACGAGAAAAGCTATTCCATAGGGCCATAGAGCACTTCGAGAGCTTTTCAAAAATGTAAACAGTTCGTCAATCGGAGCTACGGTTCAAAAGTTATGCCTCCCGGAAGTTCGATTACCGTTTCCAAATTCTTCTAGATTTGCACTGACTTCTAACACAGCTTTCAGAACCTTCTATTTGGTCAGTGGATACCTACTAGCACTTTCTAGAATGTACTCCTAGTCCTTAACCCTCTGGGGTCTATTTAAGGAGATTTCTGGCATTGTAAAAGGCAATTTTGAGTGGAGTTTGAGAGGAGGTACTAAAAGGAGAAATTATCTCCAGATTTATGCTATTGTAAGCCCTTAGGGCATGTTTTGAAGTTTATTTTCTCTACACTGTTTGTACTAGCTTATTTCTCAGTTAATATAATTTTTCCCTTTCTGTTGGTTCCATTCTATTCTTGGGTCATGTCCCCATCAAGTGGTATCAGAGCAGGTTTTCCTGAGTGTGTAGACAGAGCGCCGACTGTGAGGCAGTTTGCACCAAGACTGTGTGGTTGTGGGTTTGAGTTAGAAGATGCCTCCATGAAGAGAGCATAGCGAAAGGGCTAGAGCTATTGATCCTGAGGAGGTTAGAGCCCTCCAGAGGGAGGTACAAGCATTGCAAGAGGAGCTTCGTAGAGGAGCAAATGTTGCCGCAGGTGACAACAGTGAGGATGACAATGAGGAGGAAGTAATGGGACCAGAAGAGGAAGTTGACGAGGAAGTTCTGAATCCTATAGAGGAAAGGCTTTTTAGGGCCATTACTAAGTTTGGGAAAAGACCTACAATTGAAGTGGGTATATTTTCAGGAAATCTAAAACCAGATGATTTGATTGATTGGATCAATGAACTAGAAGAATACTTTGAGTATGAGGATATAAGGGACCCAGATAGGGTTAAGTTTGCAAAGGCCAAACTGAAAGGCCATGCCAAAATCTGGTGGCAAGAGGTTCAACTGGAAAGACTTAGAAGAGGAAAGGAGAAGATCACAAGATGGGATCGCATGGCGGACAAATTGAAGAAGCAGTTCATTCCTGTGGACTACGAGCTTGATCTGTTTAAGAAGATGCATGGGTTAAAGCAAGCAGGAAGATCAGTCCAAGAATATACAGAGGAGTTTTACCAACTCTTGAATAGAGCGGGGCATGCAGAAGCAAATAAGGAGAAGGTTTCTCATTATATCAGTGGGTTGCGACCTAGCATCTAGGAGGAATTAAGTCTGGTAAGAATGACCAGCGTTGAAGAAGCATACCAGTTTTCCCTACGAGTTGAAGAGAAGCTGAGTAAAAGGTTTGAAGGAAGATAAAGAGGGCACGGTCAAGGAGGAAGGGGAAGCAGTAGATCATCTGGAGGTCGCAATGAAACCCAAAAGAAAAAATGAAGATGTGGGTACTAGCAGAAACCAGAGGAATGAGGGTTTCAACCGCTCCCATGATCAAGACTTTGGAAATCAAAGAGGAAGAGGTAGAGGACGTGGAAAAGGAAGAGGAGGCTTTCGTGGTACCTGTTTCCATTGCAATGAAGAACGTCATCGTGCCTTTGAATGCCCTCAATGATAAGGAAGGACAGATAGGAGAGCTGAGGGCCAAGCTAGGGTTGCTCATGTGGATGAGGATGCACAATCATCACATTCAGAGGATGTAGAAAGAGGAGAGACCTTGGCAAATGAAAGAGTCCTACTAAGTGGTGAGAACGAACCAGGACAACGGAGGAGTTTGTTCTGTACCAGATGCAAGTGTGAGGATAAATGTTGTGATGTGATCATTGATGGTGGTAGCACTGATAACTTGGTATCAGAAGAGATGGTCTCTAAGCTGAAACTCAAGAGGGAGAAACATCCCCAGCCCTATCGGATCTCTTAGGTAAAAGATGATCATAATGTCCTAGTAAGTGAACAATGTTTAGTGAAATTTAAAATTGGGAGTTACCATGATGAAGTTCTTTGTGATGTTATTTCAATGGATTTTTTCCATCTATTGTTGGGTAGACCATGGCAGTTTGATAGACATGCAGTGCATGATGGACATGCAGACACATACTCTCTAACAAAGGATGGAGTTTGCCACAAATTGAAGCCCATGAAAAAGGAAGGTGAAAAGGTATGTAGCAGTGCTAGGATTTTTCTTGTTGATGGAAGGAAGTTTTTAGATGGCATGAAACATCAGCATATGTGCTATGCTTTGATTCCTAGGAAAGATAAAGAAGGTAGTAGTGAAATACCACTTGAAGTTTCAGATTTACTAGGGGAGTTTGGAGATATTATCTCTAATAATGTTCTAGATGGATTGCCACTAGTAAGGAAAATTAGTCATCAGATAGATCTGATTCTAGGAGCTAGTTTTCCAAACAAGGCTGCTCGCAGGATGACTCCTACTGAAACAGAGGAGCTAAATAGATAGGTTCAGGAGCTGTTGAGGAAGGGTTTGATTCAAGAGAGCCCGAGTCCATGTGCAGTACTTGCAGTACTCGCACCAAAGAAGGATGGAGAATGGAGGATGTGTACATATTCTCGAGCTATAAATAGGATCACCATCAAGTACCGGTTACCTTTGCCAAGGATGGATGATATTATGGACTACTTGAGTGGAGCTCAGTACTTCACAAAGATAGATCTGAAGAGTGGTTATCATCAGATATGGATTCGAGAAGGAGATGAGTGGAAAACAGCCTTCAAGACCAAGGAGGGTCTTTATGAGTGGTTAGTCATGCCCTTTGGATTGACGAATGCCCCAAGCACCTTCATGCGGCTCATGAATGAGGTACTTAAGAAGTTCTTGGAAAAATTTGTTATTGTCTATTTGGATGATATTTTAATTTTCAGCAAGACTTTGGAAGAACATTTACTGCATATTCGTAGTGTCCTTGAAAGGCTAAGGGAAGAGAAACTATTAATTAATCTAAAGAAGTGTGTCTTTGATAAAAGGGAATTAGTCTATTTGGGGTTTGTTATATCACCTGAAGGTCTCAAAATGGATCCAGAGAAGGTAAAAGCCATCTTGGAATGGCCTACTTCGAGGTCTGCTATTGAGGTAAGATCATTTCATGGTCTGGTTAGTTTTTACAAGAATTTTATTAAGAATTTCAGTGGCATATGTGCACCCCTAACTGATACAATAAGAGGGGATAGAAAAGAATTCAAATGGACTACAACAGCTGCGAGAAGTTTTGAATTGCTGAAGAAGAAGGTGACAAAACAGCCTGTGTTGGCACTTCCAAATTTTAGAAAAGTGTTCCAAGTGGATTGTGATGCTAGTGGCAGCGCTATTGGGGCTGTATTAAGCCAAGAAGGTAAGCCTATTGCATATTTTAGTGAAAAATTGAATGATGCAAAGAAGAAGTATTTTGTTTATGATCAAGAGTTCTATGTAATAGTTCAGGCCTTAAAGAAATGGAGGCATTATTTATTGCCAAAGGAATTTATTTTGTATACTAATCATCAGCACTACAGTACCTAAATAGCTAAGGTAAATTGAATCAGAGGCATATGAAGTGGGTAGAGTTCTTGCAGAGTTATACATTTGTGTTGAAGCATAGAAGTGGAAAATCTAATAGGGTTGCAGATGCACTAAGTAGGAGACAGTTGTTGCTTACAACAATGCAGGTTGAAGTAGTTGGGTTTGATGAACTCAAGAATTTGTACCCTAAGGATCCTAATTTTGCTGAAGCATGGAAAGCTTGTAAAGAACCTATTGCTATAGATAGAACCAAGTGGTTAGACTATTTGATTCAGGATGGCATGTTGTTCAAAGGTAGTCCATTGTGCATTCCAAGGAGTTCCATGAGGGAAAATCTGATTAAGGAGAAACATAGTGGAGGGATGGCAAGACATTTTGGTCGAGATAAGACCATTGCCATTCTTAGAGAACATTATTTTTGGCCTCAAATTTCACAGGATGTGAAGAAGTTCGTACAAAGTTGCCAGGTTTACCAAGTTGCCAAGGGGTTTAGTCACAATATTGGTCTATATCAGCCGTTGCCTGTTCCATCAAGGCCATGGAAGGACATAAGTATGGATTTTGTTCTTGGATTGCCAAGGACACAAAGGGGTAATGACTCAGTATTCATGGTGGTTGATAGGTTCTCCAAAATGGCACATTTCATTCCATGCCACAAAACTCATGATGTTGTCCATATTGCAGACTTGTTTTTCAAAGAGGTGGTAAGACTACATGGTCTTCCAAGGAGTATAGTTTCTAACACAGACACTAAATTTGTGGGGTATTTTTGGAGGACATTGTGGAAAAAGTTGAGGACAGACTTGAAATTCAGTTCCACGCATCACCCGCAGACTGATCACCAAACAGAAGTCAGGAAATTTGCTGAGATGTTTAGTTGGGGATAAGCCCAAGGGATGGGATTTGATTCTACCATAGGCAGAATTTGCTTATAATAACTCTATAAATAGGAGTACTGGAAAATCACCATTCCAAATTGTATATGGGAATAGCCCAAGGACTACACCAGAATTGAGGAAGATAGAACAAGGGGAGAGGACAAGTGCTGAAGCTAAGGAATTTGCTGAACATATCAAGCGTCTACATGAGGAGGTTCAAGCACACATTACCAAGATGAATCAAGAGTATAAAGCTAGGGCTGATCAAAGGAGAAGACATAAGGAATTCCAAGTAGGAGATTTAGTCATGGTGCACTTACGAAAAGAAATATTTCCAGCCGATACTTACAACAAGCTAAAAATGAAGAAATTTGGCCCCTGCAAAATTTTGAAGAAACATGACTCAGGAAATGCATATGAAGTGGAGCTGCCAGATGGTATTCAGATTTCTCCCATTTTCAACATTTCACATTTAACAGAGTATCATGATGATGGTGCAGATGAGGAGCTAGTGTTAGAGCCATGTCCAATTCCTGCTTCTAAGAAGGAGGAGATAGAAGACATTCTAGATCATCGTGTGGGTAGGAGTACCAGAAACAGGCAGTATGAAGAGTATTTGGTCAAATGGAAAGGACGGCCAATCGAGGACTCAACTTGGATTTTAGCAGCTGAGGTTTCCCATTTGGGATTTCGTCTACCATTCATAAAGTGATAGGGTCACTTTTCAATCTACCCTGGGTGTTTGATGCAGGAGCATCCAGAGGTATAAGGGCAATCCTGTGTCACCCAAAAAAATGTACTTAGACTTAGTTTCTATTTCATGTCTTTACATTTTTGGATACCCATTTGGGTCAAATAAAGGTTCCAACTCTTACAGTTCCACTATCAATGTGTTTGAAAATCTCAAAAAAATAGGAGCATGCAATTTGGCCATCATTTTGGTGACCTAGAAGGTGTGAATTGGCCAGATGAATGTAATTGTGATTTAGAGCATTCCAAAAAAAGAATAAGGTCAAAAGGCCCCACAGTTTGAAAGTTATTGCAATTTTTTGAGTTTTGGAGACCTCCTAAGAATGCTTTGAAGTTAGGTTAGGGGCATTAAATGACCTCAAAAAGGGTCGAAAAATGGGGGATGAGCAAAGCTGGTCCATAGGGCCATAGAGCGCTTTGAGAGCTTTCCGAAAATGTAAACAGTTCGTCAATCGAAGCTACGGTTCAAAAGTTATGCCTCCCGAAAGTTCGGTTACCGTTTTCGGATTCTTCTAGATTTGCACTGACTTCTAACGCAGCTTCCGGAACCTTCTATTTGCCTAGTCCTTAACCCTCCGGGGTCTATTTAAGGAGATTTCTGGCATTGTAAAAGGCAGTTTTGAGTGGAGTTTGAGAGGAGGTACTAAAAGGAGAAATTATCTCCAGATTTATGCTATTGTAAGCCCTTAGGGCATGTTTTGAAGTTTATTTTCTCTAAACTATTTGTACTAGCTTATTTTTTAGTTAATATAATTTTTCCCTTTCTGTTGGTTCCATAATGTTCTTGGGTCATGTCCCCATCAAGATGTTTCATATGAAATGAAGTTGGTCATATGAAAAGAGATTGCAGAGGTAAGTCTTGTAAACCTATTACTAATTTCTATTGGTATAATTTTCATGGTTATGG
The DNA here is from genome assembly GCA_028749045.1 of Cupressus sempervirens. NCBI lineage: Eukaryota > Viridiplantae > Streptophyta > Pinopsida > Cupressales > Cupressaceae > Cupressus > Cupressus sempervirens. Next base: position 20,391,773 of record CM053792.1, on the reverse strand, counting down.
ACTTAAAGTAGTAGATTGTAAGAAACCTAAGTTTGATAGTAATAATGGGAATAGTATAATATTTAGGAATACTAACCTTGTAGGTAATTAAAGAGGACAATCACAAAGTAGATCTAATGATGGAGAGAAACCTAATAGTGAAAGGAAACAATTTCTATGTTACAAGTGTAAAATCCTGGACATATTGCAAGGAACTGCAAAGCGCCTGAAAGTCAAAATGGAACCAATCAGAGAAGGAATGCACTTGTATATCAGTTATGTAATAACTTTGGACACACATCAAGATTTTGTAGAATGGACAAAAGGAACTTCAACAGGAATCCTAATTATAGAAGGAACAATAACAAAAATGATCGAAGAAATGGTAATGGCAGCAAAAATAGTCAAAATGAAGCTATCAAAGAACATGTTGATGATTTCAAAGAAGCATTTGTGAAAGCATAGAATCTAGAAAGTTCTCATATAGTTTTGGAAAAGTAGTAATTTGATGCACCTGATGGGAAATTGAAGTGAAATTGTTTGTGACTCATCCTATCTAAATTAAGCATTTCTAGAAGAGGTAGAGCATTAGTTAATCAGAACTAATGATAGAATTTGAATTAGAAGTTGTGTAGTTAGTATAAGGTAGATGACATGGAGAGGAAGCTATGGTCAACTGTGCAAGATTTTTAATGATTATAGTAACTCATATGGAAGAAAACATGTTTATTAGTAATCAATGACAAATTTTGAAGATGACGCAGATGTACATTTAATGTGGAGTTAAATTTTAAGTAATTTAAGGATTGTGACTAAGATATTTAGTACCATTTAATTTTATGAAGAGTTTGGAGCAAATTCATGAGTGATTTGACATTGAATTCAAGTACGAAGTGAAGCATTCGAGTGCAAAGTTGCAAAAGCCATAATACATGATATTAAAGGTATTTTATGAAACTTTAATGGAATTTTTAGTATCAATAGTTAGCAACATGGGAATCTAGTCAGTCTATGATATAGGTGAGAGACCAAGGTACGAATTCAAGAAGCACCCATTTGTTTCTCTTATTGATGATCTATTAGGAGCATTTTCTCAAATCCTACCAAATCTACTTCACGTAGAAGACATTAGAAGCTACATTCATTGTAAATTTGGGAGTGTTGGAGATGAAGATATTAACAAAGATTTGGTAGTTGTATAATGGAGACCTAACCCTAAAATCTAAGTATGTATACCTGAATAAACAAAACCTAATTAAGTATATGTTCTTCATAGAATTTGATAATAATGAGTGGTGCAAGATTATCCTAAGTTGAGTTCATGATGAAATGTTTTAGGTAGATAAGGTCACAAGTTTAAGAAATGAAGGTTGTAATCCAGTGAATGATAGGAATATGAGAAAGATAGATGAGACAAACCTAAAAATTAAGTTTGATGGAAGGAATATGAGAGTTGATTTAGTCTAGGACAAAGGAGTTAGAGTATTGGGAAAAAATGTAGGTTATAAGTTGAATCATAGTTTGAGAGTGAAGTCTATGCCAGCATGATTTTTGCATATAGCTTATGTTTTTGGAGTTGAGAAAAAGAAAGTAAATATTTGTGAGATTGTTAGAGTGTAGTTGTTGGATAACATTGCAAACCTAAAGAAGTCTAAGATGTAGTCTTTAGATTTGAATCTCTATATGAAAGTAAATCAATAATGTTGAATATTAAATATAACAATACATATAGAGAACTCATAACACCATTATTTGATAACTAGGGAAACCCTAGTGAAGGAAAAACCCTAGTGGGGATGATACCCACAAGATGATTCACTAAACAAAAGGATCGTGTTAAGGATATTGACTCTGTTAGGAGTCTATGTAATACATATAGTGTCTCATCCTTGTTAGCAGACTAGGCTTTGTTAGAAGCCTCAACCTTGTTAGGAGTTTCTTCAACCCTATTAGGAGTTGGTAGAACAATTACAATGTATGCAAGAAGAGCCCACTGCCCTAACATGCATGTATACAATAAAGTTCTTCACAAGAATAGATATACATACAGTGCTTTCTCACTATTGTAATTCACACTTGTTATGATTATACATTAGATCTCTCATCACATAAGGCTCATATAACTTTAAAATTATCAATACAATATTTTGCATATCATAAAATTTCCACATCTAGCACCCTTATTTGCGCAAGATAAGATCTTTACTTATACTTCACAAATTAGTAATTCTTTGCTTAGTTGACCTTTACATGTTCACAAACTTGATATAATATAAAATAACTTATGGAAAAATATCCAAAAAGTCATCTCATCATGACTTAGTAACTATTTTGTTACCAAAATAATTCCTTAAGTCATACAGCTTGATTCTCTTCTATGATCTATTTTGCTCGGTCAAATACTCATACTAGTATTTTAATTATAACTTGCATTGTACTATATGCACACATCTACACACTGGCATACATCATCATGACATTTTCATAAAGATTTCCTCAATTGTACATAAGCTAACTTGAAGTGTGTCATTTGTACACATCTCATTTGTTCTAGTAATGTTGCAAACTATCTAACACTTAGACAGTTTTCTAACTCTAAATGCATAAATAAAATGTTGACTACATATTTCTATAAATAAAAACTCTCAAGACATCTATTTGACCATATTTCCAACAATCTCCCCCTTTGGTAGTGATGACAACATTTAGAAAAATTGGCTAATTCCCAAAATGATTTCATACATAACAAAAACAAATAAAAGTAACTACCACTTACATATACATATACAAGTCCTTACATAGATTACTTCTTCCCTTTAGTACTTACAAACATAAAATTTTCCTTATATATTACTCCCCCTTTGACATCAATGGAAAGGTGTCAAAAATTGTATACAAAAGCTAGGTGGCCTGCTACCAATCAACTTGATATCCTGGAAAAAATAATTGGCATATAAAAGCTTTAGTCTCTCCACTTCCTTTTTCCAATTCTTCTTCATTGTATCATAAATACTGAGCAGTGTGCATAGTGCATACGATGCCACTTCAAATGTGCTCAATTCAACACAGGCAAACTTGTCATTGGAAGTCTTTCTACAAGACATTACTCTAGTTGCCTCTACAACATGTTGATCTTAGGTGACAAGATTTCTCTAAGACCATAGAACCTTTTTGTTGTCTTTTCCTTGTCATACTCCAAGCCTCTAATCTCACTATGGATCTTCTCCACTTCTATGCCACATTTCTCAATACTAGTCTCAGAGAGCTATAGTTTTGTAGTGAGTGTATCAATGTCACTCAACTTACCCTTTATCTGACTCTCAAAGTTTTCTAGGTATTTGTATGATAGTGTGTACTGCTCATACAATTTCTTCCCTTCATCTATGTGTTTTCTTAACTCCTTGATGCTTATATAAAATGCCTTCAAATCACTTCTCATATGTGTGCACACTCCATCAAATAGTGTTGCATCATGCTTGGCATGTTCTTGTGCTAAAGCTATCTTAGCTAAGCTTTTGAATTCCTCAGCAAAGGTCTTCACCAATTCTTTGTCCTTTACCTGCAAGTCTTAATTGCCTATAGTTGTGGTAATTGTCTTCTGTAATCTATTCAAGACTTCAGTTGGTGTCTTCTCCAAAGAATTTACTAATTTTTTCTTCTCAAATTTTTTTCTCAATGAGCTCATCAGTCCCTTTTGATCATTATCATCATCAGACAGTATTGCTACTGCTACTACTAGAGTTAGTGCAGGAATGTTCATGTAACTACTTTTAGTTCTATAATTGTCTTCTCTTCCTTATCTTTCTTCTTCTCATCTTCCAATCTCTTAGCTTCTTTCTTTGAATCTTCTTCTATTTTCTTCCTTTCCTCTTCTTCTTCCTATTTTCTTTTCTTTTCCTCCTCTTCCTTCTTTTTCTTTTCTCTTTCTTCTTTCTTTTTCTTTTCTTCTTCTTCTTCCTTCTCTATTTCTTTCTTCTCTCTTCTTCTTTCTTTTTCTCTTCCTTTCTCTTTTGTTCTTCTTTCCTCTTTGCCTCTTCTTTATTCTTTTCCTCAGCCTATTTCTTCTTCTCCTCTTCTTCATCATCATCAGAGCTTGAATAAGTTGTAATATTGCAAATAATGGATTGGCCAAATGCTGCAAAAGGATTCTCTTTTGCATCCATAGTTATATGTGTACTGTCCACTTGCATGGATTCAATACCCATAACAATATATGGTGATGATAGTGCCTGTTGTGTCTCCTTTATTTATTCCTCATCACTAGAAGGTGTGCTTGCTTCTACATAGATTGGGCTCACAAGTTTGGACTATGCACTCTCCTTTTCTACTGTAGGCACTGAGGTTACGTATTTCATAATGGCCTCCTTAGTCTCCTTCCTCAAATCCTCATAGTTGCCTCCCATCAGAAGAATTTCTCTTTTTTTTTTCCCTTAGCAAGGGCTCAATACCCTTCAAAATTCTATCTAAATCTTCCTTCGAGTTTACTTTACAAAATTTATTGACTGTAGTCTCTCTCAACTTTGTGTCTTCCTCTATAACTCTTTTCTTCCTATTCAATAGCCTATTATATAGATCTTCAGGTATCTTATTCTCAATATTGTCAAAGCTTTTATTCCTTAGGATCATGTTCCTCACTATGGCATTATCTAGCTACCTTCTATCCATATTACTGTACAAATTATAATACTTGTTCAACTATACAAAATTATCATCAATAATAATTTGCATGTTAAGGTTTTCTACCTTAGGTTTCCATGCTTTCATTCTAGATGATGTTCTTCCTTCCTGCATAGCTTGTTCCATTAGTCTATATTCAACTTCATTCTTAGAATCATTGACTCGTAGTATATTTCTTCTCTTTCCTAGTCTATTGGTGGTCTTCTTGACCCTTTTCTTCGTGGATATTTTTGGTTCTTGCTTGACTTTTATAAGTCTTTCTGACTTCCTCTACACAATAGGCACTTCCACCTTTGGCTGCCTCCTAGGCTGATCACTTTGTATCCTTGTTGGTTGCACTTGTGTAATTGCTACATATGGCACAATAGGGGCTTGCACAAATGATTATGAAATAGTTACACCTTCTGAAGCTCCTGCAACAATAATTGGGGTTGTTTCTATCACTTCAAAATACCCACTTGCCTTCATCTCTAGTGCAATTCCTTTTACCTCATTGAATTCTTCACGGGTCATACCTGATTCCTTAAGGATGTAATCAATTACCTTTTCTACTTTCTTCTTTCTCTCCTTGTTGTGTAGTTCAAAATGAACTATTCTCATTTTCTCCTCATAGGTTCCCCATCTAGGGCACTTAGTGTCCTTCTCAAATTGAAGTATGATCTATGCATATCCTTCAATAAGTTATGCACTCATCTCATATCCCATGGGTTCTATAAACTTTACCCTTGGTTCCATAGATTCCATGCATGTGTTATTAGTTCCCATCATGAAGCATATATTATTCTTATACTTCTCTACCATGGAGGGAGGTATTTTGTACCTCTATTTCATCTTAGTCTAGAATTTCTTCATTATTCTATCAATGTCATTATTGTGATATTGCTATCACGATTTAATTGTGTGATTTTGAGTCAAAATCATTGAACCATATTTCATGGGTAGTTATTCAACATGATTTCATCTCTCATGAGAATAAATGGAACACTTAGCACTCATTGGATCTAGGTGATGCTCATAGGGGTGAAGCACTAGGACTTCCTGGGAGGTCACCCATCCCAGTACTACTCCTACCTGAGCGCGCTTAACTACTAAGTTTCCTCCATGGTTAAACCCAAATCTTGAAAACCCATTTGCAAAACCTTCACCAAGTTTTGTGCCTTATGAAACATTCATTAGAAAGCCCCTTAAGATCATCAATTGATAAGTAGGAAATAATTTCCATAGCAAGTCAAATTGTGATATTGCTATCAGTATTTAACTATGTGATTTTGAGTCAAACTCATTGACCCATGTTTCATGGGTAGTGATTCAACATGAATCCATCTCTCATGACAATAAAAGGAACACTTAACACTCATTGGATATAATGATGCTCATAGGGATGAAGCATCGAGACTTCTCGGGAGCTCACCCATCCCAGTACTACTCTGGCTTGAGTGTGCTTAACTACAGAGTTTCATACATGGTTAAATTTTAATTATATCTTGCACCGTAATTTTTGTACACATCTACGCACTAGAATAAATCATCATAATGTTGTCATAAAGCTTTCCTCAACTGTGCATAAGATAACTTGAAGTGTTTCATCTGTACACATCTCATATATCTTTGTGTTTCTGCAAACTATCTAACACTGACCATTTTCTAACTCCAAATGCATAAATGAAATGTTGAATACATGTTGCCATAAATAAAAACTCTCAAGACATCTATCTGACCATATTGCCAACATAGAATCCCTCCCTCTATGGTGGAGAAGTATAAAGATGAAATATGTTTCATGGTAGAAACTGACACTACTTGTATAGAAGTAGTAGAACCTAGAGTAAAGTTTATTGAACCCATGGGATATGAAATGAGTGAAAAACTCATTGAAGGTTACACAAAGATTATATTTTAGTCTGAAAGGGACACTGAATGTCAAAGATGGGGTACTTATGAAGACAAGATAAGGGAAGTTCATTCTGAACTTCACAATAAAGAGATCAAGAAGAATGTGGAAAAGAGAATTGAATCCATTCTTAAGGAGTCAGGCATGATAAGAAAATAATTCAATGAAATCAAAGGTATAGTAATGGAGATAAAAGCTAGTGAGCAATTTGAGATTTTGGTAACCACACATATTGTTGTTGTAGCACCATCTATGGAGGTGATAGTAGCAAGGTCTACTTCACATATACCTACTATGCCTTATGCAATAGTTGCACAAGTACAACCATTATGAGTACAATTTGCTTAGAAAAAGTGGAAATTTGATGATGTTGAGATGACAACAACATCTAAATAGAGGAAATTAGAAAGATTGGTGAAGGTTAAGAAAGAACCAACACCATCCTTCAAGAAAAGGGTTGAGAAAACCACTAGTGGACCTGAAAAGAGAAGAAAGATATTACATGTCAGTGAGTCTCAGGAGTCTAAGGAAGAGACTAAAGAGAAGCCAGTTGAGCAAGTAGTTGGAGAAGGAAGAACACCAACCGATAAGAAAGCTTGGAAACCTAAAGTTCAAAATCTAAATATGCAGATTATAAATAATAATAGTTTTTCTTAGTTAAATAAGTATTATAGTTTGTATAGTAACATGGATAGGAGACAACTAGAAATTTCTATAGTGAGAAATAAGAGATTTGATAGCATCCAAAATAAGATTCTAGAAGATTTGTACAATAGATTTCTAAATAGGAAGATAAGATTAGCAGAGGAAGACACTAAATTGAGAGAGAATATGATTAATGAATTGTGTGAGGTAAGCATAAAAAAAGACACAAAAAAGATCTTGAAAAGCATTGAACCTTTGTTTAGGAATAAGAGAAGAGAAATTATTCTTATGGGAGGAAACTATGAAGAGGTTAAGAAGGAAACTGAAGAAGACATAGTAAAATATATGACTTCCATACCTAAGGTCACCAAGGAGAGTGCACAGCTAGAAATTGTAGACACCTAAAAACCTTTAGAAAATAAAGTATTTTCTGAAAAATTCCTGATGACATCATCATTTATTAATTAATTAATTTATTTTTATGCCATTAAATCCCTTTATCTTAATTAAAAATATTTAATTAAGGAATCCCTCCCAAAAATGCTTAAATCTTATTTAAATATTATTTCCTTATTTATTAATTATTTAATTAATAAATTGACCACAAAACCCAAAATAAATAAAAATTTTATTTTTTGCCCAAAACTTGGCCAATTTCCTTAAGACCACTAACCTCTTCCAAAATCTTCTAATCCTTCTTTAATTTTGATTAAAGGCTAATACCATCATTTCCTACCCCTAATCCCAACTCAAAATATTTAATTAAGATTAAATATTAATCCTCATGTTTATTAAAAAAGTTTTAATAAATATCTCCTCAACCCAAACCCTTGAAATAAATAAAACTTTATTTATTTCCTAAAATCTAATTTATCCTCATCCTAAGAAGTTCTAGACTCTTCTAGAAAGTCTTCATTCTCATCCTAAGAAATTCTAGACTATTCTAGAAAGTCTTTATCCTCATCCAAAGTCTAGACTCTTCTAGAAGATGTCTTTAAAACTAATCCTAATCCCCTCCTAACCTTGTCACATTCCCTAAACATGGGTTAAAACTTACTAACCCAAGCCAAAGTTAACAAATATCTCCTCCTTCACCCACCCTCATTAAATGCCATCCACTTGCCTATCCCTAAGCTAATCCTAAACCATCCTAATCCATCCTCTAATCATTTTCACAATCCTAAGCAAGCTTAAAACCCTCCTAATCAAGCCCAAGTCGAAATTCCTCTCATCTCCCTCAAAATATCTCAACCATAAAACTTTATGAAGCCCACTAGGCCATAAATGACTCTTCCAAGCCTTTTTATTGCTCTTACAAGCCATTATGAGGGTCTTTATGAAGATTTTATCCCTTGAGCCTCCTTTGTTGACTCATCCTTCCCCTTTCCTCCACCCTCTCACCCTATGACATGTGTCACTCTCTGATTGGCTATAAGAAAGCACAATCCATGTGCTCTCCTTTCATGCAATCTAAGCCCTCCATGAGCTTTTTCTCATCCTTGCATCTTAGCCCTCAATCCCTCAAGCCTCTTTCCTATAAATTGGATCCTTCCCCTTTGCAAAATAACACAATCCATAAAGTAAAGTCATAATGCCATTTTAAGAAGCCATTTTACATCAAAACCATACACTCACACCCAAATTCCAACTCCATTTGAAGCCCTTTTTGAAGCATAAGCTTGAGCATACATCCTATCTATTTAGACAAAGCCACTCAACAAGAGAGCTTCTTATTGAGAGAGTCCATTAATGGCTCATATTCTCAATTGAGATTTCATCTTAGTCTATCTTGAAGTTTATGAATTTTGTTTAGTTTGTAGAAGCTTTATTTAAATTTGGTTTCTATTAGCATACTAACATTGCTCATATACAGAAATAACTAGTCCAATTTATGTGGAGGCCAATACTCCTATTAATGGTGAAGAAGAAGTTGAAGCTTCACAAAAAACTTATTCACCTCCTTATATAGTCATTGGTACTGAATCTATGCAAGTTGATAGTACACACATAACTGTAGATGCTAAGGAGAATCTTTTTGTAGGATATGCGTCAAACATTGTTGGAAATATTACTTCTTATTCTAGCTCGAATGAAGAAGATGATGAAGAAGCAAATAAAAACACAGAAAAGATAAGGGAGGAAGAAGAAGAGAGAAGTAAAGAAATAGAGAAGGAGAAAACAAGAATAGAAGAAGAAAGAAATAAAGTAGAAGATACTTCTTAATTGAAGTAGAAATAAAAGATTGTGATGCAAGAGTCAGTATTCTTGCACAATCTAAAACATGTGGAAAAAAAATATGGAAAGGTAGAATTTTAACATGAAGGTGACATATCTTATGTTGCAACAAAAGTTATACCTATTGTAGCATTAGCAGCTACCCCAACATCAATAGTTAAACTATCACCAGTATTATCTAATTATGATGATGATCAGAAAGGATTAATGAGCTCTTTGAGAAAACTTCTTGAGAAGAAAAATTTTGTAAATACTTTGGAAAGAACATGAGTAGAAATGTTGGAAATGATGCAAAGGATAGCTCACACAACTTTCACAAATCTAGAGTTACATCTAAAGGCAAAAGAATTGGTGAAATCTGTTGATAAAGAATTCAAAACCTTGTTTGAAATTGCTTCAGTTCAAGCTTAGATGAAGCATGTGTAAGGATATATAGTTCACTAATATAACTAGGGGGGAGGGGTGGACGGTGAATCAGTTATCCAACTATTATCACATTTATCAACCTTAATCAAACTCAACCATATGAGTAATATAAACAGAAACCACAAAAAGATACTCATACACAATAACACCAGATACGTTAACTAGGGAAACCCTTGATTAGAAGGAAAACCCTACTGGGGATGATACCCACAAGATGATGTACTAATATAAATTTTCTTTGTTAGAGGATGGACCTAATTAGTAGTCTATGAATACATTAAGTACATATGAGTCCCTATTAGGAGACTTTGAATCCTTTTTAGGAGATTATAACCCTGTTAGGAGTTGTGACAACCCTATTAGGAGTTATGGAAGATAGCTAGACCCACTCCCCAAATAGCTCCAAGGGAAAGACCAATGAACCCATTGTCCAAATGATATATCTATTATTCCTTTCAGAACAATAGAAATGTATTGTATCATTCCTTCCTCTTTCTTTATCCTATGAATTGTACTTCTGCTCCTTCTAATCTTGTAACTAGATCACAAATCTTGCATCCAATAATCCCTTGGATCACTTACATGCATTCAGTAAGAACTCTACTCCTTTTCATAGTTCACACTTCTTCCAACAACTGATACTTCTTATAATCAATGAAAACATCTTTCATTTATACCATATCTTCAAAATAATTCCTTGAGTCTGCCTTGAGGCTTTTCCAATTGATTATAATAAGATAATTAATTAATTATAATTACAATAGCACTGTCAGCTCACAGTCTATACAAAAATTCACACGTGTGATACTAGGGCTTGTGCACTCACTGATGTTGTTAGCTAACTATCCTCTATCACTGCCTGACTATGCATCCTCACTACATCTCAAATGTAATCTAGCAAACAAACATCAGGAACTGCTTTCCCAATACGCTATCTCTAAACTACTTTCTATAAATTAGGTACAACTTTTGCACGTCTTTGACTCAAACTCTGTGCATTTAACCTCATCATTAGGACATTGTACTAAACATGTCCATAATTGTGCATCATAAGGTAATCAAACCTTTATCCATACCATTAAGATCTATGTTTGCTAATCAACCAATATTTATAGAAACTATGTTATGTTAACATCAATGCAAAACACAATCATGAATGCAACATATCAATTCTCTCCAAAGCTTAGGATACTCCCCCAATGTAGTATCATTAGCATTCATGCTAAAAATATCCCCCTTTGGATTGATGGCAACATAGATGAAAAAACCATCTAAGTTTCAAGAATACCAAATTGTGTTTTACTGCTACTACTAACCAACATTAGTTTTCCACATGCTAAAAAGAATCTCAAAACACAAGGTGCATACTCTTGTTTCTTAGACATCAATTTTTTACTTCACACTAAAAAATTCACAATACATCATATGCATATTCTTGCTTCCTTTCATGAATCTTTCCAAATCTCTCTAAAGAGATATCTCTCCCCCATATTTAGGAGATGTTTCTTTTCATGCATACTTTCCCCACGTCTTAGGAGATACTCTCCCCTATACCTTAGGAGAAGCATTTTTTCATTCATCATACTCTCCCCCGTACCTTAGGAGAAGTATTTTTTCATGCATCATACTCTCCCCCATTAACATCAATGTCAAAGACCTCAATCTCAATATTACTACATACCCATTAATAAATACCAATTGCTAAAATGTTGTACCAAGTCTTCAACCAAATCGAGTGTCTAAAGACACTATTCAATACCAAATACCAAGAGTCCTCAATGACTCATATCATCATAGATACTCCCTCATATGGGAATCATCAACATTTAGTCTAGGTTAGAGTGGGGTTGCCATTGCACCAAAAGATAGATCTATCAATGCTTAATACAACCACTCAACTTATAGTACACAAGAGGTGGTTAATCCCCTATCATGAATCCCAAGTGAAGTGCTAAATAAATTTTTAACAATCTCCCCCTCAGTGTTACCTAAGGGTCTAAGGATTCAAACTTGTGACCAAGCTCTGATACCAGTTGTTAGAATATATAGTCCACTGATATAACTAGGGGGGGTTGAAGAAGTTATCCAACTATTATCACATTTATCAACCTTAATCAAACTTAACCATATGAGTAATATAAACTAAAGCCACAACAAGATACTCATACACAATAACACCAGATATGTTAACTAGGAAAACCCTTGATTAGAGGAAAAACCCCAGTGGGGATGATACCCACAAGATGATGTACTAATATAAATTTTCCTTGTTAGAAGATGGACCCTATTAGGAGTTTATGAATACATTTAGTACATAAGAGTCCCTATTAGGAGACTTTGAATCCCTATTAGGAGTTGTGCCAACCTAGATAGGAGTTGTAAAGACAATTGGACCCACTGCCCAAACAACTTCAAGGGTAAGACCAATGAACCCACTATCCAAATGATCTTTGTATTATTCCTTGTAGAATAATAGAAATATAATGTATTGTTCCTTCCTCTTTCTCTATCCTATCAATTGGACTTCTACTCCTTCTAATCTTGTAACTAGATTTGAAATCTTGCATCCAATGATCCCTTAGATCACTTACATGCATTCAGTAAGAACTCTGCTCCTTTTTGCACTTTGCAATTCTTGCAATAACTGATACTTCTTACAATCAAGGAAAACATTTTTCCTTTATACCATATCTTCAAAATAATTCCTTGAGTCACCCTTGAGGCTTTCCCAATTAATTATAATAAGATAATTTGTTATTTACAATGCATCTTGGATGTAAGAGTAATCTTTCATCACCCAATTTTTTTTTAAAAAATTAGCCTTTTCTATTTTAATAAGGACTAGTAGATAGGGGGTTATTATTTTTGGGAACTTGCTATTTTTAGTAAGTTTATCATACGAGCTCAGAATATTATAATTTTCTACACAAAGGTTCATTTTAAAATTATAAGTCTGCCATAAAAATCTCATTGCTCCATCTTAAGTATCAAAGAAGTTATTATGGATTTTCAGTGGAAAATTTTGGAGAAAAATATTTGAACTCAATTTTGAAGGCCTTAGAGGCCTCAGATGAGGTCCAAAAACTCAACAAAAGGGCACTTGTGCTATTCCAAGCCTATAGATCAATAGCTAGCATTTTTGAAAAGTCGTTATAATAGCCAATCAGAGCAACAGTTTGAGAGTTATGGCCTTCCAAAGTTCAGCTATCAGAAATTTCTAAAATAAATGTCAAAGATGTATTTCACCAACTCTATATGTATTGTTAGGGTTTGTCAACCCTAGGTATTAAGTTTGAATGTCTAGGACCTTCTCGAGCGGCATAAAATTGCCTATTTAAGAAAGGCCCAAACATTGTCTAAAATAGCTCTGGTTGGTAATTCACAACTTAGTCTTTTATATTACTATAATGATAGTGCCCATGTGGGTTAGCATATTGTACTTGTGAATTCTATAATTCCACATTTGCAATGATAATAAGAAGCCCTCATTTTTCTCTCACAATTGATGTTGATTTTTTGTTTATGTTATGTGTTTATGGTATTAAGGTGATCACCCTTCATCAAATTATAATATACAAAACTTCACACGTGTGATACTAGGGCTTGTGTACTCACTGATGTCATTAGCTAATGGTCCTTTGTCATTGCTTGACTATGCAGCTCCTGACTACATCTCAGACATAATCTAGAAAACAAACATCATTAACTACTTTTCCAATACCCTGTCTCTAAACTACTCTCTATAAATTAGGCACAACTTCTATACATCTTTGACTTAGACTCCACACACTTAACCTCATTATTAGGACACTATATTGAACATGTCCATAATTGTGCATCACCAGACAATCAAACCACTATCTGTACCATTAAGATCTTTGTTTGCTACTCAACCAGTCTTTACAAAAACCATGCCATGTTGACATCAATGAAAAACACAGTCATGAATGCAACATGTCAATGGTCTCCAATGCTTAGGATACTCCCCCAATATAGTATCATTAGCATTCATGCTAACAACATGATGCATCATTGTTTGACATAGTATGTAGCAATGTCAGGAATGACTTGCAAACACTGAATATGTGCATTAAAGAGATAGGGAAAAGTATAGATAAAGGAAAGAAATTGTATGGACAATGAACAATTTCATACAATCATCTATATGAATTTGATAATTTGATCAGAGGCCAAATGTGTGAGCTTCAACACTCACTATTAGATTGTAACAACCAAAGGCAAACATTGAAGACTTGGGAACAAAAATGGAGAAAATTCACAATGATATCAGAGGCATTGAGTCTGATAAGGAGAAGGTAATAAAGAGATTATCTATCCTTAGATAATATTTATCTCCTAAAGTTGTCATTTTGTAGAGGCAATTGGAGGAGTGTCTTGCAGCAAAGGCATCCTATGATAAATTTTCCTATACTGACCTAAGTGCAATAGAAGTGGCATCTTATGTACTTTGCACACTCATCATTATATCTAATACAATAAAGGAAAATTAGAAGAACAACTTTGACAAGCTAAAACATGACTTTACAAATTGCATATCTAGAGTGTCAAGTTGATCAAAGGCAAGAAACATAATTTTGTGGGTACAGAGTTTTGACACCTTTTCCATTAATGTCAAAGGGGGAGAAGTATGTAAGAAAAATTGTATATGTACATGTTTGTATATGTAAGGGAGAAGTACGTAAAATTTTATATGTATATGTAAGGGGGAGCTTAGCTCTATATCATTGCAGAGGAGTGATAAGGAATGAAATTATCCATCAAGACATGAATAAAAAAATTATGTTTTGAAGTCATTTCTTTTTGTATTTCTTTTATTTTGTATGACATTATTTTGGGACTTAGCTAATTTTTCCAAATGTTGTCATCAGTGGCAAAGGGGGAGATTTTTCGCAATATGGCCAGGTAGATGTATGAGTGTTGTCATTTATGGAAACATATACTTTTGATATTCAATGATGAAATTAGAGTTAAAAAATTGTCTAAGGTTAGACAATTTACAATAGTATAGAGACAGATATAGTATATACGGATGATAGATTTTGAGTTAGCTCATGTGCAATTGAGGATTGATAGTTGATAGGGTCACAATAAAGTATGCTACTACAAATACCTGTACGAACAATACAACACAAGTTACAGTTAAATTACCAATTTAGGTAATCAACAGAGAAAACCAGAGCATGACAACTAATTGAAGTGTATGACTTAAGGAATTATTTTGGTAAAAAAATAATTACTTAATAATGTTAGGCCGACATCCTAGATGTTTACCCAAAGTTATTTTATATTTGGTCAAGTGTGTGACAAAATCAAGGCTGACTAAGAAGAGTTTTGTTAATTTGTGAGATATAAGTAAAGATCATATCTTGCATAGATAATGTGAAGTACAAATGTGATGTGAACTATATATGAAGAAATATTAAGTGATATGCGAGCCTTATGTGATGCAAAATTTGATGTATGGATAGAGCAAGTGCAAGATACAATAATAAGATAGTATTGTATGTATATCTACTCTTGTGAAGAAACTTAATTATATATTGCATGTTAGGGAAGTGGGCTCTTCTTTCATACATTTTATTGTATTTACCAACTCCTAATAGGGTTGAGGATTTTAATAGGGCCTAGCCCTCTAATAAGGACTCGAGAGACTATATCTATTTCATACTCTCCTAACATGGTCAATATCCTTAACAAGATTATTTTGTTTAGTGGATCATCTTGTGGGTATCATCTCCATCGAGGTTTTCCCTTGGCTAGGGTTTCCCTAGTTAACAAATAATGCTTTTATGAGTTCTCTTTGTGTATGGTTATATTTACTATTCAATATTGTTGGTTTACTTTCATATGCAAGTTATAAAGTAATTAACAATATCTAGTTGTGGGCAAAATTTTGTAGAATATTTATCCACCCCCTCCACACCACCCCCCCCTCTCTTACTATTATTATTTCTAACATTACCTTCTTTTGGTGAACCCAATGCATCTCTTCTTTTCAATCTTGGAGTTAGATTTAGCTATATTATGCGGTTAGATATATCTTTTAATTTTATTTGTTATATTGATATTTGAATGATTATATTTCATTAGAGTTTCCTTTGTGATCTCCTCTTTTATGAGCTTCATTACATTAATTCCAACCTCTAGTATTTCCATTAGAATAAATTGCACACTTATGGGCTCTTTTGACCATGATTCCTCTTTTCTTCCTAGGACCCATGTGATACCACTATTTTTTCTCAAGATCTTATCATGGAGCATAACTCTTATCACTCTTTCTATGATGAAGATGAAGCCTTAAGATTTTATCATTTGCAATTTAATAAGCTCTCTAATGAGATTGATAAGTTGGAAAATTGGCTTGTGCAAGAGAACCAAAACCTTGATAGTGTCTCCACTATTAAGGCTATTCAAAAACTTATTACTCATGATGACAACAACATCTCTATCTTGTGTGGTATATCTTTGTTAGTATGAATGTTGATGATATTTTTATGGGAGAGTATCCTAGCATTGTTAGAGAATTTTGGAGATTGTTAGTATGACTATATGTTGCATCCATGGCAATGTTTTTCATTGATGTCAAAATACTAGTTATTCTATGTAGACTAACAAAGCAGCAAACAAAGATTGAGATTGTGAGGTCTCGGGATAAAAGATGTGGTCAACCATAGTTGAGGACATATTCTATAGAGTTTCTTGATGATTTGGTTAAGTGTGCATGTAGAAAGTTGAAGACTAGTGACAATTATTTGAGATTTACTGAAGAAAGTATCCAGATAGAGTTCCTAAGAAGCAGTTTCTAGTAATTGGATCATATCTCCTAATAGGTATAGAATCTAGTTAAGAGTAGTTAGAAAGAGGAAAAATATATCTCAATGATGATGTGGTTGGGAACACAAAGTCCAAGGTTGCATGTGTGAAGATTTTGGAAGACTGTGTGCCAAAAGTGATATGTAATTATGAAAAGATGGAATGTAACTTGTATTGTTTTATCTGAATGAGGTTGTCTTATAATCATAAATTGAGAAAGCCTTAAAGAAAAATCAGTAAATTAATCTAATGAATTGGTATAAAGAAAAGTCTTTTTTCTTGTGGTTAAGTGTGAAAAATTGTAAATTGTTAGTATGAATCACAAGTAAGCAATCTAAGGGATTTTATGTGATGTGAGTATGTAGATCTAGTATTGAGATTAGAGAAATGTTTAGTGCAGTAGAGCACAATGAAAGAGCAAAGTGATTGTAATTAGCAATGATTTCTAGTGGATAGCAAATCATTTAGTATTGTTCTGAAAGGAATAATACAAAGGCAAGTTAGATAGTGAGTTTGGTGGTCTCACCCCTAAAGTTGTTTGGATAGTGGGTCCTTCTACCTTCCACGACTCCTAACAAGGTTGGTACAACTCCTAGCAGGGTTAGAATATCCTCATAGGGATTCAAAGTCTCCTATTAGGGATTGATATATACTAAATGTATTTCATTGATTCCTAATAGGGTTCATTATTTTATGAGTAATTTATATATTAGTACATTATTTTTTGGCTACCATCCCCACTAGGGTTTTCCTCTGATCAAGGGTTTCCTAGTTTAAAAAATCTGGTGTTATTATGTATGGTTATCTTCTTCTAGTTACTACACTTGTTGATTACATGTTTTAGATTTAATATGGTTAATAAGAGTTTTTTTAATTGGATAATTGATTCATCCCCTCCCCCCCCAACACACACACTCTCAGCTATCTTGGTGGACTTTACTTTCTAACAATTGGTAACAAAGCACTAGGTCCTTGAAGGAAAAGCTTAGTAGCTTAAGGTGATCTATGGTGAGTCATTTCAAAAAGGATAGTCTGAAGTTTGATGGAACCAACTATGACAATTGGAAAGAGACGATCAAGACACATTTTCTATGCATGGGTCTAGGATATTGGCTAATTAAAAAAGGTCATAAAGAAGTGATTTAAGAAGTAAAGCTTGAATATTGTACTAGAAGATAGAGAGAATTATTCATGTGTAACATGCTTTCTAGGGAAGTAATTTTGAAAGCTCTTCTTGAAAAGGAGTATAGTCAGGTAAAATCTTTAAGATTATCTTATGAAATTTACAAAGCTTTGAAATCTACTTATGAAGGTGATAAGCATGCTAAGAAGGTTAGATTGAATTGGATATGTTTATTTCAAGAAGCTATAGTGATGGAAGATGAATATATACGAAGTTATTTTGGTAGAATATCAAAAATTATTGCAAGAATTAAGGCTTGTAATGGGAAAAAGGATGAAGATGAAATTGTATGGAAGATCTTGAAAATTTTGACACCTACATATAAGAAAATAGCGCAAATGATTGAACAAGTTATACCTTGCATAGAGAAGTTCACAAGAGAGACTCTTCTTGGAAGATTGGAATCAACAGAGATAAGCTTGAGACATATTGGAGACTTACCTAGTGTTGAGACTACATTGATTGCATTGAGTTTTCAACCTACATTGACAAGGAGCATGAGTACTAGTGGAGATTATGCTAGCAACAACATAGGAAGATCAGAGGAAGACATAAAGATTGAAGAAGGAATTTCCCTACTTGTGAAAATATAATCTAAAGGTAAGAAAATCTTTAAATTTAGACTTGTAATGAATATGATCATTTTTTTTCTAAATTCCCTAAGAGAGTAAATAAGTATATAAGGAATTTTAAGCCTAAGAGACCTAGAGAATGACTTTATGAAAATGATGAAGATTTAGAAGTTAGTATGGAAATATTCTTGAGTGAAAGTGATAATGAGAGTTATGAACTAGGATTTGTTGCAATTAAAGAAGAAAGTACTAAAAAAGAAGAAATTAGAGAAGAAAATGCATTGGTGTCACAAGTTAAAAATAAGAAATTTGATTGGATCATAGACAATGGTTGTTTACATCATATGACTAGTGATATAAATAAATTTGTTTAGTTCAACAGTTGTGATGGAGAAATTGTGAGAGTTGGATAAAATGTAGTTTTTCATATAAAAGGAATAGGATTTATTACTCTTCATGGTAAAATTAACATTGATAATGTTTATTTTGTTGATGGTTTGAAACATAGTCTTCTAAGTGTTGGACAGTTGGTTGACAAGGGATATTAGTTGCATTCTAGAGAAAGAACTTGTATTATCAAGTCTAAAGATGGTAAGATGATTGGTACTAGCACAAGATCAAGAGGTAATATTTTTCAGTTGATCCCTACAGAGATTAAATGCTTCATTACAAAAGTTGACAATAGTTGGTTATGGAGCAAGAGGTTTTGTCATATATTTTTTATAACATTGTGAAAGTGAGCACTACACTTACTGTTAGAGATTTTCCTAAAATAGAAAAACCTACTAACATGGTGTGTAAGGAATGTGTTATGACAAAGTAGAAGAAAAGTTATTTTCTAAGAAAGAAGTTTACTACATCAACGAATTTGGAGATAATACACATAGACTTGAGTGGTCCTAAAAAGACAACAATGTTCTATGGTGATAGGTACTTCATGATTCTTGCTAATGATTTTACTAGGATAATGTGGGTAGCATTTCTCATAGAGAAATCTAAAGAATTTGAGAAGTTAAAGGTATTTAAGAATAGAGTTGAAAATGAATTTGGATTAAAGATTAAGTTTTTAAGATCTAATAGAGGTGGATAGTTTACTTCAAATGAGTTTAATAGTTTTTTGTGAAGTAAATGGCATTAAAAGACAAATTTAAAACCCTAAGACACCTAAGTAGAATGGTATAGTAGAGAGGAGAAACAAATCAATAACAAAGGCATCAAAAACTATGATGTTTGAGAATAATTTCACAAATACATTTTGGAGAGAATCAGTTAACATAACAGTATATACAATGAACAAAGTATGAATCAGATAAGGTACTAGTAAGACCCCTTATGAGCTTTGGTTTGGACATGCACACTCAGTTAAGTATTTTAGAATTTTTGGAAGTAAGTGTTACATTAAGAGAGAAGATGACATTGGTAAAGGTGATACAAGAAGTGATGAAGGTATTGATTATGAGGAAACATTTTCACTTGTTGCTAGAATAGAAGCAGTTAGATTTTTTTTTGGCATATGCAGCTAACAAAAAATTCAAAGTGCATCAGATGGATGTGAAGTCAGAATT
Source organism: Cupressus sempervirens (assembly GCA_028749045.1). Lineage (NCBI taxonomy): Eukaryota > Viridiplantae > Streptophyta > Pinopsida > Cupressales > Cupressaceae > Cupressus > Cupressus sempervirens. Next base: position 20,371,766 of record CM053792.1, on the reverse strand, counting down.
CTAAATAGAGAACTTGAAGAAGAAGTTTACATTGAGAAGCCTAAAGGTTTTCCTTTGACAAAAGAATTAGATATGGTTTGCAAGTTGAAGAAAGCATTGTATAGATTGAAAGAAGTACCTAGAGCTTGGTATATGAGGTTGGATAAATATTTGGAAAATTTGGGATTTGCTAAAGGTACTACAGATAGTAACATGTCTTTGAAGGAAATTGAGAATAGTTTTCTAGATTATTGAAGTATTTGTGGATGACATAATCTTTGGAGGTGATGATGGAGTAAGTGAGGAATTTTTTGGTGAAATGAAAGAGTTTGAGATAAGCATGATTGGTGATATGAAGTATTCATTGGGTTTGGAGATTTTACTTAATAGTGATGGTACTTTATAATCACAAACTAAGGATTTGAAAGACTTGTTGAAATTATTTGGTTTGGAAAGTTGTAAACATGTTGGTACACCTATGATTACCGGTCATATGTTATCTAGAAAAGATGACATAGCTACTATTGAGAAGAAGAAATATAGTTTGATGATTGGAGGTTTGCAATATTTTACTCATACAAGACTAGATATAGCTAATGAGTTGGCATCATTGGAAGATTTCAAGTTGATCCTAAAGAATCACATTATACAACAATAAAGAGATTTTTTAGATATTTGAAGGGTACACGTGATTTTGGATTATGGTATCATAGATCAAATGACTTTACCTTATGTGCATATACTAATATAGATTGGGTAGATAGTATGGATGGCAGAAAGTGAACAAGTGGTGGAGCATTTTTCTTAGCAAGAAAATTGGTTTCTTGGATAAGAAATAAATAGGATCACATTTCATAAAGCACAACAAAAGAAGAGTGTGTAGTACCAGCGAATAATTGCAATCAAATCATGTGGATGGAGTGGATGTTGAAAGGCATTAGAGTTAAGTCTATAGAGCTTGTTATTATACATTGGTATAGTGAGTATGTCTAAGAACCTTGTGTTACATTCTAAGACAAAGCACATATCTATTAAGTATCATATTTTGAGAGAGAAAGTTGCAGAGATAGAGATTAGATTAGAGTATATTAGTGCAAAGGAGTAGATAGAAGACATTTTTACAAAACCTTTGTTGAAGGATATATTTGAGTACTTGAGAGGTTTGTTTGGGGTTATGCCCCTTCCTACTTATGAGTAGATGATGCAGAGATTGCACCAATTTAGTGGCACATAGAACCATTATCTATCTAGATTGGATGTTGGATGTTTCCTCTATGGGAGAGTATTTGTGTTTGAGCTAAGTTGTGAAGGACTCTTGGTAGCTGATAATTAACAGTGTCATTGGACACTTGAGCTTGATAAAGATACTTTTGAATTAGAATTGATATGATGATGTATTTTTCATTGATATCAATGGGTGAGAATATGTGCATGAAAAATATCTCATGGTACATTGAAATAAGGGAGAAGATGTAAAGAGTATTGATGTCAATGGGGGGGGGGGGGGGGGTATATCTATGGGGGAGAAATGACACTAATGTAGAGTTATTCTTGAGATTCAAATTTTATTGATGAAGGGGATTTGAAAAGAAGGAGTCCAAAAATAGAGCATCCTAGCATTACTAGATCATTTGGGAGATTGTTAGTATGACTATATATTGTATTCATGGCAATGTTTTTCATTGATATCAATATAGTGGTTATTCTGTGTAGACTGATAAAGTAATAGAAAAAGATTGATATCATGAGGTTCAAGGATTAAAGATGAGAAAAGAGATCAAGGAGATATTATATAGAGTGTCCTGATGACATGGCTAAGTGCACATGCAAAAATTCAAAGACTAGTGATAGTTATTCAAGATTTACTAAAGATAATATTCAGATAGAGTTCCTAAGAAGTGGTTTCTACTAATTGGATTTTATCTCCTAATAGGTATAAAATCTAGTTAGGCATAATTACATAGAGGAAGAAGACATCTTGATGATGATGTGGTTAAGCATGCAAAGTTTGAGATTACACATGTGAAGATTTGTGAAGACTATGAGTCGAGAGTGTTATGTAATTATGAAAAGATGTAATATAACATCTATAATTTTATCCTAATAATGTCCTATTGCAATTGTAAATTGATAAATCCATGAGGTTGAATCAATATATTAATCTAAGGACTTGTTATAAAAGAAATTTATTTTCCTTGTGGATAATTGTGGAAAACTATGAATTATAAGTGTAAATTGCAAGTAAGCGATCTAAGGGATTTTATGTGATGAGAGTATGCAGATCTAGTATTGAGATCAAAGAAGTGTTTGGTGTAGAAGAGGCATAGTGAAAGAGCCAAGTGATTGTATTTAGATGAGTGATAAGTGACAATTGATCATTTAGTATTGTTCTAAGAGGAATAATACAAAGACTAGTTGGAAAATGAGCTTGGTGGTCTTGCCCTGAAGTTGTTTGGACAGTGATTTATTCTTTGTTCCACAACTCCTAATAGGTTTGGGATTTCCTCACAAAGAGTGATATGTACCGAACATATTTCATCGACTCCTAACAAGGTCCATCCTTTTATGAAGAATTTATATATTAATTCAAAATTTTGTGGATATTATCCCCACTAAGGTTTTCCCTTTAATCAAGGGTTTCACTAGTTAACAAACTCTAGTGTTATAGTGTATAGTTATCTACTTGTGGTTACCAAACTTGCTAATTATATGTTTCATATTTAATAAGGTTAAAAAAAGTTGTTTTAATTGGATAATTGATTCAACCCTATTGACATTCCAGTCATTTTTGTTATTAGTGGCATACACTTATTTAGATTATGAGTTCATACTGAGCATATTGTACAGTTAATAGTGTTATCCAAGCATTTCAGTTGTTACCAAGTCCTATAGTTGCTACCGAGTCCTATGGATAGATTTTAGTTTGAACCAAGCAATTACTATAGAGTTGAAGATCAGCAATGTAAATCGAGCATTTCAGTATATGTCAAGTTTACCATTGTAAACTAAGTTGTGCAATGGTTACCGAGTTTGCAGTTGATGTGATGCCAGACTAGTATTGACTAAGCTACTCAGTGTTAACCAAGAGACTCAGTTTATACCGAGATCAAGGTGACAATGTTTACTAAGCTATATAGTGTGAACCAAGTGATTCAATTTATATGTCAAGTTCCATAGTATTCACCGAGTCACCAGTGCAGATCGAGTTCAAGACTACTTGGAAGTGATTAGTACGATCTGAGCTTCTACGTCTACCAAGTGCATGATGATACTGAGCATTGACAATGGATGCCGAGTATTAGAACCTCACCAATTTAGTCTTCAGAACCTGAGTTTCTACACTTTGGCTGACTTTGTAATATTTTGTGTAAACTTGTATTGTGGCCCACTTTGTAATTATGTAATTGGATTGATATATCGAGTGAGGTCAGGTCACAGACTCTACCGAGTGAGGTTGAGAGTAACAAAGTTTTACATGTGGTTATCAAATGATGAAAGACTTTACCAAGTAATCAATGCAAGAAAAGTGGATGATAGTCTATCAAATTCAGCTAACTTTTGTACTAGGCATTTATGGAAAAATTTGATAAAAGGAATAAAATCAAAGTCATTTTCACTATGAATTTTTGAGAAAAAATTGTGCAAAATGATCTTCAAGAGCATTTAAGCAATCTGAGTGAATTGTCACCAAAAATTTTCAAATTCTCCCAACCCTACTGAGTGAAGATGGCAAGGCAAAGTGAGGGTCGGACATGCTAGTTTGTGGTGTAGAATGGAATGCATTGGACTTCAAGCTCATTCTTGCAATCATTGAAACCCTAGACCTGAGTGAAGCATAGTCACAAATCCCTTCCAAGGTATTGTTAATCAACAACATTTGTTCTCATTTTAAATGTGTGATTCAAGATATTGGCACTCTAGAAATGGATGAATGTTTAAAAGAGTTATGTGTTGTTGGCATTTTGAAACCTAAGCACCAACATCTTGAGGCTAAAGATTTAACTCATATTCCTCACATGCCTTATGGTTTCCAAGTGAAATGGATTAGGTATATTCTTAGCCATGTGCACAATGGACAGTTGTGGTTGGAACAACCTATTTTGATTACAAAGAAGATGATTCATAGGATTATTGGTCTCCCTATGCTGGCTAAAGCTAAAATGACAAAAACCCTACGTTGGGTTGAACTGGAGAAGAAAACCCTAGCCAAGTGGGATGGTAGGGGAATGAAAATTAGCAGTGTCATTGACATAGAATTGAAGTTTGGCATTCATGTCATTGTACACAAGATCTATAGTTTAAGCAAGTTGAATAGTGTGTCATGCAAAGTAGTTAACCTAGCATACAAAGTTATCAAGAATAACCTTTCTTTTGACCTTTTCGAGCTACTATTGAATCAATTCAACAAAAACATGGAGAACATCAGGACATCAAAGAATAATCTATGTAAGTTTGGCTCTCTATTGAAATGTTTATTCTTTTATGTTCAAAAATTCTTTCCATCAAAAGGTACTATCATGTGGATGAAAGATGTGCCAATACTATATCAAATTAAGGAATATATTGTTGAGATGGGTGAAAATTACACCAGTATTATGGATAATTATTTTGATGCTTTCAAGGAGAAAATGAATAACAAATACTGAATCCCCAAGAAACTAGTTGAATATTATAAGGATGATGTATGTTTTATTATGGATAGTGATAAGGTATACATTCAGGTAGTTAGACCTAGAATTACATAGGTAAAACCTCTAGGATATGAAGTAAATATTGATGAAACCAAGGATATAATTAAGGCTCTATTTAATAAACTAGTTGACCCCAAGGCTACATATTTTGGAACATGTGTTGAGGCTAAGGCCCAGATAGAACTAGAGATCAAGCTTCCTTAGGCAGTTAGCAAAGGCAAGAAAAGGATTGCCAAGTTAAAAACAAGTTCTACTATTTTCTTAACTGAGGGCAAAGGTGAAGATGAAGAAGTAGAGGATGAAGAATTAGAGGAAGAGGAACCACTAAAGAAAAAGGGAAAGGTAATCATTACGAAGCCTACCAAGACATCCACTGCAGTATTCACCAGGAGATCCTCTAGGAAGAAGGCAGACAAAGAAGGGGGGACATAATCTTGAAGAGGTCTCCACCCACATTTGAAGAGAGGATGAAAGAATTGAAATCAGGTTATGTGATAACAAATTTCAAAGCATTAAAATATGAGACCAAAGTAGATTGAAGATATATTGATATCTAAAATGGGAAAATGGAAATACTCACCTAACCAACTCACTTAGCAAATTTTAGATGCTTTAACGAATAAAATCAAGTCAAGATGGGAACATGCAAAGAAAATTGCTAAGGACATTTATGAGCAGACCCTAAGGCAACTAATGCCAAATCTGACTAACAAGGAAGTCAAGGAATTTTTAAAGAAAAATAAACAAAAATTGTCTTTAAGATTCAACACTTGTCTAATTTTGTTGAAACAAATAGAGCATGTTGTGAAGAATGTAGCAAACACATGGAAAAATATATATCTTCTTCACAAACCAAGTGATTTTCTAGTCAGCATAAGTGACAAAGATGAAGATGATGATCAAGAAAAGGATGAAGAGAAAGATGATGAAGAGGTAACACATTTTGATAATGAGGATGATGAAGAGGAATAGAAGCAAGAGGCTACCAAGGAAGATGCATAAGAAGTTTAGGAAATTTACCCAATCAAGATTGCTATAGCAGTTATTACCTCACTTCCTCACTCTTGAAGCAAAATAGTGACAACATCAAGCATGGAGACAACCTCTACAAGATTGATTGTGTCTAGCACTACAAGCACAAGCATCCAATCAATATTTGCACTAATTTAGCTTAGCACATCATTGACTGAAGTGTCAACTACTTCATCTATCAAGCTGCACACTCTTCCATCTTCAACAATTTTGAATACAAAAGTTTTGGGTACATCAATTTTGGCTTTAATAGGTACTTCTACTAACATTTCTACAATAAGTGCAATATCAATTTTTGCAGCAAGCCCCACTATTTTTACTATTTTTTGCATTTGAAGTACACAAGCAATAAGTGCAAGGAAAGTTGAGACCAAGCCTCAACTGAGCACAAAATTTTTGGGTAAAGGTAAAGAAAAGGAGGAGGATGTTGATCTTGATGAGGAAATTTTGATTCTTAATAGTGATATTTCAAAACTCAATCCTAATCAAATGCAGACCTTTGGAGAATTACTCCAAAAGAAAGTCAAGCAACAAAGGCCAAGAGAGGAAAGAGATAAATAATTTAAAATCATTGAGGATGCCAAGAATATTTTGGCAGAGGCTATAGGTATAGAGATTGATTCTTCTCAGCCCATTTTGTATTAGTTGGTAGAAGTAGCCCAAAAGTATAATGAAGATCAAGATGGACAAGATAAATTATTATAGAAAGTAGAAAAGAAGTTTGAGAATAAGGTCTTAGAACTTATTTCTTAAAAGATTACCATTTACCAAGTAGAGTTATCTACTATTTTGGGTTCTCTTGAAACTTCTTATACAAATGTAACTTTACTTTTTGGTAAATTATGTGATATTCCAAGCTTTACAAAGGAAATAAAATAAAAATTGTCTAAGATTGATGAAGATCTTAAGGAAACTGCTCAGCAATTGCAGCTTGACCCCAAGTTCAAGCTCTACCCATTTCAAAAGGATCAGGTTTTTGACAGACATGCAGGTAGAATTGCTTAAAGAAGAGGCTAGAATCAGATCTACTTAGGTAGATATTCAAAATATGTTACTCCCTAACATGGATGCACTGCAAAAGCATGTTTCTTATTCAAACACTCTCATCCATGATAATAATTTCTCTATTGCAGACCATATGATTGAACTATCAAAAGAAGTGTAGGTGGCATTATACACATGCAAGTTCTTGCAAGAGAAATGGGACAAGACTTTGGAAATCATACTAAAGGTAGATTTAGATTTCTTGTCTCATTTTGGCATTACTATGTAAATATATATAGTATAAATCTTTGGCATTAATGTCAAAAAGGGGGAGAAGATATTGGAGAAGATATTGGAGAAGATATAAGAAGATATAAAGGAGAAAATCTATAGAAGTCATAACGAGAAAGATGTAAAAAGATAGGGGGAGAAAATTGTAAGAAAGTGTAAAGAAATATATTGTATATATAGTATATTGTATATTATCTTTGGAGGAAGCACTGCCATGTACAAAAATGCATCCTTTACAAAAACAATTTTGAAAAATCTCAAAAACAGTGTACTCTATTGAGTTGGAGATATAAGGTGATGGATAATTCAGTTTTGATTAATAAGTGTTTTTGTCACTAATGCCAAGTGGGAGATTGTTGACATTCCAGTCATGTTTTTAATTAGTGACATAAACTTTTTCAGATTGTGAGTTCATACTAAGCATATTGTACATTTAATAGTGTTAACCAAGCATTTTAGTTGCTACCAAGTCCTACAGTTGCTACTCAGTCCTATGGATAGATTTTAGTTTGAATCAAGTAGTTACTACATAGTTGAAGATAAGTAGTGTAAACTGAGCATTTCAGTATATGCCAAGTTTAGTAGTATAAACTAAGTTGTGCAGTGGTTACCAACTTCATAGTTGATGTGATGCAAGTCCATTGTTGACTGAGCTACTCAATGTTAACCAAGAGACAATTTATACTAAGCTCGAGGTGAGATTTTTTATCGAGCTATACAATGTGAACCAAGTGATTCAATTTATATGCCGAGTTTCATAGTATTCGCTAACTCACCAGTGTAGACTAAGTTCAAGATTACTTGGAAGTGATCAGTATGAACCAAGCTTCTATGTCTACCGAGTGCAAGATGATGCTGAGCATTGAAAGTGGATGCCGAGTATTAGAACCTCACCGAGTCAGTCTTTAGAACCCAATTTTCTACACTTTGGCTAACTTTGTAATATTTTGTATAAACTTGTATTGTGGCTAACTTTTTAATTATGTAATTGGATTTATATATATATATATATATATATATATATATATATATATATATATATATATATATATAGATAGATATATAATGTATTGTATTGCATCCAATGTATGTATAGAATCAAAGAGGAATAATGTAATCATTAGAGAAGAGTAGAAGAGTGAATTACAAAGGCTACAATAGTATAAGGATTAGCAAAGATTCATCTATCACAATAAGGTGATTTGTACACTTAGAGGAATCAAATTCTACAAACCAAGTTGCAGATCAGAGATCGAGCATTGTTTCATCCTAACAGGTGAATCAGTCAAATCCTTTAACAAGGTAGACCTAAAAATCTTATGTAAATCTCTTTACGTAGTGCATACTTTATTGTATGTTGGTAAATCCTTTCACAAAGTGGACTTAGCAGTCCTTATTGCTCCTAACAGGACAGGTCATCAAAAGTGATCAATGTAAGCCTTAACAGGCCAACTTTATACTATAGTACTAAAGCTTGTGGGTATCATCCCCACCCCTGTTTCACTTTCTATTTGGAAGGTTTCTAGGTCACCAAATCTTGTGTCAAAGTTAGATCAGAATTCATATAAAGGATTAATTGCTAATTGGGATAAAAGTTTTAAAAGTTACTAATTCACCCCTCCCCTCTTAGTAACTTAGCTTGTCATAATATTTCCAACAAACCCCACCTGCCCCTGCCCCCCCCACCCCCCTCTTAGTTATCTTGGTAGTCTTTACTTTATGACAATCTCTCCTTATTAAGATTCATGTAAGTTCTTTGATGGAATATACTCAAGATCTAGGATACACTCCTCCTTCCATAATTGTTGAACCTTTCATTTCTAATTTTTTCTACTCTTCCTAAAATTTCTACTTATGCGCCACCTCTCATGATGACATCTATAAAAATATCTAATCCTGTAATGTTGGTCTTCCTAACACTTCACTTCCCTCAAGCACTCCTCCTACTTCCATAACTTCTTCTTTTCCTTCATACAATGTTGTTCCTTTCACATATTCTAATCCTCCACCAACATCTTTGCATTTTCCTTCCAATTCTCACAACTTTTATAGTAAATCCAATATGTCTATTCCTACTATTTACAACATAATACACCAAAATTTAATGTGGAAACCCAATTTGGGAAAACCACCAATGCAACTAGTTACAACTTTCCACTCTTTTAAAGTGACCTTTGTTAGGAGCCAACCATATTAAAGGTAACAAAACACACTATTAGGTGTGACCCTATTAAAGGATTTAAATCACCTTGTTAGGAGTGGCCTTGTTAGAGGTCTTAAGGCACTTCAATCTAGAAATGCCACCTTACTAGAGGATTTACAAAATGATTGTTAAGTCAACTCTGTTAAGAGATTTCTTCACTACTACAATTGTTAGAGGGTAACAATGATTGACCTGATTTATGAAACAACTAGATTGGATTTAGATCACTATTCTAGTTTATCCTTTGGATCCTTCCTAATCAATATATTATTTGCAACTCCTTGGATTTTTTTCCCTTAATCAAATATCCTTGTTAATTTGCATCTTATCTTCTTTCAAAACTTTTTTATTTTTCATCCCACAACTTGACCTTTCATATATATGAAATAAAATGCCAAGTCGGCTTGAATACCCTTAAAAATAAACAATTGACATCCATTAAATCAGATTTCATTATATATATATTTTATGCAAGTTGGCTTGAACTAAAACTGAGTCACTTAGTTACCATTGAGCTCCTTAGTAACCGACCTGACTCAGTTTACACTAAACTTCTTTAGTGACTAACCTAGCTTAGCTTGAACTAGATCACTAAACTTTTCTTCTGCTCAGCTAATACAAGAGTCATGTGAGATCGGTTCCAACTGGCAGTACTCAATTAGAGTACAGCATTTGTATAACATCAATGACAATATAAAATTGAATAATTGTTATCCACAATCTCCCTCTTTGGCATTGATGGCAACACAACTTGTCATTTTGAAAAGAAAACTTAGAGAAATCAAATGATTTATAATATTTTACAATATCCTTAGTTCATTCTAATTCTCTATCTATCCATGAGAACTCCCTCTGAGATTCTCCCTCTACCATCTTATCTTCTGACTCTATCAGATCAAGTTCTCCCTCTTTCTAATATGTACATCACTTCCTCTAATTATTCTCTACATATATCAATCTTTACCTTAAATAGGTATATGACATGATTCAATCTCTCCCTCTTTGACATCACATGCCAAATACTTGATATAATGTTTTTATAATATACCTAATGTAGTAATTCATATGCAATGATGTAGTCATTCATATACAATAAGCTCTGACTATTTTTCTTCAACTAGATAGATCTTCAATATAGTTTGGTTGATGCATCATTAATATGTACTCTAGTGAGAATCAGATAGGGGAATGACCCCTAGTTTTCCTCTTAGATACAAAAATGCATCTTTAGGTAAAGGTTTAGTAAATATGTTAGCAACTTGTTCCTTTGTGTTAACAAATTCCAATCTAACCTCTTTATCTTGAACTAATTCTCTCTGAAAATGTTACTTGATTGCAATGTATTTTTTCTTGGTGTGCATCACTAATTTTTTAGATATATTGATTTCACTTGTGTTATCACAATAGATAACCAATAGATCCTTGATTTTTTCCTTCATTTCTAATAATAGTTGCTTGAACCACATTATGTTGGAGCAATTAATTATTATAGCAATATTTTTTTCCTCTTCTGTAGACTAAGAGATGCAATTATGCTTCTTACTTGTCCATGATACTAATATCTTTCCTAGAAAGAATGCTCCTCCACTAGTGCTCTTCCTATCATCAATGCTTCTAGCCCAATCAACATCAATAAAGGATTTCAACTCAAAATTCTCTCCTTTCTTGTACCATAGACCATAGTCTTGAGTATCTTTTAGATATCTCATAATTCTTTTGATTTCCATCATATGATTTTCTCTGGGACTAGTATAGAACCTTACAATTATACCAATTGTTGATGCAATATTAGGTCTTGTATGAACAACATACTAAATTTTTCCAATATTATATCTATAAATATTCTGATTTACCTCTTTTGAATCATCATCCTTGGATAGCTTATGTCTAGTAGACATAGGTGTTCCAACTGGTTTGGAATCTTCCTTTCCAAAGTTCTTCAATATCTCCATGATATATTTTGACTAAGTAATGTAAATGCCATACTTCATTTGATGAACTTGTAAACCAACAAAAAAATTTATTTCTCCAAACATTGACAATTCAAAATCTTTCCTCATTTCTTCGGAGTATGACTTGCATAAGTCATCATGACCTATAAATAGGAGATATATCATCCATAAATATTTTTGCTACCAAAATTGTGTTTTGTGGTCCTTCTTTAATATACAAACTATTGTTATCATTGGTTCTTTGAAAACCAATATTTACCAAATATCCATGAATTCTCTCATACTATGCTCTAGGAGCTTGCTTCAAATCATATAAATCTTTGTGTAACTTAAAAACCATGTCTCTTTTGTTTGGATCAATGAAACTTTTAGGCTAATCAATGTAGACTTCTTCTTCTAGAATTCCATTCAAGAAAGCTAATTTTACATCCATTTGATATACTTTGAATCCTTTAGATGCATCATAAGAAAGTAGTGTTCTGACTCCTTCAAGTCTAGCAATAGGAGAATTTTTTTCTCCATAGTCTATGCCTTATTCTTGAGTGCATCCCTTGCATGCTAGCCTTGCCTTATTCCTTGAGACTTCTCCATTTTCATTCTATTTTTTTTTTAATACCCACTTTGTACCAATTAGCTTTTTACCATTGGGTCTAGGAACAAGAGTCCAAGTATTATTTCTTTCAATTTTCTCAATCTCTTCATTCATTGCCTCTATCTAACTTTCATTTTTCAATGCATCATTAATAGTTCTAGGTTCAAATTTAGTAAGAAAGCATGTACCTTTTAATTTGTTCCTTGTCATTGTGCCTTTTATCTAATCTCCAATTATTTTATCAGGCCCATGATGCCTTCTAACATATCTAGCAAGTACAAGTATCTTACTTTTATATTTTAGACTAGATTCACTTGGTTCACCATGCTGAAAGGTTCTATGAATTTCCAAATTTTGCTCTATTTCTACTTTCTAGAACTTAGCTCCCACAAACTGTGACTCAGGTTCGTCTACTTGAGAATCGATTTGAAATATTTCCAACTTGGGTTGTACTAGCTACAACTCCATTGACACTAGATGAAACTTGGTTAACATTCCAAACTTGGGTGACTCAAGTGGAGTAATCTATTGAATGTTGGGTAATGTATCAGGTTCAAAGTAGACAAAGTTTTTGTAATCTTCAGGTTCTTTGCTACTTTTTTCTTCATTCTTTTTTGCAAATATTTTTACATGTGGACTTTCTATAACCTTATGGGTGGCAAGATTCAAACATTTGTATGCTTTTCTCTTATTGGAGTATCCTAGTAAAATTCCTTCATCACTTTTCACATCAAAATTTCCTTCCTTAACTCTTTTAGGATATAACATTTGCTTCCAAATACTTTGAAATAATAGATATTAGATTTATAGCCATACCATAATTCATAAGGTGTGTGATATGTACCTTTCTCCAGTTGAACTCTATTCAAGGTATGAACTGTTGTGTTGATTGCTTCCTTCTAATATTTGGTTGCAACACTTTTCTCTATCATCAGTGTTCTTGTACAATCCATGATGGATCTATTTCTTCTTTCTACTATGTCATTATTCTGAGGTGTACCAGTTGTAGATACATGTCTTTTGATTCCTCTTTCAATGCAGAATTCATTGAATTCATTAGAGATGAATTCTCCTCCTTTGTCTGATCTTAACCATTTTAAGTTCTTACCTATTTCTTTCTCAACTCTAGCCAAATACCACTTTAATTTTTGAAAACCTTTAGATTTATCCTTTAAGTACATTACTGTCATCATCCTAGAATGATCATCAACAAAGAAAATGAAGAATTTGTCTCTAGTGTAACTCTTTGTACCTATTCATCCACAAAGATCTGTATGGACTAGTTCCAAGACTTCTTTAGTATTTTAATTCTTACATTTTAAGCTAGTTTTTCATGGAGCACAAGACAAGAGAATCTCCAAAGGAAATATCCTAGCCCCCAGCTATATAACCATGCAGCAAAAATACAACAACAAGAAGCAATAATGCAAGGTTTGATACCAAATTACAATAATTTATTCATAAAATATAACTGTAGTTTTACCCATCTTTTCAATCTGAAATTGTTTTCATATGGCCATTTCAAGTTTCTTTAGATTTGGAATGCTCTTACTCTTCTATTTTTGCTTATAGTAACCAAATTATCAAAATTTACATGACACATCCTTTTATGACATAACCAAATTTCCTCTACATGTTCCAAGAAGCATGAATTATCAGAGAGGTCAAGATAGAATAGATTACCTTTTGTCCAATTATTAGTTCCAACTAGGTTTCCTTTATCATCCAGAAGCCTAGCATTCCCATTCATAAATTCTACCTTGTGTTGGCTCCTAAATTAATAGATTTTTAATAACCCAATGATAGGAAAAAATACATCTAGGGGTAGCTAATTCCCATTTTTAACATACCTATTCAAACATCAGGTCCAATTATAAGGCTATACTCCTTCTTCAGGTTTTACAAGACTTAGGTGGGTGAACCTATAGATTCATTCATATGGTACCAGTTCTAAAGCATACAATCTGAATCTATACAAAGTAGATAAAACCATTATTTATCCTATACTTATGTAATGACAAAGGCATACAATAGAAAATTGCAAAACCTATGAACTCCATAAGCTGAGGGCATCTTTTCAGCTCCTAAACAAAAAGGGAAAAGGATAATTGATTAAATATTGATATCAACAAACTCAAAATATGCAACAACAAGAATATGTTGATCTTGTAACCAATCAAAGCCTTATCTATTGGGAAATTCCACAAATCACAAACATACATCCATGATATCAATGACATATCTCATACATCAAGATATCAGATCTATCATATCACTTTGTAAATCAGACATCAATGTTCATAAAAACCCTCATACTCATAAAATATCCCTCTCACAAAACTTGCAACCCTATCAAGATAAGTAAGCATTTACTTGGCTCTTTGTTCCAATAGCAAAATCTAACAAGGCATACAACTTTAAGGGGCTGCAAATGGGTTTAAGATATTTGTTCCTAAACTATAAAACATTGTAGACAACAGAGATAAGAGATGAGAAACAAAATGAAACTAAGAAGTTTGGTGTTCCTTATATTCATTTCTTTGAAACAATACATCCAAGATGCATGTAAATAACTCATAAAACAACCGAATAAACTAGGACTGTACATAAAACTCCATTAAATGTTGTTCATATAAGAGAGAAAATATTAAGGAATGGTGGTATCACAGTAATGGAAACTTGTCCAAAAAACCATGGAGCTAACATAGGTAGTATTACAACAATGGAAAACCTTCCGATAAACTGGAACCAACATAGGTGGTATCACAACAATGGAAAAGTTTCCAATAAACCGGAACCAACCCTTGCAATGAGAGAAAAAGAGAAAGATTTAGACAAGGATGAAGAATCCATATCTAATCTGGAAGTGACACATGTCCACTTGAATCTCCATCCCATGTTGCTACAAATCCTCTCTCTTCTCTCTATAACTGAAATCCAAATGGAATCTCATCATTGTGTATAACAAACTTACAATATCTCCTTCAAATGATGAGAAATCGTTACTCTAATAAAAATATCAGATATGCATCTAAAATTTTGATCAATCCTTCTCCAACTAATTTTGAATAAAAATATCATTGCTACTAGGGTCCTCTCCAAATTTGGTAGCTACCCACATCGCAGTTTCATTATAAAACAAGTTTGAACCACCATACCAGAATGTAATTGAAAAACAAGCACATTGGAAAAAACCCACAATATATCCCACATATTGCCTCCTATAAAAAATAAATGGGAAATCTAGAAATCTCATATTAAGACCTTTTCATTGATATATGATAGTAATATGTTAGCCTCTAAGACGTGCCCAAGGCAACCAAAAGAATTTAAGGTCCATGATTGATTCTCAAGTTTGCATTTTTTGGCAAATATTTAACTTTTCCCTAATCTTAAAAAAATTATAATATATCATTTTTTACTTAAAAAACTTTTGTGCTTAAGAGGAAAATAGCCATACAAATTTTATTTTTATAACTTTGCATTTTTCCCTCTCTTTTTGAATTTGGGTCAACCAAAGTTTGACTAGCCTAATACATGGCAACACCTAATTAGTTGATTATTGTACTCTCACCCTAATATGTCATCCTACCTCACTACTTCTCTACCACATCATCACCATGTTTCATTCTCCTATTGGTCCCTACTACCTCGACAACATCCTTTGAACAACTATGTCACCTAGGTGCCATGTGGCACCTTCTGATTGGTCCACTACCTACTCACTAGCCTCTGACATAGTGTGATGTTTCATCATCTGATTCATCATTTCATTACCACATTCCTTAACTAGTGAAAAGCTTTATTTTGCGACAATGTGATGATCATCGATTTCATTCCACTTGACATGATCTTGAGTGTCCATCTGTGTAGTGCCATGGGTAAAAGCAAAAACCTATGTCACCCTTTTGTAAAGGAAAAGGCTAACAAAAGTATGACAGTTCACCTTCAATGACATAAAACTAGCTTTATTATATTGAATTTGAAAATGAAGTAAATTAATGAAATGTGTGGAAATGGATGAAGTTTATGATTATAATTTTTAATAATTATTTGGAGTAAGAATTGGTATATTTTCCTAATTTTTATAGATAAATTTTTAGCTGCTAAAAAATGCTAAAAATTAAGGGTCTAATTCCCACCACAAAACTATATAGAAATAAACTTATTTCCCTTTGATTTCAGGCTATGTTATAGATAACATATACAGGTAGAACAATAAAAAATAAAAATTGTCCTTAGGCCTATATTTTTTCTTTTATAATGATTCAAATTTTAAGTCGCCTGAAATTGATAGTTTTCATCTCCCAGCACATTTTTCAAAACAAATCTATTCTAACCAAAAGAAAAATTATAAATTTTGGAAGAGGATTCTCTCCTCTAGAACACCATATAGTTTTTAATTTTTTTAATATGATTTAATCTTTTTTTCTTTCTCAAAATTGTCATCTTTTTTAGTGTTAAAATATGTGCTTGTAGAATTTATTAATTAAAATATACTATATCTAATTAAAACACTATAAGCTCTATATGAGAATATTCTTGACTTTGAGCTCTATAAAATGGCATTTATATGTTATTAAAATAATATCATAAAAAATAGTAAGAGTTATTGAAATGCTAAGTTGTTCTAAAATAATTTGATTTCTTTAGTAATTGGATACAAACTAGTATAAAACATGCATTTTATTGGCATTTCCAATTGAAAAAGTGTGAGACCATATATAACTTAGTTAAAATGAATTTATCTAGGTCATATGTTTGAACAAAATTGATTTTTAGATAGAAATACTCAAATTCAGTCGTTCTGATAAGTCAGCCTGAATGGTGACATAGCATTGTACTTTTACCACCATGTCATCACCTCTGCCATGTGTTGCCTCATCACTATGTTTCTTTGGATAACTTCCTTGTATCTTTATTTTGCAACATAGTGACAACCATCAATTTCACCATGTGTTGCAATCTGGTGCATCACATCTTGCATGTTGCCATGTCATTTCCTCAAAATCTGCACCATGTATTAATCACCTAATCATCCATCTAGATGCTACATGTCATCTCTCCACTTGTCACTGAGCTGCCACATCATCATGCACATTATTCAAAATTTACTTCATGGTCCAATGAAGTTGGTTCCCACATGAGTATGCCTCCTTGTCATTAAGCATTGACCACTTAAGACAACTTATCCTTGAGTGTTTGGGTATATAAATACCAAAAAGTTACCTTGCCTTTTGAATGTCGGATATATATGTTTGCACTCTTCCTCCATAAAATGCCTATGTAAGAAATGAGAACCCTTACACTTTGGGG
Organism: Cupressus sempervirens; assembly: GCA_028749045.1. Lineage (NCBI taxonomy): Eukaryota > Viridiplantae > Streptophyta > Pinopsida > Cupressales > Cupressaceae > Cupressus > Cupressus sempervirens. Next base: position 20,354,726 of record CM053792.1, on the reverse strand, counting down.
AGAGCTTATAGTGGAGACAAGTCTCTCTAACTTATGCCTATCGATGAGATTTGGTAAGCCATGTCTCAAAACACCATGTTGAAGCTCATTGAGGGTTCGAATTATGATCATTACCATTGGCTTCTTCCTTTTGAAAAAGGCATTACTCTCCTCGATTAGTACACTAGGACTTGGCATATGGTTTGAGGGATGTCTGACAACTTATTAGGAAATATTTGAAATAGTGTATTTCATCCTCGTGTGCAAACATGATAGAAAATCATTCCAACTTGGTTATTATCGCCTTGCCCTATTGATATTGTCCATTGTATTCTCATGGGCTTTGCAAGTCATTATTTGGGGAGACTTCTCCCTGAAAGAAATGAGGTGAAGAAAAACAAAGATTATTCTCTCTTAAAAAGTGGCATTGCATGGTTGACTCCTCTAAACATGGAGAATGTTAATTTTCCATAATCTTGAGTTCATCCACCTACCTGTCCCCCATAATACCATGCACTGGAACCCTTCCATCAATATCTCCACTGTAAAACCATATGTGAAGACCAACATCCATAAGCTTTTAATAGGATGACAAGACAAATGGTCATGTTTTGATCCAGTCATTGAAGATATCATAGTCACAGATGGTCCAATTCCTTAAGCGTGAGCCATTAAGGACATGAAGAAGCTTTTTGTGTTAGAAAAAATAGTCCACCAAGATAACGAAGAGGTGGGGTGAATCAATTATCCAATGATTAAAACATTTATCCACCTTAAATAAACTTAACCATTCAACCAAAGTAAACAACAACTATACAATCATGCACATACACAATTACACTAGATATGTTAACTAGGGAAACCCTTGATCAGAGAGTAAACCCTAGTGGGAATGATGCCCACAAGATGATGTACTAATATAAATATTCCTTGTTAGAGGATGGACCCTATTAGGATTCTATCACAACATTTAGTATATATGAGTCCATGTTAGGAGACTTTGAATCCCTGTTAGAAGATTACAACCCTGTTAAGAGTTATAGAAGATAGAAGGACCCACTATCCAAATAGCTTCTAGGTTAAGATCACCAAACTCACTATCCAACTAATCTTTCAACTATTCTTTATAGAATAATTGCATGTACTATACTTTAACTTCTTTTCTCTATCCTTTCACTGGACCAATCATTGTCAGACCCTGTAGACCAGGTCACGAACCTTAGATCCAAGTATCCAACTTCAAATCAAATAATAAAACCTTAGCAACGAGGTTTCCTTCACCTTTTCTCTACTCTGCTCAACTTTTTATTCTACTCTTTGTGTTTCCTACCATCATTCATACATCTCACACATTTATAATACATGATAAAGGAAAATGTCCTTTCTTTATACCAAATCCATAAAACAATTCCTTGAGTCAGTTGTTACACCTTCTCAATTAATTATTATAGGACCACATTAAGAACATGTTACACTTCGCAATAACATTAATCTTCCACATTGCAACTTAAATAACTTTCTATACATGTTTCATTATGATGAGCAAGCTTGGGCATGTCATCTCTAGAATGTCTTCTTCACAACTTTAACTTTGACTTCTTAGAATAACAACTCTACCAAGAGATATAACAAGTTTACCAAAAAATACCTCTGTAAACTCTATCTTAGAACAATCTTCACCAAAACTTGCATAACTTCTTCCAGACTTAATATCTTATGCTTTCAAGGTTAGCTTCATATACTAAACACTTATTATTATCTCCCTTTAACCTCAGTGAAAATGCTCAACTGTTTATCTGTACCAACTTGAACTTTCCACTGTTCTTCTGTTAGATACCATAAAAAATTGCTATGTTGACATCAATAACAAACATAGTCATGAATGTAACATATCATCATGATAATGATCTAATCATGTTTCTACAATACTCCCACATAGGAATATCATCAACATTCATGCTTCTAACAATCTCCCCCTTTGGCATTGATGGCAACATAGATGAAAAACATCTAGTTCCAAGAATACCAACTTTAAAAGAATATTAATCTTTCTTTTGAAAATTTTTTCATCAATCATTCTTCCATGTTGTACTTCTCCATGATGTACTTGTTTTTCATGTTGTACTTCTCCCCCATTGACATCAATGTCAAAGGTTTCAACAACCAACAATCTCTGCAACAACTATTTCTGAATAGCTCAATTGTCCAAAGACACTATTCAAAAACAACATCCAACAAGAGTCCTAGATGACTCTGTCCACCATAGATACTCCCCCATATAGGAAGCAATAGTATTTAGTCAAGAAAAATAATAGTGCTTTTCTACACTAGACTGATGCACTCTTGCATCATCTACTCTGATGTAGAAAGGGGCATAAGCCCCCACATAACTCACAAATACTGAAAAGTCTCTTTGGGAAGAGGCTTAGTGAAGATATCTTTAATCATCTCTTTAGTACTTACATACTCCAATCTAATCTCATTTTTTGGAACTTTTTCTCTCAACATGTGATACTTGATAGAAATGTGTTGAGTCTTAGAATGCAACACTGGATTCTTAGACATATTTACTATGCTTGTGTTGTCATAATGCATGACAATAGGTTCACTAAATTCTATCCTTATATCCTTCAACATCTTCTTCATCCAAACAAATTGATTATAATTGTTTGCTACTACAACATATTCTACTTTTGTTGTACTTTATAAGGTACAATCCTACCTCTTTCTTAGCCAAGAAACCAATCTTCCTCTAAGAAAGAAGGCTCCACCACTGGTGCTCTTTCTATCATCCATACTACATGCCAAATCAGCATCAGTATAAGTATATAGAGTGAAATCCTTAGATCTATCATAACATAATTCAAACTCTAGTGTTCCTTTTAGGTATCTAAATATCCTTTTGAGTATTGCATAATGTGCTTCTTTTGGGTCATCTTGAAATCTTGCAAAAATTCCAATTGCATTTGCTATATTCGATCTTGTGTGAGTTAGATATTACAATCCTCTAATCATATATTTGTACTTCTTCTACTCAATAGTAGGTGTCTCATCCTTTGTAGATAAGTTGTGTCTAGTTACCATAGCTATAGCAACAAGTTTACATATTTTCAAACCAAACCTATTCAGTATATCTTTCAAATACTTAGTTCAAGCAATAAAGAGTTTGAGCAATAAAGATTTCTTCTTTGTCCTACAAAATTTGTAATCCTATAAAATATTTCATCTCTCTTTTCATGCTCATTTCAAATTCCTTCTTCATTTCTTCTACAAACTTGTCACTTTCATTATCATTTCCTCCAAATACGATATCATCAAAAAATATTACCAAGATCATCAATCCATCATCAATTTCTTTCCAATAGAGATTATTGTCTACCATACCTTTGCTATATCCAATCTTTGTCAAATGCTTGTCCACCCTTGCATACCAAGTTTTGGGTGCTTGCTTCAAGACATACAATGCTTACTTCAATTTGGTTAATATTTCCTTGTCATCTATCAAAGAACAACCTTTAGGCTCTTCTATGATACTTCTTCAAATTCTCCATTCAAAAATGGTGACTTGACATCCATTTGATATACTCTAAATTTCTTATATGTTGCATATGCTAAGAATAACCTTATTGCTTCTATTCTTGCCACAAGAGCCTAGGTCTCATCATAGTCTATTCCTTCTTGCTATGAGTAACCTTTACATACCAATCTTGCTTTGTTCCTTATAACTTCACCTTTTTCATTCATCTTGTTTATGATTACCCATTTAGTTCCTATCACATTCTTGTCTGTTGGTCTAGGAACCAATTCCCATGTCTCATTCTTTACTATCTAATCCAATTCCTGTTTCGTAGATTGTTTCCAATAGTCATCTTTACATGCTCCATCTACATTCTTAGGCTCAACTTGGGATATCAAACATAGATCTTCATTGGTTCATCTTCTTTTCATCACACCTTTATCTCTACTTCCAATGATCTACTCGGGTGGATGATTCTTTGTCATATTCTTACCCAAAGTAGGAGTTGTTATCTCAACTATTGGCTCTATTGAAGGTTCTGAGCTTTTTTCCTCCCTCAGCTCTCCTTCATTTTTTAAATCATTATTAGTCTTAAAGAATACTTCATCATTCCTTGGTTTAGTAACAACATTCTCATCATCTAAATCATAATCAACTATTCTTTCTTGTATTCCGAATTTCTCATCAACTCTCACATTTTCACTTTCCATAATAGTCTTAGATCTTAGATTATAACATCTATAAGCCTTTCTTTTCAATTAATAACCAAGAAACATTCCTTCATCACTTGTAGCATCAGACTTACTAATATCATCATCTCTTTTGATATAACACTTACTGCCAAAAATTCTAAAATATTTAGCTATAGGTGAGTGACCAAACCATAGTTCATAAGGAGTCTTGTTTGTACCTTTCCTAACTTGCATTTTGTTCATAGTGTAGACTTCTATATTCATAGCTTCTCTCCAAAACATCTTGGATAAATCATTTTTAGCTAACATAGCTCTTGCTACTTCTATTACTGATCTATTTCTTCTCTCTACTAAACCATTCTGTTCAAGGGTTCTCATAGTAGATAATTGTCTTCTAATTCCATTAGGTTCACAAAAGATGTTAAACTCATTTGAAGTAAATTCTCCTCCTCTATCCGATCTTAAACATTTAGTCTTCATACCTGATTCATTCTCAACTCTATTCTTGAATACCTTGAACTTATCAAATGCCTCAAATTTTTCTTTAAGAAATGCAACCCACATCATTCTAGAAAAGTCATCAACTAAAATCATGAAATACCTTTCACCATAGAATCATTTAGTCTTCATAGGACTACTAAGATTTGTATGTACAATCTCCAATTTTTCTATAGTAGTAAAGTTCTTGGTGGGAAAAGAAGTTATGTTATGCTTTTCCAAGACACACTCCTTGTAAATTGTGTTAGTAGGCTTTACAATCTTAGGAAAATCTCTAACTACAAACATACTACTAGTCTTCACAATACCGTCAAAGTTTATATGAAAAAATCTCTTATTCCATAACCAATTGTCATCAACCTTTGCAACCAAACATGTCATTTTAGTAGGATTCAACTGAAATACATCACCTCTAGATCTATTCCTATTCCAATTACCTTTCCATCTTTGTCTCTCATCATGCATGTTTTCTCTGTAAACTATAATTGATAACCTTTATCCACTAGTTATCCAACACTCAAAAGATTGTGCTTCAAACCATCAACAAAATATACATTCTCAGTGTTAGTCTTACCATCAAGAGTTATAGATCCAATACCTTTAACTTGGCATGTGTTTCCAACTCTAACAATGCCTCCATCATGACTTTTGAAGTTAACAACTTGTTCATATCACCAGTCATATGATGTGAACAACCACTATCAATTATCCAATTAGATTTCTTTTCAACCTATGGCACCAAAGCCATTTTCTCTAGAATTTCTTCTTTAATAGCTACAAATTCAATTTCATCATCAATAGCACTTACTATTTGTTCATCAGAATTGTCTTCTTCATTTGCATACAAACATTCTCTACCTCTTTTAGGTTTGAAATTACTTCATACTTTTTCTCTCTTTTAGGACACTTAGATGCATAATGACCAAATTCATTACAAGTCCAACATTTGAAGATTTTCTTACCATCTTTTTCTCTTCTTACTAGAAGGGCTACTCCTTCTTCAACCTTTTTGTCCTCATCAGATCTGTTGCTGCTAGAAAAATCTCCTCTAGCACTTGTGATCTTTGATCAACTAGGTTGAATATTCAAGGCAATAAAAGTTGTTTCTATTCTGCTCAATTCTCTAGACTATCTAAGCTCCTTCTCAACTACTTCAAGTCTTCCAAGTAATGTTTCCTTTGTGAAATCTTTGGTACAAGATATCAATAGTTGTATCATTTGAACTATTGGCTTAAATGGTGGTGTTAAAATCTTCAATATCTTCCATATCACCTCATCATCTTGCTTGGTTCCTCCTTGAGATCTAATACTTACAATGATCTCTAATATTTTTCCTACAAATGTTCTTATAGATTCATCTTCTAGCATTTTAGCATCTTGAAATGCACAAATCCAACTTTGTAACCTTAATTTCTTAAATTGTTCATCTTCTTCAAAGTTATTTTCCAAATCTTTCAAAATCATATGAGAAGTAACAAGTGACTTTACCTGGTTGTACTCAATTTTGGGAAGTGTGGATAATAATTCTTCTCTAGCTCTCATGTCACACATGAAAATTTCCCTTTCTTCCTTGGTACAAGTTTCCAAATATTTCTCAACAATGATTATCTTTTCTAATTTTTTCAAGATCCAATATCCTAGACCCATACATAGTAGATGTGTCTTCATCTTTTCCTTCCAACTATCATAATTTGTTCCATTGAACTTTGGACTATCCTTTCTGAATATGTTCTCCATGGATCTCCCAAAGTTGTTAAACTTTATCTTCAAGGACTTGATGCTTTGATACCAATTGTTAGAAACAATAGTCCACCAATATAACTAAGGTGGGGGGAGTGAATCAATTATCCAATGATTAAAACATTTATCCACCTTAAATAAACTTAACCATTCAACCATAGTAAACAACAATCATACAAAGATGTACATACACAATTACACCAGATATGTTAACTAGGGAAACCCTTTATCAAAGGAAAAATCACGGTGGGAATGATGCCCATAAGATAACATACTAATATAAATATTCCTTGTTATAGGATGGACCTTTTAGGAGTCTATTACAACATTTAGTACATATGAGTCCCTGTTAGGAGACTTTGAATCCTTGTTAGAAGATTCCAACCCTATTAGAAGTTGTAGAAGATAGGAGAACCCATTGTCCAAACAACTTCTAGGGCAAGATCATCGAACTCACTATCCAAATGATCTCTCAACTATTCCTTGTAGAATTATTGTATGTACTATACTTTAACTTATTTCCTCTATCCTGTCAACTAGACCAATTATTGTTAGACCTTGTAGACCAGGTCTCGAACCTCAAATCCAAGTATCCAACTTCAGAGCACACAATAAAACCTTAGAAATGAAGTTTCCTTCACCTTTGCTCTACTCTACTCAACTTTGCATTCCACTTTTTGTGCTACTTACCATCATTCATACATCTCACACATTCATCATACATGATAAAGTAAAATTTTCTTCCTTTATACCAAATCCATAAAACAATTTCCTGAGTTAGTTGTTACACCTTCTCAATCAATTATTATAGGACCACATTAAGAATACGTTACACTTAGCAATAACATTAATCTTTCACCTTGCAACTTAAATAACTTTCTATACACATACCATAATGATTAGAAAGCTTGGCCACGTCATATCCAAAATGTCTTCTTCACATCTTTAACTTCGGCTTCTTAGAATAACATCTCTGCTAAGAAATATAACAAGTTTACAAGAACATGCCTTTGTAAACTCTATCTTAGAACAATCTTCAACAAAACTTGCATAACTTCTTCTAGAATTAATATCTTATGCTTTTGAGGTTAGCTGCATATACTAGAAACTTAGTAGTATCTCCCTTTAACCTCGTGTAGTGAAAATGCTCAACTGTCTATCTACACCAACTTGATCTTTTTGTTGGTCTTATTTCAGATACCACAAAAAACTACTATGTTGACATCGATGAAAAATATAGTCATGAATGTAACATATCATCATGATAATGATCTAATCATGTTTCTACAATACTCCCCCATAGGAATATCATTAGCATTAATGCTTCCAACATTCTGAACATCATATGAGTTGTAGTAGACTATGACATAGTCATCAAGACAAGTATCATATCCACCAACCTTCTCCCTCATGTTCTCGTTAGCTGAATACTTGAACTGGACTCCTCCATGTTTAGCATTTGTTGTGATGTTTTTGCGAGTCCATGTAGGAGTGTAGAGACTATAAATGCTTATCTTACCAAATTCAACAAAAACTTCATCTACCGTATCAATGTAGTTTTTTTTTATCAAATGTATTGTTAGAAAAGAAATCATAGTAATCTAAAATCATTTGATGAGTTTCATCGGACATAGCAGCATGGCTTCATGAAAAATCCATTTGGCCTTGCCAATCATAGGCATCATATGTCTTTGGATTTTCCACTACAAAACCTTTAATATTTATATAAAGACTCTTTGAGGAGATTTTATTTTGATTGTATATAAATTCTACAAATTCAGATACATATTTCCCTGCATAACTTTCTCCTGCAAGAAAGAAAACATGTGTTCTATACTATGGGTAAATTTGATGAAGGGTGTTCCCCTTAATACCATAAACCATAATAGAAAGCAAAGAAACAATAGCAAATGCTAGAACAAAATATGGACTTCTTATTTGTGTCACAAATGTGGAATTACAAAATTTAAAAGTACAATATGCTTACCCACATGGGCCCCTTCATTACAATAATTTGCAAGACAAGCTACAAACTATCACCTAGAGAAATTCTAGACAATGTTTGGGCCTTTATTAAATAGGTATGAACTTGTCTATTCAACTCTTTACTTTCTATTGGTGTCATTTTGTGCACTTTGGAAAACTAGCTCCTAGAACCAAATCCATCTGGTGACTGATCTTCCTCATTGGGGGTAATCCATTAGGTACATTATCTTATACAATATCAAAAAACTCTCCCAACAAATCTGCAACCTCTGCAGGCACCTCCTCTACTTCTTCTTTAGTATCTTTTGGAATTATGGAAAAACACATATGCTCATGCTTCATACCTTTGAGAAACTCTTTTCCATCAACAAAACATATTCTAGCAGCACTACATACATTTTCTTCTTTATCCTTCAATGGCTTCAACTTATGCTTCATTCCATCCTTGGTTAGAGTGTAGGTATTTTCTTGCCCATCATGTACAACATGCCTGTCAAACTATAATGGCCTACCCAACAACATATGACATATCTCCATAGGTATGACATCACATAGTACCTCATCCTAGTAGCTTCCAATCTTGAACTTCACAGAGCACTGCTTATTGACCATGATCTTGTGGTCATCTTGCACCTAAGAAATATAGTATGGATGCGAGTGTTTTTGTCCCTTTAGCCTCAACTTGGTGAACATCATTTCTGACCCAAGCTTATCAATACTTCCACCATCAATGATCACATCACGACACTTATCTTCACATCTACACCTTGTACGAAATAAACTCCTTCTTTTACCAGTTCATTTTCACCACTAAGTAGGATTCTTCTATTAACTAGGAATTCTCCTCTTTCAACATCTTCAAAATGTGAGGATCTGGCATCTTCACCAATGTGTGCAACTTTGGTCTGGCCTTATGTTCTTTGATTTGTCCTTCCTTGGAACTGGGAACATTCAAATGCTCCATGCCCTTCTCCTCCATAGTGTAAACATTTCCCATAGAAGCCTCCTCATCCAGATCCTTTTCCTCTACCTCTTCCTCTCTAATCTCTACTGTTTTGATCATGGAACTGATTGGAATTGTTTCCCCTTTGGTTTTGACTACTACTTCCATCCTCATCCTTGTTCTTTTGATCATCATTACAACCTCCATAAGATTGTCTGCCAGATCTTCCACCACGACCTCTTCCACTATTATTGTTATCAAACTTTTTGCTTAGTTTCTTGTCAATCCTTAGGGAAAACTAGTATGCTTCCTCAATACTATTCACTCAAAAAAAAATTATCTCATCTTGAATTCTTGGTCATAACCCATTAAGATAAGGAACAACTTTCTCCTTATCAGCTTATGCATGGCTAGTTTTAATGAGAACTCGGTAGAACTATTTATTATACTCTTGAATAGATTTTCTCACTTGCTTCAGCCCTTGCATTTTCTTCAATAGATCAAGCTTATAATCTATGGGAATGAACTATCACTTCATTTTATCTACCATCTGATCCCATCTATTGATTTTTTCCTTTTCTCTTTTATTTCGATCCAATTGGATCTCCTACCACCAGATCTTTGCATAACCCTTTAGTTTCACCTTGACAAACTTTACCCTATCTGGATCTTCAATATCTTCATATTCAAAGTACTCTTCCAATTCATTGATCCAATCAATCAATTCTTTTTGGTTGAGATTTCTTGAAAATGTGGGAACATCAAACTTAGGTCTTTTTCCAATACTAGAAATGGCCCTAAAAAGATTTGCCTCCTCTAGGTTAAGAACTTCCTCTACTGTGTTTGGGTCCATGTTTCCTTCTTCTTCTCTTTCATCCACACTTTCATCATCTCCTATGGCAAGATTCATTCCTCTAAAAATCTATTCTTACATCACTTGCATTTGTCTCTTGAGGGTTCTAAAATCCTTAGGTGTAACACCTTCAATTCTTCCACCATGCTCTCTTTGTGGAGGCATTTTTTTTCTTCTATTAAAACCCTAGTATAAACTGCCTCACAATCGATGATCTATCTACATGTACAACCCAAACTATGGTCCTAGTGTGAACTACCTCACAGTCAGTGATCTATCCACACACTCAAAAACTCTAGCTTTAATGCCACTTGATGAAGGGTGCTCCCCTTAATACCATAAACCATAACAAAGAAACAAAGAAACACCAACAAATGCAAGAACAAAATATGGACTTCTTATTTGCGCTGCAAATGCAAAATTATAGAATTTACCAATACAACATGCTAACCCACATGGGTGCCTTCATTACAATAATTTGCAAGACAAGTGATGAACTATCACCCAAAGTTGTTCTAGATAGTGTTTGGGTCTTTCTTAAATAGGCAATTTTATGTCACCTGGAAAGGTTCTAGACATTGAAACTTAATACCTAGGGCCGATGGACCCTAACAATACATATAAAGTTGGCCAAATACATCTTTGACAATTATTTTAGATATTTTTGGTAGCCCAACTTAGAAAGGCCATAACTCATGAACCGTTGCTCTAATTGGCTATTATAACCACTTTTTAGAAATGCCAGCTTCTGATCTATAGGATCAAAATTGCACAAGTGCCCTTTCATCGAGTTTTTAGACCTCATCTGGGAACTCTAAGGCCTCCAATGGTGAGCCTAAAGATTTTTTTGCAAATATTTCTATCAAAAATCTGTAATAACTTCTATGATACTTAAGTTGGAGCAATGAGATTTTTATGGTAGGCTTACAACTCTAAAATGAACCTTCATGTAGAAAATGAGAACATTCTAAGCTTATATGAAAAACTTACTAAAAATAACAAGTTCCCATAAATAGTAACCACCCTATCTACTAGTTCATATTAAAATAGAAAATATTGAAAAGAAAATATTTTTGGGTGATCCAATATTGCTCTTGTATCAAAATTTTAAACTAGTTTTTGAGGAACCTATATTTATCCTAACAAATGATGGTATCATTTAAAGACTTCTAAATAGATGTTTCATTGGAGTAAGAAAATCCCACTCCAATTGGAGACTCATGAAATAATACATTGGCTTCTCTATTCCATGAGTACTCATTGAAAGAAAGAGTTTTCCCATATGAATTTATGATGAAAGGTCCAATTTCTTGAGTTGCTCCATTTGGGTTGGAGAAGTGCATCTCAGAGTAGCAATCAGATCATGCTTATCAAGCTTTAACATATGCATCCTCATGCACTTAGGAGTCTACATAAAAATTTCCCATGACCTTCCCATAATTTCAATGCAGTGATCACATCACTTCCATTGGCAAATCAAAAGATCAATTTAGTATTTCTCCACTAAAACTCTTGGCCTATAAATTGTGTTCAGCTATCATTTTAGATTTAAAGGGAATGAAAGAAGTCACAAATCCAAAGTGGATTCTTCAATATAGAAACCTTTTTATTTTCAAGCACAAGTCATATCTACTTGTAATCTCCATGATTCTCAATTGTGTACATTCCTTTTACTCAAGCTTGACAAGCTCTTATTCCAACACACTACAACCTCTTTTAAACATTTTGAATCCTACAATATCATCTTGTCAAATCTGATAAGATTGGTTAGGTCCCAAAGTGAGTTTGGCTAAAAAAAATTACATTTTCAAACAACTAACATTTCATGTTGATCTATTCAACTCCTCATTTTGATTAGATTTAAACATGATTACTGTCTGAAAACTTTTAAATCTCTTTTTAACACTTTCTACAAACTATGATTTTTTGACAGTAAGACCTATGAGCTAACTTTAAAAATTGATTAAATCAAACAATCTGACCCTAAAAAGAAGCTTATTGATTCTTTGTTCCACATTCTTATAGCTTTTTAGATTTTGTCTTATGACAACATCTGGGTCAAAAGATATTGACTATCAAATTTGCTCACTTGAAACTACCTACAAACAAACATGTTAGAAAATAATAAAGTGTGTTTGATTTTGCCTTTGAAAATAGGTCAAACAATCACTTTGAGGCATGAAAATTGGGGCATTAGTTTAATACCATGAAGAGAGTATAAATCTGTGATTTGGGCTCATGACGATTAATAGGAGAAATTTGGGAAATGTTCAAAGTGGGGCACTTGGATTTGCAGAACTAGGAACACTAGTAGAACAATATTTTTTACAAATGGAATGGACCTAGGAAAGTGTGTAGACGGATTCATCAAGACTTAAAAATTGGAACACTTAGAGTATCTTCAAATTAGAACATAGTGGTACAACTAGTTTGGTCTCATCTATCATAGATTTAGAGTTATGACATCTTGAATAGGGCTACTGATCAATCTGTACTTTTGGACACCAGCAAAACTTCAAAACTTGCATTTGGAATCACATTTGAAAACTAGTCAAACGAATTCATCATAGGCTCAAATTTGGAACATAGCTTGTATCTAACCCCTATAATGTAATGTAAAAGGAAATTTCTCATTTTGACAAATTGGTCAAAGTTATAACTAGTCAAATAGGGCTTCCCAACATTTTGAGATATATGCATCAGCATGACAATAGTAAACAACTCGCTTTGAGTGATTCAAAACCTAGTCAAAACATATCAAAATGACTTGAAATATAAAATATAGGTTATTTTTATGTCTAATAAACACTCCCAAAGTGGTGAGTCATGAAACTTTACCGGGTGCAAGATATTCAATTGCAAACTAGGCTTCCTGTCATTGTTTTACACTAAGGCAAAAATGCAGATTTGAACGATGCTCAAAATGAAACTTCATGAAATGATTCAGAATGGAAATTTATCATCATGGGATGCATGCATATGCTAAATTTAAGGTGCTAGAAAAATTAAACACTTCATAGCCCTCAAAATGGCAGTTGAGAACACATGCAAGAAAAGTGCTTATAGGGGGTCAATTAGACTCAAAATTTAGGATGGTACTCAAAATCAAGGCTTCAATTTTGAGTCCCAACATCTTGAATCCAATATTGTTCAGTTGTTCCACACTTAGAAGATTGTGTCTCAGTAGTTCAATCTAGTAGACATTGTCACATCTGATTCCATCAGTCAATGCAATGCAACCTTTTCCCTTCACATAACATGGTTCATTATTTCCAATTTTGATACTTCCACCATCATAGTGCTCCAAGTGCTCAAACTTTTTTTTACCAGCCATGTGATGAGAACAAACACTATCTATTATCCATGTATCACTCTTTCTTACATGAGAAATAAGTTCCATCTTTTCATATCATCATCATCTGATTCATCTTTAATAGCAATATATACCATATCATCTTCATTATCACTATCAGAATCTTTAGCAATATAACAAGATTTCTTACCTTTGTCTTTCTAGTCTTTGTAGCTTTTGAAATCTTTCTGGCCTTTGAACTTGTTGGATTTTTTGTCATCTTTACATTCCTTGTTTGGACACCTTGCAACAATGTGACCAACTTCTTTGCAAGAAAAACAAATGAATGGAAATTTTCCTTTATATTTACCTTTAACTTTTGGTAACCTCCTTGCAAGTACAGATTCAATGGCTTTAAGATCATCATCAGGTTCTTCTTCTTCTTCACTATCAGACTATTTTCCTTTTGAGTTTCTTCCCTTTTTGTGAAGGGTTAGTTTTTCTTGGAATGTTGATTCTATGTTCTGAGATTTAGGATGATTGTTATCAAAGTTATCCAGCTCAAAAGTTGTTAACCTTCCCATTATTGCATCCAAAGTAATATCATTTTTGGGAGCACATCTCATCTCTTGAATATCTAAAACTCTAATAGCATAAATAGGAAGAAGAGTTCTTAATACCTTGTTGACTATTGTTGCATCTTCAATTTTTTTCTCATAAGGCTCTAATTGCACTCACACTTGCTTTGATTATTTTACTATATTTTGTAATGTTTTTATCTTGTGTCATCTTTATCTAATCAAATTGGCCTCTTAAAATTTTTACTTTGGCTAACCTCACATTGTCATCTCCTCCAGAGATTTATTGTAGCTTGTTCAACATTTCATGAGTAGTAGGACAATCTTTGACTTCATCAAATTTAGCATACTTGAGAGAAGAAGTCATGTCAATCATCATCGTGTTGTGATTCTTTTAAGGATTAGGAGGTGATACATATTGGTTTCCTAGGAATTTTAGGCATTTGTCTCCAATTGTTCCCAAATCCATCCTCATGAGTTCCTTCCATGCTTTGAAGTTATCTCTATTCAACTTGGGAATCTCTCTTTTGTAAAACATCTTGATCTTTATCTTAGGTCCTTGAAACCTTCTCTGCAAGCACCAACAACTATTATACCAATTTTTGTAAATATGAGGATTAACTGAGAGGGGAGGGGTGAATCAGTTGCCAATAAAACAATTCCAAATCTCTTATAACACACAGCTTGGTTGAACTAGAAATCCATTATAACTTGGTTAACAAAGGAATCTAGAAATATTAATGTTCATTAACCTTCAATAACTTAGTTTCAAAAAGATAAAGCAATAAGCAAATAACATGAACACATCAGACACTAAGATTTAACTTGGAAACCCAATTTGGGAAAACCACCAATGCAAATAGTTACAAATTTTCACTCTTCTAAAGTAAGCCATGTTACAAGCCAACCCTATTAAAGGTTACAAAACACACTATTAGGTGTGGCCCTATTAAAGGATTTAAATCACCCTATTAGGAGTGACCTTTTTAGAGTTCCTAAGACAATTCAATCTAGAAATACCACCTTGCTAGAGGATTTAGAAAATGATTGTTAAGTCAACTTTGTTAAGATATTTTTTCACTACTACAATTTAACAATGATTGACCTAATTTATGAAGCAACTAGATTGCAGATTTAGATCATTATTCTAATTTATCCTTTGGATCCTTCTTTATCAAAATATTCTTTTTAGCTCCTTGGATATTCTTCATTTAATCATATATCCTTCTTAATTTGCATCTTATCTTCTTTGAAAAGTTTTTTTTTCATCCCATAACTTGACCTTTTATATATATGAAATACAATGTCAAGTCATCTTGAATACCCTTACAAATAAAAAATTAGCATCCATTAAGATGGCTTGCCTAAACAAAATAAATAAAGAAAATTATTTTATATAGGTTGGCTTGAACTAAAAATGAGTCACATGGTTACAACTGAGCTCCTTGGTAATTGACCTAACTCGGTTTACACTAAACTTCTTTGGTGACCATCCTAGCTCTGCTTCAATTGGATCACTCAACTTGTCTTCTAGTCAGCTGATACAGGAGTCTTCTGAGCTTAGTTCCAACTGGAAGTGTTTAGTTAGAGTATAACATTTGTGTGACATCAATGACAATATACAATTGAATAATTATTATCAACACATCCCTACCTATGATATTGATAATCCCCTTTCCTTAGATATCATTCTTTTTCTATTTTGTAGCATGTTGAGATACGTCATATTGAGACTTGTAATGGTAAAGATGGTCCTATGATTCATGTTAGGACTTCCCAAACTATAAGTAGTGGTTTTTTTCATAATTATAGGCTTATAGCTAAGTTTTTCATATGTAGTTTCAGGAACAAAGCTTTGCAATGGTATTACTCTTTTCCCCCTTATTCTATCGATTCCTTTCAAATGCTCACTAAAATTTTCATTTAGTAAGTTCAAATTAATATTAGTTTGCAAATTCTTTTGAGTGATTTAATGCATTGCAAGAAAAAAGTTAGAGAAAAAATGAGTGACTTTATATTCATAGATTCAAACACATGTATGCTCAAATATCTTATCTTGTAATTGATCATGACATTTAACCTATCTTCATTTCTAACTTGCAAAAAGACATTAGAGATAGGATTCTCCTTATTTAGTACACTCCATTTTCACATCTTTGTGCAATGATTCACCATTATCAATTATAAGTCAGCCAACTTGAGAGCTCTACTCCAATGGCTCATGGTACTATTTATAAGGGCAACACCATTGTTGATCAAAATAAGCTCTCTAAACCTAGAAACTACATAAAAATCAATAAATCAACAAACGCAGTTGATGATCAAGTCACTACTACATCTAAAGGTACAACTACTCTTTCCTCTATATATCATCATAATTGTAAATACACTTCTTTATATGAACCTTTGCCTATGGTGATGATGAAGTTGATTCATGTTAAGATCCTTAAACTTCCTCCTCTTTGACCTATTGATGCTACCAAACAAATGTTTAAATCAAAATATTTTTTGTCAATACCATCATCAACTTAGTCATGATACTCAAAAGTGTTTTTGTTTTAAGAATTTTATTTGGGATCTTATTGATTCTAATGATATATATATTTGTGTGTGTGTGTGTGTTGATGTTGAGGTTAATAGTACAAAAAAATCCATAGTACCTCAAAATCATAACTTGGAAATTTACACCAACCCTTTGCCTTCACATTTAACAAATGTCTTTAATAAACCTTCTTCTAATATTACTAATATTAGTTATGATGATAAGGTAGAAGAATTTACTCATATGTTGAGTCTCAACCATTAGTGTTACCTTCACCTAAACCTAAACCTTCACTTCATATCACCTTTGATCATTTCAATATGTTCAAAGCACCTAATGGTCCTCTTTACATTATTTCTTTGGTTGTTGGTATCTCTAACCATTATTGTCTATTAGTGTCAACCACTTTATTCATTTACAAGGTAGAGTTAGGTGATCATCACTATGGCTGATCTACTCTATATAGGTCAAGTCATGTACAGAAGCAAGTATGTATCAAGCTCTATAACAGTTGAGTAAGTTTTTGGTCATAGAGTATTTTGTAAACAAGTCGAGCTCATCAGCGATTGAGCAAGTCATCAAGGACTAAGAAAATTCCAAGTACACAAGCATCAAGTTATATCGTATGTGTCATGTACAACACATGTCGAGCATCAAAGGGATAATATAGACCAAGCAATACAAATTTTACATAAAAATCATGAATGGAATAGAGTTTTAGGCAAAATAGCTCTCAAGACAACTTGGAAGGAATATTTAAGTTTTGAAGAGGTTGTTATAGAATATTTAGTACTTACAAAGGTTGTTACAAAACATTTACATGATGTGGATCACAAATCCCTATGTTGTGTGTTCTACTATCAAGATCAAGTGGCAAAACATGGAACCATTTAGAAAATGGCTTACGAACTAGTTTAAATAGTGATGATCTTAATCAAGATTGTAAGCATGCAAAGTAAGAGAAAAGGCAGATAGGTTATTGCATGTGAATAGGAAGAATTGAGAAGATTAGAAGTCATTGAAGGGTTATGCTATCATCTAATAGACCAAGTGACCTAGTCATGTAAATAAAGTGAAAGGAAAAGGCAAGTGATATCATAGTAGAGGATAGGATCAAATAGCAAGGAGGATACTCAAAATCATCTTGTAGAGAAAATTGAGAGTCAGGTACTAAATCAGTTTAAATAGACTTGAATTAGGGGAAATCTCTTAATAGAGTGGTCTTAACAGATCTATTTAAATCTCCTAACAAAATCCTTACTTAGTTGTAAGTATCTAAATCATATAACAAGGTGAGACCTGTCATTCTCTTAATCTTTTAATAGGGTAGACCCCTCATAGGGTAGATCATATTTTATGGTAAAATATTGTAACCTTAAATGGTTAACTGTATTACTACAGTAGTGAAGATTTGTGGGTGTCATCCCCACCCCAATTTTACCTTCACCTTGGAGGGTTTTTGGGTAAGAAATATTGTGTTATGTATTTTATTTTCATGCATGTGATTGATCATATTTATATGTTACAACAGATTTAGGTGTGAATGAATTGGTGAAAAGTTATAAAGTGTTAAAGATTCTTATTCTCACCCCCCCCCCCCCCTTAGTATCAAGTTTATCCTATTTACTCTTCCATAAATCAATAATTTATCACATCCCTACACATGGTGTTTTGATTGATCTTTTTTCCTCTATGAATATTATTGTTGACCCTAAAGGAAATCAAAATATTGTTAGTTAGTGCAAAACACGTAGTCATCTAGAAGGTAGAGTTGGTTGGCCAACACTAGGATTGAGACACTTTATATAGGTCAAGCTATGTAAAGAAGAAGTGTATACATTCAATTTTTTCTAAGCAGTAGTGACTAGTGATAAAATCAATGGTCATCGAGTATACAATGGTTGTCGAGTTATAGAAGAGGAAACACATGAGTTGATTGATATAGAGGTCGAGAAATACATTAGAAGTTGGGGACGATATGTGTCCAAGGATAACATAAAGAACAAGCATGACTAAGCATTAGGAAGGTATATATGTCAAGTTAGATAGTGTACACCAAAGTAATCCAAGTGAGTCAAGCAAGAAAGAATGTTAACATGAAATAACCAAGTTCCAAGAGGGTACACCAAAGTAGAAAAAAAAGCTGACAAAGTATTTGAAAGGGGAAAGCAAAGAAAACCCCTTGTGAGTATTATTAATGAAGGAAAAAGTCTAAGAAAGGGAGAGAGAGAGAGAGAGAGAGAGAGAGAGAGAGAGAGAGAGAGAGAGAGAGAGAGAGAGAGAGAGAGAGAGAGAGAGAGAGTTGGAGAGCATGACTAAGCATTAGGAAGGTATATATGTCAAGTTAGATAGTTTACACCAAAGTAATCCAAGTGAGTCAAGCAAGAAAGAATGTTAACAAGAAATAACCAAGTTCCAAGAGGGTACACCAAAGTAGAGAAACAAAGCTGACAAAGTATTTGAAAGGGGAAAGCAAAGAAAACCCCTTGTGAGTATTATCAATGAAGGAAAAAGTCTAAGAAGGGGAGAGAGAGAGAGAGAGAGAGAGAGAGAGAGAGAGAGAGAGAGAGAGAGAGAGTTGGAGCAAAATAGCTCATTACAATAACATCAATGTGATGTGTGAAAAAGAATGAGAAGGAAGCATCTCTTTTATAGAGATGAGAAAGGATTCACATTTGTAACTCCAACTTCTATGAATGCCACATTAATAATAAGTGTGTGCAAAGTGTCAAGGTCCTCTTAAGGAGGATGAATTAAGAAATGAGTTATCCTGACATGTGAACTAGAGGGCAAGTAAATGACATCTCCTCCACATGTGTATAAGAGGATAAAATACATGTAGGGATCCTTGGAATATCCCCAATTAAATACATACAAGGAAAGATTAATATTTCTAATGCCTCCCCTTAATCTTTACTTGGGGAGTTTACATCAAGGGGTTGTAAAACCAAATATTTACAATGAAATTGAAATCTCTCTTTAGAGAGTGGCTTTGTCAAAATATCAGCCACTTTATCTTCAACCTTGCAATAAAGGAGTGTAACTTGATTGCCTTCAACTTTTTCTCTAATGAAGTGATGTTGGACAGAAATATCCTTTGTCCTTGCATGAAAAAATAGATTTTTGGCAAAGGAAATAGTGCTTTTATTATCACAATATAATGGAGTAGGTGCTTTTTGAGGTAGACCCAAATCTTCAAGTATCATTCTAATCCATAAAACCTCCTTAGATGCCTTAGTACAAAATTTGTATTCATCTTCAACTAAGAAAAGGGAAATATAATGTTCTTTTTACTTTTCCAAGAAATTGCACCTGAACCAACAAAGAAACAATACCCATGAGTAGATCTCCCATCATTAGGATCTCCACCTAGATCAGAGTTAGTATAGCCTTTTAAAATAAAATTAGATTTGGAATCATAAAATAATAGTATATTAATAATTCATGTGGCATACCTTAATATTCTTTTAGTAACTTTGAAATGTGTTGGTTGAGGTTTAGACATAAATCTTGAAACTAAACCAATACAATAAGCAATATTGGGTCTAGTAAGAGTTAAATAATTCAAACTTCTTACGAGTTGCCTAAAGAAAGTTTCATCAACAAAAGGAGTATTCATATTATCCATTAACTTAGTTCCTAATTCACATGGAGTTGAAACATGGTTAGAATAATTCATCTTAATTTTTTCCAAAAGATCATAAGCAAGAAAAATATCCTTAGGAGTTTGCCAAATTTGCATGTATAAGAAGTAATGTAAAATACCTAAATCAGTCATTTGAAATTTTTGTTTAAGTTGAAACTTAATATTAGAAATAAGGAATTTTAACTAGAAGTAAGAATCAAATCATCCACATAAAGAATAACAATGATAATATCATCTTGAGTATGCTTGATGTATACGTTAAGATAATTTTTACTTCTAGAAAATCCTTGAGAAATAAAGAAAGAATTTATCTTAGAATATCATTCCCTAGGTGATTGTTTGAGACCATAAATAGACTTTTTCAATTTGCAAACCAAGTTTTCACTAGCTTTTTTTTAATAAAACTACCTGGGTTTGAGCTGTATGGACCTCTTCATGTAAACCACCATTTAAGAAATCACTTTTAACATCCATGTGATGAATAGGCCAATTAATTTTAGAAGCTAAAGAGACTAATCTAATCCTTCAATTTGAGAGAAGCCTCTAGCAACTAATCTAGCTTTAAACTTACTAATTTCATTATTGGCTTTCAACTTGGTTTTATATAACCATTTGCATGGAACTAAATTATTTCCATGAGGTAAAGTAACTAAATCCCAAGTTTTATTAGCTATTAAAGAATCATATTCCTCTTGCATGGTCTTTTTCCAATGAGGTTGAGAGTTAGCTTGATCAAAATACTTAGGATCATTAGAATTCATAATAGAAGTCATCAAAGCATAATTTAAATAATTAATCCTTCTAGGTTTAAGTCCATGAAATCTTGTAATATAATCATCACTTTCATTAAGTAAGCCTTGAGTCCATTTGGTTGTCTCTTAGTAGTAATAGATTCGTCACTAGAAGAAGAGACATTATCTATAAATATATCATTAGTAGCAACATGATTATCATTATTAGCATGAGAAGAAGGAGGAGGAATAACAATTGGTGCTTGAGGAGGAGGGTTAAGAGTAGGAGTAGAGTTTAGAGAAGGAGGTTGGTCCTCCACTAGCACTATTTTAGTGCCACTAAATTTTTCATCTTATGCATAAGAGTAGTCATGAACTCCATTTTTTGCAATACAAACATCCCTTGAAACTTTCACTCTGTTAGTAGTAGAATCATAAACTCTATAACCCTTAGTATTTTCATCATACCCAAAAAAATATATAAGGAGAAGACTTAGCATCTAATTTATGCCTTTTAATGTTTAGGAGTATGAACATAAGCAATGGATTCAAATATCCTCAAGTTACGTAAATCAGGCTCCCTACTAGACCAAACTTCTTCGGGAGTGATATCCTTAAGAGATTTGGTAGGATTCCTATTGATAAGATAAGTGGCACAAGACATAGCTTCAGCCCAAAACTTATAATGCATATTATTAGCATGTAACATACATCTAGCCATTTCAATAATGGTCTTATTCTTTCTTTTCACCACACCATTTTGTTGTGGTGTATAAGGAATAGTAAGCTCATGTTTAATTCCACATGATTTTAAATAAGAATGAAAAGCATTGTTCACATATTCCTTACCATTATCAGTTCTAAGAATCTTAAGTTTAAAACTAGATTGTCTTTTAACATATAAATGAAATTCAATAAAACTATCAAGAACTTGATCCTTTCTATGCAAATAATAGATCCAAGTTCTTCTTGAAAAATCATTAAAAAAATAAGTGCATACTGAGAACCTTGGATGGAGTTATTCTCCATGGGGCCCAATAGATCACTATGGACTAGGAACAACTTATGACTTTCTCTCCATAATTTACCACTTGGAAAGGGATCCCTATACATCTTATCACACATACAACCAATGCAAATAATTTTAGAAGGAGTAATTTGAGGGAATCCATCAACCATATTTTATTTTTGCATCAAGGTAATATAATCAGAGTTTAAATGACCAAGTCTTTCATGTCATATATTGAAATCAATAGAGGTATGTAAAAAATACCTTGAACTAGAGAATTCATAAAATTTAAAAAAATTATCATGATCCAATTTAGCATTAACAATAACTTGATTAGTTTGAGTATCAATCACATAGCACATATTCTTATAGAATTCAACTTTATAGTCTTGACATGGCTTTGCAATGGAAAGAAGATTAGTTTTCAAATTAGGAACATAAAGCACATCATGCAATTTACCATTAGGAACACTCACATCACCTAATCCTTAAACTTTGGAAGTATGATTATTAGATAATTTAATTGGAATGTTAGCCAAATCAAGTTGCAAAGAATAAAAAACTCCCTTATGAGAAGTAACATGTTTAGAAGCACCACTATCCACAATCCATTCTAATGGTCTTGAAATATTATAACTACAAATAAAAGCATCATGATAATTAGAACCATTAGAATTACCTTTTTTAGGATTTGATTTTTTGACAGTGATCATTGTTGTTCACAGCTTTTTATCATGTTGCTTTTTGAAACAATTATTAATTGCATGGCCATCTTTGCCACAATAAGTACAATGGGGTTTGGAATTGGAATTATTCCTTTGATTATTATTATGACAGTTGTAATTATTACAATTATTATTATTATTATTATTATATTATGATTATTACACTTGACATGAGATTTATTATTTGAATGATTGGAGTTATTATGGTCATTAGGATTATGATTATGATTTGATTTAAAGTTATTATTTGAATTCCTAGACATAAAAGAATGTTCACTTGACTTAAGAGTACCAAATTGAATTAGTTTATCTTCTTCTTGACACAATAAGTTTTGAAAAATACCATAAGTCAATTGAGAAGATAAACTAGGAATAGAATGTTGAGCATGAATATTAGTTATAAATTGCTGAAATTGTCTAGGAAGACATTTTTTAAGAATAATATGAATCAAATGGATATCAGCTAATTGAACACCTAAACCAATCAAGTGACTTGTAAGAGCATCAAATGTTAAAGGAAACTCATTCATAGTTTTGAACTCTGTATACTTGAGATCCTCGAGTTGATTCTGCAAATGTATTTTGTGTGATTCATCTGCACTATCATATTTAGTTTGAAAAATTGTCCATGCTTCATGAGCTTTAGAACAACATAATTAAAACATATAAATTAGGAATAATATAAATGGCAATCAATCTTAAAGATTCTTCATTTTTAGTTTTCCAAGCACCTTTTTCATCGATTGCAACATCCAACGTGTGCTTAAAATGAAAAATGAAAGATATGTGGGTCTTCTATGAATGGTAATTTGAACTATTAAACTTGATCTCCGGAATTAAAGTAGACATGGTTTTAAAAAAATCCCCTTGATTGATCTTTTTTAATGAATAAAAAGTGCAATACTAAAAAAGTATAAACAAGAAACTTGAATGATATTAAATATAAGTATTATTAAAACTCTTTTAATAAAGGAAAATTTTTCTAAAAGAAACTTAAAGAGCTTTAAATGTTTTTTTCTTTTATAAAAAAACTTTTCTTAAAAGTATTAACAAGGATAAGGGAAAGAGAAGGAAGACAAACTTCCTAAATTAAAAGATATCAATACCTCGGAGAATAAAAGAAACTTGCAGGAAAATGCACAAAGAAGAATAATCTACACAAGACAAGCAATGGGTACAAAAATTTAAAAAACACATCAAAAGAATATGGTTCAGTATTGCCTCTTAGAGATGAATAATAATGAACAAAGATGTAGGACACAACAAGAACGACAAGGAATTAATAATGAACTTTCAGCGAGCTTGGAATCAAAAGGGATTAATAATCTACCAAAAAAAGAGATGAAAAAAAATGTCAATAAGTGCAACAACAAGAATATAAGAAAGAAATGTCTCTCACAAAGACTGAAGAACCAACTCTCACAATCACAATAAATGAGTTGTAAGGGAAAAATTAAGAAATGTCTCTAATAATGACCATTAGGAAATGTCGCTCACAACACTTGGTCTAGTGCAAAATAAAGGAAGCAAAGTGAGAGACTGGGAGGGCTCAAGACAAGGAAAGAGACCCAATAAAAGATAGAGATAAAAAACAAAACATAGGGAGAGTGGACGTTGAGGTTCATGGAGGAAAAAATAATTGTTAGAGTTTCTCAAAACTGTGTTGGACTGAGAAGAGAGGCTAAGTGAGAAGGTTGATGTGCTAAGAGTGAAGCATGACAAGGGAGGTGCTAAAGTAGAGGCAACATAATCAAGGTGAAGAGGGAGGGAGTTAAGGGTTGAACACAAGGGGGCATGAGTTCATAAATAAAGTTCTAACTACCAAGGAGAAAGTGTGAGAGGAAGGAAAGAGGTGCAAATATGCCCGAGAAAAATAGATACAACCACAAGATACAATGTCAATGCTTGAATTAGCCAAAAAATTAAATGAAGGAAAAAAAACTATGAATGCAAGGAGTGGCTTGAGAAGATATAGATAGGAGAAAAAAATGCAAGAAATTAATACAAAAGATTAATATGCAGAGAGATCTAGATGGAGATATATATTAGTTTTCAATAAATCTGAATACCATCTAAAATTTATATCATTAAACTTTTAGTATATGAAAAACTACAAGGTCAATGTAAAAAAACTATCAATATTATAATAAAAAACCAATGCAACCTACAAATAAAATGTTTTTTTTTTTTGTTTTTGAAAAAAATTCACAAAAGGAGATTTATACAACCTACAACAAGAGTATTGAAAATGTCCTCTTCTTGTTTTGGTGGAAATCCTTACAAAACAAGAGGAAAAAAAATACTTGTAAGGAAATGACAACCCTCTAGAGGTAAGCCTTCCAAAGGGGTTTAGAAGAAAAAACTAGATAACACAATATAATTTGCAAACACGAGGAGTTAGAATGAGCTAAAGCCACAAAAAACCTCTTCTCTCAAAAAAGTCTCCAAATAAGGTGAGCTCCAATAAATGGAAATCTTCAACACATAAAACTCAAAACAAGGATTAGTAACCAAGCTCTGATACCATGTAAGAAAAGATAAACTAGAGAAAGAAAATGATATTAATCCAAGTGAGTCAAGTGAGAAAGAATGTTACCATGAAATAACCAAGTTCCAAGAGCATACAACAAAGTAGAGCAAAAAACATGACAAAGGATTTGAAAGGGGAAAGAAAAGAAAATCCCTTGTGAGTTTTATTAATTAAGGCAAAAGCCTAAGAATGGGGGAGAGAAAGGGAGGGGGGAGAGAGAGAGAGAGAGAGAGAGAGAGAGAGAGAGAGAGAGAGAGAGAGAGAGAGAGAGAGAGAGAGAGAGAGAGATGGGGCAAAATAGCTCATTACAATAACATCAATGTGATGTGTGAAAAAGAATGATAAGGAAGCATCTCTTTTATAGAGATGAGAAAGGAGACACATTTGTAACTCCAACTTCTATGAATGCCACATTCATAATAAGTGTGTGCAAAGTGTCAAGATCCTCTGAAGGAGGATAAATTAATTTCCTTTATAAAAAGAATAAAAGAAATGAGTTGTCCTCACATGTGGACTAGAGGAAAAGTAAATGACATGTCCTCCACATGTGTACAAGAGGAAAAACTACATGTAGGGATCCTTGGAATATCCCAAATTAAATACATCCAAGGAAAGATTAATATATATAATAGACAATTTTGTATATATTTTTTGAAAAGCACAAAATCTTATGTAAATCATTTTACTCAGATGGAAGCCTATTTTTATGATTAAGGAGTTAATCATGGAGGTAAGTACCTTTGTAATTATGCATCATTAATCCCTATATGATGAGATCAACCGATCAAAAAATTAGAAGGATTAAGTGGCAAACAAGATGGATCTAGATCATTTGTTGAGCTCTAGAGACTTCCAAGATGGTTATTTAAGCATGATTTGTTAGAACTAGGGATTACTTGGGGGGTGGGGTGTTAATCAATAATCTACAAACCTTAGTCACCAACTAGATATTATTACTTACTTTAAATCATGCATAACAAAGAAATAAACTAATGTTGAACAATAACAATAACAATGCACAAAGTTAACACCATATTTTGTTAACTGGGGAAATCCTGGCCAAGGGAAAACCCCAATGGGGATGATACCCACTACATAATATATTGATATATATGTTCCTTGTTAGAGGATGGACCCTATTAGGAGTCAATGAGAAAGTTCAGTATAACCAATCCTTGTTAGGAGACTTTGCATCCTTGTTAGGAGATTCCAACCCTGTTAGGAGTTGTAGTGTAATGTATGCAAGATGAGCCCACTACCCAAACATGAAATTTCAACTACATGAAGAGCTCACTTCTCAATCAAGTAATCTACTATTATTTTCCTTCCTTCACTGGTCTCTAATCTTCAGCTTGATCTTGGATCACCAGATAGTTCGTACAAAACTTTGCATATATTGCTTTCACAAAAGTTTTCTTACTTTGCAATTCACAATTACATAATCATAAGCACATACACTTCTTATTGCAAGAAGTCCTTTACATAAATACCATGCCTTTACATAAAATACTGCTAGGTCAGCTAAGACCACAATTCACTTTTCCAAGTTAGAGTAAACACCTAGGATGTTAGTCCTAATTGGATAAGTAATTATTTTGCAACCAAAACAATTCTTTCCTTCATTTCCACTATCCTACTTCATCAAAACATGATTAACTCTATTCTTTATAGTCTATACAAACTTTTGAGGTTATACACATCATCACCAACATGTATACTATCTCAACATGTTATAAACAAAACAATACGCTGTTGTAAACCAAATTCTATACTTGGACAATTTTTTGATAACTAGACACTAAGTATCTTTATTTCTGAGGTTTCCTGTCAACATGTACATCACATGTTTCCATTAATGACAACAATTACATATCACAATTAGCCAATCATCAACAATCTCCCCCTTTGGCATTAATGGCAACAAAATAGGGAAAATTGGCTAAGTGACAAAAACAAACTATCAAAATAAACATTACATCTATTACAACTTTACAAATATACTCCCCCTTACAATATACTTCATACTACATATGTATCTCTCCCATTTACTATCCAAATTTTCTACTTTCCAAGTTTCTTCTACTATTACTCCCCCTTTGACATCAATGAAAAAGGTCTCAAAATGTCAAGATTTTGTCCAAAACTATCAAAACTGATTGTCCTTTCCTTTATGCTGAAATAATCTTCATATAATCATCAAAAATAGCCTTCAAACTATCCATAACCTTGTTCCATGTTTCTTTGGTAGACTCTACTGATGTGAGAATTGCACATAATGTATATGATGCAATCTCAACTGCATTGATATCTGAATACAAAAAGTTTGTATATGTGTCTTTGGCCTTAACACATTCTTCTAGCTATTTTTCAACTGATGATAACTTCAGAGCAATAGATTCTCTAAAATTAGATGTTCTCTTCAATATCTTCTCTTTCCAAAGTCCCAATTTCCTGATCTCACTATGAATACTAGCAACTTGATTCTCAAGATCATCAACTTTGCTAGATGGGTGTTGGATTGGGCTAGACAAAGCCTCTAGCTCATTCATCTTTGCCTCTATATGACTATCCAAGTCCTTACTCAATTTGTATGATAAGGTACACTTAACATACAAAGCTTTCCCTTCCTACTAATATTTTTGAAATTCTTTGATGCATGTATCAAGGTTGATTAAATCATTCTTGATATTTTGGCAAATGGTGCTAAACAAATGAGCATCATGGGAAATTTGAGCTTTTGCCTCTGCAATATTTAAAAAAATTGTAAACTCTTCATCAAAATGCTTTAGCACTGCCTATGCTCTTAGTTTGGGATCTGACTCAATATGTTGTACTGTCAAATATTGTGCAATCTATCAGTTACTTCCATCAATGATCTCTATAAAATTTTCACTATCTTGTTCTTCTGTAAAAGTTTCAAAAAAGATGAAATCAAATTAGTCTAATCATCATCATTAATAGCCAAACTTGCAAAAGAGAGTAGAGTCACTAGTAAATTTAGCCCTAAATTTTGATGAGAAAAGGTCACAATTTCAACGAGAGTTGGTCGAATAGATGACTAAACCTGTTGTCGATATTTTTTAGTCAATTTTTTGTCACAGTCATCATGCATCAAAATTTGAACTTTAAAAAGGTCAACTTATCGATGAGAGGTTTTTCGATTTCCTTAGTCTAGCCTGGACTCTTATTTCCTCATTTGTGTCCATCACTAGTTGAAATTTTGATGAACACCCCTTGACATTTTCGATAGTGATGCCAAACCTTCAATGGTAAAAGCGACCAACCATCGTTAAAATTGCGAAAAAGATCCCTTCAATCTTCTACGGTAGTGCCATACCATGGATGACAGAATTGATCAACCATCGTCAAAATTGCAACCAAGACCTCTTAATTTTCTATGGAAAAGGAAAGACATGGTCTTCAGAATTGAGAGCAACACTTAGTAGAAATTTAGACAGGCTATGCTAGTTATTGGAAAAGCTTTGCTCTCATGGGAGCCTTCTAAATTGCACAAAATTTGATTCTAAAGCATAATTGCTTGGTGCATGAGACTTAGGGTATTGTGCACATTTCTACCTCCACACCATTGTTTCATTCATCACATTATTTATTTCATACAAAAGAATGGGAAGGAGGAAGAAATGTGCAAGATATCTTGAGTCTCAACCAAGCAATTATGCTTTAGAATCAAATTTTGTGCAGTTTAGAAGGCTCCTATGAGAGCAAAGCCTTTGCAATAATTGGCATAGCCTGTCTAAATTTTGGTTCTTGAGACACCATTGCTTGTGAAGACTGGAGGGAAAAATAAAATTAGGAAAGAATTATTTATCAAGAATGAAAGCCAATAACACTAACTAATCTCTATTTTTCAAACAAATAAATGTGACAAAAAACTTATATTCTCAATCACATCATCATAAGAGCACATATAAAACTATAACCCCTTATTTGGCTGCTTTTTGGTCAGTTCCTTGGCAAGAGCATCTAGGACATAATATTAAAATGCAATCAATCACAGAGCCTATTAGCTCTTTCCTACCACCAAGTTTGGAACATAGTAACTTTGTGGATAGAATCAAAGAAAAACAATGCCATAGATATGGATAACAAAGACTACTAAGGAGCTAGAAGCTCAAGTGGCATTTTTAAAGGATCGACTCAAGGTAGATTCATGGAAGATCTTGGCTAGCCTAGTCTCAATTTTTTCAACCTTGGCCTCGTTCATGAATGAAAATGTTTCAGGGCATTAGAGACTTATGTACTAGAAGTGTTATGCATAGTCCATAATATCATAGTCCAAAACTCAAATGTGATAAGATGTTTTGCTTGGAATCACAATTTATTGTGTCTTGTCTCCAACAAACTTGCCAAAAATTGATAGTGTTTTAATTTGTCACTTTCATAACAAAATGAAACAAAATAGTATGATAGCTCTTCAAATTTTAGAGGGAAGCTACTTAGGATCTAACTATGTCTAAAACCAACATAATTTACAAATATTCACAATCCAAATATTATCCCTTGATGTTTTCTTTAATGAAAACTTTTAACTCAACTATGTTATCACCCTAGATGTAATACCAAACTATCATTAGGCTAAAGACTGTAGCAAGATTTACAAATGCAAGGAGAACTACCCAACCAAAGTAGAAAATTACACGAAAACTTAATAATCTATCAATTGACACCTCTAGATGAAATATTTCTAGCAATTGAATTGTACTATAGAAGCAAAAATTGCCTTAAAATTGACACCTCACCAATTGTAGTTCATTTGCATCTGTAATGGCTTCACAAAAGTTGAAAGCTTACCATTTGTCAAGAACACAAAAGGCACTCATAGTTTAGTTGCATCAATAAAAGTAAAGTTATTTGAATGTTCAAAAAATGTGAAACTTCCACTTAATAGCTAGAAAATCCATGTCCTTAATATACATCATCTTTGATGGAATGTTCATAAGTGAATGATTTTCTCTAAAAGCTCAAACTTATGCACAAAGAAGTACCATGCTCTTGAAGATATATATATATATAGGTTACAAGACTGATATATCGAAAGGACCATAGTGAAGGAAAGATACTATCAATATCGATTGTGGAGTTGTAGATAGGTAAGTGATAAACATAAAAAGGTACTACAAGGCACCATTTTCCATGTTCTAATATGATGAACTACCTTGGAGCTGGTTCTGAACCTTGATTGCTTAATGTTGAATTTGATCCAATGATAGCATTATCTAGAGGAGGTCCCACACCCCACTTTCCTTCTAATTTTGAAGGCTCAATGACATAAACTCCTTCGTCAGTCATTCCAAGAATGAACTAATTTGATTTAGATGGATGTGATGCAATTACTAGAGGATAGACATTGCATGAATAATCAAAGGATACATTTTGAGTTAAATCATAAAATACTTGGGGATCCATTTATCCATACATAACATAACGTTTGCCTCCCTGGGCCAACTTACCTATTCATGCCTAAAGCTAAATATGCAGAAGGTGCAATACAACAATGTGACCTCAAGCTCTCTACATCAAATACTACAACAGCACCATCATAGTAGCCTGCAATTATGAGAAGGTTGTTGCATGAATATATCGCCTTGAAATGGGAGCAAATAGAGAATCATGAGGTGTCCACTGCAGTACAAACAAATGTGATATCAGTTTACACTCATATAGAGAAGGTAGCTTATCTCATTAGCACTTACTAAATTTGAATTCTAAATTGCTATCAAAGACTTACATAATGCAAACAGTCAAACTTAGAAGCATCATAAATAGCAAGTTGGCTCTCGTGAACAACCAACAAGTGAACTTGATCATTATGGAACTGTACTCTTGTATCCCCAACCAGTGGTGATGATCTTCCTATCTACCCTTGTAAAAAAATTGACTTTTGCTTCTCCCATCTATCAATGCTCTAGAAACAAAGCTACCAGAACATTGGCCAAAAATTTACTAATTTGAATCTATAAACATGTGAATGTACAAAATGAGATGGCAATGGATATACAAAAAGAAGACAAACCTCATCTACTTGGATATTGTATATCTGGATTGTTGAATCTTCCATCCCAATTGCAATGATGTTATTATCCTGAGAGTGAAAGGCCAAAAAAGTAGTTGCAGGAGGAGGTGCCATGAAGGTGGTCATAACCTGCTATAAACACTCATTAGCAAGCATGCCATAGAATATTTTCTCAAAACTTTGGTTGAAAAAAGGAAACAAAAAACTTGATAAGGAACCCAAGTAAGAATATAACTTCTAAATTAACCAGCTCAGTAGTCATGTTGAAGAAGGAACATATTTTCAAAAGATGCACCTTGAATGTCATCATATTGAACAAGGAGACCTTTCCACCAGAGGTAGACATTACATACCAATCATTCTTAGAAAAAGCTATGCAAGCATCAACTTCTTCTGGATTTGTAGCACCGATATCATTAGTCATCACAATCCCACTAGCTGGCTGCCACATTTGTGGTTGAAGATTGGTAGTAGACTATAGAGAAGATCACTATCTTAGTCACTTAAAAGACAATTTTCTAAGAAGCACACAAAAATTCTTTCCAAATTAAGAGCATCACCTTTCCAAATGGATTCTGCTCATTTGATGCCAATGCTAAAAGAGCAACACCAAAATTGATATATATCAATCTTGTAGCCTGTACAGAACAATAGGTGATATCCTTGTAAATTTTGTTAAAACAATAAATGTGATTCTAAAGTAGACCTTGAATGATGCAAACCAGCTCCTCAAACTCAAGAGGTAAGAAAAGGAATTGTTGAGGAAAAAAAGTCTGATTGATGATGTGGTGAAGATTATTCATGATGCCTTACATTCATATTGATGCATCTTTTTCCCTAGAACAAAAAATGAAACTACTAATAGACTAATTCAAAGATCACTCTGCCCACCTTGAACAAAAATCATAAGAGGTCATAATGAAGATGAATGACAAAAGGAAAGTTAAGAGATGTAACAAGTGCACTAATGCTCATACCATGCTACAAGAAAATCTAAAGAAGGTTAGAATGTGTGTCAAGAATACTAAAAATCTATTCAAGTATGGTTTGAAATGGCAAGACTCTACCAAGCATATCAAATCACAAATGGACTCAATTGAAACCCATATTTTTCTAATGGACACATGATTTAGAGGAAGACAATGACATCTCTCCTATTGTAGACTAGTCAACTTCATTCTCTGCTAGATATATTACAAGAGAAAATGAATCAAATTAAGAAATAATTTCTTCTACTAAGGGAAGCAATTGATCAAATGATGGTGACTTTATCTTAGGTTTCGAAAGGCACATAATAGATTGAGAAGAAAATGCAAAAAATAGATCATGTTGATATTGCAAAAGATCTTCTCTTGCAATTTAATGTCAGAACATGATTCTATCTTTAACCATTTCCTCATGGGAATCTACTTTTGGATTGTTGAAGATACAGTATAATGGCATATTACCTAACATATAAGACCCAACTTTGGTGGTAAGACATTTTTGGATCTATATATACACTGGCAAATGAGGAAAACAGTTTTGATTTCTATTGCATTCATTTTTGGTGCATTCCCTAAGGGGGAATCAGTAGGGGTAGGGGAAGCTAATGTAAATATTGAAGTCATGAATTGCAAAGAAGGATATGTGGGTCTAGTTATAGATATGACTTTTCATATTACAGGGAGTAATGTATGGTAACACAAAGTCCATATAGTGTTTTAGAGGACACCCTTTGTCCTTAATGTCAAGGGGGGGGAATATATGATGTTGTGAAGAGTCCACAAGTGTTGTCATAAATGACAAAGCGGGGTATTGATGCAAATATGTATGTTGGATTTCCATTAACATCAAACTTGTCATTGATGTCAACTATGGTGCAAAAGGTGTGTCAGTAGTATTTCTACCTATTTCGGAGTGGTACAATGACAGCAGTGCCTACCAAGGAGTTTTGGTTATCACAATATCATAGCCAAATATCTACTTCATATTGGCATCAATTTAGAATATAGCTCATTTAAATCCTTCTTCAAATTTTGCATGTCTACTCACACGAGGTCCACATGGATAAAGTAAGCTCTAGGAGTTCATGAACCTTGATCTTACTTATCTCAATACTCTCAATAGAAGATGGCAGAAAAATTGATAGCAAAGATGCAGCAACAAAGGGATGATTTGGAGAAACATTATGAATGGATATAGGCTATAAGCATGAATCCAGATTAGAATGTCACATAATATCATATAAACAACAAAAACACCATAAACTTGTAATCATAGCACCATCGTATCATCATATGCTTCAAGTTCAACATCAAAATAATAAAATGTCAAATGATAAATCATAACATCAAGTTCAAGTAAAGGAAATAGAGCCTGTATAACCATATTCATTTTTCATACCCTTTTTGTGAGGAACTCAAAGATTATTCAAATCAAACAAGTATGTATTGTAAGAGACTAAGAAAGAAGGAAAAGGTGTTACCTCACTAGGATGATAGTAATAATGAGATAAAGAACCATGGAAACTAAATCCAAGGAGACCAAATCTGAACATCTAGATTCATTCAAATTCAAAAATTGGTTTACCTTCATAGCACTGTCAAGTCAACAGCATGAGCATTATTTTGTGTCTAGAGTGTCATCAATGTTTTTAAATGTAGAATGAAATGGTTGTAAGTATGAATTTCTACCACATGCAAATGATTTTGAGATATAGACCTGTGCAATCCAATCTCCCAAGGAATAGATGGCACCACTTATTGCCATCTTTGCCAAAACAGGATTTGTCATAAAGTGATGTTAGAATAGTTACCAAAATGGTCATAAATTATGTTCTTATAGTAAAAGAATACTTTGACTTAAGAAAAAAAACTACACAATATTAAAACATGAAATTGTGCTTTAAAAACTAAAGGTACCTATAACGAAGAACTTCATTTGGACTTGCTAATTGGTTGTAACTATTAATTATAAGCTTATCTTTAAATTTTGAGCTTCACTTGGTTTTGAGAATAGTTTAATATTCTCTACTAAAAAAGGCCAACCATGTGAAGGTGGAAGCTCATTTGGCCCCTCCCCCACCCCCAACATCACTCTAAATTCCCTGTTAACATTTAATAACATTCATTCATTCATCCATTTTTGAAATATAACATTCAATCATTATAGTCACATGATAATATTCATTAACACATAAAATTCATTAACACACAACATTCATGAATAATTCATTAACACACAACATTCATGACTAAGTCATTCATGAATAATTCATTAACACGAAATTCATTAACATGCAACATTCATGAATAAGTCATTAACACATAAAATTCATTAACGCACAACAATCATTTATTTTTTGCTTTCTTGCTATTTTTTTTTCATGAAATTTCTAAGAGGAATATCAATGTCCTAATCATCCCCCTCCTCTACTAGTTCTAATTGCAATGCATGTCTCCTCCTCATCTCTTGAGGAACATGAGGTCACTACACCAAAGGGGGGTCTATTGCAATAACAAGTACTTCACGAGTTAAATTTACACCATTTTATATTAGTGAATTATGAGTTTTTATTTAAGTAAAAGAACTATAAATCAAAAAATTAATTTAAAAGAAAAAATCGTAGATTTTCTTTACCAGAATGTGCGACATGATCTACTTGTTGATTAGTTTGAATATCTTCTGGCACTCATTCAGCATGACATGATTCTATAACCTCTAAAATATATACAAAAAGGTTACACCAAGTTCAATTAAAGATGTTAAATTGTATAAATAATTACATAATTAGTTTTAAATAGAAAATGAGCACCTCCATTGACAATACAATGCACATCAAACGCTTCATGATGCGGCATATGATCTATGTCATGATTAATAGGCTGCATTGCAATGTCATGCACATTATTATCAAATAGATTGTTGCTCAAGTATTCAATTTCTAATATATTTTTTGGCATATTTACCTATGCACATGATGTAGGAGATTGTTTGGTTGGGGCAATGGAAGCTTGTTGTAGGCGTTAAGCCATGGCTACATAGCCTTGCTTGAATGCAATTCTTTTGTGTTCTTCCGTGACCTCCAAATTAAAATGAATGCCTTGCATTTTTTTATTAATTAACAAAATTATTTGCATTTTATAAATATTTTTTCTCTGCAATTCATTCACTACTACTTACAACTCATGCTTTGATTTTAGAATATCCCCCTGAGCCAAGTCTGTGCTGCCCAACCTTTTCCAGGCTAGCCTCTATTGCCTTTGATGTGTCTTGCAACCTATGAAAAGTTTGAAATATGTTAGATGATATAGATATAAAGATCAGTACTAATTAGTGCATTATTACATTAATGTACTTGTAGTTAATACTATTGCATGCCTTCTCACATTTGCTGGTGTAATTTCTCTTCGACCATCCCCCTTCTCCTTTGCATCCAAAATGAACTCATTCCATTCCCTCACTATAATAAAGGGAGGACACTTGTACTTTGGGTTTAGGACAAGACTCTTTCTATATGAGTCCCTCACAACCTTAAGATGTTTGCAAGCTTTTTGTAACATTTTCTTATGATCAAAAATATTAATACCAAACTCATGCTCTAAATCTTTGATGAGCTTATCTTTTAACTTTTTATCTTGAAAGTTCCACATTTTAAGAAAAAACACAAAATTGTTAGATATAGCTAGTAAAAGAAAAGACTTGAATGAAAGGAAAAAATGTTGCACCAATTAATGATATGAAAAAAAAATAGTGGGATAAAATTAGTTCACCTATGATGTTCCACCTTGTACATATGGTGGGCCCGAATATTTTCAATGTGAGTTCATAAAGCTTCTTATAAAATGTATCATTTCTTGCAAAAAATGTCATGGGATAATCAATCCAAAACTTCTTATGAATAGGTAAATGCATATTACAATATAAAAAATAATTATTTAAAGTACCTAGAATCTTAGGACATTTTAAAGGCATCGATTCATCATTGTCAATCAACAACGACATATGCATAGCTCTCGTGCTAGAAACATGGGTAGCTCTAGGAAATGATGGTGAATTATCACCAATACATGAGCTATGATCTGTA
Source organism: Cupressus sempervirens (assembly GCA_028749045.1). Taxonomy (NCBI): domain Eukaryota; kingdom Viridiplantae; phylum Streptophyta; class Pinopsida; order Cupressales; family Cupressaceae; genus Cupressus; species Cupressus sempervirens. The sequence continues at coordinate 20,318,363 of CM053792.1, read as the reverse complement.
TCTAGCATAGCAGGCAATACATCTCCTACCAATAAAAAAATAGTCCACTATGTGATGCACCCAAGACAAAAGTACAAATTATCAACTCATAATTAACACAAAACCAAATATAAAAAAATAAGGATTTACTAGCTGGACGTCCCCTTGTTGTTGACATTGCAATTGGCAATCTTGTATGGACGTCCATCAACCTCATAGGAGTCTCCTACACTTGACGACCTAAACAATACATTGTTAGCAAAGACATTCTAAAATAATAAAAGTAAGAGTTAACTTAAGAAGTTTTTGAATGTTTGAAATAAAAAAATTCCTTGTAACTTGTCAACTAAAAGATTATTTTACTAGTGGCAGTCAGAGCTCTGCTAGTACCGGCCTCACCGCATTGTCCTTGACCAGGTTCTAGATCAGTTGCCAAAAAATTCTATAACAAGAATACATATTACATATTTTACTTCACAACATAAAAGATTATAAAATATAAATCTTTATTAAACTTTTTTTATAACTAAAGATTCATTACTACTTACTTCATAATGATGAGCTTGCGCTCTCAAATCAGATAGCCTCTTCATCATCTCCTCCGATGGAATATTTGCTTAATCCAAAATTCTCATTATTTCTAAATTAATTTTTTAAATTTTTTTCTTCAACATAATTGTTACATTAGGTGTTTCCGCAATATCATCATTAGAAGGGGTAGCTATTGGCTCTATACTTACTACAAGTTCTTTTCCCTTATCTGAACATCAAATTGTGAGAGGGATATCAATAAAACTATCATAAAAACTCAAAAATCATAAATAAAATAACATAATAATAGAACATTTTTCAACTATCTAATTTGTACAATTTCAATAGGGTTTACCCTTGCTGAAGAATGGGTGGGAGTAGCATCCTCGTGGCCTCTATCATGTGGGATCCATATCGTCCTGTCACAAAGATTAAACATAAAAACTTCAGCTAACTAAAAGCAATAGACAGCAAAAACAAACTTATTTAAAAATGGTATATAGTACTTATAACCCTCGTGATAGTAACTTTGTTTGTATCTATGTGATTTAAATGGTAATCTATTAGTAGTTCTTCCCCTACACTTATTGATTTTATTGCATAAACAAAAACTTCATTCCCCTCACACACCTCAAATATGCAATTGGGTTGCTTACTAGTTGAGGAAGGTCGCATACTATTTATAAAAACTTGCAATATTACCTATTGTTTTTGGTTTCCCATCAATGGACATAGAAAATCTTTTACTTTGATCATTTTCTTTCCATTATATATAATTAGCTGATAGTGCATACCTATGCATACTTTTTTTTTATCAAACAATCCGCATCTAATCATTGTAATTGTAACATGGACCGACATACTTGAACAATTCGACAACTTTGTTGTAACATAACTTTATCCCATCAATGGAAAATAGGCCCAAACCATGTAATGAGGATGGAGCAATGCAATATATCCTCTTATTAACACAAAAATTGGTGTTAATTGGAGCTAGCTCATTGGGTACCCATTCTTTCTCAATGTGTGTGTACCGAAAGGGCACCTTGATATCGCCTTTGGTCTCATCATCATAAGAACATGACCCCCCATTAGAAAGGAAAAATTGCATGTGTTTATCAAATTTTTTTTGATATTTTGACCTCTAGTTGATCTCCCTATTTTAGTCATACTAGATTTAGATCTTTCATCTACCATTTCCTTATTTCCCTCATTCGATGTAGATAGATCTGACAAGTACCTATTTGGTGGGTCTTGCAATCCATCAAATGGAAATTTGATTATATTTAAATAATATATATAGAATAATCAAGTCGTGACTCATACGTGCAGTTCTTTGTCTATACGTGAGAGATATAAAATGTAGTAAGTTGAAAGTGATTATACAACCATATTTCTATACAAACCTTCTTTGTCTATATATACATTATATGATTATATAATATGTCTATTTATAACATATGTTCTCAATGATAAACAAGAATAATATAAGAAAATTATGTCTATTTATTGACTTATACCTACTAATCCATGTCACTGTGAACAATCCATGCCAAAAGGGTCAAATTTCCTGCATATGTTAATCATTTATCTTAAGTTAGCTAAAAATTACATGATACGCCTATGCTACAAATAACTTAGAAGACAACATGAACAATATGCAACATCGTAAACATGAACAAATTTACCTTATATATGGAATGCAAGATTGTCAACAAAAGGGGTTGACGATGTCTGTAGTCAACTGCCTATTTGCAAAAAGGGTGATAATCAGACACAATATAAACATTGGTAATTATAAATAACATATGTTGTAATCATTATAATTAAACACAATAAATTAGTAATCAAATTTCCTACATATGTTAATCATTTATCTTAAGTTAGCTAAACCTTACATGATACACATATACTACAAATAACTTAGAGGACAACATGAACAATAGGTAACATCGTAAACATGAACAAATTTACCTTATATATGGAATGCAAGATCATCAATAGAAAGGGTGATGATGTCTATAGTCAATTGCCTATTTTCAAAAAAGGGTGATAATCAGACACAATATAAATATTAATGGTAATTATAAATAACATATGTTGTAATCATTAGAATTGAACACAATAAATATGTAATCATTACAATTGAAAGAAATAAATCATGTTAATCATTTCATTGATCATTTCAATTATGTCATTGATTATCTTCTTCTTCTTCATCCTCATCATCATCATCATCATCATCATCATCATCATCACCATCATCATCGCCATCATCATCGCCATCATCACTATCACCATCATCATCATCATCACCATCATCATCATCATCATCATCATCACCATCATCTTCATCACCATCATCTTGATCTTCATCATCTACTTCTTAATCATCTTCAATATCTTCTTCTTCCATAACATTATACTTTATCGGCCTTCCTCTTAGATCATGTCTAACAACAAATGACCAACCATGTTTATGTGGAACCTCTGAGTAAAACACTTTCTCACATTGGCTTGGAAGAACATAGGGCTCATCTCCAACTAGCTTAAATGACCTTGTATTAATCATTTTAAATCTATTATCATGTTGAATAACTGTTCTATCTAGATCATTTTGATTTAGTCGTAACCTGGACCATTTGATGATGAATAGAACTACTTTGGAGGAGTTGAAGTCGCACTCAATTATATCATCCAAGATGCCATAGTATTAATTTTGAGATTGTTGAGGATGTATGTCATTTCTAGACGATATATTGGTGACCTCAAAAATTGCAATTATCACAGAATCACAAGTTTTCTTTGTGTCATTCAACTTTTTTATGTGAAATTTCTGGCCATGATAGTACATAGCTTTGTGGTGCTTGACCTGCAATTTTTGAAGTGTGTGTAAATTATTTGCATCGTGAGTTGATATGAAACATACATCAAGTTATGATCATTAATAAATTTCTATGTACCTCTCCACCTCTTAAACCCTTTACTAGATCAACTACCATCAGTGTAACATTGGAATCTCCATTTACGATGAGCTTCTGTAGCCAATGAAGCAACACCTTCTCATGTTAATGAGAAACTATTTTGTTGAAATCATTCAATCCATACTGTCATCCAATCAAGATTGTTCGCAATATACAAATGTATTGCATCCCACTCTCAACCACCTATATCAAAAAAAATACACCAATTATAAATAACTTATATTGAAGATTTATAAGAATTAATTAACTACAATAACATCTTAGATTTACCTCTCACTTTCCTCAATCTACCTTTGCCCATCAAGTACTCCCCTTTGAATTTGTTAATTGAGTTGGGATCCCAAATATGATCTACATGGATCTTTGCTGCAAACTTAGAAAGATATTCACTAATGTACACCATGGTTTGGTATACCATATATCCCTCCACCATAGAACCCTTAGGATGTGCTCTCTGTTAAACCAAGTCTTTCAAAAATTTCAAGTGCCCCTTAACCATCCACATTGACCTAGTTGGTACAAGTCCACACAATTCAATCTCCTCAACTTGATGTATGAGGTAGTGTTCTTGTGCATTGAAAAAACTTGGAGGTAGACACTTTTGCATTTCACACATAAGAAGAGGAATTTTTCTCTTCCAATATTTTATATCTTCTTTATTGATTTCTTTAGATGTAAACCACCTCATATATTTTCCAAGATCATATATAACGTGTTTGACATTTTTGGCAAAGTAGTGTGGGAGAGATAGAGGTAGAACGTACTATAATACTTGTAAAATGATCTTGTCAATATTTTATAAAAGAATGCAATTAAAACTACATGAAGTATACAAATATATAGTGAATACAAAATAACATAAATTACCTTAATAAATGTATGTCAATCATGTGTTTTCAACCCTAGCCCAAATTTACTTTTCTTTGATATGAGATTGTTTATGTTCGTAGCAAATCCTATGGAAAATTGTATTTTTTTATGACTTCTTTTATAGCATTGCTCTACTGCTCTGACAATAACCAAGAGCACTTATATCAATCTAGTCTCCATTGTTATTTGATCGAATGTCATTTTTCATTGCATGGTTGGATTCTTCAATATCACTACAAGTTTTGACAATTTGGTCTTTGTCATTCCTTCCATCCAAGATTTTCCATAATGTCTTTGTTGCATTCTTTCCAATATGCATAGGATCAAACAAATGAACAATTGGCAGTTTCTCGTAGTACTGCAACCTAGTAAATTGTGTAGGATAAATTTTTAGTCCTTTTGGAAGTTGGTCATTGATGCCTTGACAACCTTCACAAGCATTAATTATATCATCAGTAAACAAAACACAATATCAAAATATAAATTTGAAACAAAAACCATTAGATGGAATGACATTACCTTGATTATTTATTTTATTATATGCCAACTTCCATAGGCAAGGTGTCATTCTCTATGGCTTTGATGTAGTCTCTTCTTTCCCATTGAAAAGATGTTTTTCAATAATTTAGTACTTATGATTTTTGTGTAGAAAGTGTCTATTCTCATCAAACACTTGCTTTCTTAAACTTTTTGAATGACGAGATTTCATCTTTGGACCAGAAACTGGACATGCAAATTTTTTCTTTGTCTGAAGACCTACAAGATCATGTATAATTGGATTAAATGTGTTAACTTTGTGTTGTCACTATAACATACCAAAAAAGAGGTGCTAAGAAGAGAACATACCACAAAAATGTGTTAGCCCAAGGGCATCATGTATTGTCCATACAAGCATTGCGTGAAATTAAAATTGTCTTTTTCCTATTGGTCTATAGATGTCATACATAGTAACTCCATTCCATAGCACCATCAACTCATCGATAAGGGTTTCAATATATACATTGTTATCTTTAACTTGGTACTTACCTAGTTGAATGAAAAAAACATTACATAATTATTATGACCATTTTGATGGATTAGTAATAATAAATTAATTTAGATGACCATTAAATCAAAAAATACCTGGAACAATCAATGTCAACATTATGTTCTCTCTCTTTATGGACAACCAAGGAGGTATGTTATTGTTGATAAAAAAATAGGCCACACCGAGTAAGTAGATCTCATCTCTCCAAAAGGATTGACACCGTCTGCTGCCAATGAAAGCTTGAGATTACAAGATTCTTCTTTAAAGTATGGCCATTTTTCCTCTATTTCCTTAAATGTCAAACCATATGTAGGCATTTTCATAATGTCATCTTGACTTCTATTGTGTGCATGGTAATCCATAAATTGTGCCAAGCTATTGCACTTGAATAATCATTGCAGATGTGGAATAATGGGAATATGCCGAAGAACCTTGTGAGGCACATTTTTTGTTAATCGATCTAATTGATATCTACTAATATGAAAAATAGGGCATTTTGTTGAAAATTCATTTTTTTTATGATATATAATATGATTGTTTGGACATGCATGTATTGTTTGATACTCTATTCCAATATCTTTCATGATGGCAAATAATTCTCAGTATGAACGAGGTAGAATGTTTGATGGTGGCAACAAACCCTCACCTATCAACCTACGACCAAAAATATAATTTGTTAATTTCAAGAATTTTAATTGCTACACAAACCCAATGTTAATTGTAAGGGAACTACAAGTAAAATAATGAAAGAAGATGACATACCTTAACATACATGTCATTGCTACATTGGATAAACCATTCATAACCTTCAAGTTCACCAACAACAATACAGTAGCAAGAAGAGTTATTTTAGAGCCTTCATATAGGGACTTGTGTGCCTTCTCAAGTATAGGTACATCAAGCTCTATGTCAACATCATCATCATCATCATCATCTTGATCATCGTGGTCTTCTTCCATGGTATCATTACCTTCTACTTCAATATTCACACCTCCATGTTCCCTCATTTGGAAATCTGCATTCCCTGAATTGTCATCGTCCATAATATGAAACTCAGGGACATTGACCTATATGAAAATGATGACCTTATATTAGCCATGACCATGATGTCATCATCAAATCATGTCTTATGTAATTTATAAATTATTAAAATACATACCAATGGACGATATTCTTTTCCCCCTTCAATGTGACCATGTTGCCTACAATGTTCCTCAGTTTTTGTGATTAGATATCTTCGAGTCTTTAAGCCCTTACAAATTTTGCAAAGACAATAATATTTTCCATCACCTTTTCTTTTTAAGTTAGAGCACATTATAGCAATTGTCTCCCTATTTTTTTGTGCGTTGATATCATCAGACATGGTCTTTCTTGAATGGAATGACTCGTTGGTGGAAGAAGGATGATTTTTTTGCAACCTACAGATGGAGTAGTAAGAGGAAGACACATATAGAAATAAATAGTAAAGTGAGATAGATAGAAAGAGGTATAGATAGAGAGATAGATTGATAAAGAGATAAAGAAATATAAAAAATGAAAAGAAAAAAATACTTAGTTGACCTTCCATAACTCTACCTCTACATATTGCACTTGATACATACAAGCACTTCTTGAGAAAATGGGTAGCACCAACCAAGAAGGGAATAAGAGAGTCCATTTGGCTCAAGAGGAGGATGCACAAAGTGACCAAGGGGCAAGAGGAAATTTTGATCTAGAGAGAGGAGTCTCTCTAATGTTCAATAGAACCCTGTTGAAGACTATCACAAAGGAATAACCTCCCCAAAGAAAGACATTATTCAGAACTCTTTGCAAGGTAAGAGGTAAGGTCTGCAAAGTTATTGTAGATTTTGGTTCAACTGATAATATAGCCTCAGTTGAAATGGTAGAGAAGCTTGGATTGAAGAAGTTTCCTCATCCTAACCCTTATAAGGTTTTATGGCTAAATAAGGAGCGGCAGGTCATAGTAAATGAACAAGTTCATGTTCAATTTCAAATAGAGGAGTACAAAGACAAGTTCTAATGTGATGATGGTTGGAGAGAATGAGTTTTTGAAGACCCTCAATGTGAAAAACACCTTGTTCTTTACCATAGTAGTAAATCCAAAACTTGGAGAAAAAGGAAAGGAAGGCAAATCTAATGAAAGGATTGTGGGACCCAAGGAAGTAAGGCAGCTATTAGACAAGTACAAAGAAGTAATTTCAGATTGTACCAAGGGAAAATACACCAAACTCATGATGAAGAAGATGGGACCCTTCAAAATTTTGCAAAAATATGGCACAAATGCATATAAACTTGAACTCCCTATTGACATTGATTTATCTAACATTTTTAATGTTTGTGATTTTTATCCCTATAAGGGAACTGCTAACTATGATACATGTTAAATGGATGGAGTGAAGGTGATTGTGATAAGGCATTTCAATTAACCATTTGTTCACTATTGAACATCAAATTTCCATAAGCTTGTGATTCCACTGAAACATGATTTTTTTCTATAGATAATTATCCACAACAAAATGACTAACCTCCTCAGAAGAAGAATCCTCATTGCTAGAATCTTTTTTTGGTAGCTTCTTTGCAATGGCAAGATTTTTTCTTATAGGATGCTTCACCTTTATCTATAGAGAATTAACGTAAAAATGAGTACCATAAATTCAAAACATATGTTATATTATCAATATGATCCCAAAAAGCAACAAAATAACTGGCATTCTTCAGATCTGTTATTTTTTTCAACATAAATGTTCTAGTTCGCTCAAAGACAAAGATAAAGACCCTAAGAGAGTGGGTTCCACTTGGGAAGGTAAAGAGCCACATGTGGTAGGGCTTGGTAATACCTGTGTACTAATGCACAATCTATGTTGTGCTGTCAACCATCTCAATAAAGAAAAATAGAGAAAATTTGTACTTGAAATTAGATGGAGAAAGATGTAGCACATGACTTCTGAAACTTACACTCGAGATCTATATTATAAAAAGTTGGATTTTCAAGTGTAAAGAACTAAGTTTAAATGCATGCATTTTTTTCAATCTACAATGTATGTCAAATGCCATGTTATGCAATCAAGGTTTAAAATTGAAAAAATATTGGTCTATGGTAACCTTATACAATCCTATTGGTCTATGGTAACCATATAAAATCCTTTGCTATGTTATAAAACTCTTTAAAAAGGGTATTAGGAAGTGTCTTTAGATTGTCAAACATTTTGATGAAAACCAAAGTTGTCCCCTTTCCAAGCATGTAGCAGGACTGACAAGTAGGGTATTGTGCATTTGAGCTAAATTTATAGAAGTATGGTATTGTCTTAGTGTCTTAAAGTTCCCTGTGCCAGTTAATTGGGTGTTTAAGAAACCAAGTCAACATCTAGGAATATTTTGATAGACTTAAACAAGTTAATTCCTTGAAGAATTTGAAGTTGTCAATAGGCACAAGTATCTAATTCTCTTAAGTTTGCAACTTTTATTGTGTATTTAATACCAACCACCCTTCCTCTGAATCAGTAGTTATCATAGAAATTGCTCTAATTTGATTTCTAATTGTTGGAACAAAACAACCTTTAGGAATCTATTAGGGAACTATAAATAACTTGGAGTCAATATGAAATGGTTTTCTATTTTTGGAATCAATCCCTAGGTGGATTTAGGCATACCCAACAAGGTGACTTGACAGTTACAGTGTTTGGATAGAGTAGTAGTTTGATTGGTTTGTGCCAATCAAGGATTGGAGTATGTATAGAAATATCTAAAGGTATAGTTTCCAAGAACTAAGAAGAATTTGAATCTTTTTGTGTTCCTTTTGAATATTTGTAAGGCCAGTCAACAAATAAAGTCTTAAAACCCTTGTAAGTAGGCTATTTTATAGGAATGACTTGTATGGAGGGGTTGAAGAACTAAAACCCTAAAAATATTCAAGCTCTCTAAAACCATAACTTAATTGGTATCTTCTTGAGTTTTTTTTGAAATATTTTCAAAATGGAAAATTTGGAGGCCTAATTAGTGGTGTAGGGGCACCAAGATCATCCTATGAAGACACCAAAACATACCATGAAGACCAAAGGAGTGGGTAGGACAAGGAGATATCCAAGCGATACAAATTGACTAGAATTAAAAGCTATAATGGTTTTCATAACCAAACAATGTAATCAGATGAGTTTATTTTGCAATGTCCTAAAAGGACTGAAAGTCATACTTGTAATGTCCTTAAAGGACCAAGAATTTGTTTGTATTGCACTAATGTTGTCCAAACCTAAGTTATGTTTACAAGAAGTTTAGAATGGGCAGGGGATAGGTCTAGGTATTAGAATAAGGGTTGAATATAAATTTAAAACCATTTTTGTTATTTAAAATTTAAATATTTAAAAACAAATGGCTATAAAGGTATTTGGAGGGAATTAGTGTTTGGGGTGTCTTTAGGCTTAAACTAAGCCTCCAATAGGTAAGATTTGGTTGTGACAGTTTGGGGAAGGCTACTAAAGCATAAATGCATCTATTGTACGACAAACATCTGGATGTATAGACTAATAAAAATAATGAACAATAAAAGCCTCATTGTGTTGTTTCGCTAATTTTTTCAACTCTTCATTATTTGGATTGACATATCTATGAATTATCAAGGCTTACTAATTCCATTTTAATCATTGTTGAATGAACTTCACTTCGTTTTGAGAAGTTTGTACACCTGGTGCAAGTAAACAAGTGTTGATTCTATTAGTTATCTTGTAACTAGTCCTAAGACCTATTACTTTATGGCCATCCCATGAATTCCAAGGGCCTAGAATTCATGGGATGTGCATTTCTAACATGTATAATTTTCTTCTAATCTTTTAATTGCAAAGGAGAATGCAGCATTGGTTGATTGTTATGAAACAGTGCAGGTTTCCTAAAAGGAATTTGTGGGTACAGAGCAGCAGTAGAGTTTTGGTCTAAAGGAGTAACCTATTTTATGGATTGAACCATCTTAGTATGATTAGCTAAAGGAGAAACAACTATCAGTTGTTCTTGGAATTGATCGAATATAGTGGATTTGAGAAACCCTTGGATTGAGGGTTTGGAAGTCATAAATTGGGGTTTTGCAGGTTTCTAGTGGATTGACTCTTAACCCTTTGGGATTTAGTCATATTTAGCCATTATATAACTCTGTTGAGATTTTTTAGTGATAAGGATGAGAGAAGAGTGAGGATGCTATGTTAATTGATGGGATTTTATGCTACTTAAGGGTCACATTGTGCAGACAGTCAGACCTGGTCCAAAGAAGTCTATAGTAAGGTCTGTGTATGTTAAGGTACTTGGAAAAGGGTATTTGAAAATGCTTTTACTTTACCAAGTGTTTTGGGAAAAGGTAAATTTATTTAGGATTTTTAGGGAGGGAAGAGCTATGGTATATGTTCTAAAATTTTCCCATAGTGTTGTTTGGTTTGTGTATGGGTGGATGAATTATTAGAGATTATTGATGTTGAAAATTGAGGGAATTTGGAAGTTTAAGGTGGCATTTGTGCAAATTAGTGAAGTATAGGGGCTGGAGCATAGGTTTAAGAGAGAAGTGAGTTGAAGGATCATATGCATTGCAACCATGAGAGCTCAATGCTCATGTCAAGGATCATTTTTTGGGTCTATGGTGGGTTGCCTATTTGGATTTCCATCATTTCTCACTTTCTTTACTACACATGATCATGCATTTGATTCTAAGGAAGGCTATTTCACTAGTAGATTTATTACCACAAATCTTCTTGGACTCCCAGCTCATGCCAAGATGAGGCTCTACCCAAGCTCAACTCATCAAGCCACATGAATACTTGCAATAGAAAATGCCAATTAAATTCCATCCCATCATTTGGGTTCCTTTCCTTTTCATTAACTCCAATTTTGCAATCAGACAATGAGAGTGTAGTTTATTTTAATGTAATGAGGTGGGAGTATTTCAAATTGTGAATTTTTAGTAACGTGTTATGTGGAACAACAAGAAATTAGTATTTGTGTGGCTATGATAGAGCCTTATGTGTTAACTCCTCCCTCCATATTTCCCTTTGTAAACTGTGACATCAAGAAAAAGGAATTAAAATTGTACACCATGGAATTGATTGTGAGTTGGCAAATAAAATGGTCAAGTAAGAAAACCAATGTAAAAATGGGAGACATCATAGACCATAATAGGTAAAAGTGATGGAAGATTGATAGAGATGAAGATATATAAATATGGAGCATGTGAAGCAAAGAAAAGGGGTAGATAAAGAGAGAGGAGAAAGGGGAAGATAGATATGGAAGAGATAAATATTTATAGAGGTGACATAAGAAAAGAACAAGAGAGGGAGAGATATAAAGTCGAAGATAGATATAGGAATTCATGCATGTGCACACATGCATGCGCATGAAGATAGATGTAGGAAGTCATGAATGCGCATGCATGCGAGCACGTGCGCGCGTGCACACACGCACACACACACACACACACACACACACACACACACACATAAGGGGGTGTGTGAGAGAGATAGAAAGATAAATTTAATTAATTTGGTTTACTTAGTGACTATGGAATATGCAAAAAAAATTATTAAAATTCCTAGAAACTTTCAAACACATGCAATCAACATGTAGAAATTTAGTCTCAAAAACCTTTACATGCCTTCTCCTTAATTATGTCAATAAGGGAGCTCTCCAAAAAAATGACATCCACTATAACCTCATGGAAGGAAATTTTTATAAAATTTTAGTTATTGTAAGATAATCAACATAATTTTATATTTAGATATAATAAAAATATTTTATCTACCTATATCTCTCCCTCTCCATCTTCAACTATAGCTTCCTCTTGATCTCTCTTCCCAATCTCTATATTTTTCACATCTCTCTCTCTCCCCTCTATTTCTCCTAGTATAAATGTCTAAGTATCTCTCCCTTAATCCATCTATATCTCTCATCTCTCATTTATTTATCTTTATATGTATCTCAGTTTCCTTCCCTCCTTTTTATCTTTGTCTCTTTGATGCACGTAGGTCTAATGAAGGCAAGGGAAGTCCACAATTGTTCAAGGTAAGCTAATACAATGCAAGTAGGTAGAAGGGTAATGGTACTCACAAATCTACCAAGCAACATAATCTCACCTACTTCTACTCCCACACACAAAGATCCACCAAACTCCAAGATGACTCTTCACCTTTCTATCACTCACTAGCACCCCCTTAGGATCTTTCAATACCAACACCTTCAAGGCACCCCCTAAGCATACCAAAGGCTTTAAGAAACTAAACCAACATAGAATCACCCAAATTCAAGATTACAAGATTCATTTCAAAACCCCACAAAAAGAACTATTAATCCTACCTAAAAACATACCCAATTCAATTAGGCCTACCTATCAAGTTTTTTGGAAAATAACTTAAAATTCTTCCAAAAAAATCTTCAAATCAAATTTGAAACTTTGATATGTGTTTGGGATTTCTCTAGGATTCTAAAATTTAAGGTCTCCAAGCTAATTCTATGTCATCAAACATAGGTGAGAACAATTTTTTGATGTGTGAATAGATGTATGTCTGGGCAACTCCAACCGCGTATCATTTTTTATTGCGAGGTTTCAGATTTATTGTATGTGAGAGTGTGATTTCATGAGATAGAATCATAATTTTTGTGAAGATAGAGTATTTTGATTAACAGTGCAATTATAATATATTCAAACTAATAATGGTTTGATGGTGTGAGGAAGATCGGTTCACAAAACGCTAAGATTAAGGGTTTTATTTTTCTCCAAGGATGCCAATTGTAAGTTGATAAGAAAAACAAAAATATGAATAAGAATATCAAGATTAGAGTACTTCGCAGAATGTATCTTCATTCAAAACAAAATCCTTTCTTTTCTATTTTGAATGCTTACCTGATTTGCTTGATTTTCATGGCAGGATTCCCAGAAATAGTGCCTAAAGGAATTCTAGGGTTACATTGCTTACAAGGTTTACAAATGCTCCAATGTTAAATGCTTGAAGGATGTAGAATGTTGGAAAAGTGAAATGCTCAACTGATATGGTGCTCAAGTGAAATGCTCAACCGATTTGTTGTGTTGGTCAAAATTGAGACCAACACAAAATATAAAGCATTGATCACAATTGTGACCAACACAGGCATGTATCAAAAAAAAAGAAAAATTTTCCTTTATAATGTGACCAACCAAGCAATTTATATTTGATTGGTCAAAATTTAAGGTAGAAATTTGGGGTTAAATGTACTAGTGAGTAGATGAACTAGATGGTTTAGTCTCATCCTCTCTCTCTTTCTTTGTTGCTTCCTTAACTTTCCTCTCTTCCTCTTCTTTCCATTCCTTTTCCTCTCTTTGTTTCTTCTCTTCTAATTTTTTCCTCTCTTCTTCTTCTATTTTCTTTTTCCTTTCTTCTTTTACAATTCTCCTATTATCTTCATCTTCCTTTCTTTTTCTTTAATCCTCAAGTAATTTTTTCTTGGCTTCCTCTATCTTTTGTTTTTCAATTTCTATTAGCCTCTTCTCCTCCTCAATTTGTTTCAACTTCTCTTCAACATCTTCAATATCAAGTACATTTGGTTTGAAACTACCAAATGGATTGGTATCATCAATGTTGATTGTAGCATTGGTTTGATCAATGTTCATAGTATCACCACTAACTAATACTTCCATGGTTCTAGGAGCTAGAGGAGTTGTTGTCTATGATTCTAACAACATCTGGGTGATAGCTACTACAGTCTCCTTCCTCAATTTATCCTTCTCACCAACCATAAATAAGAATGGCCTCAACTTATTTCTCAAGTATAGTGTGAGGTTATTCAGCAATCTCTTTATCTCATCTTCATCATCAGTCTTGCAAATTGTCCTTAGCATAGACTTTCAAAGTTCAAGGTATTCTCCTCTTGCTGGAGTCTTCTTCTCTATGAGTATCTCATAGATTTTCTAGTTCACTACTCCTTTTATATCCTTCATACTTAGATAATTTGAAATGATATGTCTTATAGTAGATATATCAATCTGATCCTTCTCAAAATTATTATAAAGATCATAAAATTTGTTCATCAGAACAAAGCTTCCCTCATTGGCAATTGCATCTTCTCAATCTTCGGCTTCCATGGTTGCCAAGCTTTTCCTAATGGTTGCTTCTTTTCAGCTTTCTTGGTTTCTTGTTCCTCAACCTCTTCATCACTATTGGATTCAATTGTCAACAATGCTTTCTGCTTCTTACCAGGTCCTATAGCCATCTGTTTGACTCTCTTAGTCTTTGTTGGCATTGCTTTATCCAATCTCTCTGACTTTCTCTTATGTTCACTGGGTTGAACATCAAATACTATTGCATGTGTTATACTATGTCCCAAAGTTGTCTCAGCAATTAAAACTAACAAGGGTTGTATATTCAATACACCTTGTTTCATAGTCTATCTCACAGCCTCAAACTTACTTTTTGTCATTTCGGCCTCAAATAATGCCTTCTTTATTATTGACTCAACCTTCTTGGGAGAAGCCTTATCCAAGGTTACTTGATGAGCATGTCATGTGATCTCATTATACGTGCCAAATCTATACTTAGATATATCTCTATTAGAATAATAGATCAATGTAGCCAATTGCAACATCATCACTCAACTCATAGTTCAAAGGATCCAAAAATGTTTCTCGAGGTTCTACTACTTGAATGTATGTATGATCTTTATCAACTACTATACATATGTCCTCCTTGAACCTATCCACAATTGCAGGTGAGATCCTAAACCTCTATTTCATCTAATTTTGGAATGTACTCATAATCAAATTTCCACTATCCAATACCTTGTCTGCAAGGTGTCTTCTGCATACCTCTAATATCTTCTCCATATTGCATCTATCATTGCTCATTATATCTGTTACTAACAAGTAGGGAAATCTCTTTAGCACATGAAATAATATGTGATTTATCAATGATTGGAATCTAAATACACCATTCTTTTTCCTCTTAATCTTTTCAAGGTTCTCCAAGAGTTGCATTCTCATAATTTCACTCAAATTCACCTGTTCTTTCTCAACACAAATCGTGTAAGTTGCATATATAAATCTTACTAAAAGTTCATCTATCTTAGAACTTTCACAAACTAAATAAACTATTATTCTACTAAGAAATATCACATCATCTTGCTTAATGGAGCTAATTATCATAGCCTTCCCATTGTAGACTACCTTAGTGTAACTTTCTACTTTCTTCTTAATTAGTTTCTCTCCTATGGGTACACTGCCTTGTTTGCTAAGACCAGTTACCTCATGATTAAGGTCGGTCAAGATGTCTACTACATTATCTTGCATTTTTAGTTTTCCATCATGAATCCTACTCAATATGATTTGAGTCCATTCATCTATATCTAGTTTACAGTAAAAAATGATACTTAAACAAGTCCAATTCACTTAAATGTTCAAATCTAGCCTTCACTATCATGTCATGGTTAAAGATTATTTCCATATCTTTGTTCACATACTCACTGCCAATAGAATCAAACTTGCAATTCAAATATTTTTCTACATCTTCTAGATAGACTATGTTGTTCGGAGTGATAGATAACATAGATTTAGGATTTCTTTCACTAGGTTTCATAAAAACTACCTTAAACTTAGGTCTATCCTCATTCTCAACACTATGAACAACTGACATATCCATGATTCTTATAAAAAATATCTTTTACCAAATAATTTTTGTGGAAAAATGATAAAATAACTCTTTCCAAAAATAGGGTTTGCTTTGAAATCACTCTGAAAAGTCACTTTAGAATGCTCTTCACTTTGAATATGTTTGCAATGAAGTAAAATCAATTTTGTACTCCATTTATGCATCAACTTGAAACTACATTAATTGTGTAGTTCTCAAATATGAAAAAGTTATCATTTGTGTTCTACAATTAGATAACTTGTATAGAATCATCTGTATGATCTTTAAATGCCACCCAAGGTTTACTATAACCTCCTTCCATCTTGAAAATCATCCTTAATACTTTGCATCATGAAATTCTCTGCAAATATGTACTTTTCATCTTCTATTATAGAATCAACTATTTATTGTAATACTAGTAATTCTAAATTTCTTTGTAACTTGTTTATATGAGCTTCAAATCACAAGTGAGCTTAGGTACCATCTAAACACAACTAGGTACATCATTTTCCAACTTTTCTACCTCTAATTTGGTCTCTGACTGAAATTCTCAAATTCTAATGTTGTGAACAAGCTTAATTCAACTTTATTGAATCAAACTCAACAACTACCTTTGATCTTTCTGTATCATCATCTAACTTTTCTTTTGAGATATTTGTTCCTTTAATGAATGCTTCATTAAGTTCTTCTCAAAGTTCACTAACAAATTTTTTTGTTCTTTATTGTTTCTACTAGTTCCAGAGTTCCTTCTATCATTTTTGGAGTTTCTTCCATCATTCCTTTTGTTCTTGAAGTTTCTTCCATTTTTTTTTCTATCTCAAAGTTTTTTTCCATTCTATAGTATCTTGTTGTGTGTCCAAAGTTATTGCATAACTGGCATATAGGTGCTATGCTTCTAGGATTTTGTTGATCATTAAGTGCATGACAATTCCAAGCAATGTGTCCTAAGTTGTTACACTTATAACACATGATCTGTCTTCTATCATCATAAGATCTTTTTTTTATTGATGTCCTTTCATTAAATCTTCTTCTATCTGTAGGGTTAGTATTTCTAGGCATTCTACTATTTCTTCTATCATTATCATACTTAGGTTTCCTACAATCAATTGCATTGTGACCCATAGCATGACAATTGTGATAATAAAAGTCCTTAACATGATTAAATGACTTATTAGTACAATCTCTTTTCATATGACCTATTTCATTACATAAAAAGCACTGACCTCTAAATTCATAGTTGGTTTCATTAGGAGTTTCCACTCACTTTGGTTCATCCAAGATTTAAACTTCGTTGATTTTCTCAATTTCTTTAGGTTTCTCAGAAGATTGATTGGATTCAATCTTATCATCAGATTTGTCTTTTTCTTTTGGATCTAATCTAATCTCAAGTTTCTTTGCAAACATGTTAATTAAATAACCAAAATCAGTCTTGTGATAAGGTCTCTATATAGACATAGAATCATCAAGCTTTTCTTTTCTAGAATAAAGTTTCTCAAGTTGTTGCATGCACTATGTCAATTCATCTTTAAAAATAGTATTGTACTTATGGAGTTCTTCATGATGTTCTTTCACTGTTTCAAACTCAGATGTTTTCTTTGCCAAACTTGCTCTCAGATTTGCATTTTCAGTCTTCAACTCATATTCAACTTTGCTAGGATCATTTCTCAAAGTCAACTTTAGATTTGTAATCTTCAATTCATGCTTCAAGATTTTGTACTCTGTCTTCCACTTTATATAGTCATCATCAATAGTTCCAGATTCAGTAGATTCAAGCTTGGATTTGAGATGTTCAATCTTTTCTTTCAACTAACCAATGTATACTTTGGAGTCTTCATATTTTTCCTTTAGCTTATCTCTTTCTTTAGTAAGGAGATCAATTTGTTCAAGAGCTTCTTCGAGGTTCTTCATCAACTATTCCATATCCATAGGGATTTAACTTAAGCTATTAAGCCCCTTCAAAGTAACTAAACTCTGATACCAATTATTAGAAATAGGGATTACTGAGAGGGGGAGCTAAATCAGTATTCTACAAACTTTAGTTGCCAACTAGATATTATTACTTACTTTAAACCATGCATAACAAAGCAATAAATTAATGTTGAACAATAATAGAAACAAAGCACAAAGATAACTCATAACACCATATTTTGTTAACTAGGAAAACCCTGGCTAAGGGAAAACCCTAGTGGGGATGATACGCACTGATAGTATACTAGTATATATGTTCCTGGTTAGAGGATGGACCTTGTTAGGAGTCAATAAGAAAGCTCAGTATAACCAGTCCTTGTTAGGAGACTCTAAATCCCTCTTAGGAGTTGTAGTGTAATGTATGCAAGATTAGCCCACTTCCCAAACATGCAATTTCAACTACATGAAGAGATCACTTCTCAATCAAGTAATCTACTATTATTTGCCTTCTTTCACTAATATTTGATCCTCATCTCGATCTTGTATCACCAAATAGTTCATACAAAACTTCACATTTATTGCTTTCACAAAAGTTTTCTTATTTTGAAATTCACAATTACATAATCATAAACACACACACTTCTTATTGCAAGAAGTCTTTTACATAAATACCATGCCTTTTCATAAAATATTGCTAGGTTGGCTAAGACCACAATTCACTTTTCCAAGTTAGAGTAAACATCTAGGATGTTGGCCCTAATTGAACAAGCAATTGTTTTGCAACCAAAACAATTCTTTCCTTCAATTCTGTTGTCTTGCTTCATCAAAACATGATTAACTCTATTATGTACAGTTTGTACAAACTTTTAAGGTTATATACATCATCACCAACATGTATACTATCTCCTGTAACTTTGCTTGTCATAATATGACATCTACAACATGTTATAAACAAAACAATACACTGCTATAAACCAAATTCTATATTTAGACAATTTTTTGATAACCAAACACTAAGTATCTTTATTTTTGAGGTTTCCTATTAACATGTATGTCATGTTTTTCCATTAATGAAAACAATTACATATCACAATTAGCAAATTTTCAACATGATCTCAAGTCATAATTTTGTTGTTGAGAGTTGAAGGATTGCATATGAACAAAGCAAAGGTGAATCAACAAAGCATGAAGTAAGCCAATCAAGCAGTGTAGAAAGAAGTTATTACATATCTATCATAGAGAGGTGATTAAATATTGGTAAGAGGTGATATGTCATTAACATTCAAGAGAAAACCAAAGGATTAAGGTATTGTTAAATTCTAACAAGTGTATTAGAGTGAATCTCTTAATATAGTAGTCCTAATAGGTGTATGTAAATCTCTTAATAAAGTGCTCACTTAATTGTGTGGTTCAAATCCTTTAATCAAGGTAGACTTAACAATATTGTAAACTCTTAATAGGTTAGACCCCTCATAGGGTAGATCATTAGAAGTGATCAAATTTAGTATCCCTATTAGGCACACTTTATTGTTGAAGTAGTGAAGACTTTGTGGGAACCATCCCCATTGAATCTTTACCTTCACCTTGAAAGGTTTTTGCATTATCAAATCTTATTTTATGTGTTTATGTGTTTTATTCATGTTATGACATGATAGATCTGATATTTCATGAAGTTACATGTTTGATTACATACAAGGTTAAGGGTAGTAAATGGTCAATTAATTATGAACATGGTTTATGTTTGAAGTGCAAAAGATTCATTGATCTTGATACGCCCCCCTCCCCTTAGTATATTACTTTCACACTAGATTTCCAACAATTGGTATTAGAGTAGTGTTCTCTAATCAAGAAGTCTAACCACTCGAGAGTCAAAGATCAACATAAAGAACAAGCATGACTAAGCATCAGGAAGGTATATATGTTGAGTTATAAAATTTTGCATATACATTTTTAAAGTCACAAAACGTTATCTAAATCATTTTTCAAATATCGAACCCTATTTTTATTATCGAGGAGTTAATTAGGAAGGTAATTACTCTAGTGTAAGTGTTCCAAGGGTTGTTTGCACTGCTCCTCAAGAGACCTAGCTTATCTCTTCTAGGAACCTAGTCCACCTAGTTCCTTGATTGGTTTAGGTGATTAAATAACACTAATCCAAACTCCTCTCCAATATTTTGATCCTTTGTGCTTACCCTTAGAAGACTAACACACTAGTTTAGTACTCTTCTCCACACACACTTAGAGGGATCTAAGTGCAACTTGCTCTCTAACTTCATTCTTCATTGTATGGTCATCCATCATCATGAGATAACTCCCTTTACTTCCATTTGTGTCCATTTGGAAAGATATTTAGACCTCTTCCTTAATGATTTCAAGTTTTTGTCTCAAAGAAGCCTAATTAGGCCTAGTTCCAATTAGCCCTTAGAACCCACTAATTCCTCTTTCTTGCAAAAACTATCCAAACAGCCTAATTTAAAAACTCCAAATTCAAACACCCTTTTGGATTCCCTAAAATATTTTTTAGGTCTTTAAACCCTAAGTTGTTTGTATAGGTGATTCCTATTATGTAGGTCAAATAGGACTAAAAGGCCTATTTCCTAGGATTAGACCACAAACATGTTTGGAAACTTACCTAAATGGACTAGTAAGACCTCAATATTTAGGATATATAAATGTATGACTATCCCCTTCCTAGAACCATAATTTCTTTTTACATCCCTTTCATTTCTTACACTTAACCATTGGATTCAACATTATCAAGACTCTAACCAGGCCTTCCTACCTCACCTAGGGCTTGAGTTTAAAAATAGCTTCCCAAAGTTTCACAACTCCTAATCCTATACACATGTACACTAATGACTCCCTAACCTTTCCATCTACCCTCAGGTGTTAAACATTTTTAGATTTCATGGGGGAGCCATTTCTTTATAGACTCGTCAGCACATATCCAATGAACAAGCTATATACAAAACAATTTACTAAAGAAACTAAACTACCTCTACACTCAAAGTAAAAAAAAATGAAAACCACTTAAAACTAATCCTATTACATGAATCCAATACAATTTTTACTCCTTCAATCCATATAGCATCACATAAAATGAAAATGTTCGATATGCACATTAATTACAATCACAATCTCTATTGTTTCTCCAAAAACTTCTTACAATCCAACCTCCCAACTCGTGATTGAGTCTTAAATAAGTAGGAGATGCCTTTTCCCTATATTTTTGGCCATCTTAGTGGATTTTCCACTCCTCACAATTAGGGGATCCAAGGTAATCGAGTTGCATGCAACATTTGCAATAAATTGCAAATGTTATCATGACAACTTTTTAGCAACATTTGGCATCTTTGCACTTATGTCATCACCCTTGTTTCTAGGACCTCTAACCCCTCTATGTTGATGTATAAACATCATAAATAACCTTAAAGCATCTTTCCTACCTATCCTATGTGTTAGGACACATTTAAAAACTCCAACTTACTATTACCTCTACACACTAAAGAAATTGAAATAACAACTAACAATGGCTATTTGTGTGACCTTGGTCCTAATGACTAACTCACCTAGCCAACAATACAAATGACATTATAAGGTCTAAAAGAAAACTAACCTATGCTCTTGACTTTTATAGAGTCAATTGTAAGCCAAAAATCATTCAAACAATGGAGGTTTCCTAGGTGTGCTCCTGCACCATACTCCTAGAATTACACATCATTAATCCCTATTCAATGAGATTAACCAATCTGAAAATTAGAAGGACTAAGCGGAAAAAAGGATGAACCTAGATCTTTTCTTGAGATCTAGAAACTTCTAAGATGACTATTTAAGCATGATCTCAATCCACAATTGTTTTGTTGAGAGTTGAAGGATTGCATATGTGCAAAGAAAAGGTGAATCAACAAAGTGTGAAGTAAGGCAATCGAGCAGTGTGAAAAGAAGTTATTGTAGATCTATCATAGAGAGGTGATTACATATTGTAAAGAGGTGATCTATTATCAACATTCAAGAGAAAACCAAAGGATGAAGGGATAGTTACATTTTAATAGGTGTATTAGGGTGAATCTCTTAATATAGAGTGGTCCTTACAAGCCTATGTAATCTCTTAATAGAGTGCTCACTTAGTTGTGTAGTTTAAATCATTTAATCAAGGTAGACTTAACAATATTGTGAGCTCTTAATAGGGAATTCCCTTCATAGGGTAGATCATCAAGTGATCAAAATTTGTATCCCTAACAGGCACACATTATTGTTGTAGTAGTGAAGACTTTGTGGGTACCATCTCTGCCAAATGTTTACCTTCACCTTGTAGGGTTTTTGCATTACCAAATCTAGTGTTATGTGTTTATGTGTTTTATTCTTGTTATGAGATGTTAGATATGATATTTCATGAAGTTACATGTTTTTTACATACAAGGTTGAGGGTAGTGGATGGTCAATTAAGTATGAACATGGTTTATGTTTGAATTGTAAAAGATTTAGTCATTATGATTCACCCTACTCCTGTCAATATCTTACTTTCCCAATATATTTCCAACAATTGGTATCAGAGTAGTGTTCTCTAATAAACATTTCTAACCACTTAAGAGTCAAAGATCTTGGAGATGGAAGCCTATAATTTGGGGAAGTTGATTGTGAATCAAAAGCTTGATTTGTAGCTTGCATTTGAGAAAGTCAAGGAAGCAAAGGAGGAACTAAAGAAATACTTGAAGAAAAGGAAGGAGATGGCTATCTAGCAAAATGATACACAATATAAGGAAGAAAGCATTGAAGACTTTTGTTATGAAGGCAAGTCTACTGAAACTGATGCAACCATAGAACTATTGGAGAAGAAGAACATCTTGAATGAAGAAGTAAGAGCACTAAAAAGAGAATAAGAAATGCAATCAACCAGGCTATGTGAAGTGACTAAACAAAAGAAAAAGGCTGAAGAAGACAGGGTAATGGTTGATGAAGATAAAAGGTAGATGACTACAAGTCTAGATGAGAGGATCAATGAGGTACAAAGGCTAACCTGCAACCAATTTGACATGGTCAATCAGTTATTAATGTTCATGTAACCATAATAGATCTATTGGAGAAGAAAAAGATCCTAAATGAAGAAGTAAGAGCACCAAAAAGAGAACATACAATACAATTAGTAATGCTATGTGAAGTGACTAAACAAAATAAAAAGGCTAAAGAAGACAAGGTAATGGATGATGAACATAAAATGAAGATGGCTATAAGTCTAGATGAGAGTGTCAATAAGGTAGAAAGGCTAACCCACAACCAATTTAACATGTTTAATTAGTTATTAATGTTAGAATGCTTTAGAATAACTGAGAGAGGGTGAATCAATTATCTAAGGTCCAAATATATAAAATGAACAAATAAACACTTCAACTACTTCAAATCTTAACATTCATTAGCTTAGCCTCTATAGAAAACTTTAAGTAACATAAACTAGTAGTCCATTGTCCGAATAATCGTTGAAAAAGAAGATTGTTGAAGTATAGAAATGAGGGAGATTGTTGAAACCTATCATGAGAATAATCAATATTTTGTTACTAATGTCAAACCTACTACTTGATAGTAAGACTATCACTTTGGTCTGACTGCTATCATTTGATTGATTGATGAAGAGGATTTGAAAAGAAAGAATAACAAGAGTGCCTAGAGAAAGGTTGAGGTATATGGTGTATAAAGGGAGCACTAAGAATAAGTAACACTTCGATGATATAGTGTATTTTTTATCTACTTAAGGCTAAAATGAAAGGATACTTGAGAAAAGACAAGAAGAAGACTAAGCAAAAATAATGTGTCTGCTAAGCTTAACCAAGCAAACATTAGAAGCCAAGCAATTTAGTTCAGGCCAAGCAGAAAGTTAGTTGTGACAGAGAAAATTCAATATGTGTCGAGCGTCAGAGGATGACAGTAATGGCCAAGTGAGCAAAGACTTAATTCATGTTGAGCAACCTAGTGTTGATCAAGCATCAAAAGATATTTATTGCTGAGTAACCAACATGTTATTGTCGAGTGATACTATAAAGTGTTTTCCCAAGATTAGAGAAATTTAAGCCAACAAAGTTGATGTATTGAACCATGTGAAGCATGTTGAAGATAAGTATGATGAGTTGGTGGCACAATATTCAAGATAAACTATTTTACATGAATTTGAAGAGGATTGTAAGGGAAGTTTCTAGAGGGAACAAAATGGAAAAGAGGGAGGATTTGATGAATCTAACCTAACCCTAAGATGGATGATTATGATGAAGAACCGACATGACAAATTTGAAAAAAACCCTAGAAACATGCTAAAATGACTTGAAATGCATGAAAATTGAAAAACATAGCGAGATTATCGATGACTCATCGGAGGTTCATAGTTTGTCGATTGGATGTGTCGAGTAGAGTGCTCGAATCGATGCATATGCATGGGGACCACCATCTTTCTCCTCAAAGCTCTCTTCTTCACAAAAGACAAAAGCATAAATGAATTGAAAATGACTCTTTGGGCCCTTATATAGGTTTTGACCTAATTTTTCAAAGTTCTCTAATTAGCATGAAAATTACCCCCCTCGCTAATTTGGCTACTCTAAACCCATATTCGAGAATAACACACTTAAACAACTCAAAATCACATTTTAAAATTTTGGGACTGATGCGATTGAACACTTGTGCAGTCCATATTTCTGATACTTTGCAAATCTTGGAATATTTTTGAATCACATCTTTCTTCAAAATTTTCAAGATTTTCCAAAATTTCTGAATTTTTTTGTCCAAAATAGTCATTATCCATGTTCTTCTGCTTAATATTCTGATTTATAGTCTTGTTGCTGCAAACGTTAGCAGCATGTCCTTTCTTAGATCAATTATGACAAGTAGGTTTGGAGTTCTTACCTTTTTTACATCTTTCTTTAGCACTTTTGGATGATTCTCCTTCTTTGGTAGTAGTATATCCCAGTCTAGATGCATCATTGTTAGATCTAGGGGATCTCATCAATTGTTCAAAGTAGTTGATGGATTCACTAGGTTTATTGAAACTTAAAGCAAACTCTTTTTCCCTTCTTAGATCATTGCTCAACTATTCATTCTACAACTTCAGTGTTGTGAACTCAATGTCGTTACTATTTATTTCATGATTAGAAATCATGACTTGATTCATTGTTTCTAATTGCATGTGATCAATCCTATTTATTTCTGATGATTTCTCTTCCATTTTGTTTGTCAAAACTCTTTTTTCATCTTCAATCATGACTTTGTCTTCGATACTTTTCTTTTTCTATTTGATCACCTCACATAGTAATATGTCTTGTAATTCTTGCTCTATCTTAAGATTTCTAATTTCTTCAGCTAGAGTTCTATTCTTTTCCATTAGATCTACAACTGCTACATTAAATTCATTAGAGTTTCCATTTGCAAATAGTTTAGTAGTGTCCATCTCTTGGTATTGTGTGTCATTCTCCTCAATAGAAATTTCCTTCCTTCTTTTCAATAATTTCTTTAGATCTTCTCTTTCTTCATTCAACTGATGTAGAATGAGTTATATCTCAATCTCTTGGTTCTCAATAATCATTCCCAAATTGTAGACTTCCATTTCCAAGATCTTTCCTCAGAGCTACAAAGCTTTACTTTCAAAGAACTAGCTCTGATACCAATTGTTGGAATTACAATAGGAAAGGTGAAATCTTGGTGGGGGGGGGGGGGGGGGTTTGAATGAATGCTTCAAACTTTTACCCATAAGAAAATTCACCATACATTCATCTCACAATTTAAAAAGTAAATTGAAATACCATATAAAGCATATGCATCTAAAGTATGTAAACAAGTAAGCATTCACATATGTATGGCACAAGATATAATTAGCCAAAAACCCTCCAATGAGAAGGTAAAATTGGGTTTGGGATGACACCTGAAAATCTTCACTATTGAAGTAATAAAGTGTATCTAATGAATGTTACAATGCTTGATCATAAAACATGATCTACCCTGTGAAAGGTATGCCCTATTAAAAGCTTACAAAGACTATTAGATTAGAGGATTTCAACACCTTGTTAGAAGTGTGCCTAATTAAAGGACTTCAACTCATAATTAAGTAAGCACCTTATTAGAGGATTTCATTATAGCCTGTTAGGACTACTCTGTTAAGAGATTTAATTGATTCACCTGTTAGAATGTCTCAGCAATGATCCTACAATTAGCACTCTATTGCTTGATGTCAGATCATCTCTATACTGATGTGTACTTGATCCTTTCTGATTAGATGTCTCTCTATTGTCTATTGTTTCCTTCCTCTGATCTCCTTTAATTTATTTTGCAATGTAACTCAAATCATAATACCTTGGTCACCATGAATGTCCTATTTTTGCATGCAAAACTCTCCTTCTCTACTCTTCTCTCTCTCTCTCTCTCTCTCTCTCTCTCTCTCTCTCTCTCTCTCTCTCTACTTAGAACATTTAGGGTTTGTCCTCCTTAAGAAGACCTAGGTGACTTAGGATTAGGTATGAATCAATGGCTATGATTCACCCATATTGCTACTTAAACATTCCCTTTTTCTGATTGGATGCATGTAATACATAGGGATTCACACTTTAGATTCGTCCTTATCAACAAAAGATCATAAACCAATCCTTTAGTTAGCTCAAAAATGGTTTACGTAGTAGTTTGTGCCAATACAAACAACTATATCAAAACTATGTTACTCAGCATCTGAAGTCCCTCATGCTCAGCACTAACTGTGACTTCAATTTTGTCACTCGACATCTAAATGACTTGGCATGCACTATTTACTCAATAACTGAATCACTCAGCACATGAGTGACTCGACACTCACTGTTTACTCGACATGCTCTAATTACATGTTGTGCTCAGCATATGTTACTTGTTCAACATGAACTAAGTAAATGACTTAAGTGTATAAACTCTCACTTGTCGAAACCAATCTAAGATTAATAGTCTAAAGGTGTTGCTTCATATGGTGGCTGAAGGAATGAACCCACAGTTGACATACTATGTGTGAAGGTTTTATTAGTCTCAGAATGGTTTCAACATTTGAGTGTCAACACACTTAACAAATTTTCAAAGACAATGCCGAGTATAATACAGAAGCTGAGCTAGAATGTATGTTGAGCTAGAAAATTCAATAGGTGTCGAGTGAACTTCAAGTGCTGAGCAAAGTTTAAGTGTCGAGTAAAGTTCAAGTGTCGAGCAAAGTATAGTTGTCGAGTCACTATAGATGTGAAGTGAAATAGAATTACTATAGGAGCCAAGTGAGCCAATTTTCCTATATGTGTCGAGCATTAGCAACTAGTATGTGATGAGTAACACAGAATCAACATATGAGTTTCTGCCTTCACAAGCTCAAATGTAAACCATTTTTAGAGCCAACATAGGATGAATCTCGAAGGATCATGAAGATAAGAATGAATCTTTTACATTACCTATGTAATCAGCATGCAACCAATAAGAAAAATGGAAAAGGCATGCGACCAATAGGAAAAGTGCAATAGTTGAGTGAAAAATGAAGACTTAATGTGGATCATAGATTCATACCTAACCCTAAGTCTTTAAAATCTTTAAAAGGAGGATGAAACCCCATTGTATGCATGAATGAGAAAAGTGTATTGGTAAACTATAGCAAAATTTAGAGGGGAGCTTAAAAGACTTAGTAAAGAATAGTGTAGCATAGCAAAATCCAGTTGTTGAAGAACAAAGTATCAGAATCTAGTAGAGTGACATATCAAATCAAGCAAGGATTAGATCAGCAAGCGTAGAACAAGGATCTAGAATCAGCAATTGAAGATTGCAAAGCTATCAAGTCAAAGGCATTCTAATACTTTCTAGCAATTGTATTAGGTATGGAAATCCTATGGACTGAGGTTGACCTAGCAGCCATTTGTAAATCCTCTAAAAGGGTGGCATTCCAAGTGAATGCACTAAAGTGAGTGTGCTGTAAGGGGGAGTTTGTGGTGCCAAGATCCTAGGTTGTCCGCTCTGGATAAGCATGACTGAACTTCGGTTCAAGTAGGAATTCAGTGGATACAGTCCTAAAAGCCTAGGTTGTGGTGTGTTTGTTAACTTTTACAACAGCTATTCTTGTCTTAATGTGTCTTGCGTGTGTGTAAAACATAATCAAGATAAAAGCCAAACTATTAATTTTACACCTTGGATATCATTTGAACTTGTCAAAACATCACACATTGCCAAAACATTTCAACCTTATCAAACTTTGCAAACATTGATTCAACACACTCGAACCTTGGAAAACATGTTGACTTGTGCTCCTAAATGTGCTTGGCAAAACATAGATCTCACACTTGCATGGATTTCACTTGCATTCACCCTAGTCCAGGCTTCATTCTTACATCATATAGACTTCATATTGCACCTTTTAGTCTTCATTAATTTTCATATTGCATCCATTTAGGTTCAGTTTTACTTTCCTTAGTTTTTGCATTCTCATCTCAGAATCAGCACTTTGCATTCACCACCTTGCATCTTTACATACCTATTCATCATCTTGACCACTTTATCCATCATTCTGGGTGTCCTAATCATCATTTTGAGCATCCAAACTGGCCCTAACACTATTGTCTACCATTTACCTCTCTGTGACATCCCGCTTAGCATCACCATCATTTTGAGTCCTCAAAACGTCATTTTGAACCCCCAAAACCTTTGAATTTAGTCAAAAATCTAAACAAAGTATGAGTCTTAGAGTATCTCCTAGTGTTGATGGATAATGGATCTTGACTAGTCTTTTTATCTTTTCTTATCATTTTCTTGGGTCAAAATCTGTCTATGGCTTGATAGATTTGACCTTGTCATCTTTTATCAATTTGGTCTTTTCATCTTTTATCAGTTTTTGGTCAAGATCCAAAGTCCTTTATCACAGGGTTAAACTCCTAGACAAAATACTTTCTAAAAGATTTTACCTAAGTTCAAAACTTTCCATATACCCTTTTCATAGCATGATCATATCCCTAGCATCCCCAAATGTCATTTTGACTTACCCTAGTGGTATATTCCCTTCATATTCCATTGATCAAAATCCTTAGCATCATTTTCACTACCAAACCCTATCAAATTGTCCATCAACCAAATTACCTTCTTGAGCAGTTACCCTCATTTTGCATGTCCCAAACATCATTATGAACCCTAGAACATCATCCTTTGCATAATATACCTTGCATACATCAACCTTTAGCATCCTTAACAAGTCCAAAACATAATCCTAATTGTCATTTTGCATACCTTAGAGTCATTTTTATCCCCTCTAGTCAAACCTCAAAACATCACCTTGCATTTTGCATTTGCATAATATCCCTAGGACATTTGCACTTTGCACATCAAAACCATAATTCATCTAGCATTTCCTCACATTTCATAACATTCCTAAACAATTAAAAATCCCAAAAACACTCATATCTTGCATACCCACCAATCTTTGCACTCTTCGGTATCATGCCAGCACTTACTAGGAGACAAGCAGCTCAGAGACCCGAGGAACTCTATCAACCTTTGTTTTCTGAGGTACAAGTACAACCAAAACCTCACCCAAGACAAAGAAAGAGCAAGAAAATCCAACAAACCTTTGACAAAGACCAAATCGAAGCATCACAACCATTACTAGCAGACCCCTTGAACATGTATCCACAAGATCCTCAAGCTATGGCACAACAAACCTTGAATAATACACCTATCATGAGATTTCATCCAAACACTTCCCCCACACATGGGATGGTTCAATGGAGTCCTGACTTTGAACCTATATTTGTGCCAATGCCACTAGGAGAAGGAAGTGTGCCAACCTCACCTGAAGATGAACAATCACAATCATTTGAATTCAGCCAACCTAACACATCAAACATACAACAAGGTATTGTACACCTAAGTGATGACTCTGACACTGATTATGGCATCACTAATGAGGAAATGGCTAGGGCATGTCAAGACAAAAGTTTTCGCAAGAACTTCAAATGTTTGGTAGCTCAAGAAATTGTCAAATTTAATCCAAACTTGGAAGGTCCTAGGTCCAAAAATCAAACCAACACAATAATTGAAAACATCCAACCCATGGTGAATTTGGACTTAGATAAGGGAAAACAACCTTTGGAGTTTTCAAACACAATAATGGCACCTATAAGGTCCCATCAAGAACCAACAATTGAAATCCTCCAAAGTACATTTGAACACATCAATGTTAACCCCTTGTTTGATGAAATACCACCAATCCCTAAACACCCCAAAAGGACATTAAGACTTGATTTTAGTCACATGATGCAACAACAAGATGCACCTAAAGGGACCCATGCTCTAGGGATGCCAGACATACCTTCGTTGGAAGCAAATCAACAAAGTTCACCTTTGCTCCTAACTTTACCCAGTGCTACGACATCAAACACTGTGGAGCCTCTCATAAATACAACATATGAAACATCAAGTGCAACCATCCCTATGGACACACAAAGGAAAATTCTTATTGACATTACACCCATTCCCAATAGAAATGTATCACATAGTCAAGTCAATATGATGTCGCAAGCAGGAACATCTAAAACACAAAGGTACCAAAACAACAATACAAACATAACGTTCAATTCTCAAGGACTTAGTCAACCCCCATGACAACAAAAACCTACAATGGTTCAAGGACTCAACACTTCCAAGGCACAACCAAGTATACATCCACTTAACACACATACCACATATCAACACCAACATCAACCACAACAACAAAAACATCAAGTGGAGCAAACATCCAACATTCTTAATACGCAGTCCCATGTGAACTTACTTGACTTACACACAATTTATCAACAACAATTTCAACAACAACAAACCATGTTTTCTAAACAACAAGAGCAACTCAAGCAGCAGTTGGAATACCAAAGATGCCTTGAGAAACAAATCGCATACCAACAACATTTGTTACAACAACAACATGTGCCACAACAACCTCAACAAATACCTCTACAACAACAACCACAACACACGGCACAACAACAACACATGGTGCAACAATCACAGTCAATCCCACAACAAGTGCCACATCAAATACCGTAACAAGTTCCCCAACAACAGGGACCTTTTTGTCTTCGAGGTGCCAACTTACCTCCACCACCCAGTGACACTTCATCAGACTCATCAGACACAAAAATGTCAGAATCAAGTAGACATAGTTCCCACCACAGCAAACGGTCTACTCACAGACACAAAAGACTTGAAGGAAAGACTATCATGCAAAACCCCAATGAAAAACTATTACAACAATTCAAACAGCTTTCCAAACAAGTCGATGCATTGGGAGTCCAAAAGAAACAAGCTCTATATACGGAAAGGGACCTACGTCCTAACGCATTCAATAAAAGTTTGTATATGCCTCCATTCCCAAAACACTTTGAAGCTCCAAGGTTTGAAAAATACCGAGGAAAAGGAAACCCTATTGACCACATCTGAGAATTTTGTGCTTCATGTACTGAACTTAGTGATGAGCCCACTTACCTTATGAGATTGTTCCCTCATTCTTTAGGTGGGCCCGCACTTGAATGGTACTCCAAACTTCTTGGTAATATCAAATCTTGGTCAGAACTAGCAAACAAGTTTATCTCCCACTTTACCTTTAACATTACAAATGAGGTGACACTTTCTAATTTGTGCTCAACTAAACAGAAGACAGGAGAATCAGTCATCACATTCTTACTGCGTTGGAGAAGCTTAGTTAGTCAATTCTCACTAGACATTCCTGAAGAACAACAAGTAAACTTGTGCATTGAAAACTTAGTCCCAGACTTAATGTATGAACTCAAAATCAAGAGTCCAAGCACCATTTCTAAACTAATGAAAAAAGGGGCTAGTATTGAAGATGCTCTTATCCGTAAGGGAGTCCTCAAGATAAACAAAGAAAACACAAACACCAACTCATCTAATGACAAGGCAAAATTTTTCTCCAAAAATAAGAATGTGACTAATGACGGTATTGTGGATGCTCACACAATTAGCACAACACAACCTCAATTGACTTTGAAAGGTGTAAACCCTACAAATTCACAAACCTCTAATCAAACATCAGCTGCACAACAGAAAACTGAGACTCCTGCGCAAGATAAACCTCAAAGACATCCTAGAACCAAAGACAGGAAATTCACACCATTGGGGATACCACTTGAGACTGTATTACAATAGTTACTGAGTAATAACTTCCTGCAATTACCCCCAATCAAAGATGAACCATTGACTAAAGCTGATTGGTTGGATGACAAAAAGTATTGTGATTACCATCGCACCAAAGGACACAAAACTTCATCATGCTTCCAACTGAAACATGCAATACAATACCTTATTGATGATGGTGTCATCATAGTTGATCCATCACTGTTAGCATCCAACTTTGATCACACTATTTTCAAAGATCCTTTGGTTAATCATGACAAAGAGAAACCCTCTAGTTCAAACTCAAACTCACAAGGTAATGTGAATTACACACACACCGGCTATGACTACACCATCAATTGCTTTAATGAGTCTGACTTTCGCATATCCACATTTACATTGAAGGCTGAAGACCCTCGTTGTGCTATCACCACATGTCATAGCAAGATCACCCTACCTAGAGCCCCATCTAGACGTAATGCTTCTACTAGACCTACACCCCCAAGTAGACCCGCTGCTCCTACTTCATCTGATTATAGGCTTGTTGAACAACTCAAAAAAACCCCTGCACAAATATCCATTTTGGACCTACTACGTGCATCTCCCCAACACCAGAAGATCTTGGAGCAAGCCCTTAAAGATTCAATAGTCCCAGATAACATGGATGTTACCCAGTTCCAAGCCATGGTTGGGAACCTATCTGCGTCACAACATATCACTTTTTCACCCTGAGATATTCCTAAGGACAAACCTAACCATAATGATCCCCTTTATCTTGAAGTCTTCATCCATAATGCCAAAGTCAGACGTGTCTTAATAGATGGAGGAGCAGGATTGAACATATGTACTCTTAAGGTTGTCAAAAATTTGGGTTATTCTGAAGATGATGTGGATCCCTCTCAAAGAATCACAATAAAAGCTTATGATGATGGTGAACGCTATTCCAAGGGCATCATCACATTACCTGTCAGAGTTGGTCCAGCTACTGAAGACACATTGTTCCATGTCCTAGACATCGAAATGAATTGCTACATTATACTAGGACACCCTTGGCTTCATGCTATGAAAGCAGTCCCTTCTACATATCATCAATGTTTGAATTTTTCCTATCACAACATAGAGGTTACCATCCTTGGTGATCCAGATCCTTTCTAGTTTTGTGCTAATCTAAGAGATGCTACTGCATTCCAAATCCCAACAAATAATGAAGCACAACCCACAAATTCCTCTAAGTATGTGGATGTTGATATATTGCTCAGTAAAGCCAAGGAAAAGATGAAGATTGAAGACAATGGGTGTGGAGAGTACTTTATCTCTCAAGTCTCTCACATTAGGGAGTCACCACTTTCTCCCATCAACACAAAGAATGATACTTCTATCAATGAGAATACATCTGTATGTATTGAGAAAGCAAAAGCAAAATGAGAACCCACTTTGATATCTCCTAGCAAGTATGGACTTGGGTTTACCATCATGTAGAAACAAGGCTATGATGGCTATAATGGTCTTGGATCTCAGAAACAATGAATCATTGAACCTATCACTACAGAAGGACAACCTCCTAGTTTGGGGCTCAGATTTAAACCATTACGAATAGGTCCTCCTAGTACCATAGTACCTACATGTAAGACTATGGATGTTTCGAATGATGAAAAGGCATCTGAGGATATCCCACTTGAAACCAACAATCCCCTAGCCTTTGAGCATAACCCCAATGACCCAGTTGAATCAATTACCCATATATCTACCTTCAACCAAAGCCCATTCTGTAGACACCTAAATTTGATTACACCGCTTTAGTAATCCTATTTAGTTATCTGTAAAGGCATCATTAATTAAATTTTTATTTAATTAATCCTTTGCCATCCCTAGCTGATTAATTTAATTAATCATCTATAGTCCTAATTGATAAATCAAATAACCTATTATTTATCAATTAAATCCTATTCTTCTATCTAATTCCAAAAATCCTCATTTATTAAATAAATCTATTTGATAAATAAAATCTTCAAATCTAAAAACCCCTAACTTATCCCTAATCCTCCATTTTAGCCTAATCCACCCCATCCACCCATACTAACCTAGCTTAGCCACTAACTCACCCACCTTCATTAATGCCATCCACTTGCACATCTCTAACATCTCTAATCTAATCCTAAACTCAAGCCTAATCCACCCCCTAATGTTGTCACATTCCTTAAACAAGTTTAAGACTTTCCTAATCCAAACCAAAGTCTCCCCTCAAAAATCCCAACCACCAAGTCATGAGTGCTCTTACAAACCATAAAAGACTCTTACAAGCCCACTCATGACTCTTACATCCATCTTCCACACTCTTCCCTCTTCCACACGCATTCCTCTTACATCCCTCTTACATAATCAACCCCACTCATCATGCCTTTAACCAACCCCTTACCCTACCCTCTCACACTCATCCTCCTTGTGACAAGTGTCACCTTCCCATTGGTGCTAAACAAGCACAATCCATGTGCTCTCCTTTGAGTGCATCCTAGCCCTCCTTAAGCCTTCATCCATCCTTGCATCTAAGCCCTCCATCCCTCTACCCCTTAGCCTATAAATTGAATCCCATCCCAAGCCATTTCATCAACAATCTTTGAGAAAAAGTTGCCATGCCCTTTTGAGAGCCAAAAGCCATACCCATACCCTTATAATGCCAAATTAAGAGCTCACAAAGCTACCAATTTTCTATTATCCATCTCCACCATTTGAAGCAACTTTGAGCATTTGAGCATACATCCCCAATCTACACATAGACACATCTCAAAAACAAGAGAACAAATCTCATTGAGAGAGCCTATCCATGGCTCACATTCTCATTTGAGTTTGTCTTCTCTTTGTCTCTCTTATATGTTATGTTAGTTTAATGTGTAAATGCTTTCATTAGATTAGTATTTCTAGCACATTAGATTAGTGTGTACACATTCAACACTGATGATGACATCTCCTCAAGTTATCCTGAACCTTTGGATTGGGACCAATGTGGACCACCAATTTTTGATCAATTCGATGATAATGACACTCTCATAATAGACTTTGAAGGAATTATGATTGAAGATCATAAAGAAGCAGTTTCTCCTAAAGAGAACACATTGGCATATTTTGGTGAGCCTACTCCACTTTCTAGCTACAAAGCAAAAAGAGAAAGAAATAACAAGCATAGGTCTCTTGGTGAAAATCGAAAGGCACCATTAGACCATAAAAAATGAAAAGCTAAGAAGCTTCCAAGAATACAAAATGAAAAATATGATGCCACAAATATTAGTGTTCCAGTGTTCAACATGCCACAAAGTCTTTTGGAGCTCTCTCAATCAGCGTTCATGCGGAAGGTCATTGGTCTCAACCCTCCCAACTCTCCCTTATATCCCTTTGTTTATCCCCAAATCCAACTACCTACTTTGTCCAATAGCCAAAATCAATCCTTTATCCAACAAGCCTTTGCCTATGTCATCATCAGTGACATCCCACATGACATTTCTATTGACCCATTTATCCTTAGATTCCTTGATTCACAAGAGATAGACATTGTCTTACATACGGTACATGATGGTATCTCTCGAGGCCTTTCTAGTGGTTTGATTTTAGCTACAGACTCAGAACAAATCCTATGTGGTTATGGTCAGTCATGGATTCAGAGCTCATTAGCTAGCAGCACCAACAACAGATATCTTCTTAGCATTTGTCAGTGACATTCTTGATTCCATCTAAAAGTCCTGAAAAAATACCAAAAAAATAGTAAAAAGTCATGAAAAAAGCAAAAAAAAAAAAATTTGCAAAAATTGCACCCATATTGTTGGGTGATGCGACGCGCTCCCCTGCCCACAGGTGGTTAATTATGTGGTGTTCCATGTTCACTAACAGTTATGGCTTTTGGTGTAACGGCAAATGGGCCCAACAATTGGTATCAGAGCTTGGTTTTGGCTTGGTCATGGGTTCAAATCTCCCCGGTGCCATCCCGACCCGCGTAAGCACCTGGTATGCACATCGAGGGGGAGATTGTTGGGTGATGTGACGCGCTCCCCTGCCCATAGGTGGTTAATTATGTGGTGTTCCATGTTCACTAACAGTCATGGCTTTTGGTATAACGGCAAATGGGCCCAACACATATATATCATCCCTACTGGGGCATGTTGTAGCTTTCTCATCAGTTATTCTTTGATACAACGCTCTAAATCACATTGTATCAAAGAGGGGCAAAATGTAGACGCTCAAAAATGGTTTGCATCTATGAATTCATCACTTCTTCATACTAATTTGTCCCATTTTCTCATTCTACTAACTTCGATCTTTTGGCCAGATTGACCATATTTTGTCATTTGTATCCCCTTTCACATCAATTTCATATCAACTCAGAATCATATCAAATCAACTCGAAATTGGTCCTAATTAACCTGAAACGTATCAAACATCTCAAATCAATCATCATTTATCTGCTGCTAGGCATTGTTGTGGCTTTTAGTGCCTTGGAAACCTATCAATCTTATCAATCTTATCAATTTGACCTTAGTACTGTCATGGCTCTCAGTACTAGGTAAAAATATCATTCATGTCATTCAATCTTTGACATTGTTGAGGCTTTCAATGTCAGATCATGGCATCATCAACCATTTTAATAATATTGACAGTGTCTGTCAGTGTTATTATGATCAAAACTTATCAATCAATTTCAATACTGTAGCATTTACAATGTCAGTTAAATGTTACATATCAATTAATTCATGTCATGTGTCCTTGGCATGTTATCAATTTCAATCTATCAATTAATTTGACCATAGCTTTGGTCTACCTTTTCATCATCTTATTCGATATCCATCATCATCACATTTTCATCAAAGGATACAGTCGCATTCATTTAATCAATTTGGCCAATCATCTACTAATTTCCTCTATAGGATTAAATAACCCATAATTTAATCCTATTCTTTCTAATTATTCTTCCTAATTATCATCCTCAATTAATTAGTTTTATTCA
Source organism: Cupressus sempervirens (assembly GCA_028749045.1). Classification (NCBI taxonomy): domain Eukaryota; kingdom Viridiplantae; phylum Streptophyta; class Pinopsida; order Cupressales; family Cupressaceae; genus Cupressus; species Cupressus sempervirens. The sequence continues at coordinate 20,281,319 of CM053792.1, read as the reverse complement.
TTAATTGACTCATTATCTGCAAACCATGGAAATTCTTAATTTCCTAAGTTCTGTTTTTCATCATTAAATCCATTTTCTACTAATTCTTATTTTGTGGAATAAGAGGATTTTTAATTCAAATATTCCATAAAATATTCCATCATCATGACACTTGGATGTGACACCTCGTGGATTCTCCTTTGACACTTGGCTAAGATTTGTCATAATTAAATATTCTTATCTCTTACGCATGTCCCTATTTGGCTTATTCATCGTAGATTCATGGCTTTAAGTGGGTTGAGGAATCTTATGACGCGTCATAGATTCTCTTCCAAATTTGACTCTCGTGTGTCATAGAATCTTACTTTTGGCATATTTTGTCATATGCGTCATAAGAATTATTATTACCTCTTATGCATGTCCCTATTTGGCTTATTCATCATAGATTCTTGACTTTAAGTGGGTTGAGGAATCTTATGATGGGTCATAGATTCTCTTCCAAATTTGACTTGCATGTGTCATAGAATCTTATTTTTGGCATATTCTGTCATATGCGTCATAGGAATCTCTTGCCACATCGCATGTCTGTGGGTGACAAATCCAATGCTCTCATCCTCCATGTCAATTATAAATTGGACACTCTTCCTCTCATTTTGGGGGGTCCTTGGGTCCTTGAATCATGGAATGTTGAAATCTGGAGTCTCTTGGAGGAGAATGCTTAAGTCTTGAGTCCTTGAATCTTTGAGTTTTGGAGTCTCTACTTCTTTGCATGTTGCATCCTTGCTATCACATAAAATCACACTTCAAGTATTCTCATGGCATTATCTACATCATAGACTTTGCTTCAATCTTGTGTGCACTATAGGCAAATTGGAGCTACAATCATTGGAGAAGAAAGAAGAACATAGGAGCTACAAACAAAAAAGGGGGTTTCTATTGCTTTCTAAATTAGTTTGGCTTTCATGGTAGACTAGTGGGTGCTAATACATGTTGATTGAGTTTGTGATTTTCTCATAGTGTGTTATGCTTTTAGCCCGTTTTTCTGGTCCTACAAAATCAAAGCCTATGTGGACACCAAATCAGCCAGTAGGAGCAAATAATGGATATCACTACAATTGGGACTACAACACCAGATATAGTTGTCATTATTGTCAGGAATATGGACACATTCCTGAAAATTGCATAAGGACACATTTTAGAGGAAACTATAGCAAATGGTTGAGCCAAATCACATTTATTAGTTGCTTGAAGAATGGTCATATCAGCAGGAATTGCCCAACAAGGTCAAAGGCACCCAACTCAAAGAATGAAAAAGGTAAAGAGAAGGTAGATGTTGAACACATCAAAGGAGAAATGAACAAGACATGGAAGAAGAAAGATGGGAGTAGCACATAAAATGAAGGGATCACTTCACCTAATAGGGAAAGTGATCACACTTCATCAAACTAAGCAAAGAAAAGGCATGAGGAATTGATTTACAAAGCTTTATCATACATCAATTCCTAGACAAACAAGAATTGAAAAGAAGAGATCAGCATGAACAAAGATGCAAAGTTGAAAATTCAAGATTTCACAAGTATTTTCGAGTTGCCCTTAGATGCCAAGTAAAATCTAGTACATGTCGAGTTGATTGTCAAAAATAATGGGAGCCAAATGATTAGTAGGAGTTGAGTTGGTAGAGGAAGCCGAGTGAAGAAGGAACCTTAGTTGAAGCCAAGTAGGTAATACACCTGTGGAAGTCGAGTGTTGAAAAGGCAATGGAAGCTAAGTAATTTAGAATCCTTCAAAAGCTGAGTAGATAGTTGTATCCACACTAAGCATTAAATGCAGCTAAAATAGGGTATATCATCATGTTTTTAATCATTTTTCTTCATTGAGAACATAGAGAAAAGATAAGAAAGAGCACGAAGTGAATCCAAAGTAGAGAATCCAGTATATAAGAAGATTTCAACAGCATTCAAACACAATTCCATTGATTTTAAGGTATTTATGACTATGCCAAGCTACATAGTTTCATGTTTTCTTTGTGTTGAAACCCTAGATTGTGAAAAATAGCATCTAGTTCTAGAAAAGCTCAGGAGAAGGAATCATTTGAAGTTCAATTAGTATCCAAAGAGGTTAGACAACTCAATTTTTTTCCAATCCTAGAGGTTGCATACAAGAACAACCCAGCTGGAGCCCTTTCCATCATACCCCCAAAGGTTGTAATGGTTCAAGACATAAGGAAATGTTATAACTGTAAGATACAAGCCATAGGTGATATGGAAATGAGGGAGGTATATGAGAAATTATGTGATAATGAAGTATTGAAAGAAGAGTACAAAATTGTTAAGAGGAAGGGTTTAATGTGTGCCCTAGAATTCCCTACAATGTTCAAGATAGAATTCCCTACAGTGATTCTAAGGAGGTAATTGAAAAAAATACGAGTGCAAAATGGAATAAGGGAGGGATGACTATTGACACTATCCAAGACCCTATAGTTGACTTTGCTGTTAGGGTCATAGCACACAAATTCTACCAATCCAACAGACTCAATAGTGTGCCTTGTATTGCAGTAGATGTAGGATACAAACTAGTGAAGAAAGATCATACATATGATCTTGCAGAGCTGCAACTACAACAAATCAATGAAAATGTAGCAACCATCAAGAGAACAAAGGGAGCCTAATGCAAATTTGGTGCCATTTTGATATGTATTTTCTTTTATGTTCAAAATGAATTCCCTTCTTTTGGCAAAATTGCATGGAGAAATGATAGGTCAATGAAACATAGAGTAGATGAGAGCTAATTTTGAGACCTTGATGACTAGTTATTTTGAGGAATTTAAGAAGTCAATGAAGCAAAGGCTCAAAATTCCAATTTCCTTGGTAGAGAAACATATAAATGAAGTATGCTTTCTGGTACATATAAACTATACATACATACAAGTGGCCATACCAAGAGTTAGATGGTTGAGACTTCTTGGGTATGAAATAAACATAGATGAAGCATCAACAGCAATAACTACACTACCTATAGAGGAAATAGATAATGATGCACCACATTTTGGAACCTATGATATGGTGAGATCCAAAGTGGATATGGAGTTGAAGACTACCTCCACTTTGAAGTAGAAAGACAAGCTTGTAAAGAAGCTAAAAGCCAAATTTGGGGAAGGCACTGCAGAGGAAGCAAAAGAAGAAGGTGGGTGATGAAGAAGAGCAAGATCAAGGGCCACTTGCCTTAACCCAAGGAATGGGGGAGGATGTAGATGAAGAGGATGATGTCAAGTAGGAAGCACCAAACCCTGAGTCAAAGAAGAGGAAACCTCAAAAATAGCCAACTACACAGCCCAAGCAAAAGAAGAAGGCCACAAAGCCAAGTCCATCCAAGCCAACCATAAGAGCTAACACCAAGGCTACAACTAAAGTAGAAAAAGAACAGGAGAAGAAAAAGGCAACAAAACAAGGAGGACCTATAGAACCAAAGAAGAGAAGAAAGTATGTTGCACCTTCTGAATTAGATGAGGAAATAATAGAGTTTGATGAAGAACTTTTTAGATTGGTAAGATGTTCTACCACATCTAAATTGGAAAATATTTGCAATAATGTTCGAGATAATGCAGATTTATCTAGTCTAAAGACCATAGATTTTAGTATATTGTTAAAGGAACAATAGAACATAGTGGAAGAATCTATCTACACTATGATGGCTAAGTTCAAGACCACCCCACTTGAACTAGATAATTCAATGCCTAAGGAGCTAAGCTCATTAGTTGAGAATAAGTGGCATTACTATCTTAAAATGGAGAAAGAAATAAGAGAGTCTACATTGGCTCATATAATGCCAAACCTTACTAAATGTCAAATAACAAAGGATAATAAGAAGCATGGGAGCAAATTTGCACCCAAATATAGAGCCTTTAAAATTTTACAAAACCAAATAGAAGATGTTGTCCAAAAGTCCACACAAATGTGGAAATTAATATACGGTCTAACAGCTATAAAAGAAGGGTAGGAAGACCCATTTGAGGGTAGAAATGATGAAGAAGAAGAAGAGAATAAGAAAGAAGAAGAAAGAGAGCAAGAAAATGATGAAGGAGAAAAAGAGACAGAAAAAGAGATAGTGGAGAGAACACATGGTGAAGAGGCAACAATTGAGGAATAGAAAATAGAACAGAGTGTCCAAGACACCCAACTACCACCACCAAGTCCTCCACACAAAACACTTGTAGAAATAGTAACTGTACAAGATGTTCCTGACACATCAAGTCAAGACATCAATCCTTTAACTACAGAGGATCTTAAAAAGAGCCTTCACCAATCTACATTACAAGCAACACTTTGTACAGATCCAATTTTGGTGAGTTGCAAAGAGCTGTAGCATAGATAACAAGGGAGAAAGAAAGCACACAAGACCAATCTACACAACCTCCCATAGCTATAGTAGATCAACCCAAAGAGAAAGAAGAACAAAACAAAATTGCTAAGGTTGATTCTACAATAAAAGTAACAACAACTACCGAGGAGCAAGCAAAGGAACAAATAGGGCAAGATGTTCCTACTGCACAAATTCGAGGTGCACCTCCATAAATTATCATCATTGGTCAAGGCAATAGATAAGAGGAGAAAGAAGTAGAGAAAACCCCTAAGGAATAGGAGGCAATACAAACATTGGTAAACTTGCCTACCTCGAGGACTCCAAATAAGAAGTCCAGCACTGATGCAGTCCCATTGCAAATTTCAGCACCAAGCTCGAGCACTACCAAGGTTGCAAGGGTACTTCACTATGGAGACCCTGCATTTGATGAAGAAATAGTCATACCCAATTATGACTAAAGAACCATGAACTTGTAGCAGATAAATAAAGTGCAAGAGGCACTAGAGAGGAGGAAGAGACAAGAGATACTCAGAAATGAGTATAGGCAGAAGTAAGCACTAGTAGAAATTAAAGAAATATTTATTGATGCATTTAGCTTGCAAGTACTTGATGAATCCTAGCCCATCATGGAGCAACTGTCCAACATTGTGGACAAGGTACAAAATAAGGACCTAGAAACTAATGTCAAATTATTAGAATGGTCAGAAAAGAAGTTTTAGATGAAAGTAAATGAGAAAATATCAAGTGAAATAGCACTTTCACAAGTTGAATTGGCAAAGAAGATTGAAGAAGTGAAGAAAGTACTTGAGAATGTATTCTCATTATACACCAAGTTTTTTGATTCCTCATATTTCACATAGGAAACAAGCCAAAGGATATTGAACTTGGAGCAAAATCTAAAGATTTCTAGCACTCAGCTACCAAAAGATCTAGCTCAATGTGAGAAGCATTTTACAACTACACTTCACACACAGAAAGAGTTAGTTGTATGGACAAAAGAAGAGGCCAACATTAAGGCCAAATTAATGCAAATTCAATGTTCCATTACCCCAAATTTGGAAGTACTCCATAAGGAACAAGCCTGTGTAGAGAATGTTCTAAAGAAAGATCCTAATCTTTATACTTTAGAAGGCCTTGTTCATCTTGCAGTAGAGACAGCCATCCAGCACAAGTCATTGGAAATAGACTTGAACAATTGGGATGCTTCTCTCAAGATGATTATGAAGGTAAATAAAACATTTTTGGCAAAGTATTTTATTCACCCTTAGGACCCTTTGACATAAGTGTCAAAAGGGGGGGAGAAATAATTAAAGGGGGAGAGATAATAAAGGGGAGATATAATGTTTTAGAGGAGATATTCAAATTTTGAGCATGTAATACAGAGTATAGGAAACCAAAATAGGGTACAAATAGATAGAGAGTATAAATAAGGCAAAGAGTATCAGATATATCAACATCGGATAAATTCAGCACAAGTATTTTGGTTACAAGAATGGAGATGGCACATCAGCTCAGAAGGAGTTACAAAATTTTGAGGTATACAAAATTTTGAACAATTTTTTGAAGTCTTGTACATATGCCGAACAGAATATGTAGTATACTCATAGAGATTAGATTCACAATGTTTAAGTTAAGTGTTTTTGTCACTCATGTCAAAGGGGGATATTGTTAGTCTCAAAATTATTTTGACATTTGAGTGTCAACACACTTAAAAAATTCTCAAAGACAATGCCGAGTATAATATAGAAGCCAAGCTACAATGTATGCCAAGCTAGAAAATTCAATAGGTGCCGAGTGAACTTCAGGTGCTAAGCAAAGTTCAAGTGCCAAGCAAAATATAGTTGCTGAGTCATTATAGATGCCAAGTGAAATAGAATTACTATAGGATTCAAGTGAGCCAGTTTTCCTATATGTGTCGAGCATCAGCAACTAGTATGTTTCGAGTAACACAGAATTAGCATATGAGTTTGTGCCTTCACAAACTCAGATGTAAACCATTTTTGGAGACGATATAGGATGAATCTCAAAGGATCATGAAAATAAGAATGAATATTTTACATTACCTATGTAATCAGCATGCAACCAATAAGAAAAATGGAGAAGGCATGCAACCAATAGGAGAAGTGCAAGAGTTGAGTGGGAAATGAAGATTTAATGTGGATCATAGATTCATACCTAACCCTAAGTCTTCAAAATCTTTAAAAGGAGGATGAAACCCCATTGTATGCATGAATGAGAGAAGTGTATGGGTAAACTATAGAAAAATTCAGAGGCGAGTTTAAAAGACTTAGTAAAGAATGGTGTAGCATAGCAAAATCTAGTTGTTGAAGAACAAAGTATCAGAATCTAGTAGAGTGACATATCAGATCAAGCAAGGATTAGATCAGCAAGAGTAGAACAAGGATCTGGAACCAGAAATTGAAGATTGCAAAGCTATCAAGTCAAAGGCATTCTAATACTTTCTAGCAATTGTATTAGGTATGGAAATCCTATGGACTTAGGTTGGCCTAGCAGCTATTTGTAAATCCTTTAACAAGGTGGCATTCCAAGTGAATGTACTAAAGTCCTTTAACCAGGCCTACTTTTAGTAGGGTAGTAAAATCCTTTAGCCAGGTCACTTTTAATAGGGTGTAAAGTCTTTAACAGGATAGGCCTTTCACAGGGCAGACCATTGGAAGTGGTCAAACATTGTAACCTTGAATAGTTACACATTGTTGTAGTGATATTTTGTGGGTGTCATCCCCACCCCAGTTTTACCTTCTCATTTTGGAGGGTTTTTGGGTTACCAAATTTGTGTGTTATTTGTTTTTATGCATGTCTTCACTTTCATGTTTGTTATTTAAATTAGATGCATGTAAAAATGGTTTCAAATTTTGAAAAGGTGTAAAAATTAGTTACTTTTGATCACCCCTGCCCCCCCCCCCCACCTCTCAGAAGAAAATCTTCCCACTTGTTATTTCCAATAGGTTTAAGGAAGTCAAGGCTTAAAGGGTGAATAAGCAATCAGAGATGAAGGGGAATGAATTCCAAAAGGAATGAAGAGCTAAACAAGAAATCTATAATCTGCAAGTGAGCTTTTTTGTTATCAGATCTATTAGTAAATAGTTTTTGCCCTTCAAAAAGAATTACAAAACATGACTCATTACACCCGACAAGAAGGACAAAATAGTACTACTAATTGGATCAATTATCATTGATTGATAACTATCCTCTAAATTAAGAGGTACAACTCCCTCGTAAAAGATATTCAATGAATGTGATACCTAGTTGTGTCTTTAACCTAAAGACACAAAAGGATTTCTAACACCTGCCCATCAACATGAGGTGAATGTGATTACCAGATCTATGAATAAAGAAGGAAGACAAATAAATAACCCTATGATTGCTTATTCAACTTCTCACATTACATTAGAGAAGAGTTAAGAGGGGTTACAAATATCATTATGCAAAAATGTGAGTACATCAACCATAAGATTACATACACCACAAATCTAGTGCAATAAACATGACTGTCTTTAAAATAGGAAATAAGAGACCATAAGATCTTTTAAACCAAAAATACGAGTGTGCAGACCATAGGATCAAACACACACACATATCCTCTTTATTTTAGAACATAATAGAATAACAATAGAATTATTCCATCCCTTCATTACAACCAGACTGCAAAACAAATCTTTCTCCCCTTATTACAAAATAAAAATCTCTTCTCCCTAAAGTAGCCATAGAACTTGTAGATCAAAAAAGAAGAACCCCATTACAATAAAACCTCCTCTTTTTAAAGATTTCAACCCAGTCGTTGCTAACTTCCCTAACTTCCTTTTATTTAAAACTCTTCCCCAATAGTTTCTTCCTGTACAATTTTTTCACAAATGCCTCAGGTTACAATAATAATTAATTCTTTAAAAGAATTAATTATTTTAAATTCTTCCTTCACTTCATCTTACCCCCCATTAATTAACCAAATTTACAACTCTTCTAATTATAATAATAATTAATCTTTATAAAACTAATTATGTGAGATATTTGTTTGGATTAATTTAATATTTAATTATTTTGCATTTGAGTATTTTAATATTTAATTTTCTTTCAAAAATTAAATATTATATAATGCAAAATAATTTATTAATAATCTCTAAGAGCTTTCCTTTTATACTTTCTCACATAATTGAATGGGAGGGAAAAATTTTAGGGTTTTGAAACCTTAGGTAACATTGGCTCTCTTTGGGGGTTGCATTCTGTGCAAGGATGCAGAGAACTCTAGAATCTTTGGCTGTTGTAATCCAGTGCTTTATCCATTGGGTGTAGAGTCATCATTCCATTGTTTCTATGTTTGTGATAAGAAATATTAGGGCAATTCTGAGTGGTATCCATTATTTTCACAATCTTCTTATTGCAAGGTTGATTCTTTGAGTTGGTGGTGCACAGCCATGTGCATTGGGGTTATTCTTCTGACATTCGGCATCTCCTCATGAACTCAAAGTTGAAGTGGTTGCAAAGTCACAACTTCAACTTCAGGTGTCCCCATAACAACACTAAAATGCACTCCAACTATCAGATGTGTGTTTGAGTGTTTGTCCTCCCAAACTGAAAGGCCCAGCACTAGAAAATGGATTAGTATCATCAAAAGTAAAGCCTCTATTATGACTTGCATCACTAGTGGTACTCATAGAATCAAATCTGGCAAAACTACCATGAGAACCAAAGAGGCCACTATCACATGCACTAAAAGAATCAAATTTTGAAAAACTATCAAAGTGTAAACTATGATTATCCACTGATCCCACATTAGAAAGCCTTCTAGGTGAACTAGTATTAAACAAAGGAGTGCTCAAAATAGAAATAAATGAAAACATAAGTTTTTCCTTCATGATCAATGGATCAAATATGTCATAGTTCTCATTGCTAGCATCCTCATTATTTACACTATGAGGATTGGGAATTCTTAGAGTTGACACAAATGGATCTCCAAAGTCAAACGTAGGCTTGTCTTGTTGTTTTTCATTGCCACCACCAAAAGTAATAGTAGGGCTACCTGAAGGACTCTTAGCATCAGTGGCACTTTCTTATCTTCTTGTTGTCACGTCACCACCCTAATTAGGGTTAGCACATTTTAATTATGAGACTTAATGATTTTCAAATATACTATGGATCAGGCTCTTCCTTGTCTCACACTTGTTTCTCTTTCTTTCAGTGAAGAATAAATGTCACACTTTACAAATTGGAATTGCATTGCCTTCAAGCAACCTCCATGGCCCATGAATCACCATTATTTATGTCAATTACTACACTCTGATTTGTTTAGTACAGTTGTATCTGATCCAACCCACTAAAAACATGAAATTTCTCACTTCCCAGTTGCCTCCCATCAAGGGTCCATAGGTTCCAAGCACCTTGAGCTTTTCAATTAATTGAAATCATAACATCAATGGCCATCTTGAAGAATAATTCACTTTCCCCTCCTTTGTAAGGACGGACCTGCAATCTATTTATTCCCTTGCTGCAACACTATTTCATTCATGTCTTGTAAAGATTATGATGTGTCACTACCAATGTTAGAGAAGTGTCCAGCTAGAGCATCTTCCACATTATTCATTGTTACTTTAAACTAGGAGCATGTTGTGTAGACTTTCTCAGTGCTTTTGGCCTTGGGCACTTCCAAATTTGATATTTCTACTTGAATTTAGGTCTCCACTATATGTCATATTTTCTCAACATCTAATCACACTTTATAAAGAATCTCCTTGAGGTAATTAATATCGATAATTATGCCACCACCCTTCCTCTATGTTTGGTATTTGTATCAATGGGAAATCATAACCAGAACATGCGATAGGTTTCTTTTTAGAGTTGTTTGATATTTGGATACATCAGTACCCTTCATACAACTCTTGCAAATTGTATTTTTATTTCTACATATTTCTGTTAGTGGATGTTGACTCACACTAGTAAATACAATGATGAAAATTGGGTATTGATCGATATAAAGACCAATATTCAACATAGTGCAAGTAAAGTATTGTCTGGTTGTGATGGCCGATGAATTAGAAATCCACTGCCATTGTTAGCATAGCCTACAATGAGATCCATTGGCTTATACAAATTCATATATAAGAAATCCACTAAGCCACAACATAGGCATGTCAGTGAAGCACAAAAGCTACCTATATATTGCCCAGATCGATATTGATCGCTAGTCTTCGTTTTTCAATATGTATGCGCAATGCAAGAGCCATTTTACATAGCCATAGGGGTGAAAGGCATAGATTCTAAATCTTGATGTGTACTTGAAACCTATAGTCATATGTTCAATGGAGATGATTATTAATAACAACTAAGATTCCTCATTCTAAGTGTATCCAGATCAACATCTACACCCACGAATATCTCTTTTCTAATATCTTTGCATTTAGAAGTTCCATTCTCATTTTGAGAGATTTTATATTATGCTTGTTGCGTTAAGATGCCACCACACAATATCATCATTTATTTGTACTGTCAGTCTCTTTTGTGTTTCCCCATTGTAGGTACTTTTCTTTCTCTTATGCTTGTATGGCAAAACAAACTGATCTAAATACATCTCAACCCTAATTAGGGTTATCATATTTTTATGTTTTCCCATAAATCATCAACATTAAATATTGGTTGGCCTATTTCATTGGGAATCCCCTCTGAACATTACCATGCCTAGCATGAGTGAATCTTCTTTCATGTGGAATGTTATTCTTTTTATCAAGTGGATTGTTTGCAACCATCTTAGTTGATAATATAGGTGTTCAAGGCTTTGATTTTAGAGGTTAAAATTCTTGACCTTACACCAACTATAACATTCAGGCACAATATTATTCACAAAATCTCAAACCACAAGGCATACTTTAAAACCTACTATCTACATATTAAGGATGACCAACGACAATGTAGAACAACACTTGAATCTCCCATAATTACAATGTTTCTCACAACATTTCCTTTTCCATAGATATTTGAATTAAAAATCTACATATCAGAATCTGAACGTGAACTTGAATCTAAAGCTAGAACCATGCATCTAAACTTGGAAAGTACAACTGGATGTATACAAAGTGTTGCCAATCATCTCAATAGGGCCTTAATTTCTTGGAGTTTTTAAGAAAATGAATTGACTCAAGGAAGGGGGAAGATTCAAATATGGTGCAACTTTATTGAAGGGAAACACCAACCCAAACAAAAACAAAAACAAACTCAAGCCAAAATTTGCAAAATGGAAATGGTTATTTACAATGGAGAGGAGAAAAACCCTAAAAACTAAATGTGACCATTTATAGGCTGGAAAAATTATGAGCCCTTCTAAGCCAACTTTGGATATAATGAAACTAGATTTTTCAAAAGGTAAACTAAAAACAACCAAAGTGTAAGGTTTCTCCCATTAACAATGCAAGGTAGGGGTGGAAAAATGGATATAGATTCAAGAGTATTCTCATGAATAACATGAATTTCTCTAGAGTGAAATGTGGAACTAATGTCTTGCATAGAATTTTTCACCACTATATTTTAAATTCCAACAAAGTCTTCCATACCTTGATCTTTTGACTGTTGCATTGATTCCTCCAAATGTGACATTGAGGAGAGAACTGTAGAGTACCACAAAACAAATTGATCCTCTTAAAATTCTTGGCTATCATTTGGTTCTCTTTCAATATCCTTTTCTTGCATCAATCCCATTCCACTAATTTCTTTTTCTTCAAACATTTTCTCTTCTTTTTCTACTTTTGTGCAATCATTTGATGCTTTAGGCTATAGTAATGTTTTATTAGTCTCCAAGAGATCAAACAAGAAATGCTCATAGGAAAAGTGATCCAAGCCTTCCCAAATAACATCATTTGGTGGAATGTCAACAAAAGTCTCAAATATAAAAGAATCAAATTCTGAAGTTTGAAAATCTCCTAATAAATTTTCATTTGATCTTTCACCCCTCAAGCTTTGTTCAATAGGAGATATATCAAGGTCAGTGATTCAATTAGTTGACTGTGAAGCATGTTCATCATCAAAATCAACATTTAGATGGTAGGCTCCAACTATACTATATGGAGCACTTTAAATCATAGGAGGGATTAGGTGATCTTCATCATTGAAAATTGTTAAACTTTGATAAATAGGAGGTGCTGATTTAATTGTTTTGAGAATGAGCCTTTTTTGTTTACACTTTTCCTTCAAATAATTCTTTTGTTCACAAACATAAATTCCTACCTGTGTAATTTATTTACACTTCATTCCACTTAGAATCATGTCATCTTCTAAACTAATAGCCTCCCTTTGTGAATCTTGCAAGGTTTTCACTTTCTGACACTTTAATAAAAACTAGATTTTAGTTTGTAAAGCAGCAATGAAAATACACAGTTGATTATTCTCACTTGGCTGGCTATTTTGGGGAATTTTACTAGCACACCTATTCAACCTATCTACAAAATCCCTCATAGATTCAATCTCTTTCTTTTGAATTTGATTGAAATTTAACAATAACGTGGCAACATCAACTGCAAGTTTAAATCTTTGAAGAAACTTTACCTCAAGATCACTCCAGCAAGTGATACAACCATTAGAAAAATTCTAAAATCAATAGTCTTACAAATATGTTCTCTTCCTACACACCAAGAATCCCACACGTGACTATAGTTGCTATAATGTGATTATCAAGGTCTTGATTTGCATCACTAGAAAACCTTGGGAGGTATTCAATTGATCTTTTAAGTAAGGCTAAGTATCGAGATAAAGTAAGTGGCCCAATTTCAGCCCCCCATGGTTGGGCTACAACCAAAGCCATAACACTAGAATTCCTTTCACCAAAAATAAATTGGATTCACCAACCTCTGTCCTTGGTGAGGTACCTTCAGATATCCAAGAAAAGAAATAGCACTGGAACTTTCTTTCTTTCCCCAGTGGAGTTGCCAAAAACTGTTAGCAAACAGTTTTTTCCCTTCAACAAGAATTACAAAACATGACTCATTATGCCTGACAAGAAGGAAAAAATAGTATTACCAATTGGATCAGTTATCATTGATTGATAACTATCCTCTAAATTAAGAGGTACAACTCCCTATAAAAGATATTCAATGAATGTGATACCTAGTTGTGTCTTTAACCTGAAGACACAAAAGGATTTCTAACACCCACCCATCAACATGAGGTGAATGTGATTACCAGATCTATGAATAAAGAAGGAAGAAAAATAAATAACCCTATGATTTCTTATTCAACTTCCCACATTACATTGCAGAAGAGTTAAGAGGGGTTACATATATCATTATGCAAAAATGTGAGTACATCAACCATAAGATTACATACATCACAAATCTGGTGTAATAAACATGACTATGTCTAAAAAAGGAAATAAGAGACCATAAGATCTTTTAAACCAAAAATACGAGTGTACAGACGATAGGATCAAACACACACATATCCTCTCTAGTTCAAAAACATAATAGAATAATAGTATTATTCCATCCCTCCATTACAACCAGACTGCAAAACAAATCTCTCTCCCCTTATTACAAAATAGAAATCTCTTCTCCCTAAAGCAGCTATAGAACTTGCAGATCAGAAAAGAAGAACCTCGTTACAATAAAACCTCCTCTTTTTAAAGATTTCAACCCATTCATTGCTAACTGCCCTAACTTCCTTTTATTTAAAACTATTCCCCAATAGTTTCTTCCCGTACAATTTTTTCACAAATGCCTTAGGTTACAAAAATAATTAATTATTTTAAATTCTTCCTTCACTTCATCTTACCCCCCCCCCCCCCCCCCCCCCAATTAATTAACCAAATTTACAACTCTTCTTATTATTAGAATAATTAATCTTTATAAAACTAATTATGTGAGAGATTTGTTTGGATTAATTTAATATTTAATTATTTTACATTTGAGTATTTTAATATTTAATTTTCTTTCAAAAATTAAATATTATATAATACAAAATAATCTATTAATAATCTCTAAGAGCTTTCCTTTTATACTTTCTCACATAATTGAATGGGAGGGAAAATTTTAGGGTTTTGAAACCTTAGGTAACAAGATCAATTCCTATTATTACTTTCTAGCAATTGTATCAATCTAGAGAAATCCTTTGGATTAAGGTTGACCTAACAGTCATAAGTAAATCCTTTAACTAGGTGACATTCTAATAAAATTTCTAAATTCCTCTAACAAGTTTCAATTTTAATAGGGTGATTGAAATCCTTGAAACAAGGTCACATTTAACAGTGTGTATTGTAACCTTTAATAGGGTTGGCTCTTCACAAGGCTCACTTCAGAAGAGTGAAAATTGGTAGCATGTTACCAGCAGTTTTTCCCAAATTGGGTTTCCATTTTAAATCCTCGTGTCAAATTGTATGGTTGAATTTGTGGTAGCATTTATTTGTTAAGTACTTAAAAAACTTATCTATACATTTAGACCTTGGTTAATTGAGTCACATCAGTTATTCTAATTATTCCAAAAAATTGGTATCAGAGCACTTGGTGTTTGTGAAGGAAATTTTTTTGAAGGTACTTGAAGCTAAAGATCAAGATGTATAGAAAGGTGGTGCCCAAGTTAAATGAAGAAAATTTTTCTGCATGGGAAAATTTGATGAAGATGCATCTAGGAGGACTTGGAGATTATGCATAGTCAACAATCACCACTGAACATGTTGAAGTAGTTGGAGCCCCAATTGCTAAAAAACTAAAACAAAAGAAAGATCACAATCAGGCAATGTTGGAGATTGCATCTACCCTAAGTTATTTATAGTTTGAAAATATCAAAGCATGTGCTACTTCTTAAGGAATGTGGGATGCCCCACAAAAGATATATGAAGGAGACAAGAATGCGCTAAGAGCCAAAGTAGAAAGTCTAAGACGAAAATTTGATGAAATGAGAATGCAAGAAGGTGAAACTATAGTCTAGTATTGTGAAAGAATCAAAGATGTTGTAAATGCAATCAAAGAAGAAAATAGAATTATTGAAGATGAAACTATGATCAGCAAAGTGTTAAGAACCCTAATTCCTATCTATGCTATTGGAGTCTCTATTATACAAGAATTGAGGTGTACTCCTAGTAGTGATCTGACTCTTGAAGGACTAGTTGGTAGACTCATTGTTTTTTAACTTTCAAATTTTGATAATTTCAAGTCTGAGAATATTGATTTTTCTTTCAAAGCTAAATTGACACTCAAAGAACCTAAAGGAAAGAAAAATTTCAAGAAGGTTGCTAATGGTGTGTAGATTGCATAAAGATTAATATGGTTTAAAGCAAGCTCCCAGAGCATGGTATGAAAGATTGCACAATTATCTTGTGAAGATTAGTTTTGAGCAGACTGATGACAACAACAATTTGTACTTGAACACAGAAGGAGGTAAAGGAATTTTACTAGCTAAAATATTTGTTGATGATATCATATTTGGAGAAAAAAGTGCATGGTGTAAGACATTGGCAAATGAAATGATGAAATAATTTGAGATGTCTATGTTTGGAGAAATAAAGTTCTTTGTTTGATTAAAAGTATATTAGATGAAATATGGTATTTACATTACTCAGTCCAAGTATGTAAAGGAAATCTTGAAGACTTTTGGCATGGAAGATTCAAGACTAGTTAGTACTCCCACGATGATAGGACATAAACTATCCAAAACTGATGATTCTACTGAAGTAAATCAAACATTGTATAGGTCTATGATTGGAAAATTGCAATATGTAGTTCATAGTAGACCTGATATTGCACTAGCTATTGGATTGTTGCAAGATTTTTTGCAAATCCTAAGGAGAATCACTTAATGGTTGTTAAAAGGATTATGAGATACTTAAAAGGTATAGAATATTATGGTCTACACTACAAGTAGAATGATAAGTTTGAATTGAGAGCCTATACAGATGTTGATTGGGCTAGAAACATTGATGAGAGGAAAAGTACAGGTGGTGGAGCATTTTTCTTAGGAAAAATATTAGCTTCTTGGACTAACAAGAAAAAAAATTGTATTTCACAATCTACTGTTAAAGTTGAATATGTGGGTACAACAGTGAATTATACAAATGTGGTATGGATCAAACAGTTACTCAAAGGAATGTAGGAATAAATCACTAAACCTATGATAATTTACTATGACAACACAAGTGTTATAAACATATCTAAGAATCTTGTGATGCACACAAAGACAAAGCACATTGCAATCAAATATCATTATTTGAGATAATTGGTGTTGATCTCATTTTGGTTTTGACATCTAAGTGACAACACACTTAAGTCATTACTTAATAGTACTTAGTGCATGTCAAGCAAGTAGTATATGCCAAGCATAAGATGTTAGATAATGCATGCCAAGAAAAATATACAGTATGTGTCAAGCACCAATAGTGCCAAGTGGAAAGTTAGTGTCAAGTCACTCCAGTGATGAGCAAGCTAATACATGCTAAATGATTTAGATGTGGAGTGAATAGTGGATATCAAGTCATTTAAAGGATGAGTTACAACATTGAAGATATAGTGGATGTCGAGCATTAGAGGCTTCAAGTGTTGAGTAAACAATTTTGGACATAGTTATTTGTAATGGCACAAACTCCTATGTAAACTATTTTTGGGCTGACTTAAGGATTGTTTTATGATTCTAGAAGATAAGAACAAATCTACATTGAGGATCCCTATGCAATACATGCAACCAATTAGATAAAGGGATGAATTAAGGGGAAAAATGGGTGAATCACAATCATTGATTCCTACCTAACCTTAGGCCACCTAAGTCTTCTTAAAGAGGGAAAACCCTAAAAGAGTAAGTGTGAGAAAGGAGAGGTTTGCATGCACAAACAAAGTATTCATTGTGACTAAGGAGATGTGAAAGGATTGAATTGCAAAATCAGTTAGAGGGAATAGAGGAAAGTAGAGAGAGGATAGAAGTGATATATCTAATTAGGAGGATCAAGTATACATTAGGGAGGAGGAGATCTGATATCTAGTAGAGAGGTGCTAATTGAAGGATCAAGGCTGAAACATTCTAATAGGTGAATTAGTGAAAATATCTTAACTGAGTACTCCTAGTAGGCTTATATAAATCCTTTAATAGGGTGCTTACTTTATTGTAAGATAAATTCCTTTAACCAGGCACACTTTTAGCATGGTGTTGAAATCCTTTAACAAGGTGAGACCTAATTGTCTTTGTAAGCCTTTAACAGGGCATACCTTTCATAGGGTAGATCATAGTTTATAATCAAACTTATTATAACCTTAACTGGCTACACTTTACAATTGCAATAGTGAAGATTTGTGGGTGTTATCCTGACCCCATCTTTACCTTCTCATTGTAGGGTTTATGGGTAACCAAATATCTTGTGTCATATGTTGTTATTTGTTTCATGCTATGGATGAATATGTTTAGTTTGGTATTTTAGTTTTCATGCAAATTGTGAGATGGATGTATGGTGAATCTTTTAATGGTTAGATTTTTGATGTACTGATTCACCCCCCTCCCCCTCTCAGATTTTACTTTCCCTATTTTAATTTCCAACAATTGGTATCAGCCCCTTCTTCTTTGGAAAGAAAAGCTTTGTAGCTTCAAGGAAAGATCTTGAAAATGGAAGTCTACAAGTTGGGAAAAGTCATTGAGAACCAAAAGATTGAAATTTAGCTTGCCCTACACCAACTCAATGAAGCAAGAGATGAGTTTAAGAACTAATTAAAGAGAAGGAAAGAGATAGCTATTGAAGAAAATGGCACACATTACCAAGAGGAAGACACTACTAAATTGTTTACAAATGGAAACTCAAGTGAGTTTGATGCAGCAGTTATAGATCTGATGGAAAAGAATGGTGCCCTAACTGAAGAGGTCAAAAATCTTAAGATAGAATAAGAAATCCAATCTTTATTTCTATGTGAGGTGACCGAGTAGTAAAATAAAGTTGAGGAAGACAAATTCATGATTGAAGATGACAAAAGGACACTAACCAACAAACTAGAAGAGAAGACATCAGAGGTACAAAGGATTTCTAACATGCAACTAGAAACAATGAATCAAGTGATGATTTCCAGTCATGAATTGAATGGAAAGGACATTGAGATCACAAGTCTGAAGTTACAAAATGAACAACTAAGAAAAGAAAAAGAAATTGTTGAAAGTTTCAACAAATCCAGTGAAGCCATCAAATACTTTGAGAAATTGATGAGATCTCCTAGATCTAACAATGATACTACTAGATTGGGATACACCAATACTAAGGAAGGAGAGTCATCTAAAAGTGGTGAAAAATTAAACAACAAAGGTAAGAACTACAAACCTACTTTTATAATTGTGGAAAGTTAGGTCATACAAAAAATGTTTGCAGGAGCAACAATGCAAATCAGTACCCTAAGTAGAAATTTATGGGTTACTGTCATAAGTGCAATAAGCAAGGACATCAAACACATGAATGCAAGACTAAGACTTCAAGAACACAAAGATTTGAAGAATATTGCTACCATTGTTAGAATTATGGACATAAAGCATGTGAATGCAGATCTAATGCCGAGTAGACATCAAACAAGCAAACAAAGGTACAACCCAATGGAAAATCCTACAATTGTGATTACAATACAAGGTATAGTTATCAATATTGTCAAGAGTATGGACATGTTTCTAAGAATTTCATTAGAACACATTTCAAAAGTGATTATAGTAGATGGTTGAGTCAAACTACATATTTTAGCTATTTGAAGACTGGTCACATCAGCAAAAATTGTCCAGCAAGGTCAAAAGCACCAAGTAGTGAATTCAATAAAGGAAAAGAGAAGGTTGATGTTGTGAAAGTCAAAGTGAAGATTAAAAAAAGATGGAATAAAAAGGAATATTGTAGCACATCAAGTTTAGATGAGGTCACTTCATCTAATGGATCAGGTGATCACATCACCCCCAACTAGGAAATCAAAAAGTATGTAGGACTGATATCTCAATGTTATATTTTACATTAGTTCCAAGAATCTAAGTTCTAAAAAGATTATATATGCATTAATTAAGATGCAATGTAATGGTTATAACCTGGAATAAATCTATAATTTTTATCAGTTTTCATGTTGTTGCTAGATAGTTTCAAATAAATTAAGAATAGATAGTTTTCACCTATTCGAATAAATCTATAATAGAGAATGAAGAGAATAAAGAAAACTAAGGAGAAGGATTAAAGTGTTTGTGAGCTAGATTTAGTTGCTACTCATCACTAATCATTAGATTCATAAGGTATTTATTGTGTGTCGAGCTATGTTGTATGAATTATCCCAAACCCTATTTATTTAAAAAATGGTGTCTAGCTCTTCTACTAATGTTAAGAAGGAAGGAAAAGAAGTTTTGAATGTTCAATTAATAAGTAATGAGATAAAACAACCACCCTTCTAAGCTATTCCAGAGATAGCATACAAGGGAGATCCTTCTGGTATATTATCGATGATACCACCACAAGTTTTGATGATATAGGATGTTAGATGTTGTTACATCTATAAAGTTGGAATATTGGATATATGGAAATTAGATATTTGTATGGAAAGCTATGTGTAGATGGAGTATTGGAGGAGGAAAAAAAAATTGTAGAGAGAAAAGGGTTAACTCGTGCCCTAGATTTTCCAAATGTATTCAAAATGGAATGGATTAAGATTGTACTTAGAAAAGCACATGATCACTCTATATGGTTGGAAGATGGCCCTATTAGGATTACAAAAAGGATCATCCACTGAGTGATAGGGTATCCTACCCTAAATAGACCCAATACAATGTGAAGTGATGCAAAGGAGATAGTTGAGAAGAACACAAGGGTTATATGGAATAAAAGAGGAATGACCTTAGACAAAATTTCAGATCCCCTATTTGCATTTGCAATGAGAGTGATTTCTCACAAGCTCTTTCAATCTAGAAGATTGAACAATGTATCCTATATGGCTATGGATTTACACTACAAGACAGTGAAAAAGGACCAAACTTATGACCTTGCCGAGTTACAACTTTAGTAGTTATCAAAAAACTTAGAGGCCATAAGAAAAACAAAGAGTGCACAATGCAAAATTGGTTCATTACTTGTCTACATATCTTTCTATCTGTAGAACACATTTCCCACATTTGGTAAGGTGGTGTGGAAAGAAAACAAGCTAGTAATAGTGCAAATTTTAGAGGTGTTAGAACAACTTGAAGAAAATTTTGAAATAGTTTTGATTGGCTACTTTGAAGATTTCAAGAAGTCTATGAAGCAAAGACTAAGGATTCTAGTGTCACTAGTGGAGAAACATTATAATGTTTTTTTCTTCTTAGTTGATGTTGATCATACATATGTTCAAGTAGCTATTCTAAGGGTCAGATGGCTTAGGTCATTGCCCTATAAAATTAATGTGGATGAGGCATCAATAGCCACCACAGTATAGTTGGGAGAAGAAATAGACATGAGTACAACCTCATTTGGAAATTATGAGGAAGCCAAATCAAGAATCACAATAGACTTGAAGACAACTCCTGTGGTAAAAAGGAAAAATAAGCTCATGAAGAAGCTTAAGGAAAGATTTGGTGAAGTGGAAGAAGAAGAAGAAGATGAGGATGATGAGGATGATAAAGAAGATCAACTAGCCCAAGATCCACTTGCACTTTCACAAGGTCAAGGAGAGGACCAAGAAGAAGTAGAACATGATGAAGGTGTTGAGGAAGAAGAAGCCAAGGAAGCACATAAACTAGCAAAAAAGAAGAAGAAGAAAGCTAAGGAGCTAGTAGTGAGTAAACCAAAGAAAGTTGAGAAACCTACACAACAGAAGCTAGTAGTACCTATTATTGGGGCTAGCACAAGGGAAACTACAAAGAAGACATGAGAAGTTGAGAAGGTAAAAGGAAAAAGAGATAGCATTGCTATGAAGGAGGATGAGTCTGAGAAGAAATAGAGGACAAAGTATGTAGCTCTAGCCAAGACAAATGAGGAGAAGATAAAATCAGATGATAATAATCAATTCCAAGTGGTAAGTCACAGTCTCTCTTCTGACTTAGACAATTTGTATGACAATATTAAGCTTAATCTAGATTTGTCAGGATTTACACATGTTGAATTTGATAAGATAGGAAAATTAGACATGAATAAGGTGGAAGAGTTTGTATATGAGATGATGGCCACATTAAAGACCACTCCTATTGAGATTGCCAACTCATTACCCAAAAGTCTATATGACAAAGTTGAGTAGAGGTGGCAATATAGTTTAACAACTAAAAGACATATAAGGGAGACTACTCTAGCAAGAGTAATGCTAGATTTGGATAAGTCAACAATGACTAAGGCCATAAAGAAATATAAGGGGATATTTGCTCCAAAATATAGAGCATTCAATATTTTGCAAAATAATATTAAGGAGGTTGTCAAACAAAGCACCTAGATATGGAAAGTCATATATGGGTGGACAATAGAAAAAGAAAATGAACAAGACCCTAAGGAGGTTGGTGAAGAAAAAGATGATCAAGAGATAGTAGAGACCACTAAGAATGTATCTATCAAGGATGGACATGAGGGAGACATAGAGAAGGAAGCAAATGAAGAGGCTACAACTAAAGAAGAGAAATAGCAAGATCAAAATTTACCTGAAGTAATGTTGGCAATATGACCAATCAATCAAATAAGGTGAGATATGTGGTTGTCATTTATGGCAACATTTGTTTTGCAGTTTAGTCATGATTATTTGTGAAGGAAAATTGTCTAAGTATTGGACAATGTTACAGCAACATGACAAGATTTGTTGATAGTAGAATATTCCCTTGGAATATTCTCTTATACAGTTAACCCTAGATGCATGATATCATCCTGATGATGCATACCAGTGTGCATGTATGTATGATCAACTTGGTTCAAGTTATAGAGGAAATACCGATGCAGATACCTCATAGTGCAAAACAAAGCATGTCAAAAAATTAACTTGTACGACTTGTATAATTATATTTTTTTACTAAATCTTGATGAACTGACTCTAAGGAAGATATGTAAGCTGACTTAGGAAGAATTTATTGATATTTTTGATATAAGTAAAAAACTTCAATTGTGAAGTTAATATGGAATGTGATATTATGATATGTGATGCAAAGCATTGTTATGCGAGATATGATGCAAATTGATATGTGTGCAGTCAGCCTTTATATGAAGAACTGACAATCAAAAGAATTGCAAAGTACAACAAGTGATCTAGTATTGTATTTATATCTATTCTCTTGAAGAACTTATTGTATAGTTGCATGTTAGGGCAGTGGGCTCTTCTTGCACACATTTGTATGTGATCCACCAACTCCTAACAGGGTTGAAGCAACTCCTAATAGGATTGAGGCTTCTAACAAGGCCTAGTCTCCTAACAAGGACTCAAGACACTATACATTCTTCATAAACTCCTAACAAGGTCAATATCTTTAATCAAATTCTTTCGTATAGTGAATCATCTAGTGGGTTTCATCCCTACTAGGGTTTTTCCTTTGGCCAAGGTTTCCCTAGTTAACAAATATGGTGTTATGAGCTCTCTTTGTGCATGGTTATTTATACAGTTTAGCATTATTGGTTTACTTCCTTATGCATGTATTAAAGTAGTTAATAATATCCAGTTGTGGGTAAAAAGATTGAAAATATTGATTCACCCCCCCCCCCCCCCCCCAAGTATTATCTATTTCTAACAATTGGTATCAGAGCTTACTTATTCAGAAAAGGCTTAATAGCTTGACTAAGATCCCTATGGATATGGAATAGTTAAAGAAGAATCTCGAAGAAACTCATGAACAAATTGATCTCCTTATTGATGAAAGAGATGGCCTAAAAGACAGATATAAAGATGCAAAAGCGTACATTGGTGAACTAAAGGACAAGATAGATGACCTGAAGCAAAAAGGAGCTAATGAGAAAACCAATGATGATGATATTGAAGATCTAAAGAAAGAAAATGAGATCTTGAAACATGAGTTAAAAATAATTGAACTAAAGCTAAGTCTTAAAGAAAAATGGAGGAAAGAATGACTTTGAAATAAAAGCTGAAAATACATATCTAAGATCATAGTTAAGCAAGGTAACATCTTGATGCAGGAGCATCCAGAGGTATAAGGGCAATCTTGTGTCACTAAAAAAAATGTACTTAGACTTAGTTTCGGTTTCATGTCTTTTCATTTTTGGACACCCATTTGGGTCAAATAAAGGTTCCAACTCTCACAGTTCCACTATCAGTGTGCTAGAAAATCCCAAAAAAATAGGAGCATGTAATTGGGCCATCATTTTGGTAAACTAGAAGGTGTGAATTGGCCAGATGAATGTAATTGTGATTTAGAACATTCCAGAAAAAGAATCAGATCAAAAGGCCCCACGGTTTGAAAGTTATTGCAGTTTTTTGGGTTTTGGAGACCTCCTAAGAATGCTTCAAAGTCAAGTTAGGGGCATTAAATGACCTCAAAAAGGGCTGAAAAATGGGGGATGAGTGAAGCTTGTCCATAGGGCTATAGAGCACTTCGAGAGCTTTCCAGAAATGTAAACGGTTTGTCAATCTGAGCTACGGTTCAAAAGTTATGCCTCTCGAAAGTTCGGTTACCATTTTTGGATTCTTCTAGATTTGCGTCGACTTCTAACACAGCTTCTAGAGCCTTCTATTTGGTCGGTGGATGCCTACTAGCACCTTCTAGAATGTATTCCTAGTCCTTAACCCTTCAGGGTCTATTTAAGGAGATTCCTGGCATTGTAAAAGGCAGTTCGGAGTGGAGTTTGAGAGAAGGTACTGAAAGGAGAAATTATCTCCACATTTATGCTATTGTAAGCCCTTAGGGCATGTTTTGAAGTTTTTTTTCTCTTTACTGAATGTACTAGCTTATTTTTTAGTTAATACAATTTCCCTTTTCTATTGTGTCCATTCTGTTCTTGGGTTGTTTTCCCCATCACATCTAAATTGGAATCTCTCAAGTTAGAGCATGCAGAATTAGAGAAATACAACACTATTGTAAAAGGTGAGTTCGTGCAAACCAAACAACAACTTGAGAAATTATATACCAATAGTCAAAAGATTGAAGAACAAATATTTGTACAGAGACCTAGTTATGACAAGACTAGACTTGGATTCTTCCTTGGATAATCCACTAAGAAATCTATTGAGAGAAAAGAACTTGATACTCCTAAAGTCAACAAGAATCTAAGCATAAGCAAAACATATGATACATCTAAAGAAAAAGAGAATGTTGCTCACTCTAAGAGATCTAAAGAATCTAATAAAGATGAGGATAGTAGAAGAAAGGAATCTCATGCCTGGTGTAATGAACTTGAACATACTGGAGACAATTGCAAAGGTAAGTCTTTTAAACCTATTTCAAATTTTTACTGTCATAATTGTCATGGATGTGGACATTGTGCAATGAATTATAAGAAACCTAAATTTGATAATGATAATGCAAATAGTAGAATGTTTAGGAACATTAATCGTGTAGGCAATAGAAGAAGATCTCATAGCAATGAAAGTGGAGAAACAAGATAAATTGTTTGTTACAGATGCAACAATCTTGAACACATAGCAAGGAATTGCAGAGCACCTGACAACCAGAATAATGAACAAAGAAGGAATGTACTTGTATGCCAATTATGTGATATCTTTGGAGACACATCAAAGTTTTTTAGAATGGATCAAAGAAACCTTAACAAGAATTAGAATTACAGAAGGAGCAATAGAAGAAATGATGACAGTCTGAAGGTAGAAATGAAGGAGCTGATAGAAGAATTTAAGGAAATATTTGTAAAAGTAAGAGAAGATGGAAGTTCTCATACAGTTAAGGAAGAAGTTCATCCTAATATACCTAACAAGATAGTAAAGTCACTTATTGTTTGTAACCCATCTAACCTGCATTAAACATTCTTAGTAAGATAGTGTGCCAGTTAATCATGACTAATGTTAGAAAAAATATCACAAGTTGCACAGTTAATAGTATATACTAGACATTGAGAGGAGTCTACAATTAAGTGTGCATTGCTTAATATGATTAGTATAAGGATATATAAGAATAATAACCTCTCTATTATATAGAGATAGTATTTTGGACTAGTGGCAAATATGCATTTAATGCAAAGTATAGATTGCAAAAGGTTTAAAGGATGCAAATTTGTAAGAATTTGCCTTAGGGCAAAATTCACCCAAGAACTAAGAACTCAAACACAAGCACAATTGTAGACCAGAAAGAGTATGATCAGAATATCAATATGTATTCGATTCAATATGAATGAAATTACAGTAGGATTGCATGTATATAAAGGCCTCTAAGATGCATCTACAATGTCTAAGAATCAACATCATGATAAGTCATACAACTAGGCACATGTCCACCAGATATGGGTTATCCTCCATTAAGCATGGAAGTAAGTGCGATGATAAGAGGATAAGCCTACAAGGGTGTAACACACAAATTTATGTTGTTGTGAGGCCTCGCCCCCGACCCATCGTAGCATAGTGATACATTACTCTTATTTTGTTATCCGCGACTCGAGATGTCGAGACATTATCTGATGCTTAGAACATATTTTATTATTTCATGTTGTGTGATGTTATTTCCAGATATATTTGATGATTGTCATTTAATGCTCATGTATATGTATGTTGATGAAATTAGTAAAATGTGGGATTAACGCATTGAGTTGGAATCTTTATGATTAAGGATATAAGTAGGATGCAAGAAAACCCTGATTTATGTATGTTTCAAATTATGTAAATTTCTGATACGTATATATGTACATGTGATTTTTGGGACTACTGATGTGTGCAATGAGTGTGCAGATATTTAGCCGAGGAACCCTATGGAGGAACAAAACTGATCCCCATGTGCTAAAATTTGGAAACCCTATTGTTCGTAATTGTGTTCTTTCAGTGTCGCTTGACACTCGTAAAATGTTTATGTGCTTATATTGCTAGTTAATGTTGTTAGATGGACCTATTTTAATTCTAGAATTTATTTTGTCTCTAACCTCTTCCCTAAGGCTTTAAAACATGTTTTTTTTCTAACCTATGGGTGTGGGTATGGGTTAGGGGTCTTTTCCAACCCCTAAGCCCCTAACTTTGACTTTTGAGGGCACTCAAAAAGTCCCTTTTTGCCTTTGTGCGAAAATTGCAAGTGGTTGTCATGAGTTGTCTTACCCCACCTCCTCTTAGGGTTTAACCATGGTGTAGGTTGAGTTAGGAGTTTCTAGTGTGGCTAGTGGGTGGAAATAGTTATTGCTCCTTTTGGGGGGTGGAGTTGGAGGCTTATTTAGAGGCCTTCCTTGGTCTAGTGGTTGGGTGACCCAATCTCTATTTTTAGAGAAGATTTCTTGAAGCTTGAAGGAAGGAGGGATACTCTACTCAAATTTGTTCATTGCCATTACCTCTTTGAGAAGGTAGGAAACACCCATCTCCCTTATTCAGTTTGTATGTTTTGTTTCATGTTCTTGTTACCTTGTTGTTGTTTTACTGATGTATGGATTGTGGGTATGTTGGGAAGATTTGTAAACCTTGTTATTTTGGTTGTTTTCCTTTCTTGTTTATGTTTGAAATTTTGAGTTTCCTTGCATGGGTGTTTTGGTATTACTCACCCTAGGAGAGGGCAGAAGTGACCAATTTTGGGAGAGGTCTATTTAGTTGGACTCCAACCTATGTAGAGTCTCTTCTCAGGATGAGAAGAGGGATAAAGGGTAGGGTGTTATGGGCCCCTACCCATCAGCACAAACCTGGTATGAGTATGGCAAGTTTAAATGGAAGAACGAAAGTTCTTGGTTATTGGCCCTGATTGGGCATCTGAATTGGTGTTGTGCTTGACTTCTCCAGTTGGAAGAATCCACCTCTCCCTAGTCTTGATTCACTGTGAATCTTATTGTGTAAACCATGTATGACTATGCATGCTTGATGTTCTTTTGGTTCTGCTTGGTTGTCACCCGATCAGTTATTGGTTTCCTCCATGGTTCTTGAAATGAGATTTAGAAGACATTACAAACTCCTTGATTTTGATCATGAAGAAAATTTGATAAAATTATTAAAAATTGGGATTGAGATCCTATTGTAAATTGTATTGTTTAAACCTTATTATATATGGCAACGAAGCCGGGTTTTCTTCCTGATTCTTTCCTGGCCGAGCCTTGAATCAGGTTGATAATAAAATAAGTGATTAAGTAAATTTACTTCTCTTAAAATTTTCGTATTCTATGTTGTCATATGAATGTGTATCAAAGATAAGATGCAACAATGATGTTCAATTATGCAAGATTCAATTTGTGATGTATGGTGATGCCTCTATTCATATGGACGGTAGAGAGAGATGTTGCTAATCCATGTAAATGTATGGTGTCTTTATCAAGTTTGAAATGATTTAGTTCATGGTTGATTGTGTTGAAAATAAATTTGCAAGAACATGTAGGAAGAATTATGTCAAGAGATCCAAGTTAAAATTGAAACATGATAGAGAAATAACTTTGTGTATTTTGATACTCTTTTCAAAAGGAATGGAGCATTATCATTTTGACCTCTTATTTTCTCAATTGTCTCAAGACTAGTTTAGTCATTATTTTGATCCATCAGTTTCATTTGATAGTTAAATGAATACGTAGATGATTAATTCATGTAATGTGGTTTCATTGAAATGCATGGCCATTTGAGGTTCATGGAGATGATAAACTAGAAATTTATAAGAGAATGCAAACACCTATTGTGGTAATATAATTGCAAAAGAAAATATATATATATACATTGAGTTTCAAGAGAGAGGGAGAGAGAGAGTAGGCAAATTATCAAATAACCCACCTACAGGATGTTGGAGTTTGTATGAGAGAATGTGATAATCCTTGGATTGCAACAGAGAATATTCTAAGAATCTTTTGGTGTTTAAAATTAGAAATAAAACTATATATATATATATATATATATATATATATATATATATATATATATATATATATATATATATATATATATATATATATATATATATATATATATATATATATATATATATATATATATATATATATATATATATATATATATTAATGATATCTAATAAAATGCATAAATTATTAAACCCTAATAACTTAAATATCCTAAATTTCTATCATCTACCTAATAAACTTTTTGCATTAAATCCTTACCCAAGTCTCCTTGGGCGTCAGCTTTGGATTGTTGTTTTTAATTGTTTTTTTGCTTTATCATATGTCAAATCGACATGGGGGGGTGACATCACCCTGCCCCATGTCCCATCCCTCTTGTCTTTTTGGTGTTAACCTAGCGCTAGCCTCATGTTTGGATGGGATGGCAGCATCCAGGTCTTGTTGCAAATTTATTTCCTTTTGTGTTGTGCGTTCTCCCTAGGTCACTGCCATAAGGGACTCACCTGTACCCTTTTTGCAGGCACGCTGGCCCATGGAGCGCCCAATCAGCGCTTGGGCAGCGCGCCAGTCCTTGCCTAAGGACCAAGTGTCAGCTTAGGGTAGGGGCAAGGGGAGGAAGGCTTAGAATAGGGGGCTAGTTGTAGGTAGTTTCTCATTTAAGTTTTCTGTTAGTGTGTAATTAGTATGTTTAGTGAGTTTATTAATTATGTTAAGTTGTGTTTTTTTTAATGTTATTAAATATGTTAGAATGTTAAGAGTATAGTTTAGTTGTAGTTAGATTAGGAGATAGTGTTAGGTTAGTTTTAAACTTTAAGTTTAGTCTTAGATTAGTTAGTTATTTAATTATTTGATCTTAGTTTCATTATTAACATTATTAATATATATATATCTAGTTAGTTTAAAATGAAATTTTACATTGATAAAGTATAATTAGTTGAATTAATAAGTTTAAGGTTATCTTATGTTTGTTTAAGGACATTGTTTGTAATTGACAATATTTCTTCTATTACTTAGTTATGTTTAAATACTAATTAGCTAGTTTTAATTTAAATGTACTCCAATTGTTTGACCATTAAGTAGATTAAATTATCGATAAATTGGCTATTTAAATAAATTTTAAGGTAGTTTTTGATTGGTTTGTTATTGCAAGAAATTTTAGATCCGAATTCATGTACATTGCTATGTAAGTAAATTTGATTGCATATCATTGCAAATTTATGTAAATGTTAAAACCAATAGAAAATGTTGGATTGTTTCCTTTATCTTTTAGTCAAAGTTAAGTGTAACTTACATTGTTAGTATCTTTTGATATGTTTAATTCTTAAATAGCATAACTCAAGATCGATATCAATCTTGTAACAAAGTTTTAACAATCTGAACGATGTGATCATTCTCATGTTTTAATCTTATGACATAATGTAGAGAACCTGTACTAAAACTTCTACCTCAATCATATCAAACTTAGAGCATGTTTATTTATTAGTTATTTTTAATTCAAAAAAAATTGTGTGTGTTTTTTCCCTCTTAGTTTGGGCATGATAGTTGTAGACAACATGTACTAAAAAGGGAGTGAATAATTGTGTTGTCAACATGACAACTTAGTGAATGATGCAAACTCCAGTGTCGTAGACACCATGTGTTGAATTAGAGTTGCGTACTGTTGTGTTGCCAACATGACAACTCATAATGATATGCAAACTCCAAAGTGTCTCACAAAATAAATAATAAAATAATGCATTAACCTAAGTAAACTTAAGTAAAGTGTAAATAGTAAATACGTATTTACAATAACACCCCTCCTTAAGTGCAACTTAAGGGAATGCCCTTAAGCTTACAAAAACTAGGATGAAATGCATGATGGGTCATGGCTACTAGGCCATGTTAGGGACCCATGTACATAATGAAATACAATCTCTCATAAAGTGGAGAAAGAGGGAAAACCTCATGCGAAAAATCCTTCCCCAAAAAGAGAGATGAATATGGATGCATGGATGGATGGAGTAATCAAGACCCCCCCCATTAGGACATACATCAAGTATATACAATAGTGAATAATGAGAAGAAAAAAACATCATAAGAGGAAAAAGTCCCTCCCATAAGAAAGAAGAGGAAGAGAGACAAGGTAGTTCCCACCCCCTAATGAAGAATGTCAACTAGGGAATGCTACTTTGATGAAGAAGCTGATCCCAAAATGCTAAATATTCTTCCTCCCCTTTGGAAGAAATAATGGCAAAGGTACAATCCCAAAGATGTATGGTGGCCCTGAAAACTTTGCAGGTGTCCTTGTGTCAATATTGATGGTCGTTCCTTCCAATACTGCTAAAAAGAATGCATGCAATTTTGGCAAGGATGTCTATAGAACCTATCCCAATGAGCCATCTATCTCCTCAACTAATAAAGAGACCTCTAATAACTAATGTTCATAAGGATCCACAATCATGTCAACCTGTAAAGATCGATTATGTAGAGAATGGACATGAGGGTCAGAGTGAGCCCTCATAACAACTTTAGAAGGATCATATTCATCAAAGAGAAGATGTAAATCAGCAAGGCTGTCTCCCAAGCCTATAGTATGTGACTCCATGAAACTACAATGTCTGCCAAGAAGTCATCACTTGTTGCTGGAGCTAGAAGACAAGTTGTACCCTGCTTTGTTGGACCTATCACTATGGCAATATATGCATGTGGACTATACTAATATCCTAACCTCTCACTGCAGTTGTCGATAGAACCCCACGTGTTTGAATCTTTTAAAGCATTATCGTTGGTGTCACTATTAGTTTTCACTTCATATGAAGTGTGGAGAGGATTAGAGGATAAGTTGGGTGAACTTTCCTCAAAGTGAACATCCTTCTCCACAAAAATCTCATGAGTCTCTAGATCCATAAGTCTATAAGCCTTAGCACCATCTTCATATCCAATGAAATTACATGAGTCTTAAAGGCTTGAAGCTTATCAACCATTTCATTCTTATGATGAAGGAAGTAGACCCATGTGAAGCATGAAAAGTTATCAACAGAAGTAAGGATGTAGCAACCTTAGCTAACTAAAGCTACTGCAAAAGGTCCTACTAAAACCATGTGAAGCAACTGGAGAACAATTAGAGCTATTGAAGACTTCCCTTTATCATACTTCTCTTCAAGATGCATATCCATTGAACATGATGAACACTCACCCTTAGAAAAGTTGATGTTAGGTAGACCTTTGACCATGTGTTTTGAGCAAAGTTGTTGAAGATGGCAGAAGACAAGATGAACAAACCGCTCATGCCATAGTTTGTTTTGTGAATGTGAGTGAGTTAACAAGGCTTCAAAAGGAGACTTAGGCACAAAGTGGGAGAAGGAATAAAGCCTCTTTTCATGATTGACTTTCCCCACTGCAACCAATGACTCATCTTTGAGACTAGGCACCATCACTAAATCTGGAAGGAACTTAACTTTGTGACCATCTCCAAGGTGAGTGATTTGGTAAACTGAGAGGAGGTTTGAGCTAAGGTTTGGAAAGTAGAGAACATCTTTGAATTCCTCATTTTCCATTTCCACATGTCCTTTCCATTCAACTTCCATTTTAGTATCATCTCCCACAAATATGTATAGTACCTATGACTACTTCAATGAAGAAAAGTATCCCTTTGAACAACCCATCTGCTAGGAGGCACCTGAGTCAAGTATCCATTTTGAAGAAGAACTTGTATTTGCCATAAGTGCTTACCCTTTTCCCTTTGAAGAGGTTGGAGTTGAATCCTTGGAAGTACCTAGCACTTGAATTTTGTTCTTCTTGTGTAGGTTTTCCAACTCATTGATTCTTTTAGTCTTATAATGTTGCTCATCAGAATTTGGCTTTTTGCAATATGCACAAAAAAGATTGTCCTTCTTTTCATTACTTCCCTTCTTGTTGGAAGAAGAATTGCCTTGCTATGAGGAGGATTGTTGTGTCTCATATTATGATTTCTACTTCCACTACTTCTTCTTGTTGTTGCTAGAACTTTTCCCTCGTTGACTTGATTGGTGCTCATCACTAGCCACCAATTCTTTACTCTTTGATGTTGTGAGAAGCCCCAAATCTATCAAGTGAGATTGTTCAAAAATCTACAACTCTACAAATGCATCAAATGTAGGCTTCTGGAAAGCACTTCCCATGGTCAACCTATGAGTGTTACAACTTGAAATAAAAGAGGCATACTCTAAAGGTAGCCACTTCAAGATATGGTGAATCAATTTGTCATCCTTCATGGGATTTCCACAATCTTTAAGTAGTGCCCTATACTCGTTGGCTTTGTTGATATAATCCTAAATTGTGTCAAAGTTCTTTAGATCCAAGAGAAGTAGATCGTCATCAATCTGAAAACCCTTTTCCTCATCCATCTTACCATACAATGATTCAAGTTTGTCCCATGCAGGTTTGGATTCCATAAAACTAGTAATGTGGAAGAAGAGATCTCTATGTACACAACTACTGATAATTCCTAAAGCCTGATTGTCTATAATTTTCCAATCAATGAGTTCCTTAGCATCAGTGGGTTTTGTAATTGTACCATCAAAATAAAGATTTAGACCTTTTTCCATTAATCTACTCCATACAATATATTTCCATGTAGAATAATTGTGTGAAGTTAGAAGTGGACATTTAGGTGAACCCATGACAAAGAAAATGAAAAGAGCACAAAAGAGAGAGATAGAATACACAATACACACACCCCCCCTCCTTTTCACTAAATCAAAAGACCCCCCCAAAAAAGATGTTTTTGGCACTTTATATGTAGTGTGTGTACAGTAGGCCACTTGTCAAAATGTACAAAGTGAACTTCTAATTTTGCTTCTTACAACTGCCTTTTGAGGCCTAAATCTATCATTAAGCACTGTAGCTCAGATGTACAACAAATCTGAAAAGTACTCAAACCAACACAATGTAGAAAAACCCCAAATTTTGAAAGTGAGATTTTTGTCCATACAACCCTAGAATCTAACTACAAATTTGGAAAGTAGACAAAAAATAACACACTTTCAAAAAAAAATAGAACCTAAAAAAGTGTTCAGATGAGCCTGTACGAAGCGTTTGAAGTTGTAGAATGCAGGATTCAACAGGTATAGTCATCAAAAATTACAATTTCTAAAAAATACTTGAACTAAAACTAGAAAAGAACACCACCAATAGAAATTTTAGGAAATTTTACCCAAAATAAATAAATAAATTGCACCTGAATTGGATTCCAAATGACTAAGATATGGCCTCGCAAAGTCAAGCTACCAAATCAAAACTAAATCTGAAGAGGGGTCTGGAAGGAAAATTGTGTGCTTAAATTTGACTATCAAATAGCCATTGTAGTAGTTGAAAAATGACTAGAAATGATAGGTAGATAGCCATCAAATTTAACTTCATGTCCTATTGATGTCAATGAAAAATAACTATCTAGGTGACGTGGCAAATCTGTATGTTGATGTGGCAAAGGTATGGAATGTATGGATGACATGACACTGTATGGTCAAGATGACTGGATAGATTTGTATTGTATAGAAATCATCTATATGGCAGTATAGCTGGGTCTGTATTGGTGTCCTCCATGTTGGGTGACATGGCAAGTACTCCACATGGCTAAATTCAGTTGGTCCAAGTGGGTAAATAAATTGTTATCGTGTGTCACGTCAGAAAGAAGATGTGGGTGCCAGAATATTCAAAAAACCTATCAAAAGTCTATTTCCACTAGTGGGAGTCTAAGGTGGCAAAATGGCCATGTGTCACACGAGTAATAGCTCCTATTGTAGATGCATGGTCTGTCGGAGAGTCTACGTGGTGTGCTACAAATGTTGCATTGGAGATGCAATGAATGCCAGAAAAGCGTTGAAATTCTAGGTTGGAACCTTGTCATCGGGTAAAAGATCTTATATCAGACTTGGCAATGCACAAACTAGATTCATGCTAGAATTCAACCACAGCTGCTGGGAAACGGTTAAAGTGCAGGCTGGAGGGAGTTAGAATTTTTTATCCCACATGCATTAAGAATCGACAGGAAAGCTTTATAAATAGTGACCGTTGTAGTATGCAAAGTAAATTAGCCACCAAATTGTGGAAATGGCTTGTCCACCAATGGAAGGAGTTTGAACCACTAGTGATGCTAAGGCATTTTCCAAACTTGCTTGATGCTAGTGGAGTATATTTGTCAAAATTAAATGGAGATCCGCCTGATTAAAATAGAATATTCTAAACTTAGAGCAGAATATTCTTTGCAAGGCTGGGGTGTCATTGCCCAGTTCTGCAAAAAAAAAAAAAAAAAATCTCTGCAAGGTCACCTAACCTATAAAAAAAAAATTTTAAAAATCTTTAAAAGAAAAGAATAATAAAATTATAGATTCGAAAAAAAAAAAATTAGATCTGCAAAATGACCATACCCGAATTGCAAATCAGGGCCTCTGGGTGTCAATTTGCAAAAAATAAATTGCCTCACAATCGACTTTGGACTAGGGTAGCCAAATTTATAGCTGATTTGCACCAAATTGACATTTTGGATGCAATGGTGAGGTCCATTCTAGCTCAAGATACTCCCAATTTCTATGGAACTCTGAATTTGGGTCGAGGTGCTAAAGCAACAATGGTCTTGAATGACTATGTGAAGAGGAATTCTTCAAGAGCTCTGATACCATGTAAGAGTTTTCCTTAGGGAAAAATTCACCCAAGAACTAAGAACTCAAACACAAGCATAACTGTAGACCAGAAAGAGTATGATCAGAATATTGATATGTATTCAATTTCAATATGAATGAAATTACACTAGGATTGCTTGTATATAAAGGCCTCTGAGATGCATCTAGAATGCCTAAGAATCAGCATCATGATAAGTCATACAACTAGGCACATGTCCACTAGATATGGGTTATCCTCCATTAAGCATGGAAGTAAGTGTGATGATGAGAGGATAAGCCTACAAGGGTGTAACACGCAAATTTATGTTGTAGACAACATGTGCTAAAAAGGGAGTGTGAATAACTATGTTGTCAACATGACAACTCAGTGAATGATGCAAACTCCAGTATTGTAGACACCATGTGTTGAATTAGAGTTGCATACTTTTGTGTTGTCAACATGACAACTCATAAAGATACACAAACTCCTAAGTGTCTCACAAAATAAATAATAAAATAATGCAATATAATAAAATAATGCATTAACCTAAGTAAACTTAAGTAAAGTGTAAATAGTAAATATGTATTTGCACAAAGAAAATTGATTTATGAACATCATTTTCTTGTGTGAAATCTTAAGTACAAGATTGAAGAGAGATTTGAAGTGTTGAAGAAGTTATGAAATATGTGAGATTGTTGAAAACCCTAAAACATGAAATTAAGGTATTTTTTGAACTTGTTGAGCATATTTTTAGAAATGGAAAGACAAGAAGTGTTTAATGTTAGTAATAGACCTAGATATAACTTCAAGAAACACCCATTTGTTTCTCTGCTCGATGACCCCATTGGGGAGCATTTTTGTAAGTATCAGAAAATGTTCTTCTTGTCAAGGACATAAGATGTTATATTCACTATAAAATAGAAAGCATAGGAGATATTGAGATTCATAAGGAATTGGAGAAAATGTGCAACAATTATTTGTCATTGAAATCAAAATATGCATACCTAGAACAACTTAACCTAGTTAAGCATATGTTCTACACGGACTGTGATAACCATGAATGGACAAGAATCATTCTAAGTAGAGTTCATGATGACCTTCTATGGTTGGGAGATTCTATCATATGCATTGATAATGACCTAATTTACAAGGCCACAGGTTTGAGTAATGAAGGATGCAATCCAGTGAACATAAAGAATGTGCACAAGTTAGTTGAAAAAAATCTCAACACAAGCTTTGATGGTAGAAATATGAAGATCAACTCTATTCAAGATGATGGAGTAAGACTTATTAATAAAATTTTGGGATATAAGTTCAACCATGGATCTAGGATAGATTCAATCCCTGTCAGATTTCTTCATACACCTTATGTGATGGTAGTAAAGGGAGAAAAGGTTAATCGATGTGATATTATTCGAACTCAGTTGTTGGATAACATATCAAAAATCAAGGAATCTAGGAGCGCAGTCTTTAGGTTTGAATCCCTATTGACTCATATATTCTTCTATGCAACAAAGAAGTTTCTTGGTATCTCAAATTGGGATGGAAGTGAGTGGGCAATGCAAACTATCACTCGTGCATACAGAACTAAATTAGAAATAGTCAAAGATAATGATATTGACCAAATGATGAAATTATTCCAAGCTAAAATGAAGCAAAGGTATAGGATACCTCCTACGCTAGTGGAAAAATATAAGGATGAACTATGTTTTGTGGTAGAAACAAATTACAAATGCCTGGAGGCAGTAGTCCCTTGAGTAAAGTTCATTAAACCTATGGGTTATGAAATGAGTGGTGAACTGATTGAAGGATATGCATAGATAATTCTACAATTTGAAGTTGATTCTAAATTCCCTAGATGGGGGACACATACTGAGAAGATTAGAGAAGTCAAAACAAATCAAATAGTCATGGACTCCAAGAAGAAGGTAGAAAAGGTAATTAATTCTATCCTAAAGGAATCAGGGATGTCAAGAAAGGAATTTGAAGAGGTGAAAGGGATACCTTGAAAATGAAGGCCAGAAATCAATCTAAACTATTGACACCTACACCTATTGTAGTGGCCAAACCTACTGAAGAGGTCACAATTGCACAGAAAAGTGTGCAACCACCTACAATGCCATATGCAGTAGTTGCGAGCAGCAACCTCTAAGGAATCCAAAGAAAATAGAGGAAGCGTCAACACATAGGAAGTCCACAAGGCTTGAGAAAACCAAACTTGAGAAAAGAGTCAAGCAAACTGTAAGTGGACCTAGTAAGAGGAGAAGAACCTTGCAAATCAATTCCTCTGAATCTGAAGAAGAAACTGGTGACAGACTAGTAGAACCAGCAAATTAGGAAGTGAAGACTTCAGCAGGAAGAAAAGTATGGAAACCAAAGGTAGAAAATCTTAACATGCAAATTATTAATGACAATAATTTTCTGCAGTTGAATAAGTAGTATGACTTGTATAATAATATGGATAGAAGATAGCTAGATAATGTTGTAGTTAGAAATATGATCCTAAAAGATAAAAGGTTTGATAGCATAAGAGGTCAAATACCTGAAGATTTGTACAATAGACTAAGAAACAAGAAAAGTAGAGTAATTAAGGAAGATAAGCAAATAAGGATAAATATGGTGAAAAAGTTATGTATAGTAAATAACGAGGAAGAGATAAAGGAAATTCTAAAAGGAAAAGCATAATTGTTGAGAAATAAGAAGAGATATGTTCTTCTTATGGGAGGAAATTATGAAGAAGTGAATGAAGAAACTAAAAGGGATATAGTCACATACATGTCTACTATGCCTAAGAAGACTGAGGAGAGTGCATAGCTAGAGAAGGCAAACCCTATGCCTAAGGAGACTGAGAAGAGTACAAAAATAGAGGAGACAAGTCCTACTATGGTAACAGTTAGTCCACCTCATAGTTCTAAGCAACCAAGTGATTCACCACACATTACCATTGGCAGTGAATTTATGCAAGTAGATAACACCAATGTGACAGTGGATAGAACTAAAGACCCATTTAAAGATTTTGGCCCCAACATTGTTGGCAATATTGTTGATTATAGCAGCTCATTTGATGAAGAAAAAGAATAGGAGCAAAAGGAAGAAGATGTACCTTCTGCAAAGAAATTTGAATCTAGCACTAAAGCAACTATTCAAGTGCGCCTTTAGCAATAGTAGTAGTAAAACCTTCTATACCACCTACACAAGTAGCATTAGTACAATCAGATGAAGAAGATGAGGCACAAAACCTTATATCTTCTTTAAGTAAACTCCTTGAAAAGAAGAAATCAGTCAAGTCTATTAAGAAGAATTTAACCTCAGTTTTGGATAGATTGAGAAGATAGTAAGTTCTATTGATACACTTGTAGACATCCAACACAGAGTAGCAATTTTGTGCAAAATCGTTGATAATGAGTTTACAACACTTCCCAATGTGACTACAATTCAAGCACAAACTGAGCATGATGGTAAACTTCTTAATACCATGTGTACAAATATAAGGAATGATATAGAAACTCTAAATGAATGCATTAATGCATTAGGGCAGAGTATGGAGGAAGGGAAGAAGATATATGCTAAGTGCAACATGGTATACCTTCACCTTCATAGTTTTAATGAGCAAGTCAAAGAGAAGGTAACTGAGCTTCAAATGCTCACTGATAACTTTCTAAAATAGAATCAAAAATTAGAAACCTTTGAGCATACAATGCGAGAAATTCATAATAGCATCTAGGATACACAAGTAGAAAAGGAGAAAGCTCTTAATAGATTTACTCTTTTGAGGGACAATTTATCCCCACAGATTACATTGTTACAAAATCAGTTGGAGGAATGTTTGGCAGCCAAGACCTCATATGACAAGTTTATGGCTATAGATTTGAATGTAGTAGAGTTAGCCACATATGTTCTATGTGAGCTAACCAGTGTGTCTAATGCACTAAAAGATAGTTGGAAGAAACACATTGTGTAGTTGAAGACTAACTTCAGTGATTATTTTTTCAAGTTTTGATGCAGCTTTCAAATTTTGACAAGATTTTCTTTTTGTTGACACCTTTGTCGTTGATGTCAAAGGGGGAGTAATAAAGAAAATTGTAATTGTAAGTTATATAGTTGTATTATGAAGTATATTAGTATGATTTTCTTTAAGAAAGCTTTCTAATCAGAGCTATAAGGGATGTAATCTTTTTTTTCCAAAAACATGAATACAATGTTTTTACTATGTTATGGTTATTTACTTTGATTGGTATGACAGCATGTTTGGGACTTAGCCAACTTTCCCAAAATGTTGTCATCAATGCCAAAGGGGGAGATTGTTGGCAATATGACCAATCAATCAAATAAGGTGAGATATGTGATTGTCATTTATGGCAACATTTGTTTTGCAATTTAGTCATGATTATTTGTGAAGGAAAAGTGTCTCAGTATTGAACAATGTTACAATAGAATGACAAGATTTGTTGATAGTAGAATATTCCCTTGGAATATTCTCTTGTACAATTAACCCTAGATGCATGGCATCATCTTGATGATGCATACCAATGTGCATGTCCATATGATCAACCTAGTTTAAGTGATGGAGGAAATCCTAATGCAAATACCTCATAGTGCACAATAGAGCATGTCAGCAAATTGACTTGTACGACTTGCAGAATTGTTTTGTTTACTAAATCTTGATGGGTTGACTCTAAGGATGATATGTGAGCTGACTAAGGAAGAATTTATTGATATGTTTGATATAAGTAAAGAACTTCAATTGTGAAGTTAATATGAAATGCAATATTACGATATGTGATGCAAAGCAATATTATGCGAGATATGATGCAAATTGATATGTGTGTAGTCAGTCTTTATATGAAGAACTGACAATCAGAGAAATTGCAAAGTACAACAAGTGATCCATTATTGTATGTATATCTTTTCTCTTGAAGAACTTATTGTATAGTTGCATGTTAGGGCAGTGAGCTCTTCTTGCACACATTTGTATGTGATCCACCAAATCCTAACAGGGTTGAGGCTTCTAACAAGGCCTAGTCTCCTAATAGGGACTCGAGACAATATATATTCTTCATAGACTCCTAACAGGGTCAATATCCTTAAGCAGATTCTTTCATATAGTGAATCATCTAGTGGGTCTCATCCCCACCAAGGTTTTCCCTTTGGCCAAGGTTTCCTTAGTTAACAAAATATGGTATTATGAGCTCTCTTTGTGCATTATTGTTTATATTGTTTAGAATTATTGGTTTACTTCCTTATGCATGTATTAAATTAGTTAATAATATCCAGTTGTAGGTAAAAAGATTGAAAATACTAATTTGCGCCCCACCACCCCCCCCCCCCCCACCCTCTCAGTATTATCTATTTCTAATAGGTACAAATGTCGAGTGCCAATCCCCCTCATGTGGACCAAGAAAGTTAGTAGGACATAATAAATATAAAGGATGTTTCTAATAACATAGTTTAGAACATCAATTCTTTGACAGAGGAAGACTTGAAAAGGATATTACAGGATTCTACTTTAGCTACAAAATTATGCACTAATCCTATATTAATAAGCACAATCGAGATTGACAAAGCATCAATAGGGGAAAAGAAAATTGACACATCTAGTATGCCCCCTACATCTATAGAGCAAAAAGGTACAAAAGGACTATAAGGTGTTACCACTGCACACATGTTTTAATGCCCATTGTGGTATATCAAGTAAAGGACATAGTGACATCATATGTTAGCACATTAGTGTTGAATGCTTCAATGCATGTAGTTTTGGCAGTTGAGCAAGATGGGACACAAGTCCATATAGTTCAAGAAGTCAGTCCTACACCTATCTCACAGGCACAAGGTGAAGTTTTGATAGAAGAGAAGGAATCTAATAGGACTAAAGTGTCATTTTTGACTATGAAACCAAAGGAATGGATAGAAATTCACACATTGGTTACCCTACCAATCTCTCCATCCCCTATTCCTAGTCAAACTCTTCATAGACTGAGTGTACATGGTACACCATTACAATCATCAAGGCCTAGTCCCGATACATCTAAGATTGGAGAAGGCACATGTTATGGAGATGTCAACTTAGATGAGGTGATTAAACTTCCAAATTTTGATCTTACAAAAATCACCATAGAAGAAATGAGCATATTGTAGGAAGCTCTAGCAAGAAACAAGCACCAAGAATTACTTGGAAGGGAGCATAAGCAAAGGAAAGTTCTATGTGACATCAAAGAAATATTTCTTGATGCATTTAGCCTCCCAACACCTAATGAAGAAAAACTTATTATTGAGCAATTGGTAAATATAGTTGATGAGATTAGTGATGCAGACCTAGATACAAATACTAAACTTCTAGAATGGTCTAAGAAAAAGTTTCTAAAAAAGGTCAATGAAAAGATTTCTAGTGTCATTGCACTATGACAGATTGACTTAGAAACCAAGATGGAGAGTGTAAAGAAGGTGTTCAAGAATATATTTTCTTAATACACAAAACTTTGTGATGTGAATTTATTCACACAAGTAGTACATGTTGACATATCAGTCAAGTTTGTTATTAGTGACACATACTTATTCAGATTATATATAGCTACTAAGCTCATTGTATAGTTCATAGTGGTTTCCACATATTTTAGTTGTCATTGAGTTCTATAGTTTCTAATGAGTCCTTTGGACAAATCTTAGTGCTTACCAAGTAGTCACAGTTATAGTGAAGATCAGTAGTGTAAACTATACATCTCAGTGTATGTCAAGTTTACTAGTACAAGTCAAGTTGTACAGTGTTCACCAAGTTCGCAGTGTATGTGATTCGAGTCTAGTGTTAACTGAACTTCCCAGTGTTAACCAGGTGACTCAGTTAATACAGAGATCAAGGTGAGAATGTTTACCAGGTCTTGCCATGGTAAATAAGAGATTCAGTTTATATGACAAGTTTCACAGTATCTATTGAGTCACCAATGTAGATCGAGTTCAACACTACTTGGAAGGGATCAATTTGGACCAAGCTTCTATGTCTACCAAGTGCATGATGATGTTGAGCATTGATAGTGGATGTTGAGTATCAAAACCTCACTGATTCAGTCTTTAGAACCTAAATGTCTTCATGTGGACCAACTTTGTAATATTTGTGGTAACTTGTATTGTGGCCAACTTTGTAATTTGTATAATTGGATTGATATATATGTATTGCATTGTATCATATCCAAAGTGTGTGTGTGTGAGAATGTGAAGATGTGAATGAAAACTAAATCAAAGAAAAATAAGAGTGAATTACAAAGGCTACAGCAGTATAAGGAGCAGCAAAGTCATTTCTATCATCGCAAGGTGATCAACACTTAAAGGAATCTCATTCAACAAACCAAGTTGCAGATTAGAGATCATCTACTATTTCATCCTAATAGGTGGACTAGTCAAATCCTTTTACAAGATAGACCTAACAGTCTTTTATAAATCTCTTTACTTAATTGTATGTTTGTAAATCCTTTCACAAGGTGGATCTAGTAGTCCTTATTGCTCCTAATAGAGCAGATCATTAGAAGTGATCAATGTAAGCTTTAACAGGCTAACTTTATACTGTAGTACTAAAGTTGTGGGTATCATCCCTACCCCATTTTTACTTTCTATTTGGAAGGTTTTTGGGTCACCAAATCTTTGTGTCATAGTGTTATGAATGCTTTCATATTGTCAACTTCTTATGCATGCAATTAGATTAGAGTTTATATGATGGATTAAATGCTAATTGGTTTAAGAGTTGAAATTGTTGAAGTTTTAGAAGTTATTGATTCATCCCTCCCCTCTCAGTAACTTAGCTTAGTCTTGAATATTTCCAACAATTGGTATTAGAGCGTTCTGGTTCTTAGGAGAAAGCTTAACAGCTTAAGCAAAGATCAAGGCTATGGAGATATTTAGACTTGACAAAGCTATTGATAATGAGAAGCTAGATTTAGAAATGGCCATTGCCCAACTCAAGAAAGCAAAAGAGAAACTCTCTCAATCCTTGAAAAGAAAAAAAGAACTTGCAATTCAAATGATCATCTCTACATTGAAGAAAGAATTGAAGAGCTTCATTCAACCAATTCAAATGAAGCCAATGAAGAAATCAAAGAAGTCCTAGAAAAGAATGGTTCCTTGTAAGAAGTAAGAAAACTAAGAAGTGAACAAGAAATTTAGTCAGTAAGGTTATGTGAAGTCATGGAACAGAGAAACAAGATAAAAGAAGAGATAGATGGAAGGAACAATAAAATTTAGAACCAATCCCTTCAGCAAGAAGACCTTATTGATTAGCTCTCCAATGCAAATGAATAAATTATGAGCCTAAGATTCGAAAATGAAAAAATGAGAAATGATATAAATTTTGAAAGGCAAATCAATGAAAGAATGAGAAATGATCTAAGATCTGAAAGACAAATCAGTAAAAGATTAAGAAATGATCTAAACTTTGAGAAGAAAAGCAATGAAAGAATGATGAAATCTCAAGCAGACATGAATCAATTAAATGAGCAAAACCTCTATAGGAAAAAAGGAAAAATAGGAATTGGATATACAGAAGAAGGAGAATCATCCAAGCAAG
Organism: Cupressus sempervirens; assembly: GCA_028749045.1. NCBI lineage: Eukaryota > Viridiplantae > Streptophyta > Pinopsida > Cupressales > Cupressaceae > Cupressus > Cupressus sempervirens. The sequence continues at coordinate 20,237,988 of CM053792.1, read as the reverse complement.
GAGCTCAAAAGAACCAAAGACCTACTTACAATCACTATGGTAAGATAGGTCATACATCAAACAAATGTTGGAGTAATGAAAAAGAAAAATTCAATGGAAAATGCTACAATTGCAATCAGCATGGTCATAAGGCTAATGAATGCAAAGAGAAACCAAGATTTGAAGTCAAATGTCACAAATGCAAGAAACATGGACACAAGTCATCAGAATGCAAAGCCAAGGTATTGAATCTAGCAGAGTAAATTGTGAAAGCAATATTTGGATGGGAATATAATACTTGGTACAGATGGCATTACTATGGAGAATTTGGACACATTGGAGTAAATTGTGTAAAGCATAATTTGAGGAAAAGAGACACTACCAAAAGATATTTCATTTGTATAGAACTTGGTCATCTTGCCAAGAACTACATGAATATTGGTAGAATTGAAGATGAGAAAAAGGAAAAAGCTGATAACATCTAAAAATAGATGATAGAAAAATGGGTTCCTAAGTCTACCAAGGATACAAGTCCAAGCAATGATCAAGTCACTCAAGAATTGGGTGACTCTATCATTTCTGTTTAAGTTCTCATAGGAGAAACTAGAACTATGCTATCAAAGAAAACATCCAAAACAGTTCCAGATTGAAATAGAAAAATGATCCAAATCAGTATCTAGATACAAAGGGATCACTGAGTACAAGTGTCTACCAAGTGAGGTTGGGTCAAAAACTCTACTGAGCAAGGTCAGGAGTGATAAAGATGTTCATGGTTACTGAGTCACAAAGACTTCATTGAGCATTAAATGCAAGTGTAGTGGATGATAGTCTATCAATGTGATGTCAGTTGATCTACCTTTGTACTAAGCATTTATGGTGAAATTTTATGAAAAGGCATGAAATTGAAGTCACTTCTTACCATGAAATTTTGAGTGCTATTACGAAAGTGTGATCTTTAGATCTTCCAAGCAATTTGAGCGAATTTCCAGTGAAAGTTTTTGAACTCCTTCAAACTCTATCGAGTGAAGATGGCATCTAGTAGCAGAAAGGTCAAGCAAGGATTTGATATGTTGGTTTGTGGAGTGGAGTGGAAAGCACCTAATTTCAAGCTCACTCCTACAATCATTGAAACCCTAGATCTGAGTGGAGCTCAATCTCAAATCCCTCCAAAGGTATTTCTGGTTAACGATATTTACACTCATTTCAAATGTGTTATTCAGGGAATTGGTACATTGGAAATGGATGATTCCCTAGGTCAACTATGTTTAAATGGAGTTTTGAATCCTGAGCACCAACTTTTGGAAACCAAAGGGTTAACTCATATCCCTCACATGCCCCATGAATTTCAAGTTAAATGGATTAGGTTTATCCTTAGTCAGGTGCATAATGGTTAGTTGTGGTTGGAGCAACCAGTATTGATCACAAAGAAGATGATTCACTAAATCACTAGCCTCCCAATGCTAACCAAGGCAAAAATGACAAAAACCCTAGGTCAGGCAGAGTTGGAAAAGAAAACCCTAGTAGCAAAATGGGATGGCAGAGGAATGAAAATTAGTAACGTTTCTAATATTGAATTGAAGTTTGGTATTCACGTCATTGCACATAAAATTTATAGCTCTAGTAGGTTAAATATTGTGTTATGTGAAGTTGTGGACTTGGCATACAAGGTGGTAAAGAACAATCTATCATTTGACCTTGCTGAGCTATTGCTGAGACAGTTCAACAAGAACATGGAAAGCATAAGAACTTCAAAGAATAACTCATGTAAGTTTGGTTCCTTGTTGACTTGTCTATTCTTTTATGTTCAAAAATTCCTTCCTTCTAAAGGCACTGTAGTATGGAGAAAAGATGTGCCTATGCTTTATTAGATAAATGAGTATATTGCAGAGATGGGTGAAAATTATAATAGTAACATGGACAATTATTTTGATGTATTCAAAGAGAAAATGAACAATAGGTTTTAAATCCCTAAGAAACTAGTTGAGGACTATAAGGATGATGTATGTTTCATGGTGGATTGTGACAAAGTTTACATTCATGTAGTTAAGCCTAGAATTGCATGGGTAAAACCTCTTGGTTATGAGGTCAATATTAATGAAACTAAAGATATTATTCAAGCCCTTGTCAATGAGCTAGTTGATCCTAAGGTTGCATATTTTGGAACATATGATGAAGAAAAATCCAAGATTGAACTTGAGATAAAACTTCCTCAGGTGGTAAACAAAGGGAAGAAAAGAATTACAAAACTAAAATCCAGTTCAACCCTTTTGTTAACCAAGGGAAAAGGAGAAGATGAGGAAGAAGAGGATATGGAAGTAGAGAAGGTAGAATTTGAAGAAGAAGAGCCATTAAAGATGAAAGGAAAGGTAATTATTACCAAGCCAATCAAGCCATCCACTATAGTTTTCAAAAAGAGATCTTCAAGGAAGAAGTCAGACAAGGAAGGAGGAGACATTGTATTTAGAAAACCTCCACCCACCTTCCAAGAAAAATTAAAAGATCTGGAAGCAGGGGCAGGAATAACAAATTTCAAATCATTAAAATATGAGATCAGGATAGCAGAGGAGCAGAAGTAGATTGAAGATCTGGTGATGAATAAAATGGGTAAGTGAAAATACTCACCAGACCAGCTTGCCTCTCAAATTCCAAATTATTTGTTAGAAAAGATAAAGCCAAGATGGGATTTTTCCATGCAAACTATCAAAGACATATATGGGCAAACCTTGAGGTAGCTATTATTGAGCATATCAAATGCTGAGGTAAAAGAGTCATTGAAGAAAAATGAAGAAAAATGAAGAAAAATTGACTCTAAAGTTTAATACTTGTCTAGTTTTTATCAAGGACATTGAGTATTTTTTTAGGAGTACAACAAATACTTGGGACAATATTTATTTGTTACACAAGGCAAGTGATTTTCTAGTCAATGTCAAGGATGATGATGATGAAGAAGATAAGGAGAAAGATGAAGAAGAGAATGTTGAAGAAGCAACTCATTTTGATAATGAAGAAGATGAAGGGGATCAAGAACAAGAGGCTAACGAGGAAGCAAAGCTATATGATGAGGAGACTGATCCAGTTAAGATAGCAACAGCAGTCATTGCCTCACTTCCTCATTCTCCAAGCAAACCAATAACCACATCAAGCGTGGAGATAGCACAAGAAAGTTTGATTGTGACCACCAGTGCTAATCCTATCATCCAATCATTGTTTTCTACTACTCAACTTAGCACATCACTGACAGAAGTGACCTCCACTCCATCTACCAAGCTACAGATTCCTTCTTCATCCACTGAGTTGAGTACTTCAGTTTTGACTTCTCTAGTTTTTAGCGCTTCAATTTTGAGCACACCAATTTTAGACTCTTTAGGTATTTCTATAAATATTCCTTTAATAAGCACAATATTAATTTTCATAGCTAGTCCTAGTATATCTACAATTGTTTCTATTTCGGGTACAAAAGCAATAAGTGTAAGGACAATTGAGCCCAAGGTTCAACCAAGCACAAAATTTTTGAGTAAAGGAAAAAAGCTAGAGGAAGATATTGATTTAGATGAGGAAATTGTTATCCCTAATTGGGACATTTCCAAGCTCACCTTAGACCAAATGTAGTTATTTGGTGAGCTCCTCCAGAAAAAGGCTAAACAACAGAAACTAAGAGAGGAGAGAGATAAGGAATTTAAGATAATTGAAGATGCAAAGAATATTTTGGTAGAGGCCATAGGTATTGAGGTTAACTCTTCTCAGCCAATTTTGTATTAGTTAGCAGAGGTAGTGTAGAAATTCAATGAAGATACCGAGGGACAAGAAAAGTTAGTACAAAAAGTAGAGAAGAAATTTGATAATAAAGTGTTGAAGCACATTGCTTAGTAGATAGTCATTCATCAAATAGAACTGTCTATAATTTTGGGCAATTTAGAAGCATCTTGTATGAATGTGTCATCACTTTTTGGAAAGCTTTATGATGTTTCTGAATTGATAAAAGAAATAAAGGACAAATTGTCCAAAATAGATGAAGATTTGAAAGCTAGTGCTCAGCAGCTACAACTTGACCCTAGTTCAAGCTCTGCACATTTTCAAAGAATAAGATTTTTGTCAGATATGCAAGCAGAATTGCTTAGAGAAGAAGCAAGGATTAGATCCACATTGATTGATATTCAAAATATGATTCTTCCCATCATTGATGCATTGCAAAAACATATTATACATTCAAAAGCTCTCATCCATGACAATAACTTCTCCATTGCAGATCATATGATAGAAGTATCAGCAGAAGTCCAAATTGCACTTCACTCATGCAAGATTCTACAAGACAATTGGGATAACACCTTGGCAATCATTCTCAAGATACTTCTAGATTTTCTATCTCATTTTGGTGTTACTATGTAAATAAATAGAATAAGTCTTTGGCATTAATGTCAAAAGGGGGAGAAAAGATATATTGGAGAAAGCCATATGTTATGGGGGAGATTATGCAATAAGTTGAAAAATCAATGGAGGAGTATGTTATGTACAAAGTGATATACTATATATAGTAAGAAGATGTATAGTATACTATATAAAGGAGTCTTACCATGTACAGATATATGCCTTACAAAGTCAATTTTGAAAAATCTCAAAAACAATATACTCTACCAAGCTAGTATTACAAGGTAAAGGTATTCAGGAAACCTTTTGAATTCAATTTTGGCTAATAAGTGTTTTTGTCACTAATCCCAAAGGGAGAGATTGTTGACATATCAATCAAGTTTGTTATTAGTGACACACACTTATTTAGATTGTACATAGCTACCGAGCTCATTGTACAGTTCACATTATTTTCCATGTATTTTAGTTGTCACCAAGTTCTATAGTTGTAACGAGTCCTTTGGAGAAATTTCAGTGGTTACCGAGTAGTCACAGTTATAGTGAAGATTAGCAGTGTAAACCATGCATCTTAGTGTATGTTGAGTTTACCAGTACGAGCTAAGTTGTGCAGTGTTCACCGAGTTTGTAGTGTATGTGATGTGAGTCCAATGTTAACTGAGCTTCCCAGTGTTAACCAAGTGACTTAGTTTATACCGAGCTCAAGTGAGAATGTTTATCGAGTCTTGCCATGGTAAACAAGTGATTCAGTTTATATGACGAGTTTCATAGTATCTACTGAGTCACTAGTGCAGATCGAGTTCAAGACTACTTAGAAGTGATCAGTATGGACTGAGCTTCTACATCTACCAAGTGCATGATGATGCTAAGCATTGACAGTGGATGTCGAGTATCAGAACCTCATTGAGTCAGTCTCAGAACCTAAATGTCTTCATGTGGGCCAACTTTGTAATATTTGTGGTAACTTGTATTGTGGCCGACTTTGTAATTTGTATAATTGGATTGATATATATGTATTGCATTGTATCATATCAAAGTTTGTGTGTAAGAATGTGAAATTGTGAATGCGAACTAAATCAGAGAAAAATAGAAGGAGTGAATTACAAAGGATACAATAGTATAAGGAGTAGTAAAGTCATCTCTATCACAACAAGGTGATCAACGCTTAAAGGAATCTCATTCAACAAACCAAGTTGTAGATCAGAGATCATCTACTATTTCATGCTAACATGTGGATCAGTCAAATCCTTTCACAAGGTAGACCTAAGAGTCTTTTGTAAATCTCTTTACCAAGTGCATACTTAATTGTATGTTTGTAAATCCTTTCACAAAGTGGATGTAGCAGTCCTTATTGCTCCTAACAGGGCAAATCATCATAAGTGATCAATGTAAGGTTTAATAGGCTAAATTTATACTGCAGTACTAAAGTTGTGGGTATCATCCCCACCCCAATTTTACTTTCTATTTGGAAGGTTTTTGGGTCACCAAATCTTTGTGTCACAGTGTTATGAATACTTTCATATTTTTAGTTTCTTATGCATGCAATTAGATTAGAGTTTATATGATGGATTAAATGCTAATTGGTTTAAGAGTTGAAATTGTTGAAGTTTTAGAAGTTATTGATTCACCTCTCCCCTCTCATTAACTTATCTTAGTCTTGAATATTTCCCATAGTATAGAGGATCACTGACCAGTTTCAAGGAGACCTACAAATAACAGGTAACATTATTAAGTTGTCTCCTAGTCAGAGCCAAGTTCATTTTCAAAGATTGTTATCCACTCAAGTTCAACTAGTTGCATTTCACACACAATATGCAAACATTCGGGCTACCTTGATAAGTATTCAATCCATGTTTACCCCACATATGGAGGTGTTGCACAAGGAACTAACCTTTGTTGAAACATTGATGAAGAAAGATTCTCATCTTTTCGCTCATGATAGCTTAGTAGACCTTGCTACCAAGCTAGATGTTCAATTTCAGTCTCTAGAGGTAGCGTGCAACAATTGGGATGCAACACTCAAGATTATAATGGAGATACATAAAACATTTTTTGACAAACACACTATTCATGTACCACCCATGATATAAGTGTCAAAAAAGGAGGATATTGAGGAAAAGGAGGATTGAGACAAAAAGGAGAGAATACACAAAGGGGAAGTAAATGCATGTTGGTGTAAATAATTATTCACTATTTACACTTACTTAAGTTTATGTAAGTTAATGCATTATTTTATTATTTATTTATTAGTCACCTAGGAGTATGCACACTCTTGTGAGTTGTCGTGAATGCGAACAAAATTAGAGAAAAATAGGAGTGAATTACAAAGGCTATAATAGTATAAGGAGCAGTAAAATCATCTCTATCAAAACAAGGAGATCAACACTTAAAGGAATCTCATTTAGCAAACCAAGTTGTAGATCAGAGATCATCTACTGTTTCATCCTAACAAGTGGATCAGTCAAATGCTTTCACAAGGTAGACCTAAGAGTCTTTTGTAAATCTCTTTACCAAGTGCATACTTAATTGCATGTTTGTAAATCCTTTCACAAGGTGGATCTAGTAGTCCTTATTGCTCCCAACAGGGAAAATCATCAAAAGTGATCAATGTAAGGTTTAATAGGCTAAATTTATACTGCAGTACTAAAGTTGTGGGTATCATCCCCACCCTAGTTTTACTTTCTATTTGGAAGGTTTTTGGGTCACCAAATCTTTGTGTCACAATGTTATGAATGCTTTCATATTTTTAGTTTCTTATGCATACAATTATATTAGAGTTTATATGATGAATTAAATGCTAATTGGTTTAAGAGTTGAAATTGTTGAAGTTTTAAAAGTTATTGATTCACCTCTCCCCGCTCATTAACTTAGCTTAGTCTTGAATGTTTCCAATAGTATAGAGGGTCACTGACCAGTTTCAAGGAGACCTACAAATAACAGGTAACATTATTAAGTTGTCTCCTAGTCAGAGCCAAGCTCATTTTCAAAGATTGTTATCCACTCAAGTTCAACTAGTTGCATTTCACGCACAAGATGCAAATGTTTGGGCTACCTTGATAAGTATTCAATCCATGTTTACCCCACATATGGAGGTGTTGCACAAGGAACTAACCTTTGTTGAAACATTGATGAAGAAAGATTCTCATCTTTTCACTCATGATGGCTTCGTAGACCTTGCTGCCAAGCTAGATGTTCAATTTTAGTCTCTAGAGGTATCATGCAACAATTGGGATGCAACACTCAAGATTATAATGGAGATCCATAAAACATTTTTGGACAAACACACTATTTGTGTACCACCCATGATATAAGTGTCAAAAAAGGGGGATATTGAGGAAAAGGAGGATTGAGACAAAAAGGAGAGAATACACAAAGGGGGAGTAAATGCATGTTGGTGTAAATAATTATTCACTATTTACACTTACTTAAGTTTATGTAGGTTAATGCATTATTTTATTATTTATTTATTAGTCACCTAGGAGTATGCACACTCTTGTGAGTTTTCATGTTGACAACACAGGAGTTAGCACACTAATAGGCACATGGTGTCTACAACATCTCCACTTGAGATATACCTCATCATTCTTATCCTATCATCTAGAATGATGGATAAGACATGTGCTTAGTTTTCATGCTTATCTTATCTCCTGGCTCTTTCTAGAGACATTCTAGGTGCTTCCTAACAAAATTTTATATACAGGCACTCCTAGTGTGTTTATATATACAATACAGAGCAATGTATGAGGACATACTCTAATATATTGGTCATACTCTTTTTTGGTCTACAATTGTGCTTGTGTTTGAGTTCTACAATCTTGGGTGAATCTTGTCCTAAGGAAAATTCTTACATGGTATCAGAGCTCTTGGAGAATCTCTCTTTACATAGCCATTTGAAATAATCTTGTTGCTTCAGCACCTCAGCCCGAATCTAGAGTATCATATAAATTGGGAGTGTCTAGAGCCAAATTTGACATCACCATTACATCCAGAATGTTGATTCGGTGAAAATTGGCTATAAAGTTGCCTACTTTTGGCCAAAGTTGATCGTGAGGCAAATTTTTTTTCCAAATCAGCACCTAGAGGCCCCAATTTGCAAGTTTAGGAATGATCTTGTAGATCTGCAATTTAATTTAATTCAGATCTCAGTATTTTCATCAGTTATTTTCCTACAGATTTTTTAGAATTTTAAATTTTTTTAGCCATGCGGCCCTACAAAGGAAATTTTTTTGTTATAGGTACCAGGTAGTCAAATCTCGGCCCTGCATCGTGCACAGAGAATATTGTGCAGAGAACCAAGGAATATTCCACAACCAATAGTGCCTCTGGAAAATTTGATGGGCTATTCACATAAACTAGTGACATCATATTACACCGAACTAGTAGCCCAACACAACCATGGCTTGCTTTGCATTTTCTTCCATGGGTATTCATTTTAAATACTTGAAGCATGTTCACCCATGTAACGTGGGATATTTGATGCAAAATACTAGTCCCGTACACTGAGCTTCTGGTGTTGCATTTATACTTCCCAACAAAGTTTACAGTCCATGGTAGTTAGGTCTTCCATCACTGACCATTCTACGGTACTAGCTATTGGACATTTCCCCAGCATCCCAAACAGGTTTCACGGTGGCATCTTTTTAAAATCCATCATTGCGATAAGTATTCTCTGGCACTTTCAAATTATAGCACCCTTGACGGTTGTTGTTTCAATTTCTAGCGTGGTGTTCCTTGCCAGCGTCATGACTTCCTACAAACCTTAGGTTTTCGACATGATGTGAACTTCCTGACACCCCGCAAGTTCGACGACAAAAGATTTTTAAATCTTCAGTCACTGCGTGTTAAAACTCTACATAGACACATGTCTCTCCATGTGTAGTGTGACGTGGACACTATACTTTTACCATGTCTGCACTTGCCAATAGGACACCAACTCAGTTGCCAACCACATAGTCATGCAATGCCATGTGGAGCCACGTCAATTGACATCTCAGCTTTTCCATACAAACATGTGTCATGACTGTACCTTGCCATGTGAACCATACAACTACCACATGTATTGTTCATACTGCTACATCACCAAGAGGGCTGATTTTTTGCCATGTCAGCATTTCACGATGGTAAATTTGATAGTCATCTAACCATCATTTCCAAGCATTTTATAACTATAGTGACGGCCATTTGACTGTCAAATTTAAGATAGCAGTTTTCTGCCTAGACCCCTCTTTAGATGCATTTTTTATTTGGCAGCCTAACTTTGCGAGGCCATAACTCAATCATTCGAACTCCAAATCAAGTGCGATTTTTTTTATTTTGGGTAGAATTTCTTGAACTCTTCATTAGTGTTGTTATTTTCTAGTTTTGGTTCACAAATTTGTTAGAAATTGTGTCTTTTGGTGATTGTACCTATCCAATCCTACATTTTGCAATTTGAAACACTCAGTATGGGCTCATCTGGAATCCTTTTTAGGTTCCATTTTTTCTAAAAGTGTGTTATTTTTCATCTACTTTCTAGATCTACACTCAGATAATAGGGTTGTGTGGACAGAAATATCACTTTTTGCATTAGGGCCTTTTTTGCATTATATTACTTTTCAGAATTGTTGTATATCTGAGCTATAGTGCTTAGTTCTAGAGTTAGGCCACAAAAGGTAGTTGTAACCAGCAAAATTAGAAGCCCATCTTGTACATTTTGATGAGTGGCCTATTGTACATGCACCACCTATAAAGCACTGAATCATTCATTAGAGGGGGTTCTTTGATTCTTTGTGGGTTCATTGATTAATCTCATGGAGTTTTGTCAGATATGTTAGTCTAGTATTAGACCATAATTGAAAATAAGGAATAGCAGTTTCCTACCTAGACCCCTCTTTAGATGCATTTTTTATTTGGCAGCCTAACTTTGCAAGGCCATAACTCGATCATTCGAACTCCAAATCAAGTGCGATTTTTTTTATTTTGGGTAGAATTTCTTGAACTCTTCATTAGTGTTGTTATTTTCTATTTTTTGTGCACAAATTTGTTAGAAATTGTGTCTTTTGGTGACTGTACCTATCCAATCCTACATTTTGCAACTTGAAACACTCAGTATGGGCTCATCTGGAATCCTTTTTAGGTTCCATTTTTTCTAAAAGTGTGTTATTTTTCATCTACTTTCTAGATCTGCATTTAGATAATAGGGTTGTGTGGACAGAAATATCACTTTTTGCATTAGGGCCTTTTTTGCATTGTATTACTTTTCAAAATTGTTGTATATCTGAGCTATAGTGCTTAGTTCTAGAGTTAAGCCACAAAAGGTAGTTGTAACCAGCAAAATCAGAAGCCCATCTTGTACATTTTGACAAGTGGCCTATTGTACATGCACCACCTATAAAGTACTGAATCATTCATTAGAGGGGGTTCTTTGATTCTTTGGGGGTTCATTGATTAATCTCATGGAGTTTTGTCAGATATGTTAGTCTAGTATTAGACCACAATTGAAAATAAGGAAATATCACAAATGGAGTGCTTTGATACTTGATCATCTAAGAGACCATCAAGAATTGCTTCCTTATATCTATACATTGCCACCACATTTTAATTGGACACATCTTGTGCAACTTCGTTGCTTTCTATATAACAGTATGAGTAAGGAATCCTTTGCTCCTCTTAGAATGGCAAGTTTTCCTCATGATATTTGGATATCTATTTGGGAAGCATATGGAGATCCATGTGTTCCTCCATCTCTAGAGGACATTCTACATCCAGTCACTTCAGTTATGGTTTCTTCAACTCTAGATGTGATCACACCTCTAGATGCTCCTGTTGCTCCTACTAATCCTATTCTAGCTACAAATGCTTTGGATTTAGTGCAGTAGGACACTTCATGTCTTCATACTTTACCTTCATGCGACGACTTCCTTCAAGGCATAGCAGAGTTGTTTGTGGAGTCTCACGTTGAAGATATGGGAGACATCCTCGATAATATTCATCTTCTTTTTTAGGCGAATTCTTCATCTATTGCTGCAATGACCAATTCATGTACTTCAGCAGAGTAAGGTACACTTTGTCTTCCAATTCTTGCCTTAGGTGATGACTTCTTGACTAACATTTTAGGTTTGTTCATAGAGTCATACACAATAGATTTGGGGGACTTCTTTGATGATATTCCCCTTCTCTTTGTTGAGGACAATCCTTCTACAGTTGTTGCAAGGGCTCACTTTGACCCTCATGTCCATTCTCTACATGATCAGTCTTTATAGGCTGATGTGATTGTGGATACTTATGTACAGCAATTGTCAGAGGTCTCTTTATCATTTGAAGAGAAAAATTATTCTTTGAAAGAGGTTCTACAACAATCCTTGCTAGATCTACACTTTTTCTTAGTAGTTTTGGAAGGAGCCACCATCAGTATCGATATAGGGACACTTGAACAAGTTTCAGAGACATCTTTCATCATAAAGATTCTTTCCACACCCAGAGGAAGCTTCTCACTAGTACCTTACTTTTAGGGGGGACACTATCTTGTCTCCTTCTTCTTCTCCTTTATGGAGGGGACTTTTTCTTCTTAGGGGGTTTTGTCCTTCTCATTCTCTTTTTTAGATACTCGATGTATGTCGTAATGGGGGGGGGTCTTGATTACTCCATCCATCCATGCATCCCCTTTCATCTCTCTTTTTGGGGGAGGGTTTTTTCCATGAGATTTTCCCTCTTTCTCCACTTTATGAGAGATTGCATTGCATTTCATTTTGTACATGGGTACCTAACTTGGCCTAGTAGTCAGGACCCATTATGCATTTCATACTATTTTTTGTGAACTTAATTGCATTCCCCTAAGTCACACTTAAGGGGGATGTTGGTGTAAATAATTATTCACTATTTACACTTACTTAAGTTTACTTAGGTTAATGCATTATTTTATTATTTATTTATTAGTCACCGAGGAGTATGCGCACTCTTGTGAGTTGTCATGTTGACAACACAGGAGTTAGCACACTAATTAAGCACATTGTAATGGGCACCCTGGAAATGCCCAATAACTAAACCAACTACTAATAGAGATTTTAACACCTTTGCATAGATTTAAACCTGTAAGAACTTGCCTTAGAGAAAAATTCACCCAAGATCAAGGAGCACAAGCATAAGCACACAGTAGACCAAGAGTATGATCAATATGAAAATGCTTTCTATTATAAAAAGCATGTACATACACACTAGGAGAGCCTTTATATAAAGGCCTCTAAGATGCATCTAGAATGTGTCTAGAAAGAACTAGGAGATAAGCATGACAACTAAGCACATATACTCCACAATAAGAGGATAAACATGATGAGGTATCTAGAATGTTGTAGACACCATGTGCTCAAATAATGTGCTAACTTCTAAGTGTAGATAACATGTGTATAATTAGAGTGCAAACGCTTGTGTTGTAAACATGACAACTCACAAGAGTATGCATACTCCTAGGTGAGTAATAAATAAATAATAAAATATATGCATTAACCTAAGTAACCTTAGGTAAGTGTAAATGGTAAATACTTATTTACACCAACACCCCCCCTAAAGTGCAACTTAGGAGAATGCCCTTAAGCTTACATAATCTAGAATGAAATGCATGATGGGTAGCGACTACTAGGCCATGTTAGGTACCCATATACATAATGATATGCAATCTCTCATAAAGCAGAGAAAGAGGGAAAATCTCATGGGAAAAATCCTCCCCCAAAAAGAGAGATGAAAAAAACACATGATGTATGGATGAATGAAGTAATCAAGACCCCCCCCCCTCCCATTATGACATACATCAAATATATTAGGAGAAGGACCAAACCCCGAAGAGGAAAAAGTCCCCCCCAAAAAAGGAGAATAAGAAGATAAGGTAGTCCCCCCCCCCTAAAGGTAGTGTGCTGATCAGTGAGAAATGCTCCAATGTAGAAGTTGATCCATGACCGCTATATAATGTTCCTCCCCTTTGGAAGAAACAATGGCAAAGGTATAGGTGAGATGCTTCCCCTATGCGTGGAAAGAATCTCGATGATGAAAAGTATCTCTAAAACCCATTCAAGTGTCCCTATATCAATGCTGATGGTTTCTCCCTCCAGGACTACTGAAAAGAACATGTACACATTGAGAAAGGATCCATGTAGAACCTATCTCAAAGAACCAAAAGCCTCCTCAAATAATAAAGAGACCTCCTACAACTGATGTACATAAGTATCCACAATCATATTAGCCTGTAAAGACTGATCATGTAGAGAATGGACATGATGGTCAGAGTGGGCCCTCACAACAACTATAGAAGGATTATCCTCATCAAAGAGAAGCTATTCATATCATCAAAGAAGCCCTCCAAATATTTTGTGTTTGACTCGATGAACAAACCTGAATTGTCAGTCAAGAAATCATCACCTAAGACTAGAACTAGAAGACATAGTGTACCTTGTTGTGCTGAAGTACATGAATCTATCACTACAACAACAGATAAAGAATTCACCTCAAAGAGAAGATGAATATCATCAATAGTGTCTCCCACATCTTCAATGTGAGACTCCATGAACAGGCCTACAAGGGTGAGAAGGAATATGTTGCATGAAGGTAAAGTAGGAAGACATGAAGAGTCCTGCTACACTGAATCTGAAGCATCTGTGGCTGGAACTGAATCAGTAGAATCAATAGAAGAATCAGGAGGTGAGATCTCAACTGGAGTTGAAGGTACCATAACTGGAGTGACTGGATGAACACATGGATCTCCATATGCTTCCCAAAGAGACATCCAAACATCATGAGAAAAACTTGCCATAAGAAGAGGAGCAAAGGATTCCTTACTCATACTGTTATACATAAAGCCAAGAAGTTTAGAAAGATATTTGAATGAAGGTGGTATCTTCAAGCAAAGAGAAGGAATCACTTACTAATGTTCTCTTAGATGATCAAGCATCAAAGCACTCCATTTCTGATAGTTCCTTGGTGTCAACTTCGGTCTTATACTAGACTAACATATGTGACAAGCCTCCATGAGATCAATGAATGTATGCACCCCCTCCCCCCCCCCCCCCCCCCCGCAAAATATAGAAATAATCAATCAACCCCCCCTAATCTATGATTTGGCACTTAGTGCAATAGCCACATGCCAATTTAGGGCCTATTTCTAAAAGTAGTATTTCTATCCTTAGAACCTATAATATGATTGCTGATCTAGAAAGTAGACCAAAAAATATGCACTTTCAAGAAAAATAGAACCTGTTTTGGAGTCCAGATGAGCCTATACCAAGAATTTGAAGTGGCAAAAATCGAAATCTACGACTTGCCAAAATATTCAAGAATAGAGATTTCAAACCACCTGCATCAATGTGTAGATTATGAATTCTACCCCAAAACAAAAACAAAAAAACAAAAATTCTCGCAAAAAGAAGTCCACATGAGGAAGATGTCGTTGTTTGAAAATTGTTGATGTTATTATTTTTCCTGAATTGCTACCATGCCTCCAAAAATCAAAAGGCTCTAGATTTTGCCTCAGATGTCCAATTTGGATGAAACAAAATCTAATTTGGGGGTTTTTTGACCTTCTGAATATGATGCAAATATTTAATTTGCACTAGCAAGCTTCAATCTTCACCTACAAAATATCTCTCCTATAGGCCTGATGGCTAATTTTTTTGGAAAAAATAATGCAAATCTGAATTTTTTTTGTAGAGAGGCAGATGAAAAAAATGCAGATCTAAAAAATAAATGTATAGATCTAAAATGATCATACCAATTTTGCAAATCAAGCCTTTGGGTTGCCAGTTTGCAAAAAAAAAAATTGCCTCAATTTTGACTATTGCCCAACATAGGAAAATTTATAGTCAATTCACTGAATTGATGTACCAGACATAGTGGTGAGATTCGCTTTGGCTCTAGATGCTCCCAATTTCTACAAATTCTCTGAATTTTTGGATTGAAGGTGATGAAGTAACAATGGTCTTAAATGACTAGTGACAAGAATCTCCCCAAGCTCTGATACTATGTAAGAATTTGCCTTAGAGAAAAATTCACCCAAGATCAAGGAGCACAAGCACAAGCACACAATAGACCAAGAGTATGCTCAATATAAAAATGTTTTCTATTATCAAAAGCATGTACATACACACTAGGAGAGCCTATATATAAAGGCCTTTAAGATGCATCTAGAATGTGTCTAGAAAGAACTAGGAGATAAGCATGACAACTAATAACATATCCTCCACAATAAGAGGATAAGAATAATGAGGTGTCTAGAATGTTGTAGACACCATGTGCTCAAATAATGTGCTAACTCCTAAGTGTAAACAACATGTGCATAATTAGAGTGCAAACTCTTATGTTGTCAACATGACAACTCACAAGAGTACGCATACTCCTAGGTGAGTAATAAATAAATAATAAAATATATGCATTAACCTAAGTAAACTTAAGTAAGTGTAAATAGCAAATACTTATTTACACCAACAAAATCACATAACATGAACACAAACAAAGGAATTCATGCAAATGAAAAATTGAACTACTGCTGAAATATTATTAGTTCTAAAACTAATAAAATTAAATACATAGCAACTCGCTAATTACTCCAGCATCATCAAATACATAAAAAATTGTTCAACTCACTAATTACATCCAAATGGCCTATGGCTGAAAATGTGTCCCAGCTACCTGTTAATGAGTTGATAGCAATGAATTCCAAAGGCCAAACCCCAAGGGAATGATGTCTACAATGTCACAAGAGAGGATGAACATCCTCTATTTCCAAGAACAAAACTCTACATCCAAGTTCCCATCAAATGCAATTCACCATCATCTGATGCTAAACAATGAGGCTCTCACCTCTATTTATACTTTCCCTATGCCCTTCTAGAAAGAAATAAAATATTAATTAAATACATTCACTAGAAGCTTCCCCCTTCCAATAATTAATGCATTCTCTAGAAACTCCTCCCTTACAATACAATAATTAATTGTGTTTCTAGAAAATTAAATTACTAGAGGCTTCCCCCTTTCCAATAATTAATGCACTATCTAGAAGCTTCTCCTTGCAATACAATAATTAATTTTATTTAATAACTTTATAAGAAATTAATTTAATTTCCTCTTAACCTTTGGAGAATGTGAAGGCTAAGAACTCCACTTAGTTGCTAAAAATATGGAGACGTTATAGTCCACCCTCCTTGAAATTGCTTGTCCTCTAGCAATCTTAGTCCTATTTGTTGTAGCACCTGCTCACTCTCCCAAGTAGCATCTTCCTCTGGTAGATATCTCCATTTGACTAAATATTCTTTAATCAACTTGTTTCACATAATCCTTTCCCTAGTATCCAAAATAGCCTCATGAATTAATATGAGTTTTCGCTCCTCATCTAATGGTGGCAATTCTGTAGAAGGCACAACTCTTTGATCGATGGCTTTCTTAAGCCTCGACACATGAAACACATTATGCACTCAACTACCCTCTGGAAGCTCAATCTCATAAGCAATCTTGCCCACCTTGAGAATCACTTTGTAGGGGCCATAAAACCTAGGCCTCAACTTCTCTGCTACACTCTTCTTGCGTGATGACTGTCTGTATGGTTGTAGCCTCAGGTAAACCATATCCCCAACCTTGAAACTGCACTCTATCCAGTGTTGGTTAGCATATAATTTCTGTTGATTTTAGGCTTGTTGTATATTCTCCTTGAGTACCCTCAAAATATCATGACTATCCTGCAAGAAGTGTTTTGCTTTGGGCACTCTAATATCCTCCAAAACTAGATCCGTGAAACTAGGTGCTTCATAACTGTATAGTTCCATGAATGGATTCATCTTGATGGACAGATGATAAGTGATTTTATAACAATACTCTCCCATATGTAACTATTTGACCCAAGCCCTTTGTTTTGCAATCACATAGTTCCTCAGATACCCTTCCACCCATTTATTCACAATCTCTATTTGCCCATCTATCTATGGATGATAACTAGTGCTAGGTGTAAGATTTGTACCATACAAGCTAAACAATGCCTACCAAAAAAGTACTCATAAATTTACTATCCTAATCACTGACAGTGAAACTAGCTAGCCCACGTAACCTAAATATCTCTCTGAAGAAAAGATCGGCCACCTGTGCTACTGTGTAAGTGGATAGAATAGCAAAGAAGTGAGCAAACTTCATCAGCCGGCCAACTATCACATAGATGCAATCTTTCTCGTGTACTCGAGGTAACTTGGTGATGAATTCCATAGAAATACTTTCCCATTTCCTATCTGGAATGGGCAAAGGTTGTAACAACCTTGCAAGATACGTGTGCTCTCCCTTATTCTACTAACAAATTGCACACTCCCTGACATGCTTCTAAACATCATCTTTGAGCTCTTTCCATATGAATCACTCACAGATCTGCCTATAGGTCTTAAAGACCCCTAGATGTCCAGCTATAGGTGCATCATGAAATGCCTTCAATATTACCTCCCTAAATTGGGATGAAGGAATCATATATATCCTACCCTGAAATTTAATCAATCCATCCATCACTACATAATGATCATCTTGTATGGTGCCTACAATCACTCCAGAAGCCCAAGTGTCCCTTGCATACTCTATTGTAATCTTACTTCTCCAATCTCTTGTAATCTCAGCTAGAGCACAAATATGAGGTCTCCTAGATAAACCATTTGCCACCACATTCTTCTTACCTTTGACAAACTCAATGTCAAAGTTATAGGCCTGTAACTTCATAATCCATTATTGTTGTCTATCATTCAAATCACACTGGCTCATGAAGTATTTGATGTTGTTGTGATCAATTTTGATAACAAACTTTCCCACAACTAAGTAGGACCAAAACTTAGCCAATGCATCCATAATAGCCAACATCTCTAGATCATAGATGGAATAGCTCCTCTCCACTCCACAGAGCTTCCTGCTCTCAAAAACAATGGGATGCTTCTTCTGCATCAAGACTACCCCAATCCTATCTTTGATGCATCACAATGAAACTCAAATGGCTTTACGAAATTTGGTAGAGCTAGTACTAGACATGATGACATCACCTTCTTGAAATGATCAAAACTTCTCTAAGCAACCCTTGTCCATGCGAAGGCCCCTTTCCTGGTAAGGTTTGTCAAGGGTGCAACAATCTATGAAAATCCCTTAACAAATCTCCTATAAAACCTACAGAGACCAAGGAATCCCTTAAGCTATGTAAGATTCATAGGAGTAGGCCAATCAACAATAGCCCAAATCTTTTCAAAATCTACTCGAACTCCCTCTGCATTGATGATAAGCCCAAGGTATGGTAGCTCAATCATCCCAAACTCGCACTTAGATTCCTTGGCATACTATGACTCTTTCTCCAAAGTGGACAACACCATCTCAAGATGTTGTAAATGCTCCTCCCAAGTCTTACTGAAGACTAAAATTTCATCAAAGAAAATCAAGACAAATCTCCTAAGTTACTCCCTGAATACCTAATTCATGCAACTCTGGAACATAGCAAGGGCATTCGTTAGCCCAAATGGCATAACCAAAAACTTGAAGTGGCCATAGTGACACTGAAAAGCTATCTTCTCAATGTCCTCCTCCCTCATCCTGATCTGATGATACCCTGATCATAAATCAATCTTCGTAAAAAAGCATGCACCATGCAATTCATCAATTAGCTCATCTATCAGTGGGATGGGATATCTATTCTTAATGGTCTTCTTATTTAATGCCGTGTAATCAATGCACATGTGCATCCTCCCATCCTTCTTCTTTACCAACACTACTGCTAAAGCAAAGGGGCTCTTACTAGGCCTAATATGCCCTATTTCCAACAACTTCTTAATTGCCTTCTCTATCTCATCCTTATGTTTCTTAGAATGATGATAGGGAGTAGTCATAACTGATTTGGCTCCCTTCTTGAGCTCAATAACATGCTTTATCCCCCTGTCAAGAGGAACCCCATGCAGAATCTTGCCAAATACCTTAGTGTGCCTATCAAGTATCTTCTGGATATCTGGCGGATGACTCTTCACCTATGGCTCTTGTGAAGTTGGAATAGTGAAACATTCTGCTTCCCACTCTATGTTATTATGCCGAAAACATCTCTACATTCTCCTTAGGTAAAATACTCTACAACTCCCATCTGAAAGTCCTCTAAGTACAATCATTCTTCCCTTATGTTGAAACCTCATCTCCAATTTTGTTAGGTTAAGTGTGAACTCTACTAGCAAGGCCATCCATGTCATGCCGAGGATGACATCATAGTCTCCCATGTTTACCACATAGAACTCATCCTCCAACTCATAGCCATCTCCAAACCTAATGTGAAGATTAGATATCTTCTGAGTACATAATAGTTTGTCACCATTAGCTACCATGACTCTAAACCTGATGTGCTCCTCGATCTGTAGACCTCTCTTGGCTACCAATTGTGCATCTATAAAATTATGTGTAGCCCCAGTGTCAATGAGTGAGATCACTTTCTACCCTTGGATAGTACCCTTGACCTTAAATGTGATTGCCTTCTAAGCCCCCGTTAATCGTGCTAATGACTTCTCATCCTCAAGAATGCTGCTCTCCTCTGTAGTGCTATCCTCATCTAAATCAGAGTGTTGATCCTCCCTCTCTGACTGTGACTCCTCTACTGAGAAATACTCCATTTGATTTTCCTTAGCCTTGAGAGGACACTTATGAGATAAATCTCAAGGCTCTCTACAATGAAAACATAACTTCTTCTTTCTTAAATCATTCAAGGTGTCATTATCCAACTTATCTCTTTTTGGCTAGACATCCTTGTGAACAGTTTTTTTGTCCTTCTCCTTGTCTTTTTTCATATAAGAATCCTTGTGCTAAAATATGCTCCTAAATGAAGAAGGTGCTAAGTCACGAGCCTTTTTAGTGGCCTCTTGCAACGTAGCTGGGTCATGCCCCTTGACTCAACCTCGTAAGGGTTCTAAGAGTCCATCCATAAACAACACTACTGACCTCCTCTTTTAAATATCTGTGACCAACATAGCTAACCTTTTAAACTCACTGATATATGTCTCAACTGATCCCCACTGGTTGAGTTGTGCCAACACCTTAAATTGTAATTCAGGATCCCTAGTAACAAATCTCTCTATGAGCTTCTCAGTGAACTCCTCATAAGATGTGATTTTATTATGTCCTAAGGTTACCATGCCATGGTGCCACCACTCATGCATTGGTCCATCCAAGTGAATAGTCACATACTTTATAGCCTCCTCCTCAGGCATAGGATTCAGTTGCAAGTAGGTATCCATCTTTTTCACCCAAGCTCATGCAGTCATCTTCCCTGAAACATCATAATAAGGTAAAGAAAGTTTCCCAACTTTCTTTCTCAACTCAAGGTTTTGATTTCTTCCTCCTGATGTAAGCATGTGTCTCATCCTCAAGTCCATGTAATCTCTAAGAGAAATGTCTACTTGAAACTCCGATCCACTAGCCTCCCAATCCCTCCTGAACTAATCCTGTAACTCTGTAATCTGCGGTTCATTAACTGGTTGAACTGGATCTCTGGGTGGGAAGAAGGGTAGAAGAGGTCTCGAGCTTTTTGTTTGAGCTAAGCATGCAACATGTCTAAAGTTATTAGCCTCATTCCCATTGTTTTCATGTCCATTATTACCATTAATGTTGCCTTAGCCTCCATTAACATTGCCTCTATTATTGTTGTTTCCATTGTTGGCATCACTTGGATTAATATTGATGCCCATCTATCTAGCCATAAGCTGCAACATCATATCCATTCGCCTATTCTGCTCCTGTTGGATATGCTAACCCTCCTCTAATGTATCCAATAACCTAAACATTACATTTTCCTGATCTGGACCGGTATTCCTGCCTCCATCTAATCCTATATTCCTATCATCTCAATCACCCATATTGTTGTCTTGTTCAAAGAATATCTCCTCTGTATTTGTATGACTAGATTGTATGTCCCTCTACACGGATGAACTACCCTATTCATTTTGCAAGTTTGAACTCCTACTTTTTCTTGCTCTAGTATTACAAAAATTATAAAGCCCTTGTCACATGCTCAAACATAAATTCTTGAGATCTCCATAGGATGGTAGGACTTATAGCTCTAATACCACTATAATGGGCACCTGGGAAATGCCCAGTAACTGAACCAACTACTAATAGAGATTCTAATGCCTTTGCATATATTTAAACCACATAACATGAACATAAACAAAGGAATTCATGCAAATAGAAAATTGAACTACTGCTGAAATATTATTAGTTCTCAAACTAATAAAATTAAATACATAGCAACTCGCTAATTACTCCAACATCATCAAATACATAACAAACTATTCAACTCACTAATTACATCCAAACAACATGTGGTTGGAAATGCGTCCAAGTTGCCTGTTAATGAGTTGATAGCAATGAATTCCAAAGGCCAAACCCCAAGGGAATGATGTCTAGAATGTCACAAGAGAGGATGAACGTCCTCTAATGCCAAGAACAAAAATCTACATCCAAGTTCCCATCAAATGCAATTCACCATCATCTGATGCTAAACAATGAGGCTCTCACCTCTATTTATACTTTCCCTACACCCTTCTAGAAGGAAATAAAATATTAATTAATTGCATTCACTAGAAGCTTCCCCCTTCCAATAATTAATGCATTCTCTAGAAACTCCTCCCTTACAATACAACAATTAATTGTGCTTCTAGAAAATTAAATTACTAGAGGCTTCCCCCTTTCCAATAATTAATGCACTATCTAGAAGCTTATCCTTGCAATACAATAATTAATTAAATTAATTAAATATAAAGTCACCTTTTAATTTTTAATTTATTTAATGACTATAAGAAATTAATTTAATTTCCTCTTAGCCTTTGGAGAATGTGAAGGCTAAGAACTCCACTTACTTGCTAAAAAGATGGGGGACATTACACACATGGTGTCTACAACATCTCCACTTGAGATACACCTCATCATTCTTATCCTATCATCTAGAATGATGGATAAGACGTGTGCTTAGTTTCCATGTTTATCTTATCTCCTAGCTCTTTCTAGAGACATTCTAGGTGCTTCCTGAGAGGCCTTTATATACAGGCACTCCTAGTGTGTTTATATATACAATACAGAGAAATGTATGAGGACATACTCTGATATATTGATCATACTCTTTTTTAGTCTATAGTTGTGCTTATGTTCGAGTTCTACGATCTTGGGTGAATCTTGTCCTAAGGCAAATTCTTACAATGCATAAACAGAGGAAGATAGTAATTCAACAAATTTACTCAACAGGAGTACCAGATTTAGATATAGCAAAGAACAATCAATGCATGGGGAGTTATGAAGTTTTGAGGTATGACTGATAAGTCATCAGTTTTTATAAAATTTTGACATTTTGAAATTTTGTATGTAGCCAAGTAAAGAATATAGATTATTTGAGTTGTGCTCATAAGTTTAGGTTTTATATGCATGACAAAGTGTTTTTGCCACTCATGTCAAAGGAGGAGATTGTTGATCTCATTTTTTTTTTGACATATAAGTGACAATACACTTAAGTCATTACTTAACAGTACTTAGTGCATGTTGAGCAAGTAGTGTATGTCGAGAATTAGATGTTAGATAATGCATGTCAAGCAAAATATACAGTATGTGTTGAGCACCAGTATGTGTCGACTAGACAGTTATTGTCGAGTTACTCTACTGACAAGAAAGCTAATACATGCTAAGTGATTTAGAGGTCGAGTTTTAGCATTGAAGATATAGTGGATATCGAGCATCAAAGGCTTCAAGTGTTGAGTAAACAATTTTCAACATAGTTGTTTGTAATGGCACAAACTCCTATGTAAACCATTTTTGGGCTAACTTAAGGATTGTTTTACGATTCTAGAAGATAAGAACGAATCTACATTGAGGAACCCTATGCAGTACATGCAACCAATCAGATAAAGGGATGAATTAAGTAGCCAAATTGGTGAATTACAGTCATTGATTCCTACCTAACCTTAGGTCACCTAAGTATTCTTAAAGAGGGAAAATCATAATAGATTAAGTGTGTGAAGGGAGAGGTTTGCATGCACAGACAGAGTATTCATGGTGACTAAGAAGATGTGAAAGGATTGAATTGTAGAATTAGTTAGAGAGAACAGAGAAAAGTAGAGAGAGGACATAAGTGATACATCTAATCAAGAGGATCAAGTATAGATCAGGAAAGAGGAGATCTAATATCTAGCAGAGAGGTGTTAACCAAAGGATCAAGGTTGAAACATCCTAATAAATGAATTAGTGAAAATATCTTAACTAAGTTGTCCTAGTAGGATTTTGTAAATCCTTTAATAGGGTGCTCACTATATTGTAAGTTAAAGTCCTTTAACCAAACACACTTTTAGTAGGGTATTGAAATCCTTTAATAGGGTGAGACCTAATAGCCTTTGTGAGCCTTTAACATGGTAGACCTTTCATACGGTAGATCATAGTTTATGATCAAACTTATTGTAACCTTAATTGGCTACACATTACAACTGCAGTAGTGAAGATTTGTGGGTGCCATCCCCACCCAAGTTTTACCTTCTCATTGGAGGGTTTCTGGGTAACCAAATATCTTGTGTCGTATGTGTTATTTGTTTCATGCTATGGATGAATATGCTTAGTTTGGTATTTTAGTTTACATGCAAATTGTGAGATGGATGTGTGGTGAATGTTTTAATGGTTAGAGTTTTGAAGTATTGATTCATTCCTCTCCCCCCCCGCCCTCTCATAGTTTACTTTTCCTATTGTTATTTCCAACAATTGGTTCAAGACAAAGAAGTGAGAATGGAATATGTGAATACAAAGGAACATATAGCTGATATATTCACAAAGGCTTTACCTATGGATGCACATGAATATATTAGAAGTAAGCTAGGGATGATACCCCTATCTAAAGCTACTTAAGAAGCAAGAGTAGTGCCCTCCATCAACTAAGTTAGATGTCATACTTTAGAACTTGACGCAATGGATCTTACTTTAGGAACTGCCTAAAGTAAGGAAGGAGCTAAAACAAAAGATTTATAGTCACATGCAAGGTGACAGAGGGAGAACTTGAATTGTTGATATCTACATGTAAAGATGACAAGTCTTTGGAATTTTTGTCAAAGAGGGAGAAATATAGCATTACCAAGAAAGAGGGATATTAGTACCAAAAAAGAGAGAAGATCGAAAAGAGGGAGAAAGATTGTTGTCAAGGTGAAACACTGAAGAGAAAGAAGAAGAGTTTACATTGAATATCTAAAGAAGAAGAGAGATTGTATCCTATATAGAAGAAAGACAGATATTGATAGAGGGAGATACTACAATACAAGATATTAAGTTTCTTTTTGGTATTATTGTTGATATTGGTTTGCCATCAATGCCAAATAGGGAGATTGTTGAAAAAGAAGATTGTTGAAGTATAGAAATGAGGAAGATTGTTGAAACCTATCATGAGAATAATCATTATTTTGTCACTAATGTCAAACCTGCTACTTGTTCGTAAGATAATTGCTAACTTTGGTCTGAATGATACCATTTGATAGATTGATGCAGAGGATTTTCAAGAAAAGAAAGGATAACAAGAGTACCTAGAGAAAGGTTGAGTTATATGGTGTATACAAGGAGCACTAAGACTAAGTAAGACTGTCATGATATAGTGTATTATTTATCTACTTAAGGCTACAATGAAATGATACTTGAGAAAAGACAAGAAGAGAACTAAGAAAAAAGAATGTCTACCAAGCCTAGCTGAGCAATTTAGTTCAGGCCAAGCAGAAAGTAGGTTGTTGCTAAGAAAATTTAATATATTTTGAGCAAAGGAAGTTTACTATGTGTCGAGCACTAGTAAAAATTGGTATGTGTTGAGCATCACAGGATGATAGTAATGACTAAGCAAGCAAAGACTTAGTTCATGCTGAGCAACCTAGTGTTGACCCAACATCAAAAGATAGTTATTGTTGAGTAAATAAAATGTTATTGCCAAGTGACAATATAAAGAGTTTGACAAATCTGAGCCAATAAAGTTGATTTCTTGAATTATGTGAAGCATGTTGAAGATAAGTATGATGAGTTGGTGGCACAAAATTCAAGATAAATTATTTTGAGATGAATTTGAAGAGGATTGTAAGGGAAGTTTCTAGAGGGAACAAAATGGAAAAGAGCCCTAAGATGGACGATTGTGATGAAGCAAAAAAAAATTAGAATTCTCTATATAAGGATATACAAGGACATAAGAAAAGTGTGAAGTGTGTGAGCAAAAAAGAGGAGTTTGGAGGTGTTGCTTCATATGGTCACCGAAGGAATGAACCTGTGATTGGCATACTAAGCATGAAGCCTTAAGGAAGTGAAGGCTTGAAGGGTGAACAAGCAATCAGAGATGATGGGTAACAAATGCTAAGCAAAATGAAGAGCTAAATGAGAGATCTGTAATCTAGAAGTTAGTTGTTTTTCTTGTCAGATCAAGTCCTGCTATTACTTTCTAGCAATTGTATCAATATGGATAAATCCTTTGGATTAAGGTTGAACTAATAGTCATAAGTAAATCCTTTAACCAGGTGACATTCTAATTTAATGTTCTAAATTCCTCTAACAAGGCTCACTTTTAATAGGGTGATTGTAATCCTTTAATCAAGGTCATATTTAATAGTGTGTATTATAACCTTTAATAGGGTTGGCTCCTCACAGGGCTCACTTCAAAAGAGTGAAAAATTGTAGAATGTCACTAGTGGTTTTTACCAAATTGGGTTTCCACATTAAATCCTTGTGTCAAATTGTGTAACTGAATTTGTGGTATTTCATGTTTACATTTCTACAAAGTTCATTTGACCTAGGATAGTAATATGCTAAGGTTTAAGATATTGGATGATCTAATCAATGCATGCACATGTATTTGTTAAGTACTAAAAAATTTTATCAATACAATTGGACCTTAGGTAACTAATTCACCCCCCCCTAGTTATTCTAAATTATTCAACCATATTATAACATACTTGAAAAATGTAAAACACTAATATTAAATAATCACAAATAACATCCACACGAGTTTGACACTAGGATTTAACATGGAAACCCAATTTGGGAAAAACCACCAGTAACATGTCATTGATCTTTTACTCTTCTAAAGTGAGCTATGTTAGGATCCAACCCTGTTAAATTTTATAAAAAACATTGTTAAATGTGACCTTGTTAAAGGATTTAATCACCTTGTTAGGAGTGGCCTTGTTAGAGGACTTTAGAACATTCCATTAGAATACTACCTTGATTAAAGGATTTACATATGACTGTTAGGTCAGCCTTGATTAAAGGATGTCAATACTAATACAATGGTTAGAAAGTAATAGTAGGGTTTGATTTGAAAAATATAACTCACTTTGCAAATATAGATCACATTTTGGCTCACATGTTGATGCACTGACTTGCCTTCATTGTCATCTCTATCTTCAATTCACTTGGCAACCCTTCAAGCAATCAGTCTTCACTTCTTGACAACTCTTCTTAGCCTTCTACTCAAGTTTTTTAATCACTCAAAAAATTTCATGTTAAATAAAATTTATTCAACATTCTATAGGCATGAATACATATTTTCCAATACAATCATCCATCAAATCACCATTATCAAATAAAAAATCAATCTTGAAAACATAGTTTTCAATTTTGTCATTCGAGATAGGCCTACAAACAAAGATTCATAACTTTTCAACTAAATATTATTTCTTCAATCCACTTCCAAATTAGATGCAACTAGGTCTCCAACAACATGTCCAAAACTCAAGAACATCCAATAGTGGCATCCAAAGTTATGGTCTCTACACGGAGACCCATTTTCTGTGAATCCTTTGAAGATGGTTTAAAACCATTTTTTATTAAAATGGTCATAACTTATACAAAACATAACAAACATGTACCAAATAAATTTCATTAGAAATCTAATTCATTTATTTTTCCAAAAATATAAGTTTCATCTCTTGAAACAATAATTAAACATTCGTACATGTTGCTTTAATATGACTGTAATTTGAAAATCTGAAAAAACTATCATTCATAGAATGCTCATAAATTTCTCAAATATGCATTATATTAACACAAAAAAAAAATTAAAAATTAAAAATTAAAAAAAGGAAGGATTATTCATTTTCCGTACTCTACCATATCAATAATACATCATTTTCGGGTTGTACATGGGTGTACAAAGCTTGAAAACAACAAGAGAACTAAAAAGCCAATAAAAAATAACAAGTTAGAATCACTCATGAATTTTCATCTTAATTAAAATTTATTCAACATTCTAGAGGAATGAATAGATATTTCCCAATAGAATCATCCATCAAATCACCATTATCAAATAACAAATCAATCTTGAAAACATAGTTTTCAATTCTGCAATTCGAGACAGGTCTGCATACAGAGATTCATAACTTTAAAAATAAATCTTATTTATTCAATCCAATAATCCACATTAGGAGAAACTAGGTTTCCAAAAACATATCTAAAACTCAGAAACATCCAATAGTGGAATCCACAGTCATGGTCTCTACACCGAAACCTATTTTCTGTGACTCTGTTGAAGATGGTTTAAAACCATTTTTCACTAAAACGGTCATAACTTATTCAAAACATAACAAAAATGTACCAAATAAATTTAATTACAACTTTGATTCATTCCTATTTCATAAATATAAGTTTCATCTCTTGAAACAACAAGTAAACATCTGTACATGTTGCTTCAATATGACTGTAATTTGAAAATCTGAAAAAATTGTCATCCATAGAATGCTCATAACTTTCTCAAATCTACATGAAATAATCTCAAACCGAAAGAAATGGAAGGATTATTAATTTTCCCGCTCTACCATATCAAAAATAAATCATTTTCAGGCTATACATGGATGTTCATATCCTAAAAACAAAATCACTCTAAATTTGTTTCAGATGTTAGTATTTGCTTCCATTCTCATTTTGTTCAACCTTATAATTAATTTATAGTTTCTTGGCCATTTTAGACCTTGCAAATAACACCCATGACCTTTGGACTTCCTTTTACAACTTTAATGCAATTTTACATTGTTACATTTTTTGCAACTCTTCACCTTCTTGAAAGCTTTTGAGACTTTTGACAAATGTGATGCCATGACTTTGCATAAACATTAAAGACATATTGAAATGACCATTTAATAACCTTTTACATGGTTATTATCCTTTCAAGGGTCATTTTGCAACTTTTTTACATATTAAACCAATTAGGACCTTAACTATGACAATGTGGACAACATTACATTTTTGTTACAACTTTTCTTTTCAATTGGATTCTATTACATAGAATGACATTGAAATATTTATGAATGAAAATAAATAATTAAAGAATAAATTATGATCTCTTTTAATTATATGATGGCTAGGTTCTCCTACACCATACTCTCGAGTTTGAAAAATTTCTATGTCTGATAGAAATGTGGTGGTGATAACCTGTAAAATAAACTTTACCTCTTTGCCTCCATCTAACTTTGATGCTTTTTTTGTTACTTATATCCAAGAAATATGATTCTCATCAATGAAATTTAAGTGGCTTCCTCCAAGGTTCTATATCTATCAAAACTTCACTCCTCCATGCTGCATCAGACACAAACAATTTGCCTCACCTAGGAGTCCTCTCTTGCCTCTCTTCCTAGGTCTTTTGGCAACCATATGAACCTTCTTCTAAGGCCCTTGGACCATATCCTATGGCCCCTTAGGTATACCTCCATGTCCACCTCTTTGAAATGAGTGAACATGCACCTACAACCAAAACTCAACAACAAGAATCAAATATCCATCTTCTTTCCAACAAGGTCCTGGTGTGAATCCTTTACACTCTCAAGAGCTTCTAGCTCTGATACCAATTTGATGCAAGTATCATTATAACCCTTTCAAGAACCCTCAAATAAGTCATGTATTTCCATCTTAAATAAAATTTATTCAAGATTCTAGAGGCATGAATACATATTTCCCAATACAATCATCCATCAAATCACCATTATCAAATAACAAATCAATCTTGAAAACATAGTTTTCAATTCTATCATTTGAGACAGGCTTGCATACAGAGAATTGAAACTTTTAAACTAAATCTTATCTCTTCAATCCAACTTTTTTCGTTAGGAGAAGCTAGGTTTCCAACAACATATGCAAAACTAAATGACATCCAACGATGGAATCCAAAGTTATAGTCTCTACACTAAGACCCATTTTTTTGACTCCCTTGAAGATGGTTTAAAACTAGTTTTCATTAAAATAGTCATAGCTTATACAAAACGTAACAAAAATGTATCAAATCAATTTCATTAGAAATATGATTCATTCCTCTTTCCTGAAATATAAGTTAAACAATAATTAAACATCTGTACATGTTGCTTCAAATCTGAAAACACTATCATCCATAGAATGCTCTTAACTTTCTCAAATTTGAATGAAATAAACTCAAACCAAAATAAATGGAAGGATTATTAATTTTCCTACTCTAACATATCAATAATTGTTGGTGTAAATTAGTATTCACTATTTACACTTACTTAAGTTTACTTAGGTTAATGCATTATATTAATATTTATTTATTAGTCACCTAGGAGTATGTGCACTCTTGTGAGTTGTCATGATGACATCATAGGGGTCCGCGGCTCTTTTAAGCACATGTTGTCTACAACACAGGAATCTTGTACACACATATGAAACTTTGTCATTCTTATCCATTCATCTAGAATGTTGGATAAGGTGCTTAGTTGCCTTATCTCCCGGTTATTTCTAGAGACATTCTAGGTGCTTCCTGAGAGGCCTTTATATACAGGCACTCCTAGTGTACTCTTATCATGGCATATTGAATATATTGTCATTTTGATCATACTCTCTCTTTCTGGTCTATTGTGTGCTTGTGTTTGAGTTCTTAGTTCCTAGGTGAATTTTACCCTTAGGCAAATTCTTACATGGTATCAGATCTTGAAGACTTTCTCATCACATAGTCGTTCGAGACCACGCTTGCTTCAGCACCTCAACTCAAATCTAGAGTGCTACAGAAATTGGGAGTGTCTAGAGCCATATTTGACCTTACCATTGCATTTAGAACACTGATTCGATGAAAATCGACTATAAACTTGGCTACCTTGGCCCAAAGTCGACCATGAGGTAAAAAAAATTGCAAATCGGAACACGGAGGCTCCGATCTGCAGTTCGGTATGGTCATTTGTAGATCTTATTAATTCATTTTCAGATCTATATTTTTTTAATTAATTTTTTGCTATTTATTTTCTATCAGAATATTTGTGGAAATTCGAAGATTTTTTTTTTAGCAAAACTGGGCAATGACACCTCGGCTTTGCCATTTTTAGAGGGTTTATTTATTTGACACAGGGTTACATTTTACCATTTTTGGCAAAGGAGCCATACAAATCTATAGATTTTGCAGTAGGTACTACACAATATTTCGGACAAGGTCGCTAGACTATCCTCTGACCCCGGCACCAAAACAATCTTTGGTGGCAAAAATTCTGACCAGCAGATATACTTTCGAGAGTAGTCTCCTCTCTCTCTACCTGTGGTCACACCTCCACACAAGCTTGTCTTATTCACACACAGATTGAGTTTATTTTAAACTCTATGGTGAGTCTTCTCACTACCACTGTGGGATTATCCTATGTAACGTTGGCGGCTCCTTTGCGAATTATGGCATCAGCTACTATTTTTCAGCACATGTAGAGTTTCTGGCATCGTAGTCAAACTTCAGCGACGTGATTGGCTTTTCTTGCCTATGTTCAAACAAATGGAAAAGTTTTTGATCTTCGACTGACATTTTTGGTTTTTGTTGGTGACACTATGGAATATCCCATGGGTGATTGCATAGTTTTTCTGGCCCACGCTGCACAATTTCTGGCAGTGCGTTGACTGCGGTTTTAATTATTCCAACAAAGTCTCACCTTTTTTTGGCACTAGCATAGACTCCCTCAGCCTTTGAAATTTCCCACAGAATATTTTTAGAAACTGATGGTTATTGTATTAAAAAATTTCTAGCGTGTCCCTATTTTCTGCCACACAGACTAGTTACGCCCAGCTACCATGCGGACCCTTTCTACAAACGACGCGTGTGCTTTTGCCTACTCAGAGGAGACTACCACATCACCACATGGAACTCAAATTTTTTTTACCACATGTCCTCCATCTTTTTTGTATAGTACAAAAATCGCAGTCAGCAACCCCGTCATCTACCACATCAGCAAGGGACCTAGATTTTTTGCTGACATCATCCTATTACGAGAAAAAATCTGATGGTTTTCTGACTGTAATTCCCAAGAAATTTATAACTGTAGCAACAACCATTTGACCATCAAATTTAGACTTGCATTTTTTGCTCCAGACCCCTCTTTAGATTGCTTTTCAGTTTGGTAGCCTGACTTTGCAAGCCCATAACTTAGACATCCAGACTCCGATTCAAGTGCAATTTTTTTTGAAATTGGGTAGAATTTCCTAAATTTTCTTGTGGTGGTGTTGCTTTTCTAGTTTTGGTGCACTAATTTTGTAGAAATTGAGTTTTTTGGTGACTAGACCTGCATAATCCTACGTTTTGCAACTTCAAACACTCTGTACGGGCACATCTGGTTACTTTTTCAGGTTCTATTTTTTTTGAAAGTGCATTTTTTTTGTCTACTTTCCAGATCTGAAGTCAGATTCTAGGGTTGTGTGGACCAATTTCTCACTTTCAAAATTAGGCCTTTTTCAGTATTGTAAAGCTTTGATTCTTTTTCAAAATTGTTGTAAATCTAAGCTATAATGCTTAAGTGACAGATTTGAGCCTCATAAGGTAGTTGTAAAAGCAAAATTAGAAAGTCCACTTTGTTCATTTTGACAAGTGGCCCATTGTAAATGCACTACTTATAAAGTGCCAAAAGCATATTTTTTGGGGGGTCTTTTGATTGAGCAAAAAGGGGGTGTGTGTATTGTGTTCTTATGTCTCTATTTTGTGCTCTTTTCATTTCTGCATCATGGGTTTTAAATGTCCTCCTCTAACTTCACGCAACTATTCTACATGGAAAGATATTGCATGGAGTAGATTAATGGAAAAAGGATATAGTCTTTATGTTGATGGTACAATTACCAAACCTTTTGATGCTAAAGAACTCATTGATTGGCAAAATCAAGACCAACAGGCTTTAGGTGTTATCAAGAGTTGTGTACATGGTGATCTTCCCTTCCACATTAAAAATTGTTCAAACTCTAAAGAAGCTTGGGATAAACTTGAACAGTTGTATAGTAAGGTGGATGAAGAAAAGGGATTTTAGATTGAGGATGAACTACTTCTCTTGGATCCTAAATTTTTTGACACAATTCAGGATTACATTATCAAAGTCAATGAGTATAGGGCACTTCTAAAAGATTGTGGAAATCCCATGAAAGATGACAGGTTGATTCATCACATCCTGAAGAGGCTACCTTCTGAGTACGCTAACTTTGTTTCGATTTTTAATACTCACAAGTTGACCATGGGATTTGCTTACCACAAGCCTTCCTTTGATGCATTTGTAGAGATGTTGATTGTTGAACAATCTCACTTGGTGGATTTTGGACTTCTCAAGTCATCAAAGACCAAAGCCTTGGTGGATAGTGATGAGCACAAATCAAGTCAAGGAGGGAAAAGCAACAACAACAAGAAGCAGTGGAAGCAGAAAACACAATCTAAGACATAACAATGCTTCTCATAACAAGGCAGTTCTTCTTCAAACAAGAAGGGAAGTAATGAAAAGAAGGACAAACTCTTCTGTGCATATTGTAAAAAAGCCAAATCATGGTGAGCATCATTGGAAAACAAAAAGAATCGATGAGTTGGAAAACCTACTCAAGAAGAACAAGATTCAAGTGCATGGTACTTCCAAGGATTCAACTCCAACCTCTTCAAAGGGTAAAAGACAAGTACTTATGGAAAACATAAGTTTTTCTTTGGAATGGATACTTGACTCAGGTGCCACACATCTTCATGGGAGATGATACTAAGAGGGAATTTGAAGGGAAAGGACATGTAGAAATGGAAAATGAGGAATTCAAGGATGTTCTCTATGTTCCAAATCTTAGCTTCAATCTCCTATCAGTTTACCAAATCACTCACCTTGGAGATGGTCACAACATTGAGTTCCTTCCAGATTCAGTGATGGTGCGAAGTCTTAAAGATGATTCATTGGTTGCAGTGGGTAAAGTCAATGATGACAAGAGGCTATACTCCTTCTCCCACTTTGTGTCTAAGAGTCCTTCTCAAGCCTTGTTGACTCACTCTACTTCAAACATCAACCTATGGCATTAGCAGTTTGGTCACCTTGACTTTCACTCTCTTCAGCAACTTTGCTCTAAATGCATGGTCAAAGGTCTACCTAATATCAGCTTTTCTAAGGGAGAATGTTCATCTTTTTCAGTGGATATCCATCTCAAGGAGAAGTATGATAAGGGGAAGTCTTCCTGAGCACCAGTTGTTCTTCAACTAGTTCACATGGTGTTAGCAGGACCCTTTGCAGTGACTTCAGTCAGCTAAGGCCGCTATATACTCACTTTTTTTTATGACTTTTCAAGATTCACTTGGGTCTACTTCCTTCTTCATAAGAATGAATTGGTTCATAAGCTTCAAGACTTCAAGACTCATGTTGAACACAAGTCAAGGAAAGCCATCAAGGTACTAAGGGTGGACAATGAGAATACATATGTAGACAGAAGACTCAAGAACTTTTGTAGAATTGAGGGGATTGATGTTCAAAACTCACCAGCATTCAGTCTGCACAAGACAGATGTTACAGCTATGAGGATTAGGACTCTCAAGACCATGGCAAGTTGCATGATCAAAGCCAAGTCTCTTGATCCTACATTAGAAGTTGAAGCCAGTAGCAATGCTACTCACATACTTAATAGGTCTCCTCATCCAACCTTAGATGGCAAGACTCCTTTTAAGGCATGGTGCAGTAGAAAATTAGTTGTGAGTCACCTTAGAGTCTTCGGTTGTCCAGCATGGGCTAACCTATCTTCCAAGGGTTGCAAGGCACCAACACCTAGGCTTTATACCTTCATTGGTTATGAAGACAATGTGAAGGCTTACAAACTTACGGATCTTGAGACACGCGAGATTTTTGTGGAGAACGATGTTCATTTTGAGGAAAGTTCTCCCAGCTTATCCTTTATTCCTCTCTGCACATCATACACAATGGAAACTAATAGTGACACAAGTGATAGTGCTTCAACAGGCTCAGACATGTGGGATTTTATTGATAGTTGCAGTGAGAGGTCACATCAGTCCATTCCACATGCTTACATTACCATAGTGAAAGGTCCATCACAGCATGGTACATCTCATCTTCCAGCTCTAGCTTCAGTTGACTTGGGAGACAGACTTGAGGACTTACATCTTCTCATTGATGACGATGATCCTTCTACAATTGTTGCGAGGGCTCACTCTGACCCTCATGTCCATTCTCTACATGATCAATCTTCCCAGGTTGGCATGATTGTGAATCCTTATGAACAAAAATTAATGGAGGTCTCTTTGTCAGTTGAGGAGACAAATGATTCAGTGGAATAGGTTCAACAGACATCCTTGCTAGATTTGCATTCATTCTTTTCAGCACCATTGGAAGGGGTGATCAACATCAGCAAAAGGATACTTGAGCAGGTTTCAGGGCCAACACACATCTTCAGGTTTGTGCCTTTGCTTTTGTTTCTTCCTAATGGGAGGAACACCATTCTACATTCTTGGACCAGCTTCTTGATCGGAGCAGCTTTCACTTGTCAGCATTCTTCTTTTGGGGGGGAGCCTATTCTTTCTCTCTTCCTTCTCTCATTCTCTTATGTATATATTGGATGTATGTCGTAATGGGGGGTCTTGATTACTCCATTCATTGATGCATCCTTATTTATCTCTCTTTTCGGGGGAAGGGTTTTTCCCATGAGGTTTTCCCTCTTTCCCTGCTTTATGAGAGATTGCATTTTCATTATGTACATGGGTACCTAACATGGCATAGTAATCAGGACCCATTCTTCATCTTCATCCTAGTTTCGTAAGCTTAAGGGCATTCCCCTAAGTTGCACTTAAGGGGGGGTATTGGTGTAAATTAGTATTCACTATTTACACTTACTTAAGTTTACTTAGGTTAATGCATTATATTAATATTTATTTATTAGTCACCTAGGAGTATGTGCATTCTTGTGAGTTGTCATGATGACATCATAGGGGTTCACACCTCTTTTAAGCACATGTTGTCTACAACACAGGAATCTTCTACACACATATGACACTTTGTCATTCTTATCCATTCATCTAGAATGTTGGATAAGGTTCTTAGTTGTCTTGTTTCTAGAGACATTCTAGGTGCTTCTTGAGAGGCCTTTATATACAGGCACTCCTAGTGTACTCTTATCATGGCATATTGAATATATTGTCATTCTAATCATACTCTCTCTTTCTGGTCTATTGTGTGCTTGTTTTTGAGTTATTAGTTCCTGGGTGAATTTTGCCCGTAGGCAAATTCTTACAATAATACATCATTTTCAAGTTGTACATAGATGTACAAAGGCTAAAAACAACAAGATAACTAAAAAGCTTATCAAAATAACAAGTTAGAATCACTCTAAATTTGTTTCAAATGTTACTATTTCCTTCCATTCTCATTTAGTTCAACCTTACAATGAATTTTATAGTTTCTTGTCCATTTTATACCTTACAAATACCACCCATGACCTTTGGACTTCCTCTTAAAACTTTAATGCAATTTTACATTGTTGCATTTTTTGCAACTCTTCACCTTCTTGAAAGCTTTTGAGACTTTTGACAAATATGATGCCATGAATTTGAATATAAAGACATATTGAAATGATAATTTAATAACCTTTTACATGGTTATTATCCTTTCAAGGTTCATTTTACAACTTTTTTACATATTAAACCAATTAGGACCTTAAGTATGACAATGTGGACTATATTACATTTTTGTTACAACTTTTATTTTCAATTGGATACTATTACATAGAATAACATTGAAACATGTATGAATGAACATAAATCATTAAAGAATCAATTAGGATCTCTTTTAATTATATGATGGCTAGCTGCTCCTGCACCACCCTTATACCTCCTTAAATAGGTAATTATGACCTTTTTCTGCTTAAACACCACTATAGATCTTAGGTTTAGGTTAGATTTGTTGAATTATTCCATCTTTTCATCTCCTTTTTTCTCTTCTATAAACTTCTCTAAACTTCTCCTTGAATCCTTGCATAGAAACATGCAAACAAGATTTCTCTTGATTTAAATGTTCTAGGTCATCCATCGTTTTCTTCAACATGCTTTACATATTCAAGAAATCAAATCTCTTGGCTAGAAATCATGATTTTCTCATCAACTGTTAAATCTTGTCCCTCATCCAATAGTGTGTTCTAACACTCAGTCATCCTCGAGTCACTCAGTCACTATTATCTTCTCTATTTGGCACATGTAATATCCCCACTATTGTTGGAAATGTAAGAGGAGTAACTGAGAGAGGAGGGTTGAATTAGTTACCACAAAAACAAATCCAAGTCCCTTAGATGTCAACACAAACTTTCACACCTTTGTCTTTTCTTTCAATTATCTGCTCTAGAGGGTGATTCTTTGTCAAATTCCTGTTAGGGGTAGGAGCTAACATCTCAACTCTTATCTTATTTCTAGGTTCAGATTTCTTCTTTTCTCTTTGCTCAACAATTAATACATCATTTTGCAGATCATTGTTATCCTCAAAGAAAAATTTTACATTTTGTCTAACAATTCCATAATTATCTTCTTCAATAATAGTTACTAGAGTTAGCTCTTCTTTTACTTTCTCTTTCTTAACCATTATAGGTTTCATGACTTCATCAGAAAGTGAACTCTTTCTAGATTTTCTTGCTCTTGTAGGACATATTGATGAAAAGTTACCAAGCTCTTTATATGTCCAACAAATGAAAAATTTCATACCTTTTGGTTCCCTTTTCATAAGCAGATCAACACCTTCCTCGATCTTCTTGTATTCTTTACATATGGATCTATCTTTGCTTTCATTCTTTTGTATGCAACAAAAGGATTTTGGATCAAGAAACTCAACGCTCAAATCTTTACACATATCTGATAACTCACCAAGAATCTCCATATTTTGGGTGGCAAAATTTCCTATATCTAACTTTGGAATATCTCTTCTTGCAATGATCTCCCAAAGTTGTTAAGCTTATCCTTCAAGGACCTGATGCTCTTGTTGGTGGGGGGGGTTGAATAAGTTATCCAACTATTATCACAATTATCAACTTTAAACAAACATAACCATATGAGTAATATAATCAAAAACCACAACAAGACACTCATATGCAATAACACCAGATATGTTAACTAGGAAAACTCTTGAATAGAGGGAAACCCTGGTGGGGATGGTACCCACAAGATGATGTGCTAATATAAATATTCCTTGTTGGAGGATGGACACTGTTAGGAGTCTATAACAACATTTAGTACATATCAGTCCCTGTTAGGAGACTTTGAATCCCAGTCAGGAGATTCCAACCCTATTAGGAGTTGTGGAAGATAGTTGGACCTATTGCCCAAAAAACTTCAAGGGAAAGACCAATGAACCCACTATCCAAATGATCTCTGTATTATAACCTTGCAAAATAATAGAATTGAGTAGTACTTCCTTCCTCTATCTTGTCAACCAAACCTTTGCTCCTTTTGATCTTGTAACCAAATCACAAATCTCACATGCAATAATCCCTTGGATCACTTACTCACATTCAGTAAACACTATGCTCCTTTTTGCACTTCATACTTCATAAAATGATCACACCACATTACAAATAAGGAAAACATCTTTCCTTTATACCATATCTTCAAAATAATTCCTTGAGTCAGCCTTGAGGCTTTCCCAATTAATTAAAATAAGATAATTAATTAATTATAATTAAAATAGCATTGCTGGCTCACAACCTATACATAACTTCCCACGTGTGATACTAGGGCTTGTGTACTTGCTGACATCACCAACAGATTGTCCTTTGTCACTAGCTGACTATGCATCTGCATCTCAGATGTAAGATAGTGAACAAATACCATGAATTGCTTTCCTAATACTTTATTTCCATACCACTCTATGTAAATTAGGTACAACTTTTATAAGTCTTTGGATTATGCGTTGCACATTGAACCACGTCATCATGACACTATATTGAACATGTCCATGACCGTGCATCATGAGACAAGAAAAATATTGTTTGTACAACTAAGATCTCTCTCTATTACTCTCCTAGTAATCACAAACTT
The DNA here is from genome assembly GCA_028749045.1 of Cupressus sempervirens. Classification (NCBI taxonomy): domain Eukaryota; kingdom Viridiplantae; phylum Streptophyta; class Pinopsida; order Cupressales; family Cupressaceae; genus Cupressus; species Cupressus sempervirens. Next base: position 20,199,392 of record CM053792.1, on the reverse strand, counting down.
ACTATTATATTGACATCAATGACAAACACAATCATGAATGCAACATGTCAATACTCTCCAATGCTTAGGATAATCCCCCAAAGCAGTATCATCAACATTCATGCTAACAGAGTGTTGCCAAGCAACAACAATATATCGAGTGTCAGACTATTTAAGCCAAGCAACAAGTAGTAACTGTCGACCATCAGATGGATGAACCTATGATATGACCAAAGATACAATGAGAGGAACATGAAGAGATAAAATGAGAGGAACATGAAGAGATTGATCATGCTGAACCAACTGAACTACCACAAGAAGTAAGAAGATTTGAACCTGTGCTAGCAAAATATGTAAGAAGAAATCATACACCAGATCAAATAATTGGAGATAAGGATTCATGAGTTATTACAAGAAACAAGTTGAAGAATGATACATGTTTGTTGTGTGAGTTTGAGCCCAGAATAAATAAGGATGCACTTGAGAATGAAGATTGGATATGAGCTATGAATGAGGAAATTGATCAGATTGAAAAGAACAAGACATGGACACTAGTACCTAGACCAAAGAACAAGAACGTGATTGGAACAAAGTGGGTATTTAAAAGTTGAATGAGAAAGGTGAAGTCACAAGAAACAAAGCAAGACTAGTTTGTAATGGACATGCACAAGAAGAAAGAATTGACCATGGAAATACTTTTTCTCAAGTTGCAAGGTTGGAATGAGTGAGAACTCTACTTGCATATGATGCTTACAAAAGTTTTAAAGTTTTTCAAATGGATGTGAAGTCTGTATTTTAGAATGGAATTCTAGAAGAAGAAATCTATATTGAACAACCTCAAGGATTTGTTGAATGTAGCAAAAGTAACATGATATGTAAGTTACACAAAGCTTTGTATGGTTTGAAGCAAGCCCCTAGATAATGGTATGAAAGGTTATATGAGAAAAAGGTATTGTTTGCTGAAATTTTTGTTGATGATATCATATTTGGAGGACAAGATTCATTGTGCAAAACTTTTGCAAATGAGTTGAAGAAAGAGTTTGAGATGTCAATGTTTAGAGGGATTAAATTCTTTGTTGTTTACATGTCTATCCAAAGAAATGAGGAATGTACATTACGCAATCAAAGTATATCAAGGAGATACTAAATATTTTTGGTATGGAAGATTCAAGATCAATTGGAACACCTATGGAAACTAGACACAAACTATCAAAGAATGATGATTCTACAGAGGTAAATCAAACATTGTATATATCAATAACTAGAAAATTACAATATGCTAACAGACCTGACACTGCATTAACAGTTGGAATAGTTGGAAGATTTTCTACTAATCCTAAGGAGAATCGCATGATGATTGTGAAGAGAATAATGAAATATCTGAAAGGCACAGAAGACTATGGCCCATGGTAGAATAAAAATGACAAGTTTGAGCTAAAGGTATATATCGATGCTGATTGGGACAGTAATGTTGATAACAAAAGAAACACTAGTGGGGGTGCTTTCTTTCTAGGAAAGAGGCTGATTTTATAGACAAGCAAGAAGCATAGCTATATTTCACAATCCACAATAGATGCTAAGTATTTTGATACATCAATGAATTGTTCAAATACTGTGTGGATCAAACAATTGTTGAAAGGTATGAAGGAAGAGATTACTGAACCTACAGTGATCTATTGTGACAATAAAAGTGCTATAAACATTTTAAAGAATCATGTGATGCATGCAAAGACAAAACATATTGAGATCAAGTATCATTAATTGGGAGAGTTAGTGCAAGATAAGGAAGTGAAGCTTGAATATGTGAACACAAAGGAACAAGATAGATAACATATTTGCTAAGGAACTACCTAAAGAGGCACATGTGTACTTAAGATGAAAGTTAGAGGTCTTTCCCCTATTTGAAACAAACTAAGAAGAGATATAACATTGCATGAATATATTATATATTGATGCAGGAGATCACACTTTAGGATTTGCCTAAACATGTGGAGTGATGTGAAGTAGTGAGAAGAGATGAAACATAAGTTGTTACTTGATGATAGAAGAAGTACTACAATAGACCGAAAACATATGTTATTTGCATAAAAAAAATAAAGATGTTTGACAACGAACTTGATATAGTGACTGAAACATCTTTGTCATTGTTATCAAAGAGGGAGATAAAGATAAGAAAGCAATAAAATAGAGGGAGAAATAGATGTGGTAGTTACCATGGTTAGCTGATGAGAGATAGCTATGAGAAAGAGAGAGTGATACACAAGATGATGAGAACATAAGGGAGCATACTTGAGATGATGGATGAGAATAAGAATGAAACTAAAAGAGAGAGAACACAAACACAAAGGGAACTGAACAATGAAACACTTGAGGTTTTAGTTACCTTTTGGATTGTATGGTAACTTAGAAGATGTTGCATTTTGAAGGTGTTACCATCAAGGCCAAAGATGGAGATTGTTGGAACTACAAATGTGGAAAAATTGTTATGTTGTCATTGATGTCAAACCTTACTAGTAAGACATTTACTAATAGTGTAGAGTGTCGTATCATCTTATTGATGAAGAGGACTTGAAAAGAAGAGATCATGAGATGACCTAGTGAAAGGTTGAGTTGAGATGTGAAAGTGTGATGAAATGACAACAGGCACTTGATAAGTTAGTACTTGGCAAGATAATGTGTTGTTTATTCATTATAATAAGCAAGGAAGAAAGATTAGTTGAGAAGCAAAAGAGTTGTGAAGAAACTGAGTATCTAAAGAAGAAGATTAAGGAACTTAAGCATTTCTGAGAAGAACAACATTGGTTGAGTATTAGTATTGGTTGAATGACAGAGAATGTCGACTGATAGTAATGACTGAGTTGCACAATGTGAACCAAGCAAGACACTTTAGTGATGACCGAGTGATCCAATGATGACTAAGCAACATAACGTAGTTTTGACAGAGTGTCACCAAATTAATAATATTGAGAAAGAATCAAGATTTGTGGCCAACACAGTTGAATTTTCAAAATAATAAAAACATCTTGACAATGAGCTAGATTATTTAATGCATGGAAAAAGATTAGTTGAGCGATCAAAGGCTAAGATTTGAGGGAATATTTCTATAACTCTCAAGAATGAAGAAGAAGAACAAAAGATGACTAGATTTATTAAATTTGTTGAATCTAATCATAACTCTAAGATCTACGGTTATGTTTAAGTGGCAAAACATCTAGGCTATCTATTTAAGGAGGCATATGAAATGTTTTATGTTAATTGTTGGATTGGAATTTGTAAAGGCAAGTGAAGAACAAACTTGCAAAGTAGAAGTGTGAAGTTGTGACATGGAAGACTGCTTAAGAGCGGCCAAGCAAATCTGAGTTGTTGAGAGAGATGGAGTCTAGTCAATGAACCAAGATTGAGCTGAATGAAGATTTAAATTTGCAAAGTGAGTTGTACATTATCAAATCAAAACTAGATGTTACTTTCTAATAATTGTGGTAGTAGTAAAACCCTTTGATTAAGGTTGACCTAACAGTCATTTGTAAATCCTTTAACAAGGTGACATTCTAAGGGAATGTTCTAAAGTCCTCTAACAAGGTCACTCCTAACAGGGTAATTTATATCCTTTAATAGGGCCACACCTAACATTGTGCTTTGTAACCTTTAACATGGTTGGCTCTTAACAAAGCTCACTTCAGAAGAGTGAAAAGTGGTAGCATGTTACTTAGTGTTTTTTTCCCAAATTGGGTTTCCATGTTAAATACTGGTATCAAACATTTGTGTAGATATTTGTTATGTGTTTATGCTACTTACTATTTTAAAGTTTGAAGTTTATTGTTAACTGTGATATTCTTCTGCTAGTCGACACATACTGAACATAGAACAAAAATGGAATCAATAAGTTAAATGGTGATGAACAATTTTATTTGATATATTGTTCACAAGTTTGATTGAGTTTGCTAGAGTTGTTAAAAGTTGATTTTATACATCTGGACCCAAGGATAACTGATTCACCCCCCCTCTTAGTTATTCTAAATATTCTAACAACTCCATACTCAACATGATTCACCATACACCTCAATAATGAAATATCATGTAATAACATGTAATACTAGATCTAACATCTACTAGCATGAACAAAAAACATAAACAAGTAAATAAATCAAGACACAAGATTTGGTAGTTCACATAAACCCTTCAATGTGAAGGTAAAACTACGATGGGGATGACACACACAAAATTTTCACTACTATAGTAACAAAGTGCCTATTAGGGCTACAATTTGACCACTTTTGATGATCTACCCTATGAGGGGTCTACTCTACTAAAAGCATGTAAGACTATCAAGTCTACCGTTACAAAAGGATTTACACTTCACAATTGAGTGAGTACTCTATTAGGAGATTTACAATAGGTCTATTAGGATCACTTTGTTAAGAGATTCACTTGATACACTGATTAGAATGTAACAATACCTTGATCCTTCAATTTGCATTGGTTTGCTGATAACATATCTTCTCTATTCAATATCTAATCACCTCCCTATGACTAGTCTGCAATAACTCCTCACTACGCTGCTCTGTTACCTTTAGTCCTTCACAACTCACTAATTCTCCTTCAGCTTCACATACACACATTCTTCCAACTAACTCGCTCACAACACGATTTTGTCTCAAAACCCTACTTATATAGCCATCTTAAGAATCTTCTAGAACAAAATCAACAATTCTCATTCATCCTTTTTGTTGCTTAAGTTTTTCAATTTTCTAATTAGTTCTTTATACTGCATAGAGATTAGTGATACATAATTACATGCATAATTACCTCCTTGATCTTCACCTCGATCATAGAAACACATTTCATACTGAATAAAATGGTTTACATAAGATTTTGTACCATTCCAAACTCATATACCCAAATTGCATAACTCGACACATATAATCTCTAGCGCTCGATCATGCTTGATTCTTCCTGCCGATCCTCGACATATACTATGCTTGAGTTAAATTGTTTCCTCTTTGAAATACTCAACTCATATAGCACTTATCTTATATCATGTGTTTCCTTCTAGATAGCTTGGCAACCATTATATGCTTGGCGATTATTATGTGCTTGACACATATTGAACTTGTGCACTTTTGCACTTGGTAGCTTGGTCTTCATTGTGGCTTGGTTGTAGTGTTGACCGACCAACTCTGCCTTGTGAATGACTAAGTGTTTTGCACTAATAGATAATACTAAGATTGCCTTTAGGGTCAACACACTCTAGGTCCACTAAAAAAGTTTAGTTGAAAATACAATGGAACATCCCAATGGACAAGCACAAGGTTATTTTTTAACCTTCTACCACAAATCACAAACATAGATAAACAAACCCTTAATAGAAAACAAAATAAAGAACAAACAAAGCTTTATGTTCAAAAATATTTCCTTATCATGGTTTCTTCAATCATCTTTATAATTACTGCCACAAGGTTAAGTAGGCAACATTTTTACTATTGTTGAAATGTAAGAGTATCTTCAATCATATGCCACTATAGTCAAAACCTCAAAGACATACCTCTCAAAATCTACTAATTAACATAATTATATTTGTATCCCTTGATATCAAAAACTTCGACTCACACAATTTGAGGCCATATAAAAGGATTTTGTGAAATTTAAAGATCCTTAGCTAGAAATACACAAAAAGGAGAATATTTTAGTGTTCAATATCAAAGACTTAACAATAACGAAACAAACCTTCTAGCGCATATATCATACAAAGTTAAACAAACCCTAATGAGAAAGGAATTACAAAAAGTATAAGAAAACAAAAACAAACCTCACAAAAATAATCAATGACAATGTTAAACAAACCCTTCCAAATACTAGGTACCATGCCAAAACGTCTAGTCTTCGACCCCTTCAATGTAATATGTGAAAACAAAAGCCTAAAAGTACAAAAGGACACAATGCTTATCACATTAATACAAGTTTAATGCGAACTCACTCTCAATACAACGACCTCAACAATAATTACAGTATTTTATTCTCCTTACAATTTCTATTTTCAAAATTCATTCTTCTCATTGCTCTTTTCTGGAACAACTAATAGAAATCCAAATAATTCATTTTTTATTAAATTATATAGGGGAAAAGCCCCAGTAGCCACCCAGGTTAACTTTGCGCATCTAAATCTTCTAAACTTAAAGCTAAGGTTTCCACTTTTGGGTATTTATGGATTTCTCTATAAAGGTTGTGGAGCGCGAAGTGCTTCAAAATTTTTATTTCAAAATGTTCGCTCGATACCCAATATGTCTTGTACCGTATAGTCATTCAATAAAAAATGCAAGTACTTGTAGCTAAATGTCGTAGCATTCTTTGTGAAATATTCCAATAGTGGTCCACAAATGGAACAATCACCAATAAAAAAATAACCGACCAGTACATACATTCTCATTTTTTAGACTCCGATTAAAAGATATCTATGTAAAAAAACAACAACATTATCACACCCCTGTCCCCTATTATGGCAAAACCCAAATACTTTCTTTCTATTAGTATAAAAAATATCATAATAGTTTTTAAAGCGCACAAACTAATTATATTAGTATATCCACATGAACTAATAAATACAAACTATAATATCAAGAAACATTTTAAAGAAGATTTTAGGGAGGTTCACAAGCCCAACCATTCTGAAGGTACCGTAAGACAAAAGACAGTACGCCAATTTCCAACGGAAGTTTTGAATGAAGTTTTTCCGTCCCGAGAATGTTGTGCTGTAGCGGCCATTTGATTCACAGAAGCCTGATATCCCCGCCGAATTGAACTGAGGTGGGGTAAGGAGGTTTAAACGTCGAGTTAGGCTTAGGGTTTAACGAGATGAGTAGATTTTTCAAATACGTTTCAGGTGCTTCCAGACAAATCCTCATTGCCCAAAGATTTAAAACAAGAAGAGCACCGATCCCTTCGATTTTATATATTCCATATATTCCAAATACAGATAAAACAGTTGCTTTTTTTTCATTTTCACATTTCTACCGCTCCTATTGTAGCGGAAACGATACTGGCAATGGAAATGGCGAAGCAAAACTCGACTCAGATTCATCTAAAGAAGCACCATCTCCAGATGTCAACAACTTACCCACTGGATCAGATGAAATTAAAATCTTGGCATCGGAACTTGTGCAAGATGTGGAGACCAAAGGTAAGAACGTTTTTATGTATTCTGAACATTTCTATGGCTATTTGACAGTAACACAACTGGTTAAAATTTTGGTTTTTCATTTATATATGGAAAGCATTATCAAGATTCCCAAAAATTGAGTAGACTGGAATGCACGTTATTGGAATATGACATTTGAAATGGACGGGGTGGATGTATCATAGTCACTACAACACAACTTTGCTACACATCAGCAGAAGTTAGGAGCTCATCGTGATCATGACATCACAATTTTGTGGATTTGCAAGCATCCTCTCAAAAGATTTAACCAGGAATTATAACTGAAAATAAGAATTAGTGGCAACCACTTTTCGTGGGAGCCACCGATCCATTGCATCTATTCCATTGCGTTACTTCTGTGCGAAAAATTTAACTTCATTTGCTCCCTTGATTTTGAGTCGGCTTAGTCACAAGTTCCTGCAACCCTTGGACCAATTTGAGCTACATTGTCAAGATTTGTAATATACATTGTTAAACCTGGGTCACAACAGAACTTTGCCACATGTCTGCTGATCTTTATCAATGTCCCCATCTACCATTCTTCTCAGCTTTATAATATACCCTGTTAAACTCGGGTCACATCAGAATCTTGCCACTTTTCTGCCGGAGTAATGATCTTTACTAGTCTCTCCATTTGGCATTCTCCTGAACTCCTCCCATGGGAATTTATGTTGATATATTTTTAAATTTATTATAAGTTTGGGATTTCTATAGCCCTTGGCATTAAGAAAATGAAACGTGATTTGCAGAGCTCTTAGAAGAGCTGAAAAAATTCTGGGGCGGAAAGGAGGATAATTTGGAGAAGATTGCAGAGATGGTACTACGAAGAGCTGCTTCTGAAAAGCATGAAGAGAGTGACGAAGAGATCATGGAGACCCTTCGTATGCGTCCAGTTGAAGACGTTGAGGATTCCGAGTTCGAATCTGACTTTGATGAACTTCATGAAGTTGACACAGACATTGATAATCTTTACAATGCTACTGAATATACAGAGGAGAATTTACTACCGGATGAGTCAAAAGAAATCACTGCTGAGCAGTGGGATGGAATAATGGAAGAATATCAGGAGTATCAGAGGACAGAGAATGCCAAAGAGAAGGGCAAAAGTTATGAACAGCAGAGTTTGGAAGAATATGTTGAAAATATGGCCAATAAACTGCTTCCAGGTATCTACGATTTGTTTTCTGCATCTCAATTTTTTTTAATCATGGAATGGGTTACATTTCCAAGTTGTTTTTCAAGTTAGGCCCCTTTAAACATTAGAGAGGGTAGGTGATTCAATAAGATATATGGCACACTTGAATCAAAGTAGAATTAATCACACATACTAGGATAATGCTAACCAATATACAAGTGCGGATCGTCAAGGTGGAAAGTGCTTTGTCTTGCTAGATTACAGCCTGATGACTTGAAAATTGCTGTTGTGTAAAGTCCAAGTCTGAGAATAGATATTGAAGTGATGTTGTTTATTAAAAATTTGGTTCTCTTAAATATTATAATATTACAACTTCAATCCAAATATATTGTACACAAGTAAATACTCGGTGCAACTATTAGGGCTTGATACTTACACTGATATAAGTGGACTTCAAAAGGCCCACAAGCCTTGGTATATACCCTGACCAGTCAGATGCATATAAACCCAGGATTGTTATGCATACATGGGAGACAATTCCCATTTTTTTGCATAGATGGATCATTTTTGTATCTCTTTGATTGCTTTGTGCAAATGGAGAGTGTTGGTTTGCAAGTTAAATCCATTCGCTCTAGATTCAATGTCTCTTTTGAGATGGAGATCTTAGACTAAATGAACCAATATGTTAATTTTGTAATTTCTGACAGGTTTGTTATGATTGGAATTTCCCCAACATTATCTCTCTGTCACAATGTTGCATGGAAATGGGGACAAATTTTGATTTGGATAAAGTTTCAAGCTCTCCTAGTAGTAAATATAGATACTGCCAGAGGCGAGATATACAAAATTATATGCGTGCATTTTATTTTTATGAATGTTCTATTATTTTTATTTTATTTATTTTGAAAATCTTCTTTTCCTACGATGTTATGGTTTTTGTGATTAATAATTTAATTTATTGTTGATTATAACTTAAATTTCTTGTAGCCAATCAAAGTTGTTGACAACCCTAGATCTGATACGGCTCTGGGCAGTGTAGAAAATCTTATTTTTGTACTATGTTACTTCATTTGTGATTAATAGTTTAACATATTGTTGATTATAACGTCAATCTTTTGTAGCTAATCAAAGTTTTCAACAGCCCTAGATCTGATATGGCTCTGGACAGTCTAGTCTTCTTCTTTTGTACTTGTTTAAATTTACCTTAATTATAATGCTAATTTTAAATTAATAAATTGTAACTGTATATATATCTTATTATTAGCATCAAATCATATTAAAATTAGGTCCTTGTAACTTTTGTCTTCGTATTTGTAACATACTAAAAATCTGAAATCTAATTAACTGATTAACTAAAGGAAAAAGCATCAAATTCTTAACCGAATGAAAGGAGATACAGTTAAATCAGTTATTCTATTCTATCACATGAAGGGAAAGTACGAGTTAACTGTACATTTCCAAATAACTAGAAACTAACAACCATTTCAACTAGTAGATTCACATGACATTCAGTTATTAACTACCATTCCACATGCATTTCATAAACTAATTTCTTGACTTTAGGAAATATTCAAAATACACGATAGCAACATATTCATCAAATGAAATGCAAAAAACATTAAAAAGTTACCAAAGAATAAGCAGATGACGACCCTGTGTTGTGCAAGCTTTGGCCTCTGGAAGAGAGGAGAAGCATTGCCATGGGCTTAACCTCCCAACCACAGACCTTTAGTATCCCCACACAATCTCTATTGAGAAAGACACTCCCCACCTTGGGAGTTGGCTTGGGACACCCCTGTTGAGCATCCTGGTGTTAGAGTGTCAACTAGTTAGCTTATGAGGCCATGGACACTTTTCAATCAACCTATCTCACAACTGCTAGCACTTTGACCTTTGGTGATCACAGTGGCAATCATGCCATTAACTACCTTGGCCAAGGATTTCGGGTGGGCAACTTAGATGCTCAATCACCCACTGCTCGACTTGACAACTATAATTGATACAAAAGATTTCCATGAGCTAGCTTAGTTACTGAATTTGAGTGTTTTTACTGATTATATTTTCCTTTCATTGTTGACCATGCCGGTCCTCATGGATGATTACTGGGGCGGTTCATTATATGATATCTGGTTCAAAGAGTAGGTATACATTTTCCATCGTTCATGTAGTTATGGCCTATGGCATCATAAGTGAGTTAAGCCTTCATTCTGATTATTACTTTATCACTTAGAGAAGCATCCCATCTTAGAGATATATTAACCATATCTCTGCATTGGTCAGCACTCATGACAGAAACATATGTGCTTTCAAATTCAAATACTATTACAGGTAAAGCCTTTTGGCAATCAGATAATTCCTTTCTTGTAACAAGTTTATAATAGAAGAAGAATACTTCAAAATAACACATCCCAATTCTGGACTTTCAATGGAAAAAAATACAAAGGCCTGCTCTAAGAAGCAAACGACAAGTTCAGATTGCATGACTTAAGCACGATAAACAATATGTAAATGTAAAGCATGACCTGATTCAGTTGGCACGATTTGAGAAGTACGAATGGAGCTAGCATCAGGTAGATGCCACCCGCCTATGCTATCAAGCTTTCAATTCCGTCTAGAAAAGAATACTGAAATAGTTCACAAGCTTGGCAAAATCAGAGACAATCGCTGATTATTTTCACCCTCTTACTTGGGAATGAGCAGAGAAAAATATAGCATGAACAAGGAAGAATTTCTGTGGTAGCGAAATGTATGAAAAATAACTGCCTGAGAGGGTGAGAGCAATGTGTATATAATGCATCCATAGAGAGCAAGCAAGATAAGCAATGCTCATCCATGTACATGCTAAGACTAAGGTGGCAAAAAAATAATGATCGCACAACCTTCCAATTTCATATTTTTAATAAAGGGAAAGACTATAGCCCAATGTCATAAAGGTGACAAGAAAGAGGGTGGCTGCTCAAGGTAACTAAATAAATAATAAGAAAATCATAGCCAAGGTTCAAAATAAAAGAATAAGGATGACAACAACGTCTTTGTTCATGCCTTATTATATTAATGTCACCCTTTTATATTCATGCTTGTTTGAGTAGCCTTAATATATATATATATATATATATATATATATACATATGTATATATATATATATATACACACACACACACACACATATACGCCAAACTTTGAGATTCACATACATAATAATATATATCTGTGTATACATACATACACATTTTATACCCACACAAGTATGAGTATAGACACGATATTATTATATTAAGACATGATAGCATTTGCAAGGTGTACTGAGATTCATCCATGTAATGAAGGTAATATTTCTTATTTGAGTTTTTATAATGTTTTTAATTTAACTGGTTAGCTCATGCTCATCCTTTTTACTTTCTTGCTTGTCTAGCTGTTTCATCCTTGGTCCAGGTGGTTAGATTTCATCCTTGATGGTTTGATAGTGGATGTGGGTTTCCCATAACTAACTCCCATTTTGGCAACACTCCCCCCCTTCATGATGCTCTTGCAAAATGGAAATGGTTCTGGGTAATAACATATTTCCATAATTTGAAATAATAATAAAATATCACATAATCATTTTCAATTTGTAAGATATTCATTTTTCAATTCCCATCATAACGGCTAACTAACAGGTCACATGGAGCAATAAGTAATTAGTGAAATTTCATTTCACAAGAACCAAAATGTCTCAACAACTTTACTGATAGATCAATTTAATATGTACAATTATTTCAACAAATTCACCGAACAACTGACTTCACATGAATTTCCAACGGCATGAAAAATTTCTTTAAATGTAGCAAAATTTGGGATGCAACAGTATTTGTGTGATGTTGTAGTTTCCATGTGGCACCAACCTCAGTTTGAGTACCAACTCAAAAAATACTCCTCTTCTCAAAGTAACATACTCAGCAACATATAAGAGACTTCCATCTCCTTCAGTTCCTACAATATATATGCAGTAACAAAGACCTCCTTTATCATGCACGATTGCAACATTGCACAATCCCTTAGCCAACAGTTATTGAAGTCACACAACACCGAATACACTTAGCTTTCATTTAATTAAATCACCTAGAACTCATAACCAGATAATGCAAAGATAGTGTTCCACCAAAAAGAACATATGTCGATTACTTCAGACTTGTCTTTGAAATCCTTCACACAGCCATGACTTAACAATCACCCCAAAAATACACAGCACAATATAAGAAGGCTCAATCACAATACCATGCGATACTCCAAATTGCTGCACATTTAGAAAGTTACTTCACATCAGAATTTTGACTGAAAACATTCCACCCAATCAAAATCCCCAGCTATATCATTTCTCACGCATGCCTTCATACTCGTGTTTTGAACGTATAGCAGAATCTCCTCTCATCAAATACTCAATTTTTTATCAGACCATAAGTCAGCTTATTGTACACTTGACTCATGTTCTTTTTTAAGAAGTGTAGTCTGCACATCAAAAAGAACTCTGCGGAGAATAGCAAAGAAAATGAACACAACCTCACATGTACATGACTCAGCGTACTTGAAACTTTTACACTTCAATCACATAATCAAAATAAAATATTCACCTATATCTCTTGGAATACACATCCGTAGCCATTTCAATGATATTCTCCTCTATTTCCTTCTTGGCCTTCCATGTATTTTTGCCATTCAATCACTAATTAACGCACATACTTGCTGAGCCATTTTTCTTCTTCACACTTCATACCATGGCAATTGATAATAACAAACCTCAATGCTAAACACACCCAGCTGTCACAAGCGTCAGCCTCATGCACTTCTTCTCAACTCACTAACATTGAAGAAGAATTTCAAACACCTAGTCATCTTTAGAATACCTTACACACCATAAATTGATTTTAGTCGATACACAGGTAGCCATGTTACCAAGAATAATAAATTTGCCATGTTATAAGTGGTGTTAGAAGAATATTTATGCCTGAATTCAACTCTTCAAAATAGAATATTAATCTAGTCCCAAAGAAAATACCAAGTATGCAATGAAGCGATAATTAGACTTGCCTTTATAAATGTTAGTGAAATAAGATTTGAACTTGTAATAGCACGTATGAAATTTTATGTGTTTTCCAAGTTATTAGATGAATGAATATATATGTGAAATAAAGAAGCATGTCTCTTGAAGAGACATGCCTCTTTAGCATATTGACTTACATTAGTTATAGTTATAACACAAGTAATATACTCTCAATATATATATATATATATATACATATATAATATTTGTCATATATTATATATCTCATATATATAATATAATTCATCCGACAGAATTATAACATTAACAATAAACTTGAAGCTACCACTTTTAAATTTTAAAAGAAATCTTCCCTTTGAATATTCAATGACGACATGGCAATTTGATTCGGCAAACAAGTAACAAGCATGCAGCTTAAACAGACAGTGGACACCCAACCAGATCGAGCAGACAACTAAGCAGCTCAAGCATGCAGCCAAGTATTTCAATCAGACAGACAACCAGCTCAAGCAACCAAATAGCTCAACCAGGCAGGTCATTCCAATTCTCTATTACTTGGAATAATCCTCCGAAATTTATATGACCTTGATCGTCAACCTTTAACAGCAATGGCAACATATTAATCAAGAGTTCAGGTGGGGTAGGACTTGTTTCAAAAGTAGTTATAAGTTAGTAACAGATATTATATTGTAAGGGTATTCCCATTCATTTGTACAGATCTTTACTAAATGTCAAAAAGTAGGGGGCATAAGAGGCAGTACTTGTTAGTTGGTACATTGTAAATAACTTGAATCTAATTCAGGGTGCACCTTGCAAGGTCTTTAGCCCTTGAACATGTCCATTTTATGAGATCATAGTCAGTTTCATAGATTATTTGCTTTTATTTCTACAAGACTAATATTTGTTGGTAAAAGAAATCAGTCATTTCCAAATTGATTGTTTTTTATTTCAGGTGATTAATATCTTCTCATAAATCAATAGCATTAAGATGAAATTTGGTTTCAAATTATCTGGGTAGTGTAGTTTCTGTTCTCATGCAATTAACTGTTCATCTTTTACAAAGCAAACTTGTACTGTATAAATATGTTTATATATTCAGCACATGAAATATTTTACAGGTGCTCAATAAAAGGAAACCTCCCCTCATGATGGAGAAGGGATTCAGTTCTGTGAGCTGCCTATAACGAAAATACCTTGACAAATTTTAGGAATAACAACTTAAATATTCTAACAGTGCAAAACTACCAGTTGCCAACAAGGTACAGTTTGTAATGCTGCAGTGGTTTGGCAATCAGCAGCTGCTTAAAAGTGGTGGGTTCACTTGAACTGTTTGTGCGGGAATTGCAAACAAACAGATGCTTATGTCTCTTCATTTTGATAATTTCGCGATCTTTCAGTTCACTGGAAGGACTCTCCAATGTCTTTATAAGGGCTTGTACAAAGTAAATCCGACTGAGGTAGAATGAAGTTATAGGCATGGATACTAAAATTCCGAGTTGTAAATTAGAAGCTATTGGCTTGATAATTGTGTGTGTAACCAACTTGAGTAAGGGGTAGATTTCATCCACACTATTGGCTTCTGATTTGACAGAATTTTAACAACCTTATTAAGAGCAAAGAATACCTAGGAGTTATAAGTATTTCTGAGGAACAATTAAAAGGACCAACTGAGAAGACTCTGTGATGTCTTCTCCACTTTGAACTCTGTAAACTTCAGGTGGGTTTACCTAGGAATTCACTTTCTTCCTCTAATTTTCATGTCTCAATATGAATTCCAATATAGCTGATAAATTGTCTTATATTCTTCTAATTCAAAGATTATCAAAGGAATGACAAATAGCTAGTCTGTCAAACTCTAAGACTCCATGAATCAAGCACAGGCTCGCTTCTAGACTTCAACAAAGAAACTTTAAAAGATTTGATTTATAAATTGATACAGTATAAGAACTTACAAGTTATATCAACTTTGATGATGACCAATGTCTTATCCGTTGGGCTACTATATCACAAAAACTTGACATTTACTACCAGATCCATCTCAACACTATTTGAAAAGAAATCAATATTCAATTAGAAATCTCATTCTCATCAGAATCTTTTTATGGTAACCAGTAATGCTCTCAACCTACATGAAGCATTTGCATAATCCATTGGATTATCAGCAAAACATAGATTGAAATACAATTCCAGAAAGAATCATAGCTGGGATTCAATAAACTTTGCTATCAAATCTCAGAAAATCAAAAGTTGCAAAGAAGAGACAAGATTCAGATTGAACAACCATTCTATTTATGCCTTTGTATTATCTTCCTTGAAAAATATACATTTCAATGTCAATTTCTTGCAGACATGCTCAACTAGACTCAAAACTGTTAACCATGTTTTTCATTATAACCATGAAAGTCACTATAAAATGTACATGGACCGACTCAGAAAATGAACAAGGCTCGTTCAACAAAATGATTCTTGGACCCCTTCTCTAGCCTTGGGAACTCATTTAGATAGCACGAGTTGCAACAAGCTTCAGGCATCGAGGGAAAATGATATTTGTCATTTGACAAAAAGGTTACGCTAAAGACAAGATGTCACCATCCTCATAGCACGAGAAAACTGAAAACATTCGTGATGTCTTTTGCTTGTCAACAAAATTAGTTTTTCATCAAGTGCTTTGTGGTGGGGCAGGGGCTTCTTCTATTCTGTCCATTTCTTGCTCCTCCACAATTTCTGATGGTTTGTTTTCAAACTTTTGATCTCCTTCAGAAGGTGGGGCCACCTTTTCCTCTTTTGTCCTGCTCTGATCTGATTCTCTGGCCTCTTCAGTTGATGATTGGATGTCCTTTTCCTCAACCGTTTTTGATACTTTGCCTTCAACTTCAAGTGCCGGTTGTGTATCCACTCCATCTATTTCTGCCATTGTTCCTTGAATAGCCTCGTCAATCAATTATTTCTCCTCAGTGGCTGTGGATTTGTCCATTGATTCCCTCCTAGATATCACCTGAAAATTGAAGAAGCCGCAGAATATTCTACCACCTGTTCATTGAAAACAGTGTCATCTGACCAACTAAAATTAAGAATTTCTTTTTCTCTACTTAGAACATCTTTTGCAATTTTCTTTATTTCTTCAAAGTCCTGGCGGAAAAAATCAAAGAATATCTGGACACTAAATACTTCTTCAACAGTTCTGACAAACTAGATATAGTTCTCTTTGTTAACAACATTATTCATCCTAACACTCATTATTTCTTTTAATTCATTTCCCCACTCCTCTTTACTTTGAATGTTACCAAGGCCCTTTAGCAAATGAGGAAAAGGATCAAAACTCCTACTAAGATATTTGGAGAAACATGTTCTTAGCCTTTTTTGCAACATTTCTCTTTTCAAATCAAAATCCAATAGGTCACTTGCTTGGTCATATGTTTTCTTAATTTGATCATCGATTTTGTCAGTAACAGTAAAACTTAGAGCAGTGGTATCATCTTCTCTATTGATCCATTTGTTCAAAATTTGTCTCAAAGCAACGTCATTATTCTCCAATTCTTTCCAAATGTCTACCAACTTTGACATTTCTAAATGGAACAGAGGCCAATTTATTCTATCAACTAGAAACAAGATTGTATCCCTAACCCTATCCTCATATTGCACTTGCACCTCTACTTGAGCTGCCACGAGTTTAGCTTTTTCTTCATTTTTTTCATCTGCAATATAGAACTCTTGATGCTGAGGTGTATCTGGGATACCAATAATAGGCCCAGTGAGAGGAGATGGAGCAGGGGAGGTTGTTATCATGAGTTGGCTAGGCTCTTCTTTCATTTTTCTCTTTCGTTGTTGCTTTTGCAAATTTGAAATGATCTTCTCCTTTCATTTATCTTCCATCGTCTCTCATCATAGGCTTCTAACACCTTTTCAAACTTAGTGTTTAGCTCAATAAACTTAGGCTTATCCTTTCGGGTGACTATTAGATTGAAATCAGCCACCTCCTTATTCATGAGTGCAGTTTTTTCACTGTCTACATCTGCTACTCGGTACACCACCAAGCTTCTTGTATGTTTGACATCTGAAACTTCTTGAAGTCTAGATTCATCTTTTGTTTGAATTGACCACATGACCAGGGCTTTGTGACCCTCACTTATTTTACCCCTCTATGGGCTTTCTTGACTTCTTCTTTATTAAACTTGGTGTCCTTTTCTTTATGATGGCATCAAAGACCATTGCATTAGCAATGTCCCATTCAGGCAATATAAGAACTCCTACATCCTTGAGTAACTGTCTTTTCCCCCAGGGTTTATCTAATCAAAATTATGCATTAGTTCAGCCTTGATCTCTTCTTCAGTCTTAGAGTCCTGTCTATTAGGTTGCTCTGATTTTATTTTCTTACATTTTGCCTCAAAATTAGAAATATGTCTCCACAAAAATTGAATGAAAGCCCTGGATTTAACAAAATTATCATCAATCACATTTTCTAGCAGCCTGCTCTATGACAGGGTCCATCTCCCTCCCCTTGTAATCCTCAACAGTGAGGTCTAAGAGTCGCATTGGGGTTATTGAGGCATTCCTTCTTCTATTTCTGATGTTGTTATCAAAACATCATCTTGGATGCCCATTTGTTTTAATTGCCCCCTCGAGGAATCTTCATTATCAAAATGTATGGGGGTTTAAGAGGGAGAGTATTCTTCCATCCTTGATGAAGATCCCTCTTCTAACCTCTGCTTCTTAGTTGCTGGTTCTGAAGGTGGGCTCTCTGAATGTTGCCTTTGATAAACTGGCATAGGATGTGCCCCCACATTTCTAGCAACTATACATCCAGCCTTTCTCTGGAGGGTGTATTGCCTTGGATTGATGACAATTCTACTTACGAGTCTTCTCTCCAACTCTTTGGCTTGATCTAGATATGCCTTTATTAATGCCTCCTTTTTCTCATTCAAGGTTTGCATAATCCCAACAAAATGTCTCATCAATTTATTTACTCTATCTCCCCAAAAGTTTATGTTACCGAAAGGATCATATTTATTATCTAATACAATAATAAATTCAAGAATTTTGCTAAAAACTCCCCATTTTTCTTTCTTTACTTCTTGTTCTTGCAAAACAAACTCATTTTTGATTTTATCCTCAGGATAGTAAAACATGTGATTATAGGATTTAGCCTTAGTTCTTTCTTTAAACATTTCATAAAATCCCTCTAGATCTATAAAGTGAGAATGGGATTGAGCCATAAGATACTTATCCAAAAACTTACCCAAGTGTTTCCATCCTCCCTTGGTTATCACAAAATGGTGGGCAACTGTGAAGCTTGGAAAAATTGTTCCTCTGGATCTTCCCACCAGTTCTCTCTCTTCGAGCCCTCCAATTCGCCACAAAAATTCAGCAACACCTACCTTTAATGGCACTTGGTAGGGTAGGACATGAGGTTTCCCTTGGAAACCATATACTCTGAAAACAGTGGAAACAAAATATGGGATAATATCTCCCCAATTGTGGCTAACCTTCAAACCCTTAGCATGATCTTTAGGCTTGATCAACTCTAGTAAGGGTTTAGGAATTTGAGGGTTGTCTTGAACTAACAACGCCCTCATCTTAGATGCAAAGTATCGATCAAAACAAACAAAACTAGCATCAATGACTTCCCAAGTCATATCTTCACTCCATAGTTGGACTGGTAGCTTTTCACCATCCCTTTCTCGTTCTAATTTCATGTCTTTTTCAAAGACAGAAACACCTTTGAATAGACACATGTACACAAGGAAAGAATACCAACCAAAAGGTTTATCCACCTTACCCTTGCTTATGCCAATCAACCCATTATGTATCTCTTCAGCTAAATGGGAAGCAAAATCAAATATAGAGCTCATTCCATATTGTAATATTTGTGCCATCATGAAAACTAGGGGCACTGGAACATGCTCTTGTTCATCCATGCCAAAAATCTTAAAGAGGGAAATATATAGAGCCTGTGCCCTAGGGTTGAAATATTTCTTCAATAGGGGCTTTAGAGTAGATGGTGTCACCAATGTTAGATGCCCTACCTTAACAAAATGTTCCTATAGTGGTTCACCTTGAAGATATACTCTTTGTGCATCGTATCTGGCCTGCAAATCATCAAAGTCAATCTTCTCGTGTAGAGCGATGTTGGGGTTCAGCATAAATACTTCTCTGATTCCTTCGGCTGTAACTTTGAACAAATTATCTCCAGAATGGTTCTTCACGACTCACAACACAGGGTCATATCTCTTGGTCAACATTGTCAGTAGATCAACATCCATAAAAACACCTGGCACAACAAGCTTCCCAATGTCGAATTCCTAGACATTGCTGAGTGGTGTATCATGATTCCTTTGTGAAAACCATTTTTAAAAAAGCTCCAGGCCACCCATTGATGTTTCTGCATCCCTCAACCAGTTGCCTTTATCGTAGAAACCTTCCTCAATTTTTAAAGTAGGGTTTTTCGGGGACCAATTCCTTCCCTTTAGCAGTTTCATTTGTAGAGGCAGGCAGTTGTTCGACAAAACCATCATGAACATTTCTATGCTGGTAGTCCGTCTTTCCAGAGAAATCCCTTCGTGGAGGCATTTTATCTACCTAGAAAGCTTCGACAAAAATTTCTCTATAGCAATATTCAAGTACTTACTAGCACTCCTTGCACAATTCCGATTATAACAACACCACTCTGGTCGTAGCAACTTACAGTCTGAAAATTCAAGAATTTAAGCTCTGTCTGCTCTGTATTACGTTGTGCCAAAATGCGGAATAAACTATATACTTTATGCTGAATTCACTGGCACGAGGGGTGTCTTAATTCACCATTAATGTGTTCAACAGTCGAATTGTGCATGTAGTATAATAGAATTTGAAAACTGGCCATTGATCTGAAAAGAATCTGACGATTGTGATTCAAATTTGATAGTTATCTTTTCATCTGGTGGGACACGTGGCAATTGCTTGCTTTTTCGCTTTGGTTAAAATTTGCGCATCTTGAAATAGTGAGATTGCAACAACCAGTGATCATTTATTTATCGGACGATCAGGGGTAACTGTAATCTTTTTAGTATTTCTTCACATAGTGGGCTCACTAAGTACACGTGTCACTCTATCACTTTCTCACTTTGGTTAATCACCCTCCATGTTTCTTTTGCGATCGTGCGACATCCGTTGATATGTTGGATATTGAACGGTCAAGATTTTCTGTCTGTTGAAATGCCATAATGCTGGCTCACAGGGACACGCAATGATTTCTCGCTTTGTCGCAAGTCTTAAAACTTGAGCATCTCTTCATAGACAAAGCGACGCATGTCGATCACTTTTTGATCTGACAGTTGGGAATAACATCTTAATAATGTATAAGGCAAACTGAGAGCGAATCAGGACATGCCACTTGGTGTTTTATGATGACATTATTTCTTTTGAAGCTTGTGAGACACTTGGTCCCACCCTGGACACATGTCATGTAATCGTTTTGTCGCTTTGGTTAAAAATTGTGCACCTTGAAATCGCGACAATACGAGAATCGTTGATTTCACCTCTAATCAACAACTAGAGATTTTGCCTATTTTACCACCCCTTTGGGACCCACAAGAACACATGGCAGATTCTCACTTTGTCACAAGTCTTAAAACTTGGGTATCTTTTCATGGCGAGAACACATCTATAGATTCTCATCTTGGTCAACGATCAGGAAGTCATCCCATAAAGAAATCACTGACGTGCCATCCTTAAAGGTTTTCAATGGGTCCACCATATCCACATGTCAACATGTTGCCATGTCGCTATTGTTAAAATACTCATAAGTTTTCTTAACGAAAAAGCAACAAGCATTGATCCTTTTAGCATCAAAGGGCTGAGATTAATTGTGAGGATTACTGCATATCTTTGGTCCCACCGGACAAGTGTTAGAAGCTTGCATTGTCACATAAAATAAAGAGACAACACCTTCACAAAATGATAAAGCAACAACAATAGATCTAAGGTAGATTGACAGTCGTTGAAAAATAGCTCATCACTTGGGTTAACCAAACATATTTAACTATAACGCAAACTAACTAGGACACAACCACGGGTAGAGTAACCAGGAAATTAAAATAATTAACCCAATTCTTCGAAAAATAAACCTATCAAAGGAAACAACCCTATCAAAGGGTTCAAAATAATATGAAGGTTTTTCAAAACACTTATATTGTATTTAGGGTTTATTTTAAACTTCCCGCCCTAGACAAAAGATACAACCGTTGAAAATCAAAAGTACTCCAAAAACACTATGAAACTATGGGGCTCAAAAAGGGGCTAATACACACTCTTAGTATATAATATAATTGTACTTGCAGAAGTCTCAATAACATTATGTTAGAAGTGTAGTTGCCACAACCAAAGCTGGTTTTTCAAGGGTGAAAATCTATGTATTCACTTACTGCTCTTATGATTTGAATTTAAGTAGTAAGCTTATTAATATTTGCGTTCTTAATTTCTACAAGCATAGAGTTAATAAATTATGCATCACTTTTAGTGTGCAAGTTCAGTCTTCCCAAGCATCAAATGTGTCCAGTGCAGTGTGATGTTTGTGTTGAACCAAGCTTGTCCATCTCTTCTTCCCTACAGTCTTAAATGGACTCCAGGCTCTGGAAGTCAAAAATGGTTTCTGATATGAAGGATCAGGTTGCTTGCCAGGGATGCATTTACTCACAAAGTATTGAGTGAGAAATCTTACCTTTCACCTTCACTAGTATGACTCTTACAGCCATTTGCTAGTTCTTCCTGACGTTTCATTCTAAAGTCGCTGGATGATTCTCATTGTAGTAGGACTTCTTTGCTCATTAATTTTCTGTTTTTAAGATAGCAACGGAGATGTCACAAATTTATGTATGCTGATATTGGATGATCCTATGGTAATCTAACATTTTATTTCCGATTGTTTTATGTAGCTATTGCATCAGAATGGGCCTTTTAATATGCTCTTTACATATTTCAGATGCATCCTTTTAAATTATGGCAGTTTGTTTCTGGCTTTTCAATCAATCACGCACATCCCTGTTTAGCTAAGTTCTGTCAATTGCTATCATGCTGCATTCTATATTTCTTTGCCAGCATTAAAATATGAGCTTATATTTTTCATTTTATTTACTGTATGCCTATTTAGTTGAGTGCCCAAGCTAGAGTTCATCGTTGCACAATTTTGTCTCTGTAGTTTATGATTGAAAGCTTGCGCAAAACTTATGGACTTTTTTCAACGCTTCAATTTTTTTTCCTGATCTCCTGTACATTTATGTGACTGGTAGGAATTTTTTGATATTTTTTCGTTGTTGCACAAAGTTTAAACTGTATTGGAGTCTGTTTATTGTATGGGCAGTTGATTAAGAAGAACAATTCCTCTCTCGGATAAAATGTCTTTTGTTGAGTATTTCTCACATTGTTTTCCCAACCTCTTTCTCCCCTTTAAAGTACTCTTCCTTCTAGGTAATTTGCTGAAAGTGGTCTTCCATGCCTAATCCTATGAGTAGCTAAAGCATTTGAAAATCACTCATGTTTTTCAATACTTGATATTTGGGATTGGATTTATGTCTTACATTATGGTTGTTTGGACACAGAGGATATAAAACAGGAGATTGAAGCAAAATTTAATGAGCTTTGTGAGAGATGTAAAAGTGGCGAAGTAGGACCTGAGGCAACTAATGCATTATTCAAAGAATTTGAAGAGAAAATGTTGGAAGAATATGCCAAAAGAGGCAATGTAAACAATGACGACTTCAAGAAATATCCTTCTGGTAAGGGGCCAATTTTGAGATGGGAGACTCGTGTTGTTTTAGCACCCGGGGGAAATGCATTTCACCCAAAAAACAAGAGAGTCAAAGTTTCCGTCTCTGTAAAGGAGCTTGGCCTTTCAAAATATGCAGCTAAGCGACTAAGGGCTATGGTAGGGAAACGTTATGATATTGGGAAAGATGAACTTACTATTGTGGGTCGAAGGTATGATTGACAAATTTTCTTTTAAAAATTCACATACGATATAGATGCCTTTCTCCACTTGTAGGTAGCATTTTCCTGTCAAGATATATACGAATCCCAGAAGACAATATTGCATTGCTGCTGCTGTTTGTGCAGATTGTGTTGTATAAGAAAGCAATGTTAGGAAGCATTATCAATTGAGTTGGTAATTACTAATCTTACATTTTTTTCTCTAACCATCCTGAGCATTTCAACTTCAGATTTGAAAACCGTGAGGAGAATCGCAAAGATGTTTTGAGGATATTATATGCCCTTATTGAAGAAGCCCAAAAAGCCGATGTATATGTTCGTGAGGCACATACTGCAGTTATGAAGGAGCATTTGAAAAAAAATCCAGAATTCCAGAATAGATTAAGGGTTCAAACTGCCATGTTAAGAGGGTCTGAAGGACCAAGTTTTGTGTAGAAATGTTGCATCCATTAGTATACTTTTTTTTCACGGTCTTCATTCTGATGCTATGTCTGTCTCTCCAATTATCAGTATAAAACCTTTAAGGCATAATATTTGTGTTTTGCCAAAGTATAGAAATTAGAGCTGTGCTTATGGTTAGTCTTAGATATGATAAAATCTTCTAATGCCAGAAAAATGTTTGAAATTCTTAATTGAATGAGTCTTTACACAGATAACGGTACTCAACATTTGCCTTGAATCTTCTTTATTGCTTCTCTTCATGGTCAATAATTTTAATTAAATGGTTTCTCTTTGAAATAATTAATAAGGTGTTTTACATGGACAGATTTTACAATGAGAACGCATATATTTGGTTTAGAGTTCTATCATTGATTAGGTGACACAGGAGTATTCTTGGCGTTGGGCAATGATTCATTACCCAAAGAGTTTCATTTGTTGTGTTTTAATTTGATATATGAACTGTGTCCTTTCCTGTGAAGTTCTGTTTTTGTATGTTTGGGAGAATAAGTAATTTATAACATTAGTGGAAAGGCCATTAGGTGTGCCATGATGCTACATGGGCTTATACGCTATACAGACAAAATGAATGCTTGTGAAACCACACAAAGCAGTGTGTCACCCTTTGTGTTGTTGATAAGCTTAATGAAGCCATATATGCATTGGAGGTCAAATATGTTGAGGAACCATTGTTTGTATGGTGACTGAAAGATGACAAACACCCTGTAATGTCCCCAGAGGGGATCATCTTCTATTTGTTCTAGAATTTCCAATTGTGATTTTATTTGTAATATCCTTGTAAATTTTCTGATGTTTTCCTTTCTTTCCTATGATTGTTACTGTGATGAGTTCTATCCTATTTCAGTTCTCTCAAAAGATTTATGTACATATGTACACACTCCATCTCTTAAAAATGTAATATCTCTATTCATGAAACTAAAGATAATCTCTGCTCCATGTATATCTATATGTACCTCAACCCTTGATAGAAAGTATCTTCATTCTTACTCTCAGTCATTCGCTTAATGCTTCCTTTCTGGACAAGAATTCGGATCGATTGCCGACCGATAAGGTTTATTCTTAATGTTTTCTAACATCCATCACTGCTTTCTCTTTACTACAATGCATAGGACCTTCTATTTGATTCAAAGGACCTTTGTCTTTGTTTCCCATGGTACAACTGATCCTCCCAGTTCGTTTTGTGTAATCCTGATATTCTCTCGTTTTATATTTATACATATCTCTGCAGATTATATAGAGTTGACAATGGCCACACCAATAGTCCTTCAATATTTACTATCTAGTTTATATGTTTTTAATCTTTGGATGATCACTATAAATCTATGCTGAAGTATTTCTGCTTCCATATTTCTCCTTTGCCATCGTTTATAAATGCTTAGTTGATCTGCCAGTTTACTGTTATTGTTTAAAGGGCTGAGTCGAATGTCAGAGTTTATGGGAGTTGACTGGATTGTTTGCCAGCCAAATGTTATTTGTCGGGTCCCATGATAGTGTTGTGCGGTTCTTTGATATTAAATCAATTTAATTCTCATGACGAGTTACCTTCAGAATTTCTTGCTTCTTCATATTCGAATTATATCCCATTCCTATGATCTATGATTTTCCCCTCATATCTGTTGGTCTATGATCACCGTTCTATATTTCTTTGACCACCTAGGCTTAAAACATTCGTCTTCTTTGATTCAATGTAACAAATGATATTCGGCATACATCAACGACATGTGCTAGTCTCGTCAATGTGGGATATTGACCATTGTAATCTTGGGTTTTGCAAATGGGGTTGCAAGCTTTGGGTTTAACTATGGACAAAACTCCATAGTTAAGCGCACTCAGGCTGGAGTAGTACTGGGATGGGTGACCTCTTGGGAAGTCCCGGTGCTTCACCCCTGTGAGCATCACCTAGATCCAATGAGTGCTAAGTGTTCTATTTATTCTCATGAGAGATGGATTCATGTCGAATCACTACTCATGAAACATGGGTCAATGAGTTTGACTCAAAATCACACAGTTAAATCTTGATAGTAATATCATGATTGTAATCCTTTCCATGGCTAACTACGTTGGCATATATGCTTTGACCAGATGCTTGCTAGTACAGTTTCTCATGGCCTAAGTGTTGTTAATATCCTTCTCTCTTGTATTTTATGTGATTAGGATTGCCTGATGTTGCTGCTATAAGATATCTTGCTGTCTCTACTGATGTGGTGTTTTTTATTGAATCCTCCCAATATATATTGCCTGTTGACTCCCTTCCATTATAGACTTAATTCTCTTTTCCAGATGTTCCCCCGTACCCCTCGGTGTTTGATATTTAGTCTCTTATATATCTTATTGAACGGTCGCATCTTCCAATAATAAAATAATCTAATATATTATGTTTAGTTATTAGTTCTTTGTATTGAATTTTATTAGTGTCTACATCATACTATGATAATAATAATACAATATCGATTCTTGAATATATTTAATTCAATAAATGTGTTTATTATATATTCTTTTATTTTATTGGTATTAATTATTGGATAAGTTTAAATCTATCTAATTGTGAAAGTATATTATATTTAATCATTTACTATTCATTACTATTAATCATTTACTATTCATTACTATTAATCATTTACATAATTATTACTACATGATATTTAATTTGTAGTTTAATAGTATGATATATTTATTAAATTCTATTTGGGAGAGGGGATATTATACACCTTGATTATAAATAATGGGAGACTCTCTAGAATGGTTGGCATTGTTCTAGTGTTATCTAGAGGCATATAAGAACAAGAAAGAATCTATAGGACTTTATGATGGAAGTTGATGTGTCAGGTTTCAGGAAGCTTCCACTTTAGATGTGTGGTGTGGCAAGGACCTTTGAGTTCTTGATATAAGCAATGGTCAATAGTTGCCACATTTGCCTAAGTGGAGATTTCTTTTTGTTGAGGCTACACAAGTTCATGCAAAAGTCAAGCTGCAGGATGGCAGACTAGAAACTGGAGTAAAATCTAGGAGCAAGGACACTAACATAGCTGAGCTTGTAAAAGGGATAGATGGTGTTGTAGAATCTTTCCAAGAAGTTGAATATTCTATGGGTCAGATCGTGTAGGTTCTTAAGGTTCCAGTTAATTTTTGGGTGACCCATATGTTGTCTAATTCCTTTACAAATATTATAGAATGTTTGTTTATCAAATTTCTTATTGTTTCCCTTGTTCTTGTGCTTCCATTGTGAATCTTCGAACAATTGTTAGTCATTTACTCATTTGATCCACTTATGCTTTGGGTTATTTGCTAGCAAATCATATTTCAAGTCTTAAGAGTGTGAGTGTGATTCATGCAAGATTTGTAATGCAATACATTTGTGAGTGTGGTTGCATTGTAGGTTGAACAAGGAGTTATGGCCCACAAAGGAAGAAGAGAAGTAGAAAACAATGAAGATGGCAGCACAACATGTGTGACAAATCTTGCTAATATGTTGAGATCCCTTTTGGTGAGGTTTGATGTTGTGGAGATCACACAAAGGAGAGGAAGGTATGATGACAAATATTATTGATGATGAAAGAGAAGATGCTATCACAAAAGTTGGTATTTGCGACACCCTTGGCCAATTTTTGTGTATTGGGATATGTGTGTCTAGCAGAATCCTTGAGCAAGTCTTTGATGAGTCCTATAGTATAATTATAGTACGCATGTTAGCCTTGATGCAATTAACATATTAACAATATTTTAATGATTCCTATTGTTAGACCTTGTTTTTGTGCCTCGTTTCAAAGTAGTTCTACAATTTTTTTGAAATTTCAATGGTCATTCCTTTGTTTAAGGTGGGAAATCTGAAATAAATCCTAAGTTTAAACGTGGAATATCTAAAAAAAACCCTAGTATTACTTTAAAAACCTTTGGCAGGGTTATTTCCTTGTTAGTTTTAAATTTGCGCAGAATAGGGTTAATTCTTTAAGTCGTATATTTGCTCAACCCATGGTTTTTCCCTGGTTAGCTCATGTTCTATATAAATATGTTCATTTAACCCAAGTGATGAGTTATTCTTGATAACAATTGATCTTCCTTAGATCTATGGCTCACACTTTCTCACAATTTGAAGATGCTGTCTATTTAAGAAATGCAACAATATAAGCTTGTGACACCTGTCCTATGGGACCAAAGGAACACAATAATCAACAGTTCTAATCTCAGCCCTCAGATCTTGCTAAGATCAACGCTTCTCGCTTTCTCATTGAATAAAGTTGTGCACAATTTAACAAATGCGACATTGCGATGTTCTGATGCGTGGACATTGTGGGCCCATAAAAACTTCTTGAGATGCTTCGTCATCATATGCCAACTGTCACCCTGTGATTGGTTCTCAATTCAAACTAAGCTTTTCTCTTGGTAAGCTCCTGATCGTTGATCAAATTGCAGATCAATGATAGTTGTATTCTTGCAAAATAAAAGTGTTTGGTGTCTAAGAAATGCGAGAATGTGAGCTTTCCACACGTGTCTTGGTGGGGCCATTACATTGAACAGTTTGAAGAACAAGCACTTTTCTCAACCACAGATTAAGATGAAGATCTATAGTAGTTGTATTCTTGCAAAAGAAACATTAAGGGTTTTTAACCAAAGTGAGAATGCAAGGGAATGACACGTGGAGTTGGTGGGCCCAATTTGTGTTGCGAGTTTCAAAAGGAATGATGTCAACATGAAGTACCAGGTGGCATGCTTTGATTCGCTCTAAGTGTTATGCATAACAACATTATAATCTTTTTCCTAGCTATCAGATCAATGGGTGATCTACACTTCTCGCTATCTCTCAAAAGAAAGATGTTTAGGTTTTAACTAAAGCGAGAATGCAAGGAATCACTGCATGTCCTTGTGGGCTAGCTTCTTAACACACTAGCATACGTAAATCATAATCGTCTAGTATTTGAAGACCTATGATTGTCGCATTCTCGCAAAAGAAATATGCAAGATAGTTAACCAAAGCTAGAAAGTGACAAAGTGATGCGTGTCTTAGTGGGCCCATTTTCTAAAAAGAATACTAAGAAAGCATGTTTATTTCCTGATTGTCCGATGCAAGGTTGATCAAAGGTTGTCATGATCTCACAAAATTGAAGAGCAAGTTGTTTGACGAAAATGACAATATGAGGATCTGACATGTGTCCCACTAAGCAAAAGGGTGACATAGTGTCAAATTTGAATCATAGCCATTGGATTTTACTCAGATCAACGATTAGTTTTCAAATTCTTTGTAATAATGGTGTTTCAAGGTAACCTCGTGCGAATGAATTTGGCATAAAGTCTATAATTCATCCCATAATTTGGTACAACACAAAACAAAATTGAAGTAGAGTGAACTGAGCTTGGATTTCTCAGCCTTCATACTACGAACTGTTGTGAACAAGTTTTTCTTGCTGTGATAAGAAGTGTGTGAGTAAGTACCTAGAAGTTTGCTGTGAAAAGTTTTTTTGTTTCAAATTTTGCTAAATTAGTAAAATACCTCCATGAAGAGATTTTTCTAGAAAAACAAATTATCAACATAGGAATGTGCATGACAATTTCCTTGAACAATTGCCCATTTGTACAAACGAAATTGCAAAAGGAAAGGAATTGGTCCCAAGAAGCCCTAGATTGAGAATTGATGAAGATTTCTATGATAAAGGAAATTGGTTGAGAGATGCAGAACCATCAATGAGTGGTCTGGAATTGTTCAGGAAATGGTTTTCGCAAAGAAACCATGATACACCATTGAACAATGTTTGGAAATTCGACATTTGAAAGCTGGTTGTGCAAGGAGTCTTCATGGATGGCAATCTGTTGACAATGTTAGCAAAGAGGTATGATCCTGTGTTGCGGGTCGTGAAGAAACATGCGAGAAACAATTTATTTGGGGTAACATTTGAGGTAATCAGAGAGGTTTTTATGTTAAACCCTAACCTTTCCCTACATGAGAAGATTGCCTTTGATGATTTGCAGTCCAGGTATGATGCACAGAGGATATACCTTTAAGGTGGACCACTATAGGAACATTTTGTAAAAGTAGGGCATCTGACACTAGTAATACCTTCTACCCCAGAGCCCTTATTAAAGAAATATTTCAACCCTAGGGCACGGGCCCCTTATATTTCCCTCTGCAAGATTTTTGGCATGGATGAGTAGGAGCACATCCCAGGGTCCTAATTTTTATGATGGCTCAAATTTTGCAATATGGAATGAGTTCTATTTTTTATTTTGCCTCCCATTTGGTCGAAGAAATACATAATGGACTGATTGGCATAAGCAAGGGTAAGGTTGACAAACCCTTTGATTGGTATTCTTTTTTGATGTATATGTGTTTATATAAGGGTGTTTCTGTCTTTGAAAAAGACATGAAACTAGAGTGAGAAAGGGATGGAGAGAAGCTACCAGTCCAACTCTAGAGTGCAGATATGACTTGGGAAGTCACAGATGCCAGTTTTGTTCATTTTGACAGATATTTTGCATCTAAGATGAGGACATTGTTAAGTGGAGACAACCCTTAGATTCCTAAACTCTTATTGGAGCTTAATAGGCCTAAGGATCATGCTAAGGGTTTGAAGGTGAGCCACAACTGGGGAGACATCATCCTGTATTCAATGTCTACTGTTTTTAGAGTGTATGCTTTCCAAGGGAAGCCCCATGTCCTACCCTATCAGGTGCCTTTAAAGGTAGGAATTGATGAGTTCTTATGGCATATTGGAGGACTTGCACACAGAGAGAGAGAGAGAGAGAGAGAGAGAGAGAGAGAGAGAGAGAGAGAGAGAGAGAGAGAGAGAGTTGGTGGGAAGATCTAGGGGGACAATCTTTTCAAATTTTACAATTGTCCACAATTTTGTGCTGAATAAAGGAGGATGGAGACACTTGCGTAAGTTCCTTGATAGATATCAAATGACCCAATCTCATTCTCGTTTTATAGATCTAGAAGGATTTTTTTAGATGTTTAAAGAAAGAACTAGGGCTAAATCCTATAAACATATTTACTTTCCGGAAGATACAGTTAGAAACAATTTCTTTTTACAAGAACAAGAAATAAAGAAAGAAAAATAGAGTGTACTAGAGTTATGGAATTTATTAATGCTTTAGATAGAAAATATGATCCTTTAGTTGACATCAAGTTTTGGGGAGATAAGATAAATAAATTAATTGCACATTTTGCTGGGATTATGTAAACCCTGAATGAAAAGAAAAAAGCATTAATAAAAGCATATCTAGACTAGGCCAAGGAGGTGGAGAGAAGAATGATGAATAGAGTTGTCACCAGATCAGGACAATATACACTCCAAAGAAAGGTTGCATACATAGTTGCCAAGAATGTGGGGGCACATCCTGTGCCAGTTTATAAAAGACAACATTTAGAGAGCCCACCCTCAGAGCCTACAACTAAAAGGCAAAAGTTGGAAGAGGGATCTTCATCAAAGATAGAAGAGTACTCTCCATCCCAAACCTCCATTCATTTTGAGAATGAAGACTCCTTGAGAGAGCAATTGAGATAGATGAGAGGACAAGATGATGTTATAATAACAACATAAAAAATAGAGGAGGGAATGCTTGAAGAACCCCTAATGCCACTCTTAGCCCTCACTGTTGAAGATTTCAAAGGGAAAGAGATGGACCTTGTTGTAGAGCAGGTTGCTAGGAAAATTTTGGCTGATGATAATTTTGTGAAATCTAGGGCTTTTATTCAATTCTTATGGAGATGCAAATAATTTTGAGGCCAAGTGCAAAAAGATAAAGGCAGAGCAACCTAACAAACAAGACTCTAAGATTGAAAAGGAAATAAAAGCTAAATTGATGCAGAGCTTCAATAAAATAACCCGTAAGTGGGGAAGGCAATTATTAAAGGATTCAGGTGTTTTTATACTTGCAGAATGGGACATTGCCAATGCAATGGTTTTTGAAGCTATTTGGAAAGAAAAGGACACCAAATTTAACACAGAAGAAGAGGCCAAGGAAGCCCATAAAGGGGTGAAGTACACTGACGACCAGAAGACTTTAGTGATATGGTCTATTTATAAGAGAGATAAATCTAGTCTCCAAGAAGCTTCAGATGCAGAACATACAAGGAACTTGGTAGTGTATAGAGTGGAAGATGTAAACAGTGAGAAAGTTGCCCCACATGAATGAAGAGGTAGCTGACTTTGGTGTGGAAGTGGATGTGAAAGATAAAAATAAGTGTCTAGAGCTAAATACTAAATTTTAAAAATTATTAGACGCTTATGATGAAAGGGGAAGGAAAATTTATGAAATGGAGAAAGTCATTTCAAAATTGTAGAAGCAACAAGGAAAAAGAAAAGTGGGGAGACATCAAGCTAGCTTATGATTGCAACTTCTCCTGCTCCACCTCCTTCCATTGGGCCAATCGTTGAAATGCTTGATACACCTCACCATCAAGAATTCTATACTGTAGATGAGCCGAGTGAAGAAAAGGCTAAACTCAAAGTAGCATAGGTAGAGGTGCAAATACAATATGAAGACAGGGTTAGAGACACAATTTTGTTTCTAGAAGATAGAATAAACTGGCCTCTTTTCTATTTGGAGATGTCAAGGTTAGTAGGCATTTGGAAGGAGTTAGAAAATAATGATGCTACCTTGAGAGGAATTTTGAATAAATGGATTAGTAGGGAGGATAATATCACTACTTTGTTTTTCACTGTCATTGACAAGATTGATGATTAGATTGAGAAAACATATGATCAAGCAAATGACCTACTAGATTTTGATTTAAAAAGAGATTCATTACAAAGAACATTGAGAACATGTTTCTCTAAGTATTCAAGTAGGATTTTTTTTCTTTTTCCTCTTTTTTCAGTCCTACAAGTCCTACTCGAGGATCAAAGTGACCTCTCTGCACTATCTTGGTTCACACCAAATCTGTGAGACCCCACAAAGATTACACTCGACAAATTCCCTCTACTAGACCTCAGAGGCAACCTTCCAGAGTACCTAATTGCCCTAATGTCCACCTTTTTGTTTCGGACTACTTCTCGCCTGTAAGGAGTTCTTAGTTATTTTTATTCCTTTTTCTTGGTTCTTTTGTTGTTTTACTTTCACGTTTTTTCTACGGACACCATTTGGTGCTCCCTCTGCTTCTGTTTTTCCATTTGTACTGTTTCTAGTCCCTTAGATCCTCGTTGGTCTCTTGTTGGACATTAATAAATTTATCTTATCTTATCATGTTCTAAAGGCCTTGGCATTATTAAAGATAAAGAGGAATAGGGAAATGATTTGAAAGAAATAATGAGTATCGGGATGAATAATATTGTTAATAAGGAAATTTATATTTGGTTTGCAAGAACTATTGAGGAAGTGGTTAGTGTCCAAATATTTTTTGATTCTTGCCAACAAGATTTTGAAGAAATTAAGAAATTGGGAATAAATTTTGAAAAGTCGGAAATCCTCGATTTCAATTTGGTCAAATGACACTATTTTCAATTAGTGGATGACAGAATTATCTCCAGCTTCAAAACTCTTACAAGTGGCATCTGAGGATAAATTGATGGTACTAAGGAGAGAGAAATGTTTGACAAGACCATTTAGGTAACCATAACAAATTTAGATGAGGAGAGTCCAAAAAAAACACAGGAAGAAGTGGTTGAGGAAAAAGAAAGTCAGTTACCTGCTGCAAACACTACAAAATCAAATCCGAGCAAAGTAGAAGAAGAAAAGGTGTCCTCACAACCTGAAGAAGAGAACAAAGTTGAACACCAATCATTAGATGTTATGGAGAAAAAAGAAACGAATGAGACACAAGAGGCCCCACCACAAGGTGGTGGATAAAAGAGACACTCTGTTGACGAGAAAAATGTCACAAATATTTTCTATTTCCTTGTGCAATGAAGACAATGACAATTTTGTCTTTTTGTGTAACCGTATGTTTTGTTTCCCTCTAAGCCTGAAGCTTGTTGCAACTCATGCTATATAAATGAGTTCCCAAGGCTAGAGGAAGGCTCTGAGAATTTTGAGTCTGACAAAAGTTTTGTTCATTTTCTAAGTCGGTCCAAGTATACTGTATATACTTTTTTTTCAAAGATAGAATGAAAAAGGAAGTTAATTGTTGCTGGTCTATTTGAGCGTTCTCTAAAATGAGTTGATATCTAATTGTATATTTTCAAAGAAATTAATACAAGGATGCATAAAGTTGGCTATTCATTTTTAGATCTTGTCTCTTCCATTGTTACCATTTAATTCTCTGAAGTTTAATAGCAAAGTTTATTAAATTTTAGGTGTAATTCATTTTAAATTATATTTCAATTTACATTCTGCTTATGATCTAATGGGTTTATGTAAATGCTTGATGTAAATTGGAAGAATTCTTTGGTTTTCATTAAAGATTTTGATAAAAATGAGATCTGGAAATGAATATGGATATTCTTCTCACAAAGTGTTAAGATAGATTTGATAAATAGATGTCAAATTTATTGGAATTTTTTAGAATAACTAAGAGGGGGCGGGGGGTGTGGGGGGGATGGGAGGGTTTGAATAAGTTATCCATGGTCCAAATGTACAAATAAACTTTTTAGTGCTTAACAGATTCATATCCATAAAACCATAACATGCATGCACCCATTAGATCATACAATACCTTAACTTAGTAGGTCACTGTCCTAGGTCAAAATAACTTTGCTGAAATATAAACATGAAATAATACAAACTCATTCACACAATTTGACACAAGGATTTTACATGGAAACACAATTTTGGAAAAACCACTAGTAACATGCTACCCAATTTCACTCTTCTGAAGTGATGCCTTGTTAAAGGTCAGCCATGTTAAAGGTTACAATACACACTGTTAAATTTGACTTGGTTAAATGATTTCAATCACCCTATTAGGAGTGAGCCTTGTTAGAGGACTTTAGAACATTCCATTAGAATGTCACTTGGTTAAAAGATTTACAAATGATTGTTAGGTCAACCTTAATCTAAAGGATTTATCCTCACTAATATAGTTGTTAGAAAGTAACAACATGACTTGATCTGATAATAAAGTACAAATCACTTGCAGATTACATATCTTTGGTTTGGTTCACTCCTCCATTCTGCTTGGTATTCATACTCTTCATCTCTGACAACTTGTTCACCCTTCAAGCATTCAACCTCTTAAGTCTTCTTTCTTTGTATGTCAATCACAGTCTCTTCTATTTAGCCACCAAATGAAGCAACACCCTAGACTTCTTGTCTTCCTTAGGTTCTTGCACATGACAAACTTTGCTTCTAGCCTACTATCTCTATAAATCAAGAATTTAGATCTTTTTCCATTTAACCACAATCATCCATTTTAGGGTTGAGTAAGATTCAATGAATCTACCCACTTTTCCATTTTAGTTCCTCTAGAAACTTCTTCTACATTCTTCTTTGAATTCGCCTCAAAACAATTTATCTTGAATTATGTGCCACCAACTCATCATAGTTATCTTCCACACATTTCACACAATTCAAGAAATCAAATTAGTTGGCCTAGATTCATCAAATCTTCAATTTAACACTTTTTATTGTCACTCGACATCTACACTTGTTCACTCGACAATAATGGTCCTTTGATGCTCAACCAACATTGGGTTGCTCGGCACCAACTATGCCTTCTTAACTCGGTCACTACTATTATTTCCCTGATGCTTGATGCTTACTAAATTTTATTGATGCTCGACATATACTAACTTTCTGCTTGGCCTAAACTAGAATTTTCTCGACTTACACTGTTTGCTCGGCCAAGCTTGGCAGACACCTTTTATGAAAACACTTCTTCTTGGCTTAGTCAAAGTAACCACTTTATCCTTAAGTAGATCAACAATACACAATATCATCAATGTGTTACTTAGTCTTAGTGCTCCTTTTATACACTAAATAACTCAACCTTTCTCTAGGTTCTCTTTTTATCTTCTCTTTTCAAATCCTCTTCATCAATCAAACAAATGATAACATTCAAACCAAAAATAAATTGTGTCACCAACAAGTAGTAGGTTTGACATCATTGACAAAATAATGATTGTTCCACGATAGGTTCTACACTTCGAACAATCTCTTTTCAACAAAATTTCTATGAAGTTTGTAGCCCAATATATAAGGCACTAGTCATCCTTTGAAGTTGATCTAGTTTGGAATGTCTTTATAGTATAAATAATTTATAAATCAATCATTTTACTATTGTTGATCTAAAAAGTAAGCTTGTGCTTGATTCATGGAGTTCTAGGGATTGATAGAATAGCCATTTATCGTCTAGAATTAGAAGAATTAAGGCAATCATCTGTTATTTTGGAATTCATGTTGAGATTTTAATTTTAAAATGGATAAAGAGTGAATTCCTAGGTATACCTGCCTAAATTTTATAGAGTTCAAAGTGGAGAAGACATTAGAGTCTTGGTAGTTGGTCCTCTTATTATGTGCCTTAGAATACCCATTATGGTTTCTAGCGAACTCCTATGTTTTCTAATCATTTAAGAGGTTGTTAAAATTCTGCCAAAAATGAGTCAACACCTATATGGAGGAGTGAGAGAGTAGTAATTGATCATGCTATTGTGATTATGGTCTTATAATATTTGTGAATGATATTTTGAATTATGTAATTTATGATCATAATTCCTTATGCTCTCTTATGCTCATCCTGATGATGAATCACAGAGTGCTTCAAAAAATTGATGAACAAAATTTCAACACGATCGAATCCAGAAAATTATACTAATGATTATCATGAATTATGGAAATCTTCTCTTTAAGTTTATTCTTGCTAAGGACTTTTAGTGGCTTGTCCCCTCAAAGCGGCTTATAGTTACTATTATTAAGTATTATCAAGAATTTTCATCCTATTCCTATTAAAGTCTTCTCATGTGCAAGTTATCTCACTTTAAGTGATATTAGAGCGTGAACTTCACATGTAGAAGGCAAGAAACAAGATAATCTTTTCAATTTAGAAGGTCAAGCTCAAATGATTTCTCTCTCAATTTGCAAATGTTTTCTCAAAACTTGGAGGCTAGATCAAATGAACATTAAAACAACTATACTCTATAGTTGAGAGCATTTGAAACATTTTGTAAGGAGTTATTGCATAATTAAGGTTTTCACCAAATACACTTGCAAGGCTGCAAAAGAGCTAATTTCTTAGGTAGTTTTTTTCAAAAGTAGACTTTACACTCAAGTAAGCTACAATAATTTTTTTGGGCTACTTTGATTTATTTTGAGTAAGTGGTGTTTGAAGCACTGTCTCTTCAACATGGCAAGGTAAACAAGCCCCTTTTAAACCCAGGGCTGCATGGAAAGTCTTATACTAAAATGGGGACTAGAACTTGACCCTCATATAATTGTAAGATGGAGTAATCTCGATCCCCTCACTATGGAAAAAGAAGTGGAGATGTGAGGCCTTCAAGTAGTTAAAGACCATGAACCGAGTCTTTTCTAGGTTCATAACCAACATACACAAGTCAAAAAAGGAAGCCAAACTATCAAGAAGCTGTTGGAGACCCTTTGGAGAGGAGGACATAAGAACCACATCATCGACGAGGAGTAAAATGGAGATTAGGGTCTGATGCAGGTAACAACTATTACTTGAGAGTGAGAAATCCTCAAGGAAGATCTCGAGCTCATTGGTATAAATTCCAAATAAGGTAGTAGAGATTGGACATCCCTACTTCACCTCTATTGGGATTTAAAATCTCCTTTATGATTTGAGTACCATTCAAAGTTTTTGAGCCCTTTAAGTGCATTAAATGCATGTGTACCTAGCTGTCCTTTTGAGGCCTAAAAGGTGTTTAATGTTTCTAACACCTTGCATTAAGTATATTCATGTGTCCCATGGAGATAAACTACCATTCTGAGTCATTCTGTGAAGTTTTGTTTTGAGCAATGTCCAAATTTGCTTTTTTGCCCAAGTGTCACACAACAAGAGGAGGCCTAGTTTGCATTTGAATATTTAGCACCCAATAATGTTTCATGACTCACTGCATTGGGAATGTTTAATATGCATATCAAAGGACCTCTGTTTCAGATTTCAAGTTGTTTTGACATGTTTTGACTAGGTTTTGAATCCCTCAAAGTAGGTTGTTTATTGTTGTTGTGCTGATGTAAATTGTTCATAATTCTAGGAGGCCCTATTTGACCGGTTATAACTTTGACACAGTTGACTG
Organism: Cupressus sempervirens; assembly: GCA_028749045.1. NCBI lineage: Eukaryota > Viridiplantae > Streptophyta > Pinopsida > Cupressales > Cupressaceae > Cupressus > Cupressus sempervirens. The sequence continues at coordinate 20,161,508 of CM053792.1, read as the reverse complement.
AAATGAGATAATTCATTTTGCATCACATTCTAGAGGTCAGAGACTTATTATGTTTCTAATTTGAGCTTATGATGAATTTGTATGATCAACTTTCAAATGCGATTCCAAATGCAATTTCTAAAGTTTTAGTGGTGTCATAAAATGCAGATTGATCAGTACCCCTGTTTGGGGTGTCATAACTCTGAATCCATGAGAGGTGAGATTGAATGGATTGTACCACTGTGTTCTACTTTGAAAATAATTTAAGTATGCTAGTTTGCAAGTCTTGACGAATCCGTTTGCACACTTTCCCAAGTCAATTCTGTTTGCAAAAACTACTTTTTTGCCACTGTACCTAGCTCTGCAATTCTTACTAGCTCACTTTGACCATTCGCCAAACGCACCCAATTATTCATCATGATCCCAAATCAATTTATACTCTCCTTGTATCAATGAACTAATGCTCAAATTTTCATCCCCCCAAGTGTCAGTTTGACTTGTTTTCAAAGCCAAAACCGAATGCATTTTATGGTTTTCTGACATGTTGTAGGCAATTTTGAGAAGGGAACTTTGACGGTCAATATATTTTGACTCAGTGATCATCATGGAACAAAATCTGACAGGGTACAAGAATGCAGAACAAAGAAGTAGTATGTTAGATCTTAGGGCTCAGTTAGGTGTTTTGATCAGTTTTTAAAGCTAGTCAGAGGACCCCTTGGCAAGAAATTGGCATTTCAAAAGTAAGAGATGAAATGAGTTGTAAATGATGTTTTAGTGATCAAGTTCAATTTTAATCAGTACTAGATATTCATCAGATCAATTTGAGAAGTTAGTTGTTCAAAAACGATTTTGTTTTTTAGCTAGACCCACTTTGGGGCCTGACTAATTGCATCAGATTGATAGAATTCTAGGGAATTAAAGATATTCTAAAGGAGTGATTATAATAGTATAATCATTATGAGTTTCATTAAATGTATATCATCTTGGTAGAGATCAAATGGATGTGTGAAGTTACATATATGCCATAATTTTGTAGAGGTTGTGCTTACATGGTTTGATCTTGAAAAGAGACTAGAGTGTACCATTAATATAGGAGCATGTTTTATTGGTATAACATGGGTTCATAGATGGGATTTATTTGTGTTTCATCTAAAAACACAACACTTCTTAATCTTTTTCCTTAAATGAAGTGAGTTAAAAACTCGTAGTGCTTTGTGCATGAACTGACTTAGTGATTTCCTTCCACCCATGTGCTTGGTATTATAAAAGAGTGGCAATTTTGAGTATCCCTAATGAGGGTCATTTTATCTGTATCCACTAAATGAGCATTGTGATTCTGCCTTCTAAGTCACTAAATTGCAAGAAACAAGAAGAAAGCAAATTGTTTGCCAATGTGGATTCATGAAGGAGAGAATCTCCTTGCAAATGGATGAGAGAGACAAATGAGGGAGTTTTGCTTTTATTTTATGGAACCCTGTCTAGATGCACACACATAGAAAATCGAGGACACCATGAGGAGCTATAGACCTGTGAGTTAGAAGTAAGAGGCAAATGACAAGTTAAAATGCATGAGGAGCATGGGAAACTTTGTTGTCTTGTGCTAGTTGCATGTACCAAACCAAAGAGACACCAACTAAGTGCAGGGGATCAACAACAAACAAAAGATCTATTGTGAGTTTTTGATTTGCTAGATGCTGAATGAAGGAGCTTGAAATTGGCGACATCTTTGTTTGGAGGCACGGTTCATTGCAGAGCCAGTTTTGTAGCCATCAACAGCCTATATGCCTTCACACAATTCTTTTATTTTGTGTTGAGGGAGCTGCTACACCATGGAAATGAGCAAATTCATTGTTGCAGTATGAATTGAGAGTTCGGTAATATCATTGTGGAAAAAAGTTGTGTCTCTTGAATGAGCATTTGACAGTGAAAGACAACCAGATGAATTGATAAAGAGAAGAACAAAGCTTGAGTTAAGAGTTGTAAATGTTGTCATACACTACAAAATGATATTATAGAGGTTGTGTTTCTTTCCCACTCCTTCAAAACTAGTGGAAATGCTTAAAATGTTTAGTCCCACATTGGACATGTGAGGGCATATCAAGTGTTTAAAAATGCACATGATGGATATGTAAATGTATTTAAAGTGTTAGCTTTTAGCATGTGTGGGCCCAAGGCTTGAGTATAGGTGCCCTATCATAAATTTTGAACAACATGGACACTGACATGGCTAATGAGTGGATCTGTTGAACAAATTGAAATTGAACACGTGGTACGAGTTGGACAAACCAAAATGTGACAAGTGCTAGAGGACTCCAGATGTGGCACATAAATTGAGGTAGTGACATGGAAAATAGTGATAGGTGGTGCAAGGTTGTTATGTCGCTAGTGACATGGCCATGCTGAGATGGCATAGCGATAAGCCGCTACATGGCAGGGGCCGATGACGTGGTAGGATGATGTAGCACAATGACAAGGCGATAATGAGGTAGATGACATGGACAAAGGTGCCACATGTCGTGACATCACTATGTCACAATGAGATGGCAAGGTGCTGATGGGGAGAGTGACATAATGACATAATCAAAGGCCGCCATATGGCAAAAGACATAGAAAGACATGGCAGAATGAGGACCAGTAGTAGTGTGCCAGGTGGCACCTAGGTGGTGGGTGTCAAATGACAGTGCAAAAGGCCAATGAATCAGAGCATGACACATGTTCAGTCAGTCAAACCTAGTTTGAACTAAAATGCATAAATGGAGGGAACAACAATATTCATAAAATAATATTTTTAAAAATTATTTTCTTGTTTATGAATGTGTAGGTCATTTTAAATATATAGAGGATATAATCTAAAGTTTTGACTTTAGGATTAATCAAATTTTTGCATAAAAATTTAAAATAAGATGCAGACTTGAGGTCTTAACAGGAACTTGATTTTCAATTTGATCCTTTGAGAATTTTTGGTAAGCAAATATAGCACTATTATATATCACCGAAACTAGGAGAGAACAAAATTTAGATTTTTGGAGTTCGTTTTCACACATGAAGCCATTGGTTTAATTTATCTAAGGTTTTGTCTCAGGTATCCATTTTTTAATTTCATTTAGTTCGGGCAGTTTAGATTTGATTTCTAATGAAATGGTGAACTAGATGAATATTAGGGTTCAGTATGAATGTAGTTAGGGGTGGATTTTGTCACCTCCAAGTCATTTCAGTGGATGGATTATCAACATTTCAAATATTTTGGAAAAATAAGGCCTTCATCATTAAGGAAGAGATATTTCGAGTTTGTTACAAAACAATGATGAGATTTCTATTTGATTTCAGTTGTAGAAAGATGTGAGATGCATTGAAACAATAGGGAATGAAGTTTCAAGTGGACACATGTCACTTCTAAATTAGATCCAAGATTTCATTCTTTTCCTATATCTCTCTCTTTCTCATCCATTGTAGAGGTTTCAATCTTGAGTTTTTCCTTAGTATTGTGAGACCAGGGTTTTAGTTATGGAGAAAGTTTCTCATGGCTATGATACCATTTCTCTTCATCATTTCTCTTGTAATGAACAACAAGTAGTAAGAATAGAAATAGGTATGATTTGTTAGGAAATTTTATGATTCAATTTCATGCATCTTAGTGTATTTGTTTCAAAGAAATGAATAAAAATGTAGCAACAAGATAATCTTCATTCTAATATCTTGTCTCCCATTCATGTTGTTTGTGATCTTTTGTGTTTTGTAAACAAAGAGTATGAAACTCAATTGCAATCTATTCTAGGTTGTATATGTTGATTTATTTTGCTTATGACTCAAGGAGTCATGTAAATTCTTTGTTTATCATCATAGGGTTACAAATCTCATGAAGGGATAGGTCGAGTATGAGATTCAGAAAGATGCTGATGTCTGATTCACGAAGTGAATGAATAGATCAAATTTTTTTTTTTGTATGGCATATGTCAATGACTTTTTGGGATGTGTGTTAGGGGTTTATGGGATTTCCCAATAGATAAGGCACTGATTTGCTATAAGATTAGAATGTTATGTTGTTCACATCATGGTTTTGCTGAAAATCAACATCATTAATCAAATATATTTTCCCTTTCCATTTGAGAGATGAAAGGATGCCCTCACTTAGCTTATCAATTTCTTAGGCCATGTCATTAGCTATTTCATGTCTATGATCTTTGTATAAGTACAGAAGATATAAGGGTTTAATCTACTTTTTTAGATTCAATCTATGCTTTGAATATTGGTACCATATGAAGAATCTAATAGGTCCACCCACCTAGGTTTAGTAGAGCTTGAAGTAGAAGAAGGGTCTAGCCTTATAGTTGGCTCGATGTCTGAAGGGATATGTTGTAGATGGGAAGTAGCTGCCCCTAGATGTCTTTTGTTCTCATCGTGGTAATTTGAAACCGTAACATTTCAAAACACCAACAACCCCAATGGTGCTCTGAATAGGATAAAAAAAACCTTGAGTAGTCTTGAGTTTGTCCACCACACTCTTGTATGATCTCATGATATTTATCAAGAGAATCTTTGGGATCCCAATGTCTCTAAGTTTCTGGAAGAAAGCTTCCCAAGGGATGAAATCAAACACCTTGCGAAAGTCCACAAAGTAACAGTAGACTTTTGGCGAACAATGCTAAGCCTTCTCAGTAATAGTTTGTAAGGTCAGAATATGGTCCATGGTCTAGAAGTCTTTTTGGAAGCTAATCTGTCTCCTAACTCGACATTGTTGTCAGTTAACCTCCCTAGATAAAATAGTGTGCAACGCAGTGGCATAAAGCTTGGAAAAAGTGTGCCTAATCATGATGGTCTTATAGTTGCTAGGGTCTAAAATCCACCTAGTCTTATGAGTTAGATAATTAATATGCCACAACCAAGAGTCAGGAAAGCCAGTGGAAACCACCTTGTTTAAGAGAACTATGAAGAGGGAACCTAAAAATGTGATAAAAAGTTTGAAGAGTTTCACTTGGAACCCTTCCTCATCTATTGTCGTACTGATGTTCATAAATCTGATTGCCCCACAAATATTGGATAAGGTGCAAAGATGGCAATGGAGTGGGGCCAGGGGGGAGGGGAGGCTGACTAGGGAAATTGTAGAGAGTTGAGGTGTGCAAGGCTAGGGAATTGTGGCTAAGGGTGGAAGGTTGGGGAGGGTGGCGAGGGAACAAAGTGTGCCAAAAGAGCTTGGGAATTGGAGAAGGGAGGCACTAAGGGATCTATATTGTATTGAAAAGTGCAAATAAAATGACAAAAGGACCTATAGTGCTCATCAAACCATGATTCATAGGACATGTATTCCTACATTTGTCATTGTGGAAAATGTAGGTGGTGTAATAGGGAATATAGAGGAGGTCATACTCCTAGATCACAAGCACAAGAAAGTCAAGCAAGCTAGAGGCAGTCATGAGAGTAGTGGGGGGATCTTGGGGAAGGAGCCGGTTAAGGTGGAGGATGAAAAGGTTGTGGTCACCATTGGTGAAGTAAAAGGAAGTGCAGGTGAGGGTCATCTTGTTGGGGAGGGAAGCGGAGAGGTGGGGGAGGAGACATTGAGGGTAAGGTTGAGGAGGGCATGGCCAACCATGGTAAGGCAAGATATTGTGAAGCACCTGATGGAGGAATGAAGGAAGCACAAGAGAGAACACAATCCACTGTACTCGTATTGCCACAATGAGGCCAGCAAGTGAAAACACCTAACCCAAGAAGACAAGAGAGCCCATTTAGGATCACCGAGTTTGATGACTCACAATGTTGAAGTAAATGGCCACCATATCTCATAGAGACCCCTACTGTACTCTGAGGAACGTCATAAACCTAGGGTGCTCAAATCTGATTCAACAATGCAAATTGAATCAGACCTACAATTGTGGAAGTCTGACAGTCTTTGGTCCATGTATTGAAGTCCCCTAGAATGATTATGTCTTGCATGGCCAAAAAATTGGTAATGTACTCATGTAGGTCCTCATAAGGATCATTGCTCTCTGTACTGTGTACAACATAGGATGAGGAAGCTAACGTACAATAGCTTATTGTGATGAAGATGTCCTTGTAATGTGACATTGGCCGAACAATGTGGATCCACATGATTTTGGCCGAGTTGTCAAAATGAACCATGAAAGTCATACTGAAACTATGGTCTTTGAGAAAACAGGCAACCCCATTGGACCCCTTGACCCTACTAGAAAATATGACTTCATCTCTAAAAGTAGATAGCCACTAGTAGATGGAGATGCCAGGGAGAGGACAGATGGGGCTTAAATAGATTCCATAGATGTGGGGGGTTCTATAAATGAAGCAATTGCAAAGGTTGTTGGAAATATTGTCTAATATTAATACAAGAACCATAATTAATGTTACATCTACTTCATTAAATGATATTACAATATGCTCATTAATGAGCTGCAATAACTACTTCAACCTTATTCATTCATATGCATCTAACTACTTAATTTGTTACACTGTTGCTCTTGTATATCTACAATAACCCCTAATCAGACAAAAAAAAGCTTGTCCTGAGATTTGAGAAACTAACTAGGCCAAAGTGCCGAAATCATTTAACCAGTGACTTCCTTTTGAGAACAACAAAAATGAAGGGAAATGTCTTCACAATCTAGTAGTTTCCAAATGTAGTGATGATGAATCTAAATATGTTTGGTCCAACTCTTTTAAACTATAACCTTTACCAACTTCAATACATCTTAATTATTAGGGTAAAGTATTGTAAAAGTATATTGAGCAAGTTGGAACTTGTCAAGGTTCTGTGTAACCAATCTACTTCACAATTGACACTAAACTACTTTGCATTTAACTTTAGTGGAGTATAAAGCTATGGAGTTTGCAGCCTACTTTACTCATAGATGGTTCTTGGACCCAAGGAGAAAGTATTCCTGATTGTAGACCACCAAGTATCAACATTTCCATTCAGTGGTTGTATACCCAATTAAACCATAATTAATTGTCTTGTGATTTTATGCCAATGTTGAGAATATTTATATTGCAAAATGAGCTTTCTCAGTATTCAACAAGGGAGCTTTAATTTTGATAGAAATTGAGATAACTAACTAACAATGAAGTAAATATTTAATCTAATGGTTGTAAGATATATGTAGATGTCCACTAACCATTTATAGTGTGATTCATTGATCAGGGATGAACTATTGGAAGTTGGCATCTTCAGCTTGATCTCCATAGCCATTGAAAAGGAGTTACAATTTGCCACTTAAAAATGTTCCAAAGACTTGTAGCATATTTGATTTGAACCATGAAGATGGTATGGTCAAATTTATAAACTCAACTCCTTGGCAATAATATAGGGGGCTTAAATCTAACTTGTCAAAAGCTTCACACATTGATTTGCTAATTGAGTTGTAGTGTTTTTGGTATACCTATGATAGGAAGAACATTGACATATAATATAACAATCACAAAACATTACCGTCACTTTTGATATAAAGATTTGGATTAGAAAGTCTCCTCTAGAATCTCTAATTTTTGAGATGTTTATCATTTTTAAGATACCCAGCTTGAGGAGCTTCTTAAGCTTTTATAAGGGCTTAATTATTGTGCAAACTACATTTTCATCTATAGATACTAGAAACCTTAGAACCCTTAAGACTCCACACCATATATACTTTCTCATCTAAGTGTCCTTTCAACAAAAAACTTTTGATATCCATTTGAGACAACTTCCAATCAAATTCAAAGGCTATGGAGGGAATCTAATAAAAAGGTGACCATTGTAGAGATAAAAAATGTCTTCACCATATATCTCTTGTTGTTGTGAATATCCTTTAGCAAAAAGACATGTCTTGTATCTGTCCAATGAACTATCAACTTTACATTTTACTTTGTAGTATCATTTTTGATCAATGCATCATACTAGACCTTCATAGCAGTGCATCCATTCACACCCAATGGGTGTTGTATCTGGAGGCAACTCTACGGACTGTGAAGAATAATTTTAAATCACTTCTACTGCACATTAGGCAAGTTAATGAAGAAACTGTTGTGACAAGAAAACTTGTTAATAGGTTGTATACCAAAGTTGTTAATAGGTTGTCTACTTGGATGAGATCTTGGTACTAAGCAAGGTGAAGGAGAAGTATTTTTCACATCAACACCGAGCTTTCATGAAATGCCCAACCTAGGATTGATATAAATCATATGAATAAGAAGTCAACATCATTATCATTTCCATTTCATCTAATGCTGGCCAACTTGTATCTTTTGGAGTCCTAATATGAAAGTTTGAATCTCCTTTAAATAAATAAATTTGCAAGGACTGACCCATGGTTTATAAACCTGGCCAACCCTTGGTGTTTGGAAACCCACCTTGGGATTTAAATTAAATAAATATTTATTTCCTCAATGAGGCCTGCCACTTATGAAGCACCTGAGTTTGCAATCAAAGGATGCATTTAAATGGTTTAAAATAATGAACGGCCATCTCATTTTTCAACCATTATGCCCCTCGAAAAAGGTTACTTACCTTGATAGAAATGTGAGAAGTTATGAAGACTGATGAGGAAAAGCACAGAAAAAGTTCTAATCATACAAATAAGGCAACTTTTGATATTAGTAAGCAAATTCATGCAACAATTAATAATTGTTTCCTTTTATAGAAACTTGATATTATTAAAGGAAATTAAGGGAGTGTTATAGAAATAAAATTAGGTCAAAGGAAAACTTAGAGCAAAATGGAACAACAAGTATGCATTGGTATCTTTCCTTTCAATATAAGGTAAGCAAATCTATTAGCATCAAACCATTGAGGCAATCAATCCAATCAGCATAAAAGAATAGATCAGTCTAAAGTCAATGCCGATCAAGAATATTAACTTAATTTGTAATCAACACACATCAAGAGCAATAAGATCCTAAGATATCAACAATTAGACACACAAATCAATTAGATCAAAAAATGCTTTTTGTTTCCATAGTAGCATTCTTGTTCAACTGTGATATGCACAAGATGTATGCTTAGTTTATGCATGATGAAGATATTGTCTAACATGTAATTTATGTATTTTCTATAGTTAATGATGTGACATACTAATCAATCAAGGAAGACAATCATGTATAGATGAGGAAGGAAATATAAGGAGAGAGAAATTGATATGAGGTTCTCTTCCAAATACACTTCATGGTGGATGGTTGGGGTGGTTGGCCACATGAGGCCAAGGGGGACATGGTGTATCCCACCCATGGGCTTAAATAAAAAGGATGCTTCAGACACCTTATTGTAGTTTCAAATTGTACAATGTATGATTGTGAAATGGATCAAGGGAGCATTAGTCATAGGAGGGCGCATGGAGTGACATGAAGAGGGAAGGAAAATACAAGCTTCCTCACTAGGTACTCATGAAGGTTGGATAGTAACTACATGAGTCCAAGAGGGAAAGTATATCTTCTCTTGGCCTAGTTTGAGAATCACGTACAAGCTTCCTCACTATGTACAACATTGATGAAGGATAGATGACAAAAGGCAACATGAGGATAAGATGGATGATATTTGCTCTTGGGCCTAGTGTAAGGATCACTTTGGGCACCCTACCATGTGTCCTCATTCAAGCCCTGTTATGGTTGAATCCAAACAATGAATTATCTATGTTTGTATGATTAATATAATTGTGTATATATGTTCTTTAACCCTAGTAGTAAGATTGGATTTTACAAATTGTATCTTTATAGTTGTCTAACATGATTGTAAGATCTTAACCATGATCTATCTTGATTTTACATTCTTTGAGTAAATTTATATCTCTAACTATGTTATGTTCATTCTAGGGAAAATATTAGGTCATCCAAAAAAGGGACATTATATTTCATGTAACCAAGGAAGGAAAATTTATATGAAATTGAAAAAAGGCATGTTTGTGCAATTAACCTCACATACTTTGGATTTTTCATACGTCAATATGGATTGTGATTGGACATAGAGAAGGTCAAGACAATTGTTTCTTTTTTGATCGGTGAAGTAGTACATTTTATTAATAATAGAAGTTTAGTACATAAAGTCAGAATATATCAAGTCAATAATCCAACAGAATTCTCCGGAAGCAGATTGCTTCACCAAAACACAAGACTGCAAGATTACTAGTAATACAAAAGCATATAGAAGACCATCTAGGAGACCACCACGACTAATTACAATACCTATTTACAAACCCATATCAAAATTGGGTAAACCTTGCACACTACCATAGAAAAAACAGACTGAAACATACCTTGGACTGTAGAACTATAGTATGAAGTATAAACTCTCTGACAAAAGCAGACACAGATGAGACTCTTAATCCTCCCAAAAACACCCTTTTCCCTCAAAAACACTCTGGATCCTTGACCATGGTTTTAAATCAAAGAACACCCTCTACAGTTAGGCCATATTATTTCGACTCCCATTTCGTCATCTTTCTGTTCCTTTCCACTTATTTGACATATCCTTTCAGGAGTTCCCAACTTACACTAACCATAACGAAAATGGTTTAAACATTAATCTTCCACTGCCCAAATCTTCTCTAAAAACCTTGTCAACATGAAACCCTATCCCTGGTTTGGCCATGGCAACAATCTGATCTAAACCTCCCTACCATTCACCTTTAACACACATCCTCATCACCCACATAACTTCCAGCTTAGAACCTTATTCCAATGCCCTTGCTAACAATATTGAGGTGATGCTAATATTGGCCTGAAAATGATGATTGGAGAGCATGAAATCCTCCCCAAATAGCAGGTCAATGATCCTCTAGAACTCTTTATCATCAAATTTTAAAACATGCCTCATCTGTTTCACAGAGATTTCCCTCTCAAATAATTGTTGCTGAGTATTACTCTCTAAGGAGTTCTCCTTAATGGACTAAGCCAGATCACCCCCACTGGAAGAATCCACTCTAGAGAGAAGCTGAAAAGGTGGATACAAAATACGAAAAAAATTGCTACCAAAGGCCACTACCTAGATCACCTTGCTTAAGACCCCAAAAAACCATGGGCCAAAAAGTTAAAACATGTGCCACGTCCCAAATCAATGGTAAACATTGCACCAAAAGGCTTGCGGGCTACAGACCATCTAGATTTGCATACAATGGAAGGACTCTCCATAAATTTTCATAATACGAGGGCATGTCAGTTGTACTTCCACCAATAACAATAAGAAGAAATCATCATTACACAACCTGTCATGCACAATTTTGCTGATCTTTGATGCATGGATTTTATCCTCTAAATCTGCTTTCACAATCACCTAAGAACACCTTCAAAATGAGCTTGACCTTCATTCAATTTATGCGCCAAATTCATCACCAAGAGAACTTTCATAGCCTCAACTTCATTATCTGTTCCATCATCCAATTTAGTTGTGTTGATGTTTTTTCCCAGATTTGATAAACAAAAATAAATAAACATAGTAAAATGGGGACACATGACATAAGAAATTATCTTGGGAAAACCATTCATCTTAAAGGGAAAAACCCAACCACACCAAACAAATCCCAAGCATTTATTGATAGTATAAATATTCAAGTACAATACTTTCGTTTGGTGTCATACGTTATTACATTAAGAAATCACATAAATATATTTTAATGAGACACTTCATATTACACTTGAAGGTCTCTTCAATTTCAAAATATAAAACTCTTCACGTTTCCATATGCATGCCTCTGCGCATAACACGTCTCTACATATTATCTCAAATATTATCATAAATATCTTCTTTATCTAAAGACAACCATAAATCCTCTTCATCAATCAACAAATATGACACTCTACACTGTTAGTAAATGTCTCTCCAATAGGTTTGACATCAATGATAACATAACAATTGTTCCAATTGTAGTTTCCAACAATAGCTGCAACCAAAGATGTCGATGATAAATTCTCATAAAAACATGTTATCTTAGTATAACATACTTTACCATAGTTACTTCATAAGCTCATAAAATTAAAGTCATGGAGTCACACAAATGACTTCCACTATGCCTACTCAGAGAGGGTGGAACAAGGGTTTTTACCTCAGACTTCTCCTAGAGAAGAACGCATTTCCACCATGTACTTGCAAAGGGTGATTTACCATACCTAATCGCAGAGGATGGAGCACGAGTTTTCATCCCAAACTTCTCCCAGAGAAGAATGCATTTCTACCATGCCTACTTATAGAGGGTGATCCACCATACCTACTCATAGAAGGTGGAACATGGGCTTTTACCTCAGACTTTCCCCAGAAAAGAATGCATTGAAGTAACATATATAAGAATGATCGAGATTCTCTCAACAAAGACTCTCAACAGGAACAACTTTGATCACTACAATAAGATGACTTATTACATTTTGACCAAATATGATATTGCCACATAGACCTGTAAAGACATATGATTCTTTCATGTAACCTCTTTTTGAAGCTGAAATATCTCCCTCTTAAGATAATTTCTTCCTTTTTAATGTATCAATCCAGTCCTAGGACAACAAACAATGTCCCATGTTCATTTCTATGCTTGATAACATCAATATGATCAAAAAGGAGATCAAAGTTTAAAAACTTATGCTATTCCTAATAAAAACATTATGATCAGCATTCAAATATGTAACCAAAGGAATTCTTCTCTTTGAAATCTGATCTTCTTTGAGAAGTATCCATACTAGAGTAGTGATCCTAACACTATTGATCATGCAAAAAAATAACAAATATAGAATCCTAAAAATTGATATCATATACACAGAGACAACTCCCAATACATAAATAGGCAGGAAACTCGTAATAGACACCCAAGCAAGGAGCTTTCACTACTACACAAACACTAGCAACTCCCAACAGAGTCAGACAGGTGACTCTCACCATACACACATGTTATCAAAACCAAAGAACATTCACTATAACACAATATCATAATAATAATTAAAGAATGAATAAGTTGCTTATCCACAAAGCTGCTTTCTTTATTCTACAAACTGATGAATAAAGTAGGAAAAGAAATAATCCAAATTAGATGCATGAAATATGTTCAAAAACTTCATGACTCAACAGAGATGAAAAACACTCCCCATAATTAATAATAAAAGAAATTCCTATTATGCCTCATACCCGTCCTACCAAATAATGACTAGAACTTCATGAATATGAAATAACAATGCTCAAATTTCATTTCTTAGAATAAAAAAGACATCTAAAAGACCAGAGCAACAAATCTCAAATAATGAAAAATCATACAAAATTAACAAAAACTTATCTATCAATCACATCCTATCAACATTTCAAACTAGCATCTTTTTTTTCGCGAAGAGACAAACACCATAAATTAGTTGAGGAAAATGTGTGAGTTCTCTTGAAGACAACAAGGAGGAGCAAAGGGAGAGGGCTTCTTCTCCATATAGAGGAATTCTAGAAAGTAAATTACACTCAATAATCATCATGATATAAGGCTCTGCAGAAGTCGACTATCTCTGAACTGATCACATACCAATAATACTTTCTTTGAATTTGAACAATAGGAAGAATAATAATTGGTCTGAATACATAATCTCCAATAGACAACTCACTGACCATTAAGGCTATAAAGGAGTAGTTATTAATCAACACATCACAAACAATGGGTTGTGAACTGACGGTAATCTTGAACTAAAAAGAATTGAAGGGAGGGGAGGACTGATGTGATCATCGCTGAGTACTAATGATATGTCATAATCAAAGAATGATGGCCAATGCTGCTGCCTTAATGCCTTTAAACAAAATTCAAATAAGTGGAGCACTCTTATAAAAAAAGCTACTTCATTGCTCCACTGAACAAGATGCTAGATACAGCGTCCGCCATCAAACATTTGTTCACTATGTGAATCGATGGGTTCCATAAAGGACACAAGCAATAAAAAATACTGAAATAGTCTAAGTATATGTACAAAGTGAAGTAGTTTTTTTGATCAAAAGTGAAACAATTCCAAATGGTTGGAATCAAGAAGCCTTAATCGACATTGACATTGCTCCCTTGCCAAACTTGCGCACCCTCAAATTATTCTCTCGACTATGTTGGCCAGATATCATGTCCAGTGATATGAGACATGCCACCATCATAGATTGCATTTCTTCATATGCACATGCCATATTTTCCATCCATGAAATCTCTCAGTTTCTTTCCATTCCAATTGCAGGAGTGAAGACAAAGAAAAAGACAAACATACACAAAAGAAATTGATTTTATGGCCTTACTAGCTTACAAAATGCATTACATGAGCCCTCTATTTATAGAGGTCTATGAATGCTTTATAATACCAAATACAACTAATAAAACATATTATTATCAAATGCCACAACTGGGATGGCTTTTGTCAGATGACAATTTGTTTGTTATTGATGGCTAAGGCAGCAGGTTGTTGGCAGTGGATTGCTGGTGAACAACGGCCTGTTAGAGAAATTAACACTGCCAACACACCCCCTTAATTTCTATCATTATTAAATTTTACATCAATATTACCCATTTTCTCTTGTAGATATTCAAAGTTACTTTTTGGTAATACCTTAGTGAAAATATTTGCTAATTGATCTTCAGATTAGCAGAACTCAAGGTAGATTTCTCCATCATTAACCAATTCCCTGATGAAGTGGTACCTTGTATCAATATGTTTGCTCCTTTAATGAAATACATGATTCTTGGAATACAACAATTTCTGATTTGTTATCACAAAGGATTGGTGTTGGTTCTTCTTGATTATGTTGTAGATCTAAGAGAACTCGACACATCCATACCGCTTGACATGATGTGGAAGTGGTAGCTACATATTCTACCTCAGTTGGTGATAGCGTCACTATATGCTGCTTCTTTGATGCCCATGATAGATCTCCTGATCCAAAGTGAAAGATATATCTAGAAGTGCTCTTCATGTCATCAATGCTACCTACAAAATCACTGTTAGTATAACCAATCAAACCAAAATTGTTAGCTTGTGAGTATAGGATTCCATATCCCTTTTTTCCTGCAACATATCTCAATATCTTTTTTCCAACTTGCCAGTGAGAATTTTGAGGTGACTCCATGAACCTTGATATCAAACTTACACCATACATGACATCTGGCTCTGTAGTTGTCATATACATTAAACTCATAGTTAGATCAACATTTGAGCCCTTCTCCTCCTTGCTAAGTTTTGTTCTTGTTGCAGCTAGAGTTGATATTGGAATGCAATTCATTATTTTAATTCTTTTCAAAACATCCTTTATATACTTGGATTGACAAATGAAGATACTTTTGTCACAATGAATAACTTTATACCCAAGAAATATCTCATCAACCCCAAATCTATCATTTCAAATTATTTCATCATTTATGACTTGATCATGTCTAATGATAGAGTTCTAGTGAATATGAAGTCATCAACATACACACACATAATCAAAATCCGACCTTCCTTATTAGTCTTTACATACAATGTGGGCTCACTATTACTTCTGTTGAATTGATTACTTATCATGTATGAATCAATCCTCTTATACCAAGCTCTGAGTGCTTGTTTCAAACTATAAAGTGCCTTTTTAAATTTATACACTCTTCATGCCCAGAAACCTCATAACCAGGTGGTTATTTAACATAAAATTGTTCATGAAGAAAACTATTCAAAAAGGCTCATTTACATCCATTTGGTACACTTTCCAATTTTTTTGTGCAACTATTGCTAAAATCGTTCGAACTATGTCAAGTCTAGCAACTGGAGCAAATGTTTCATTATAATCAACCTCATATTGTTGTGAAAAACCTTTTGCAACTAGCCTTTCCTTATGCTCAACAATTTCACCTTTTGCATTAAATTTAGTTTTATAGTCCCACTCAACTCCTATACATTCTTTTCCTTTAAGTAAACCCATTAATTTCCATGTATTATTTATTTCAATAGAGTCGATTTCTTTATTCATTTCCTTCATCCTTTTATCTTCTTTAGTTGCTTCTTCAAAATATTATGGATCACAAGAAAATAAAGCAAAATTTGAGCATACATCAACATTCTTTTTATTCTTGATCGCATATCTCTTTTAACCTTCTTGTTTTCTTACCTTTGTACCTTGGTTTTGAGAATGTAGAATTTGATTCATCACTTACATTTGAACCCGAAGGTGATAATCCTTGCACAAAGTGCCTTCGTGGAGTACTAGATGGTGTTTGAGTACCTTCTTCCTTTGATTCATTGTCACTTTGCGATATTGGTGCTCCTCTTGTGACTTGTTTGTTATCATTTCCATGCCACGAATCTTCTTCTTCAAATTCAACATTCATGCTAATGATCAATTTCTTTGAAATAGGGTTATACAATCTATAAGCTTTTGATTCCTCACTATAACCAATAAAGATACATTTTTTCACTTTTATCATCCAATTGTTTTCTCAATTCAGATGACACCAATTAATAAACAACACATCCAAAAACTCTAAAATGGGATACATTGTGTTTCTTACCATCCCATGCATCCTCTAGAATTTTGGTCTTAACACTCTTTGTAGAACTCTTGTTCAAGATGTATACAACACATGCTACTACTTTTGCCCAAAACTTATTGGATATATTTTTGGCCTTCAACATACTCCTTTCTATTTCCATTATAGTTTTTTTCTTCCTCTCTACTACGCCATTTTGTTGTGGTGTGTACCTTGTTGTAAATTGCTTCTTAATTCCACGACATCTACAAAAGTCTAGAAATTCATTAGAATTGAATTCACCATCTCTATCAAATCATAATACCTTGATGTAGAGACCACTTTATTTTTCAACCAAAGTTTCAAATTTTTTGAATTTTTCAAAAGCTTCAGTCTTTTGTTTGAGAAAGTATATTCAAGTCTTCCTACTAAAATGATCAATAAATGTTAAGAACTGTATACTTCCTCCTAAAGATGGAGTTTGAATAGGTCCACATATGTGTGAACTAATTCCAATGGTTCTCTTGCTCTATATGAACCTCCTACTGGAAAGCTTTCTCTATGATGTTTTGCCAATATACAACTTTCACATGAACTTGGTGGTTGCACTATTTGAGGTAATCCTTTCACCATATTTTTCTTTTGTAACAAGCTCAAAGCATCAAAATGGAGATGACCATACCTCAAATGCCATAGTCATGAATGGTCTGAGAATACTGTCTTGAAATTGAATTCTTCTTCTCCTTGAATGAAATGAATCTGAAGTGGGAAAATTCAATTTTTTGTCATGTTGACCTTTGCAATTAACTTGCCACCTGGATTTCTATCCAAAACTGTGCAAAAATCCTTATCAAAGGAAACTTTGTAATATTTTTGCATTAGTTGACCAACACTCATGAGATTGTGTTTTAATCCAGGCACAAAATACACGCCAGGGATAAACCTGTTTCCTTCATTTTTGGTCAAGACATTTATAAAACCTTTTCCCATTACAAATACTTTACCATCATTTCCTAACTTTACTTTCAATTTTATAGAATCATCCAAACTAGGAAACAAATCTTTATGTCTAGTCATATGGTTACTATATCCACTATCTAGGAACCATATATAAGTAGAACTTTCTTGAGAAACATTACAACTTATGAATAAACTTCTTGAATTTTTATCAAATACATTTGAGTAATTAGCACCATTCTTTTCAATCTCCTCTTCTACATTCATTTGCAAAATGACCAAAACTCTTACAAAAATGAAATTGAATTCAAAATTTATCAAACCTTGATGATGGATGGTGGAATGGATTTCTTCCAAGAACTCTGAATAGATTGATTTGTTATTGCTTCTTGATTTGGATTTACATGTCCATCTATGCTACTAGCTCTTCCTCTTCCTCTATAGTTTGATCTTCCTCTTCCTCTACTGAAAGATATATGTAATCTAAAAGCATTCTCCAAAGATGAATTATTATTTATGTTCATTCTGGATTCATTGGATAAAAGAGACCCCATTAATTCATCAATAGAGCGTATTGTCAAATCCTTAGATTCTTCAATGGCAACAACAATGACATCAAATTTTCTCGGCAAACTACAAAATATCTTTTCAAGAACCTTTTGATTAGTCAAATCATCACCATATGATCTAATTTGATTAACCACATTCATTACTTGTCATATTCCCATTTTAAGAAATTAAATAATAATAATAATTAGATAATACAATGTTATTCAATGAATAATGATAATAAAGTTATATTAAAACTAATACTAAATTATAAAACTAGAAAATAGTAATTATTAAATCTATATTATTAATGAAATACTATTTAGTATGATATTTTAAATAATTATAAAATAATAATATTTCAATGAGTAAATAAAAAAATAAAATAAAATACAAGAGACAATATCGTAGAAAGTATGTTAACTTTCTAAATAGAATTTAATAATAAATAATAATAAACACAAATAATTAAGTGAATAAATAATATAACATAGAATAATATGAATTAACTAAATCTAATGAGAAGTCAAGAGATGTTAAACAAATAGACATGACTCTTTAAAATTAAGATATAAAAGGGAGAAGAGTTTATTTTAGAGAGAGAAAAAAGAAGAGGAGAAGAGAGGAGTTCAAAAAAGAAAAAATGGAAGAGGAAAGTAATATGAAGAAAACAAGGAAGTGACTTTTTAAAAAGGTATCAATCATATTAAAAGGATGTGAACCTTGAAAGGGTCATAATTATGAATAATTGTGACTCTTCAAAAATATTTAGATTATAAAGTATTAGGACTTTTCCGAAGGATTTTATTTATGAAGTGTTGTGACTTTTGGAATGGATTATAACTATGAAGTGTTGTGACTTTTCAAAGGATTTGTATTATGAAAGGTTGTGAATCTTGAAAAAGAAGAAACACAAATAGTATATTTTGTCATTTCTTTATAATTAGAAAAGGAAGAATTTTAGAAAGTAAATATAGAGTTGAGATAATTCTAAAAGGAATAATTCATTGAAGGGCCAACTAAAGATAGAGCCACATGAACCAAAAAAAGAAGAAGGTACGAAAGGTATGTTTATGGATTATATTTATGAATTTATTTATATTAGTGAATTGTACTTGTGGATATTATTATGTTGACCTGTGGGGTTATCACCATGAAAATTAATGAGACTCAAATCATGGAAAATGTGAGATATTAAGATCTCCATTGTCCGCCATGGCCAATAATTAATATTGAAGCATGGAACATGACGATATTAAGATCTCCATTGTCCGCCATGGCTGATAATCGATGTGCTAGAATCTCTAATGTTGTCAACATATGCATATGTGAGTAGCCTTGGATAGAGGATGCCCGCCCAAGAAGAATCTTAAGGGGTGCACTCTCGGAAAGACGAGGAGGTAGTTATGAGCTAGGAAGCTCGATCTAGAGATGTCCTCAAGATTGAGGTTAAATTAGAGGGTAGAATAATATAGTTAGTTTATTATTATTATTGTGATTCTAACATTTATTTTGCATGTATTACTTATCCCAAACTAACCCTAATAGTGAGAACATTACAATGGTATTAGAGTATGATCTTGCCATCCTATAGGGTTAAAAGAAAATTTAGAAAAATAATTAATATGAAGGACTAAAGTAGAAAGTTAATGACTATTAGAAAAAATTTAAACATATCCATGATATAAACCTAAGAATCTGGACTAAAAGAAATATATAGTTCAACTCAACAGAAGAAATTATCTAATTGCTTGAGGACAAGCAATTTGAGGAAGGGCAAACTGCCATATCCCTATTTTACGATAAAATTTTAATAATAATTAGATAATAAAATGTTATTCAATGAATAATGAAGTTATATTAAAACTAATACTAAAATATAAAACTAAAAATTAGTAGTTATTTAATCTATATTATTAATGAAATAATATTTAATACGATATTTTAAATAATTAAAAATAATAATATTTCAATGAGTAAATAAAGAAATTAAATTAAATATAAGAGATAATATTGTAGAAAGTATGTTAAATTTCTAATATGATTTAATAATAAATAATAATAAATACAAATAAATAAGTAAATAAATAATATAATATAGAATAATATTAATTAACTATATCTAATGAAAAGTCAAGTAATGTTTAACAAATAGGCATGACTCCTTAAAATTAAGATATAAAAGAGAGGCGAGTTTATTTTAGAGGGAGAAAAAAGAAGAGGAGAATAGAAGAGTTCAAAAAGGAAAAATGGAAGATGAAACTAATATGAAGAAAATAAGGAAGTGACTTTTTGAAAAAGAATCAATTTTATTGCAAGGATGTGAACCTTTTCATAGTTATGAGTAGTTGTGACTGTTCAAAAATATTTAGATTATAAATTATTGAGACTTTTTCGAAGGATTTTATTTATGAAGTGTTGTGCCTTTTGGAATGGATTATAACTATGAAGTGTTGCAACTTTTCAAAGGATTTGTATTATGAAAGGTTGCGACTCTTGGAAAAGAAGAAACAAAAATGTATATTTTGTCATTTCCTTATAATTAGAATAGGAAGAATTTTAGAAAGTAAATATAGGGTTGAGATAATTCTAGAAGGAATAATTCATTAAAGGGCTAACTAAAGATAGAGCCACATGGACAAAGAAAAGAAGAAGGTAAGAAATGTATGTTTATGGATTATATTTGTTTGATTATAGTTATGAATTTATTTATATTAATGAATCATACTTGTGGATAATATTGTGTTAACCTATGGGGTTAGCACCATAGATATTAATGAGACTCGAAGCATGGAGCATGCAAGATATTAAGATCTCCACTGTTTGTCATGACCAAGAATCAATGTGAACTTGAAGCATGGAGCATGTGAGATATTAAGATCTCCATTGTCTTCCATGGCAGAAAATCAATATCGAAGCATGTAACATGGAGATATTAAGATATTTTTGGATAAAAGAATCAAATCCATCTATTGAGGTTTGACAAGCAAGGTGAATATTTACATTTGTTTTGCATTTCATTCTTTCATTTCATTACAAGGATTATTCCTAAATAGGGGCTTGACTAAGGAAAGCACCTTCCCTTAACAATTTCCATTTTACTTGTGTGTAGGAAAAAATCAAGGACTTTTAGCTCTAAAGAATAAGAATTGGGAATCGAGATCTAGGATTATAGTATCTATCAAAACTTTGGATTTTTTTTTTTTTTTTTAGAGTAGGTATAGGTTGATTAACTATTTATATTTATATTTGTTTTGCAAAGTAGGTATAGGTTGATATGGAGATATCCTACATCTTTTTGGATAGAAGAATACAATTTATCCATTGAGGTTTGACAAGCAAGATGAATATTTACATTTTTTTTGCATTTACATTCTTTCATTTCATTACAATCATTATTCCTAAATAGGGGCTTGACTAAGGAAAGCATCTTCCCTTAACAATTTTCATTTTACCTGTGTGTAGCAAAACATTCAAGGACTTTTAGCTCTAAAGTATTGGAAATTGAGATCTAGGGTTATAATATATATCAAAACTTTGGATTCTTATATTTCTTTTGCAGATTAGGTACATGTTGATCTCAACTTGTACCTATACTCCACTTAACCAATAGCCTAGTAGTTGATTTGTTCCCAGGGCTTCCACATTTTCATAGTTAGTATATTCTAGTTTGCAAGCTTTAGATCTAGCTTGGTTTTTATCTCTATTGTAGTTTGATAGTCCATTTTCAGATCTGATATTTTTCCCTATAGTAGTCTTCAAGGTGATTTTGGTTTCCTCTTTATAATCTCATTTCACTTACTTTCACATACCATAATAGATATCTTTGTGTTCTTGATTGTCACATGTTCTTCTTGTTTACTTGCATTAAATTTAGTTAATTAACTTTCATTAATCAAACATAATCTATGATTCCATAAGATTAACAGGAAATAACAACCATTGAACTAGATCATTTAGTATACATGTTTGAAAGGACTTTTGCACCCCTACATCTATTTTGGGTTGTGCATTTTATAGTAGCATATAATGTAGGAACAAAAATCAAATATTTCAGACCTAGCTTGGAAAGAATAAATAAAATTAAACATTCACCTTCTTTAGTAGTCCCATATTAGAAAGCTCCAATCTAATAGAAATTAACTTACAAAAAAAGTCTTGAATATTATCAAAATCACTAGGATTTAGACTTATTAGTCCATTCTCTAACTTGATTTTTCTCATTCTATCTCGCTTACCAATAAGTCATTCCATAATATCCCAAACATTATGAGAATGTATGCAAGATGCATTTTGATAAAGAGAATAAAGAGATAAATAATTTGAGAATGCAAAGAGATTTATCCCTTCACCCAAACCATTTTCTCCTTTCTACAACACCTATAGAAAATTATGAATCTTGACCAAAAGTGATTCTATGCATTTCCACATGTAACAATGAAACCTTTGTACATTTTTTCCTTTCATGATAATAATATGGAGTTAGGAGTGCAATTTTTAACAAATCCATGCTACAAACAAAGAGTAAAATAGAACAAAAAATTACCTCTTTCTTACCATGAATTTTAAATATTGGTTGCATAAAAATTTCAATCAGTAATTATTCCTATGGTCTCCTAAAAAAAGATAACAATGAAACCCCATCAAACAATATAGTATCGGGTAAATAGCTTTTTGTGGAAGTTATTATGTGAATAAACTAATGTCTATACTTTTGATTCAGCCTAATCCTGCAACGTAGTTTTCATGTCACCAATTTTTGAAACATTGCAACCTATGACCATAGAGTTCTAAACTTATGGAAAGTGATGATCATCCAACCAACAAATTCATTAAGGCACAATAATATTTCAAAGCCAAGAAAAGGGGATTTCATAACTTAATTTATTGTTCAAATATCTTAAATTTGACATTAACCAAAGTTACTGGCATGAAACTATAGTTCAAGGGTGGGCTTCTGGGACATTGTAAGGTGGGTAGTTTATCTAGGAAGGATGCCTCCTAAAGAGTAATTGAGGTGTGCGAAGGTAGGCTCAAGCTAGCTTTGGTTAGCTTGTGAGTGTAATGGTATAAGCCTTCCTAATTGTGAGATTGACTAGTCGAATAGAGACGAAAGTCGGCCATAGTGATATGGAAGTCTTGTGTGGAAAGGCTCTTGCTCAAATATTGTAAAGAGCATTAAATACTCAACACCACTGAGTTTTTTTTTCCAAGGTGTCACACAAATATCAATGTAGTGCCTCACCTGAGAATCCTTGGAACATAAGGATAAAACAAGCACTAATGTTTTTTTAAAACAAGTTACCTAACATCAATATTAAGTAACCAAGTCTAATAGGTAATCATTAATACATAAACTAAACCCAGGTAGCATGACATAAGTCACATGTTCATGTACACAAGTGAAAGTCTTTCAAATATTTCCAAAGATCCTAAAGCAACTAACATTGAATCTAGATAAAGAACACATATTTTTTAACTAGCAAAAATAAATCACAAGAGGTCAAGCTAGCTAACATTCATAGCTAATAAGGAAGGAGACAACACCACTATCCATCCCATCAATTGTTGTTATTAGGAATGTTGGTTTTTTTGGACTACTAGGTGCAATGGACCCAGTATCAAGGTGCACACGATGAAGATAAACCTAAGGATTAGCTAGGTCCTATATTCAACAAGATTAATCTCAGCACTGAACCAACTTCAACAGAGTACACTAGACTCTCTACACTTTAGGATTTGTAGAGCCAAGGTGGATGCACCTTAGGATATGAATATAATGGGTTATTGAATTTTCTATTCACACATTATCTCATTCATACTTTTTCTTTCAACTAATCCCTTATAGTAGATAATGGCCAAAAATACTTTTGAGATTTGTAATAGGCTATCTAATTATAATAGCAAATAATGACCAAAGGAAGACTAGTACAAATAAGTGCTGACCTACAAATTTTATTCTTCATTACATAAAATGGGAAAATGATTTTGATTTATAGATTTATTTTGCATCTATAGGAACCATCAACTTGAAACTGATATCAATTTATTAGTGCCTTATCTATTGTCACACAAAGTCAAAATCAACAATCTTAGACCTATTTAACTGACTTGCAATTAGAATGTCAATAGTGAAATGTGAACTTCATTCTTACCATATCCTTCTCATATATCCACAATCCTACTGCTCATTAAAAGAAATTAATTAATTCCTTGAATCAAAAGAAATCAACAAGAGACATACAATTCATCCAAATTGCATTAAATTGAAAGAACATTATTCATTTCAATCTCAAGATCATAGATACACCAGAAAGGAGACAAACCTTAGATACACAAGTATGTAGAGTTTCCTTTTGTATTAATTTCCTTGAAAATAAACACACTACTAATATGGACTCAAAATATATCTTAGAACTTCACAACTATATCATTCAAATCTACCTTTTCATCAGGTTTTCAAGAATAAAAACATTCATATAATCAACAAAAATGGGCGAACTGTAAAAATTACATCTCATTGAAAAATATACAGACATCTGACCTCTTCTCCACGTCCTGGAAATCTTTATAAAGGATTGTAACAAGATATAGATGAGAGGAAACATGTTAAAATCCAAATGAAAAATAGAAGAAACCCTACAAAGATTTTTTGAAGATACTACATTTAATACACCATGCATCGTAATCAGGATAGTAGCTGTTAAAAAAAATGATATGGCAACACCATCTATAGGGACTTCATATTGAATTCTACTCATCCTAGGTTGCCTTGATCACCAAAACTTTAACTACCTCATCCATCAAGGTTTTAAGTTCTCAAATCAAGCCATCAACTTTTACTTGAAAACCTTCTCGACGTATCAAGTTTCATCTACATCCCTTGTAATTTACTTGAAAATCAGATCCAATCAGATGATGAAGATCTAAGCAATTGCACTTCAGTTTTCTACTTATTTGGTGTTAATTTGTCCCTGTGAAATTTTTCCAACCTTAGTCAAAACCCTATTGAGTGCTAGGTACATCCACATATGCAACCTTTTGAAATTTTGTTGAACACCATAGAATTTTGATCTTATGACGAGATGATCACACAATATACTAGAGAAGCAGGCCCCTTCATAACATCTTAGAATAAAAAACTTGGCCTTACAATCTTACGATCGTCAAACATTTTTATCTTTTATCTCAAAATCATGAGCCCATGAAATGGCTTCTATGATCATATGATAACCCAGTATATCGTGGCATCAAAACATATGCTGCAGCTATCTATGATCTTACAATCACCCTTTACATTTCTTCATTGGCGTAGCATCTCATCTCCCTTTCACTTTCCCTGTGATCTTACGATCGTGTGACCAGACGAACTGATGATCTTACGATTCAACGTAAGATCACAACATTCATATCTTAACTTGACAATCATACGACATCCTCATGACATCATAACCCTTTCCTACTTAGCCTCCTGATCATACGCACAAAGTATTTATTATAGCATCAAAAATCTAGGTTCTAGTTGTAACATCTCCAACCGAATTTCTTCAATTTGCAATCTCACAACACAGAAGACATCGTAAGATGACCATTTATCAGATGAGTGTAATTTTGTCTCCTTTGACCAAAAACCCTTTGACAACATGAGATTTTCTCACTTTGCAACCTTGCAACACCACAAAGCTATGATAAAACCTTTAAGTTGTGACAATGCGCCCATACCAAATAAATAGCTCCTTCGAATGAAAGATAGAAAATGAACATATTTTTCTTTATCAATCAAATATCATAGTTCACTTGAAACCTAGCCCCACCATTTCAGTCAAAATTTTAATCCTCCTGGAGCATGTCATGCATTAACCACTGATTCGCTCATTTCTTTCTCTAGCTTTGATGAGCTGGGCCTGCATGGACACATGTCTTCATGGCGTATCCCTACATTGCCTAAAAACCTTGCAACTTGACAAAGTGGGGAAGTGCCCATCGTTGATCCTCTATGCATATGATGGCTCAGGAAGTTGCACAGTCTATAGTAAAATAAGGAAATAAAATGGGACCAGCAGGGACATGTGGGAGAACCTTGCTTTCCTGCATTTCTTAATATTCTTGCATCTTTAAAAAGTGGGGAAGCACTCATCATTGATCCTCCTTTGATCAACAATCGAGAACCAAACCACACAAAAGTTAAAACATTTCAAAATAACATTGTGCCAGTTAACATTAACTATTGCAAAACCACAAAAAGCTAAAAAGGTAACCACCTCACTCCATTACACCATTATGAACATTTTACGGTTAACAGGAAGCAAAGTTGCACTAGGGACTTTGTCGCAATGTCACGACTTAACATATATGTTAACACATGCAAAGGGAAAAGGGGACAAACATAGGGATATATAGTACATGACATGATTTAAAAAAAAAAAAAACCCTTACCAAAGGAACAGACGAGGCAAACCCTAGGGTTTGGACATGGATGATAGAAAAATTGAAGACCTAGGCACAAAGGGCACATACAACCCTAGTTTTCACTGGTAATTAGCAAAATTTTGATAGACTGAAAATCAAGCCAACAACACCCAAATAGAAATTCCTATAATGATTAACCATAAAAGTTTATTTTACATTTTTAATCACTTAAGGGATTTCAAATAATCAGGGATCCTTGAGAATCTAACCCAAAATCCTTGAAAGATACTCACTTCTTCAAACTTCCTTAAGATATTTAGTAGGTAGATACACTATTAATCCTACAAATATACCAATCAGGGTGTGCAATCTTTGATTGGTGACTCGTAATATTCTAGACTAAAAACATCAATCTAAATAGGGTGGATATGTGAGTCCCTAGAGGAGGCACCAACCCACCTAGATGCTAGAAAATAAGGCATAGACATCATTTAGTGAATTTAGCCTCTAAAGCTAAATTTTTAAGGTCTACCCTATGTCAACTCCAACTTTTGGATGTAAAATACTATTAGCATGAATTCCAATAGTAATCCTTTAGGAGATTCTATTGGAATGTTTGGAGAGATGATTGAGTTCTTATGATTCACATTCATGACTTGGCTTGTCATTGATGTCAACATATATGTGTTTTGGTTATGCCAATTAGAGTTGCAAATAGATTTTTTCTCAGCATAGATAATAATTTCAATGTTAATTTTTTTGGGATTATATTCATGTTTTTGGATATATATTTATGATATATCTATGTCCACAGAAATTAATATGAAGGTTGGAATGAGTTATGATTGTTTTATAGAAGATTGGTTGCGAACCAGTATGAAGAGAATAATGTGCTAGTAATTGAATTGTATCAATTCAATGAGGTGTAATCTAGCTCAATGAGCTTGGATTTTGGTTGAATAAATGTTCATGGTGATATGTTTGAGGTAGGAGAATCTAGTGTTGATTCTGTAAATATTTTTGAAGGATAACGTGTACGTTATTCCCTAGAAGCTGACTCTTGCCTATATCCTTTTGAGAAGTGGTAATTCTATTGTAATGTGTAATGTAATATCTTATTGAGGTGCTATGTTATTTATTGTACATTGGGAAAGCCTCTCAATTAGGCTTTTTGGGACTTGATTTTAAGGAAATATTATTTCCTTGGTTGTAAGTGTTGTGGAATGATCAATTGTATTATGTGAGCTTTGGATACAAATTTGTTAAGATTAGAGGAAAAAATGATGTTGATGATGTGCCAAAAACTTCAAAGAAATTGTACCATTGGAAAAAAAACATGTTGTATAAGTTAATATGTTATTCTAAGAATTGTTTGTGAAGACAATTCTGAAGTAATTTGGACAATGGGTTTAGTTGACTTCTTATTAGCTCATAATGAGCTAGTTCAAGTAGTTCCTAATAGGGTTGGAATCTTATAGTAGGGATTCAAAGTCCCCTATCATGGATTACATGTACCAATAATATGTAATTCTTTCCTATTAGAGTCTTACCCTTTTAGAAGAAATATTTATATTAGTACATAATCTTGTAGGCATCATTCCCATCAAGGTTTTGCCTATGATCAAGGGTTTCCCTAGTTAACAAATCTAGGGTCATTGTGCATGGTTATTATTTTATGTTTATTGTTGTTGGAATACTTAAGAATAACTGAGAGGGGTAGAGGGGAATCAATTATCCAAAGTCCAAATGTATAAATAAAACTTTCCACAACTTAGTGAACCCATAAAACATTTAACATCATGCATGCATCCATAAGATTATGCAACCACTTAAAACTTGTAGGTTACTGTCAAATCAATTTGTAGAAATGTAAACATGAAACACAATAAATTCAACAACACATTTGACATAATGACTTATGTGAAAACCCAATTTGAAAAAAACCACCAATAACATGCTACCTTTTTTCACTCTTATAAAGTGATGTTGTGTGAAAGGCCAACCCTGTTAAAGGTTACAATACACACTATTAAATGTGACCCTGTTAAAGGATTTCAATCAACCTATTAGGAGTGAGCCTTGTTAGAGGACTTTAGACCATTCACTTGGGATGTCACTCGATTAAAGGATTTACAAATGACTGTTAGGTCAACCTTAATTGAAAGGATTTTCCCTAGACTGATATAATTATTAGAGAGTAACAGTAAGACTTGATTTGATAACAACTTACAACTTCATTTGCAAATTAAAAATCTCAATTTCAGTCCTCCATTCTCCTTGGCCTTCACACATTTAAGCTCTAATAGCTTGTTCACCCTTCAAGCATACATACCCTTAAGCCTTCTTCCTTAACATGCCAATGAAAACTCTTCTCTTAGGTCACTTGATGAAGCAAAACCCTTGACTCCTTATCTTCCTTAGGTTTCACACATGGCAACACTTGCTTCTGACCAACCACTCTTATAAATAGGAAATTAAGATATTTTTTTGCTCATTCTCCATCGTCCAATTTAGGGTTAGGATAGATTAGGTAGGATACAATGAATCTACCCCATAATTCATATCTCTTCTAGAAACTTCTCCTTCAATCCTCTTTAAATTCTCCTCAAAATGGTTTACATTGAATTATGTGCCACCAACTCATCAATCTTATCTTCCACCTAGTTCATACAATCCAAGAAAACAAACTCATCAGCTTAGATCCATTGAATTCATGATCTTTCAAATAATGCATCCACTAGAAATTAACTTGCTTTTGATGCTCAACACATACTACATTGCTCGACATCACTCAGCATGAACTAAAGTTTACTAGTGCTCAACATCCACTATTTTTCTTGGCATACACTAGAATAGACTTTTACTTAACTCCAACTGATTTTCTTCTCGGCTTGCACTGTCTTTGCTCAACATCTACTATCCACTCAGTCAAGCTTGGTAGACAAACTTTGTTTAACTTGTTCTTCTATACTTGCTTAGTGCAACTAGCCTTTGTAACCTTAAGTACATTATCAATACATCATATTATCACTGTCTTAGCTGACTCTTGTATTTCTTTACATATCATACGTCAACCTTTCCTCTAGGTGTTATTGTTACATCTTTTGATCAAATCCTCTTCATCAATAAAAAAAGTGGTAGTACTTAAATATTGTAAGTAGTTGTCTTACTAGAAAATAACAAGTTTGACATTAGTGACAAAACAATGATTGAAACATATTGATCATACTTGTATCAATTTATTATCAACATTCTCCTTCTTCAACAATCTCCCTCTTTGTTATTGATGGCAAACCAATCTGATCAACCAAACTGACCAACCTTTGTAACCTTAAGTAGATTATCAATACATCATATCATCACTATCTTAGTTGACTCTTGTACTCCTTTACATATCATAACTCAACCTTTCCTCTAGGTGCTATTGTTACATCTTTTGATCAAATCCTCTTCATCAATCAAATAAGTGATAGTACTTAAATATTTTGAGCAATTATCTTACCATCAAATAGCAAGTTTGACATTAGTGAAAAAATAATGATTGAAACATATTGATTATAATTGTATCAATTTGTTCTCAATAGTCTCCTTCTTCAACAATCTCTATAAGAATTTTCCTAAGGGCAAAATTCACATAGGAATGAAGAACTCAAACACAAGCACATAGTAGACCAAAGAGAGAGAGAGAGTATGATCAGAATGATGATATATTCAATATGCCATGATAAGAGTACACTAGGAGTGCCTATCTATAAAGGCCTCTAAGATACATCTAGAATGCCTCATAATTAGCTACATGATATGTCATACAACTAGGCACATGTCCACTAAATATGGGTTATCCTCCATTAAGAACGAAAGTATGTGCGATGATGTGAGGATAAGCCTACAAGGGTGTGACACACAAATCAATGTTGTAGACACTATGCGCTAAAATAGAGTTGCATACTCCTGTGTTGTCTACATGACAACTTACAAAGGTGCGCAAACTCCTAAGTGTCTCAGAAATAAAAATAATAAAATAATGCATTAACCTAAGTAAACTTAAAGTAAGTGTAATAAGTAAATACTTATTTACACCAGCACTCCCCCTTAAGTGCAACTCAAGGGAATGCCCTTAAGCTTACAAACTAGGATGAAGATGCATAATGGGTCCCAACTACTAGGCCATATTAGGTACCCATGTACATAATGAAGATGCAATCTCTCGTAAAGCAGGGAAAGAGGGAAAACCTCATGAAAAAAACCCTCCCCCAAAAAGAGAGATAAAAGGGATGCATCAATGGATGGAGTAATCAAGACCCCCCCATTACGACATACATCTAGTATATACATAAGAGAATAAGAGAAGGAAGAGAGACAAAAGAGGCTCCCTCCCCCAAAGAATAATGCCAACAAGTGAAAGCTTCTTCAAGGAAGAAGCTCGTCCACAAATGCAAAATGACGTTCCTCCCCTTAGGAAGAAACAAAGGAAAATGTACACTCCTGAAGATGTATGCTGGCCCTAAAACTTGCTCAAGTATTTTTATGCTGATGCTAATGTTCGCCCCTTCCAATTGTGCTAAAAAGAACAAATGCAAATTAGGCAAGGATGTTTGTTGAACCTGTTCCAATGAACCATTTGTCTCCTCAACTAACAAAGAGACCTCCACTAATTGCTGTTCACAAGGATCCACAATCATGCCAACTTGTAAAGATTGATCATGTAGAGAATGGACATGAGGTTTAGAGTGAGCCCTCACAACAACTGTAGAAGGATCACCTTCATCAATGAGAATATGTAAGTCCTCAAGACTGTCTCCCAAGTCAATTGAAGCTGGAGCTACAAGATGAGATGTACCATGCTGGGATGGACCTTTCACTGTGGTAATGTAAGCATGTGGACTAGACTGATGTGACCTCTCACTGCAACTGTCGATAGAACCCCATGTGTCTGAATTTGTTGAAGCACTATCACTGGTGTCACTATCAGTTTCCACTGTGTATGATGTTTAGAGAGGAGTAGAGGATAAGTTGGGTGAACTTTCCTCAAAGTGAACATCCTTCTCCACAAAGATTTCGTAAGTCTCTAGATCCATAAGTCTGTAAGCCTTCACATTGTCTTCATAACCGATGAAGGTAAAGGGCTTAGGTGTTGATGCCTTGCAACTCGTAGAAGATAGGTTTTCCCATGCTAGACAATTGAAGACTCTAAGGTGACTAACAACTAATTTTTTGCCGCACCATGCCTCAAAAGGAGTCTTTCCATCTAAGGCTGGATGAGGAGATCTATTAAGTATATGAGTAGCACTACTAATGGCTTCAACTTCTAATGTAGGATCAAGAGACTTGGCCTTTATCATGCAACTTTCCATGGTCTTGAGAGTCCTAATCCTCATAGCTACAACATCTATCTTGTGCGGATTGAATGCTGGTGGGTTCTAAAGATCAATCCCCTCAATTCTACAAAAGTGCTTAAGTCTTCTGTCTACATATATGTTCTCATTGTCCACCCTTAGTACTTTGATGGCATTCCTTGACTTGTGTTCAACATGAGTCTTGAATTCTTGAAGCTTATGAACCAATTCACTCTTATGATGAAGGAAGTAGACCCAAGTGAATCTTGAAAAGTCATCAACAAATGTAATTATGTAGCAGCCTTGGTTGACTGAAGTCACTACAAAAGGTCCTGCTAAAACCATGTGAACTAGCTGAAGAGCAACTAGATATCATACTTCTCCTTCAGATTCATATCCATTGAACAAGCTAAACATTCTCCCTTAGAAAAGCTAATATTAGGTAGACCTTTGACCATATATTTTGAGAAAAGTTGTTAAAGAGAGCGGAAGTCAAGGTGACCAAACCGCTCATGCCATAAGTTGATGTTTGAAGTAGGGTGAGTCAACAAGGCTTGAGAAGGAGACTCAGGCACAAAGTGGGAGAAGGAATAAAGCCTCTTATCATCATTGACTTTCCCCACTACAACCACTGAATCATCTCTTAGACTTTACACCACCACTGAATCGAGAAGGAACTCAACTTTGTGACCATTTCCAAGGTGAGTGATTTGGTAAACTGATAGGAGATTGCAGCTATGGGTTGGAACATAGAGAACATCTTTGAATTCCCCATTTTTCATTTCCACATGTCCTTTCCCTTCAACTTCCATTTTAGTATCATCTCCCGTGAAGATGTGTAGTACCTTTGACTGCTTCAATAAAGAAAAGTCTTCCTTTGAAGAACCCATATGGTAAGAGGCACCTGAGTCAAGTATCTATTTTGAAGAAGAACTTGTGTTTGCCATAAGTGCTTGCCCTTTACCCTTTGAAGAGGTTGGAGTTGAATCCTTGGAAGTACTTGGCACTTGTATCTTGTTCTTCCTGAGTAGATTTTACAACTCATTGATTCTTTTTGTTTTGCAATGATGCTCGTCATGATTTGGCTTTTTGCAATATGCAAAAAAGAGTTTGTCCTTCTTGTCATTACTTCCCTTCTTGTTTGAAGAACTTTCTTGTTGAGAGGAGGATTGTTGTGTCTCAGATTGTGATTTCTGCTTGCACTGCTTCTTCTTGTTGTTGCTTTTCCCCCCTTGACTTGATTTGTGCTCATCACTAGCGACCAAGGCTTTGGTCTTTGATGACTTGAGAAGTCCAAAATCCATCAAGTGAGATTGTTCAACAATAAATATCTTTGTAAATGCATCGAATGAAGGCTTGTGGTAAGTAGATCCCATGGTCAACTTGTGAGTATTAAAACTCAAAAAAAAGTTAGTGTACTCAGAAGGTAGCCTCTTCAGGATGTGATGAACCAACCTGTCATCCTTCATGGGATTTCCACAATCTTTAAGAATTGCCCTATACTCATTGGCTTTGATAATGTAATCTTGAATTGTGTCAAATTCTTTGGATCCAAGAGAAGTATATCATCTTCAATCTGAAATCCCTTTTCTTCATCCACCGTACCATACAACTATTCAAGTTTATTCCAAGCTTCTTTAGAGTTTGAACAATTTTTAATGTGATAGAGAAGATCCCCATGTACACAACTTCTGATAACTCCTAAAGCCTGTCGTTCTTGATTTTTCCAATCAATGAGTTCTTTAGCATCAGTAGGTTTGGTAATTGTACCATCAACATAAAGACTATGTCCTTTTTCCATTAATCTACTCCATGCAATATCTTTCCATGTAGAATAGTTGCGTGAAGTTAGAGGAGGACATTTAAAACCCATGATGCAAAAATGAAAAGAGCACAATAGAGAGACACAAAAAACATAGTACACCCCCCCTTTCCACTCAATCAAAGACCCCCCCAAAAAGATGTTGTTGGCACTTTATAAGTAGTGTGTTTATAATGGGCCACTTGTCAAAATGAACAAAGTGGACTTTCTAATTTTTCTTTTACAGCTGCCTTATAAGGCTTAAATCTCTTAGTTAAGCATTGTAGCTCAGATTTGCAACAATTCTGAAAAAAAATCAAAGCTTTACAATGCCGAAAAAGGCCTAATTCTAAAAGTGAGAAATTGGTCCACACAACCCTAGAATTTGACTTCAGATCTAGAAAGTAGACAAAAAAAATACTCACTTTCAAAAAAATGGAACCTAAAAAAGTGACCAGATGTGCCCATACGGAGCTTCTAAATTTGCAAAATGTAGGATTATGTAGGTACAGTTGCCAAAAAAATGTAATTTTTCCAAAATTTGTTCACCAAAACTAGAAAACAAAACTACCACTAGAAAATTCAGAAAATTCTACCCAATTTAAAAAAAAATTGCACTTGAATCACAGTCTGCATGTCTGAGATATGGACTCGCAAGGTTAGGCTGCCAAATTGAAATGCAATTTGGAGAGGGGTTTGGAGCAAAAACTGCTAATCTAAATTTGACAGTCAAATAACCATCATTGTAGTTGTAAATTCCCTGGTTGTGATGGTCAGAAGGTCGTCAAATTTAACTTTAGGAAATGATGATGTCGACAAATTTTTTTTACATGTGCTAACATGGTAGTCTAAGTAGCCATCTGTATTGTACGAAACATACACATGGAAAAATTTGTACTACTACCATGGCTTTTGTATGCGCAAAGTATGACATGTCAACACTGGACATGTGGTAGGTAGCTATATGACATGTTAACACTGGACATGTGGTAGGTAGCTATTTGTTTGTACCCAGCTAAGTCACTATCGCAGATGACATGGATGTTTGTGTAGTCTTTATGCACCACGTGGCAAGGTACTTTGACTATCACAGGTTTTAAAACATCATGCCATAAAAACTTCATGGGAGCTAAAATTTTCTATGCCATTGGTGAATTTCTCACCGAAAAATGCTAGCAGCAGCGCCAGAGATATATAATCTGCGCACGGAAGAGAATAAAAAGGCACCAAAAAAAATGCCAGATTTCTCACATTGCACACTGGTATATCCAAAAAAGTAGCACCGAAAACCAATCTTTGCAGGCAATCAATTTTTGAACGTACGGGAGGTAGTATTCAAACGTCAAAACCTATTTTCTGATGGCAGATTTTCATGTCGCGTTACTGGATTTTTATGCCTTGTCACCGGATTCAAAGCTCATGGAGTTCTGTTTGGCGAGGTCAAATTTTCCTCTACCTACAAAAAGACTACAATGCAACACAAAAAATTGTCATTGGCCCATGAATGATGTTGAGTTGATGCTGGACTTCAAAATGCACGGCTGGAAATAGGATCAAACACACCAAAAAAACCAAAATAGCATGGGGGTACCGGAAAAAGATTATAGTGCAGGCCAGATCATGTTTAAATTGTCATTTTTTACCAATATTTATCCCACATCTATGTTGGGTAACCTGTAATGTAGTTTAAAATCACTCGCAGACAATTGGAGTGTAAACAAGCCGCCGGTGGATAAGTGGAGGAGGGCGGGTCTGTTGCTTGTAAGGTTGAGTACAATCGGGAATTGGATGTGTTCCAAATTTTTCAAAGGTCACCACTGTGGATTAGATGCTATATGGCCACTGTGATTATGGTATGGTCCTTGTATTGGGCCAAAAATTGGATACCCTCTGTGGATTAGATGCTATATGGCCACTGTGATTATGGTATGGTCCTTGTATTGGGCCAAAAATTGGATACCCTCTGCCTGCGACAAATAAATTAACCCTCCAAATGGCAAAGCCAGGGTGTCACTGCCCGGTTTTGTTAAAACATTTTCTTTGCTATATGCTCAAAGGACGAAAAAAATTTCACAAATTTTGACAAAAATAATGTAGAGAAATTAAAAAATACAGATCCGAAAATGAATTAAAGAGATCTACAAATGACCATACCTGAACTGCAAATTGGGGCCTCCGAGTTCTGATTTGCAAAATTTTTTTGCCTCACGGTCGAATTTGGGCCAAGGTAGCTAAGTTTATAGTCAATTTTCATTGATTTAGCATTTCAAACGCAATGGCGAGGTCAGATCTAGCTCTAGATGCTCCCAATTTCTGTAGTACTCAAGATTCAGGCTTAGGTGATGAAGCAAGCATGGTCTTGAACAACTATGTGATGAGAAAATCTCCAAGCTCTGATACCTTGTAAGAATTTTCCTAAGGGAAAAATTCACCTAGGACCTAAGAACTCAAACACAAGCACATAGTAGACCAAAGAGAGAGAGAGTATGATCAGAATGACAATATATTCAATATGCCATGATAAGAGTACACTAGGAGTGCCTATATATAAATGCCTCTGAGATACATCTAGAATGCCTCATAATCAGCTACATGATATGTCATACAATCAGGCACATGTTCACCAAAAGTGAGTTATCCTAAGCACAAAAGTATGTGCGATGATGTGAGGATAAGCCTACAAGGGTGTGACACACAAATCAGTGTTCTAGACACCATGTGCTAAAATAGAGTTGTGTACTCCTATGTTGTCTACATGAAAACTCACAAAGGTGCACAAATTCCTAAGTGTCTCACAAATAAAAATAATAAAATAATGCAAAATAATAAAATAATGCATTAACGTAAGTAAACTTAAGTAAGTATAATAAGTAAATACTTATTTAAACCAACAATCTCCCTCTATTTCATTGATGGTAAACCAAAGTGATCAATCAAACTGACTAGGTTAAAATAGTAAGACCAACAAAATACCAAAAAATAATTCCTTGTATTGAAATCTCTCCCTCTATCAACACCTTTCATCTTCTGAAATCTCTCCCTTTATAATTGTCTCCCTCTTACTAGGTAGGTGTTAGGATTTCTCCCTCTTTATTTAATTTCCAATTTCTTGTATTTATCCTAATTAATAACTATCTCCCTCTTTCCTATATTCCCCTTGATCAATAACTATCTCCCTCTTTGACAAAAATGCTAAAGAATTGTTATAATACATATACAAAATTCTTTAGTTTCTTCCTTTGTCACCTTGCTTGTGATTGATTTGTAGTGTCAACTCTTTGATTACTCTCGGTAGCTCCTAAAGTAAGATCCACTGCATCAATTTGTAACATATGAAAATCAACTTGTTTGATGTAGGGCACTTTTTTTTTATTTATAGCTTTTGATAGGGGTATCACCCCTAGTTTGCCTCTTAGATACTCATGAGCATCCTTAGGTAATGCTTTTGTGAAGATATCAACAATTTGTTCTCTTGCGTTAACATATTCCATCTTGACCTCTTTATCTTGAACTAATTCTCTCAAGTAATGATACTTGATTGCAATGTTCTTAGTCTTTGTGTGCATTAAAAGATTCTTTGATATGTTTATAACACTTGTATTATCACAATAAAGTGTCACCAGTTTTGTAATCTCTTGCTTCATACCTTTGAGTAGCTGTTTGATCCATACAATGTTTGTACAATTTACAATAGCAACAACATATTCAACTTCAGTAGTACATTGTGAAGTGCAGTTTTCTTTCTTGCTACTCCATGTAACTACCTCTTGCCTAAGAAAAATGCTCCTCCACTGGTGCTCTTTCTATCATCAATGTTTCCAGCCCAATCAACATTAATATAGGCTCTTAATTCAAATTTCTCCTTTTTCTTATAGTATAGACCATACTCCTCTGTTCCTTTTAGATATCTCATTATTCTCTTTACAACCATCAAATTATTCTCCTTGGGATTAGCAAAGAATCTTTTAACTATCCCTATAGATAATGCAATGTCAGGTTTGCTATGTACTACATATTGTAATTTTCCAATCATAGACCTGTACAATGTTTGATTCACCTTTGTTGAATCATCATTCTTTGACAATTTGTGTCCTATCACTATAGGTGTACTTACTAGCTTGGAATCCTCCAATCAAAAAGTTTTTCAATATTTCCTTGACATATTTTGACTAAGTGATGTATATACTATATTTCATTTGATATACTTACAAACCCACAAATAACTTTATCTCTCCAAACATAGACATCTCAAATTCTTGCTTCATTTCATTTGCAAAATCCTTACATAAAGCATCCTGACCTCCAAATATAAAATCATCAACAAAAAATTTAGATAACAAAATACCTTTTCCTTTTTCTATCTTCATGTATAGATTGCTATTATCATCAGTCCTTTCAAATCCAATCTTCACAAGATAATTATGAAGTCTCTCATACCATGCTCTTCATGCTTGTTTCAAACCATATAGAGCTTTGTGTAATCTACATACCATGTTCTTATTATTAAAATCAACAAATCCTTCTAGCTATTCTATGTAAGCTTCTTCTAATATGCCATTCAAGAAATGCAAATTTAACATCCATTTGATACACTTTGAAACCTTTTTATGCAGAATAAGCAAGTAAAGTTCTTACTCCTTCTAATCTAGCAATAGGAGAAAATGTATCTCCATAGTCAATTCCTTCTTCTTGTGCATATTCTTTGCAAACTAATCTTTCCTTGTTCCTTGTGAGTTCACCATTTTCATCTAGCTTGCTTTTGAATATCCACTTGGTGCCAATCACATTTTTGTCATCTGGTCTAGGAACTAGAGTCCATCTTTTGTTTTTCTCAATAATTTCAATATCTTCTTCCATAACTTTACCCCAATCCACATCTTCTAAGGCATCGCTCACTAATTTAGGCTATTTCATGATTAATAAACATGTATCCTTTCTCAAATTTTTCCTTGTAATTGGTCTAACATCTTTATCTCCAATGATTTGTGTAGCAGGATGATGTCTCTTGACATATTTGGACAATCTTGGTTCAACTCTAGTTTCTTCATTTGATCATTCAACTTTAGAGTCACTATGCACATCTTTGTTAGGTAGCTCATCATCTCTTTATCTACACTAATCTTAGAATTAGAATGTGCTTCAACTTCATTTTATAACTGGACATTTGAATGTAGCTCACTTCCTAAATGCAAATTGGCATTCATAGTATATGACTTAGCAGTCACTGAAACTTGATGTTGGTTTGTAGCTTGATTTGTAACATATTCTTTAGTGGGCATATCTTCATAGAAGTATGGAAATGATTTGTATTCTTCTGGTTCTCTCATAGGTTCAACCTCATATACTTCTATATATTCATCAAAATTTATATTTGCACTTTTCACAACTTTGTTAGTGTTAGTATTTAAACACTTATAAGCTTTACTTCTTGTGAAATATCATAGGAATATACCTTCTTCAATTTTTACATCTAGTTTACCATTCCTAAAGTCTTTGAGAATATAGTGTTTGCTTCCAAATACCTTAAAATATTTTACATTGGGTGAGTATCCATACCATAGTTCAAAAGGTGTTGAATGAGTACCTTTCTTGACTTGTACATGGTTCAAGGTATAAACAACTATACTTACAACTTCTTTCCATTATTTTAAAGCAACATTTTTCTCCATCATGAGTGTTCTAGCATAGTCCATTATAGATATGTTCTTCCTTTAACAATTCTATTTTGTGGAGGGGTTCTAGGGGCAAATTTCTATCTTTTGATTCCTCTATCATTATAGAACATCTCAAACTCATTTGATGTAAATTCTCCTCCTCTATCAAATCTCAAACATTTCAAACTTTTACCTGTTTCCTTCTCAACTCTTGGTAAGTACCACTTAAACGTTTGGAAAGAATTAAATTTCTGTTTCAAAAACTTAACTGTCATCATTATAGAATAATTATCAACAAACAACATAATGTACTAATCTCCTTTGCAACTTTTTCCTTTAATTGGTCCACACAAGTCAATATGAACAATCTCTAGTATTTCTTTAGAGGTATGAGTTTTACTCTTAAAATTTGACTTTGTCATTTTGCCTAACTGACATTGTTTGTACTTTATATTATCAAGTTTCTTCAACTTAGCCAAACCTCTAACTTTTATCATGTTACTAATACTAACCAAGTTGTCAAAATTAACATTACATAACCTTTTGTGCCATAGGTCCACATCATCAAATTTTACAACTAGACAAGTAGCATCCTCTATGTCAAGATAAAATATATTACTCCTAGTCTGATCACCCTTTCAAATCAATTTTCTGTTTGTGTCATTTATTTTAGCAATCTTGTTTTCAAACTCAACCTTACATCCTGAATTATTTAGTTGTGACACACTCAATAGATTATAGTTAAGTCCTTCAACATAGTAAGCATTGTCACATAAAATCCTATTTGTGAGTTTGATAGAACCTTTTCCTTTTATCAAACATGGTGCATCATTATCAAATCTTACACTATTTCCATCATAAAAATTCAAGGTAATGAACTTACTTTTGTCTCTAGTCATGTTATATGAGCACCCACTGTCAATGATCCATCTATCATTCTTGTTCACACAAGTCACAAGTGTAGTTGCCTCATCTTCATTAGATTCATCCTTCATTGCAACATACACCACTTCATCATCATGTTCATTAGATTCATCTTTTGTTTCCTCTTCAACAATGTAACATTGCTTTTTTCCTTTGAATTTGTAGTCCTTGATGTCTTCATCACTTCTATTTTTGTACTTGTCACCACCTCTATAGTTCTTCTTATCTGGACATCTACTTGCAATATGACCAACCTCATTGTAATTGAAACAAATGATAGGTAATTTACCTCTGAATTTTTCTTTACCTCTATGGAATCTTCTTGCTAGTAGTGCTTCAAGTTGTTCTACATCTTCCTCATCTGTATCAATGTCATTGGACACATACTTTCTTTTTTTTCTTCTTCTTCTCATCAAGTTCCTTCAATGACAACTTAGCTTTGACAGAAGATTCAATATTTTTAGGTTTGTAATTATCAAATTTAGATAGCTCTCCTGGGGTGATCTTGTATCCCTCGACCCTTTTTTTTGAATTATAATCTTAGTATATTAATTATTAATAGAATAGGACTATTCATCAAAAAAAAGTTAGATAGCTCAAAAGCAGTTAGCCTACCTACTAGACCTTCAAGTGATAGATTATTCCCTGGTATACATCTCAGTTCTTGAAGTGAAAAAAATCTAATAGCATATATAGGCCATTTTTTTCTTAAAAAATTTCTCAGTAAAGTATCATCATCTATTGTGCTAGTAGCTCCTCTTATTGTATTAACAACTTCTTTTATTCTTGCAACATATTGAGCAATATTTTCACCTTCTTCCATTCTCATATCATCAAACTTACCTCTGAGACTTTCAACTTTGTCTCTTAGAACATTAGTGTCTCCTCCATAGATGGTGGTTAAGGCATCCCACATTTTCTTTGCACTGTCAAAACCTTTGATATCATCAAATTTGGCATATCTTAGGGAACATGGAATTTCCAGCATTGCCTAGTTACATTCTTTCTTCTTTTTCATATTCTTGACAGTTGGGGCTCCAACAGGATCAACATGCTCGGTAGTAATGGTAGATTGTACATGATCTCTAAGTCCTCTAAGGTATATCTTCATCAAACTTTTTCATGTAGGAAAGTTATCTCTATTAATCTTGGGTACTTCTCTTTTTGACATCTTGATCTTTGTGCTTCTAGTACCTTCAAACTAGTCCTCTTAAGCAAATGACTTTGATAACAATTTTTGGAATACTTTAGAATAACTAAGAGGGAACTGGGGAGAGGGGGGTGAATCAGTTATCCAAGGTCTAGATGTATAAATAAAACTTTTCATAGCTTAGTGAACCGATAAAACATTTATCATCATGCATGCATCCATAAGATTATGCAACCACTTAAAACTTGTAGGTTATTATCAAATCAATTTGCAGAAATGTAAACATGAAACATAATAGATTCAAAAAAAAATTGGATAGAATGATTTATGTGGAAACCTAATTTGAGAAAAACCACCAGTAATATGCTACTCTTTTTCACTCTTCTTAAGTGATATCATGTGAAAGGCCAACCTTGTTAAAGGCTACAATACACATTGTTAAATGTGACCTTGTTAAAGGGTTTCAATCACCCTGTTAGGAGTGACCCTTGTTAGATGACTTTAGACCATTCACTTGGAATGTCACCTAGTTAAAAGATTTACAAATGATTGTTAGGTCAACCTTAATCCAAAGGATTTACCCTAGACTAATACAATTATTAGAGAGTAATAGTAAAGCTTGATCTAATAACAACTTTCAACTCCATTTGTAAATTATAGATCTCAGTTTCAGTCCTCCATTCTACTTGGCCTTCACACATTTCAGCTCTGATAGCTTGTTCACCCTTCAAGCATTCATACCCTTAAACCTTTTTTCTTAACATGCTAATGCAGATTCTTCTCTTAGGTCACTTGATGAAAAAAAACCCTTGAATCCCTATCTTCCTTAGGTTCTCACACATGAAAAGATTTGGTTTTGACCAACCATTCTTATAAATAGGAAATTAATATCTTTTGTTGCTCATTCTCCATCATCCAATTTAGGGTTAGGAAAAATTAGGTAGGATACAATGAATCTACTGTTGACATTACGGTCATATTTGTTATTAGTGACATACATTTATTCAGATTGTAAGTATCTACCGAGCACATTGTATAGTTAACAGTGTTAACCAAACATTTTAGTATCTACCAAGTTTTATAGTTGCTACCAATTCCAAGGGACAATATTCATTTTGCCCTGAATAGTTACTACCCAGGTGTTGATCAGTAGTATAAACTGAGCATCTCAGTGTATGCTACATTTATCAGTGCAAAACAAGTTGTGCAGTGCTTATTGAGTTTGCAGT
Organism: Cupressus sempervirens; assembly: GCA_028749045.1. Classification (NCBI taxonomy): domain Eukaryota; kingdom Viridiplantae; phylum Streptophyta; class Pinopsida; order Cupressales; family Cupressaceae; genus Cupressus; species Cupressus sempervirens. The sequence goes on along the minus strand of CM053792.1, from coordinate 20,119,126 downwards.
TGATGTGATGTGAGTCTAGTGTTAACTGAGCTACTTAGTGTTAACCAAGTAACTTAGAATACCAAGCTCATAGTGATAGAGTTGACTAAGCTATACAGTGTGAATCGAGTGATTTAGTTTATATGTCGAGTTTCATAGTATTTGCCAAGTCACTAGTGCAAACCAAGTTCAAGACTACTTAGAAGTGATCAGTATGGATCAAGCTTCTATATCTGTCGAGTGCATGATGATGCCTAGTATTGACAGTGGATGTCGTGTATCAGAACCTCACTGAGCCCGTCTCTAAAACTTGAGTTCTTGCAATTGGGCCAACTTTGTAATTTGTAATTGGATTGGTATATATGTAATGTATTGTATCACATCCAATGTATGGCATGAAGTAATGTAACAAGAAGAGAAGAGAAAAAAAATGAATTACAAAGGCTACATCAGTATAAGTAGAAACAAATATTTATCTATCAAAACAAGGTGATTACTATACTCCAAGGATCTCATTCAACAAACCAAGTTGTAGATCACAGATCAACTATTGTTTCATCCTAATAGGTGGATCAGTCAAATCCTTTCACAAGGAAGACTTAACAGTCTTATGTAAATCTCTTTACTGAGTGCATACTTCATTGTATGTTTGTAAATCTTTTCCCAAGGTGGACCTAGTAGTCCTTATTGCTCTTAACAAGGCAGATAATCATAAGTGATAATTATAATCCTTAACAAGCCAACTTTATATTGTAGTACTAAAGCTTGTATCATCCCCACCCTAGTTTTACTTTCTATTTGGAAGGTTTCTGGGTCACCAAATTGTGTGTCAAAGTGTTATGAATGCTTTAATGTTTTTAGTTTCTCATGCATGCAATTAGACCAGAATACTCATGAAGGATTAATTTCTAATTAAGTTCTATTAGTTACTTATTCACCCTCCCCTCTTAGTAACTTAGACTATCATAATATTTCTAACAAGTGGTATCAAAACTTTGTGATTCTCAAGAAAGAAGTGTAACATCTTGAGCAAAGATCAAAGGCTATGGAGGTATTTAGACTTGACAAGGCTATTGACAATGAGAAACTAGATTTGGAATTGGCTATTGGACAACTCAAAAAAGAAAAAGAGCAACTCTCTCAATCCCTAAAAAGAAGAAAAGATCTTGCAATCTAGATGAATGACCAACTCGACATTGAAGAAAGAATTGAAGATATCCATTCAAGAAATTTAGATGAAGCTAATGAAGCAATCAAAGAACTATTTGAAAAGAATAGTGCTCTTCAAGAAGAATTAAGAAAACTGAGAAGAGAGAAAGTATTTTAGTTAGTAAGATTGTGTGAAGTCATGGAAGATAAAAACAAGATAAAAGAAGAGATAGAAGGAAAGAACAATGAAATTCAGCTCCCATCCCTTCAGTGTAAAAACTTCATTGATCAGCTCACCAATGTAAGTGAAGAAATCATGAATCTAAGGTTAGAGAATGAAAGATTGCAAAATGATCTAAACTCTGAAAGGAAAACCAATGAGAGGATGATGAAATCTCAAGTAGACATGAATCAATTGAAAGAAGAAAGCCATTACAAAAAAAAAAGGAAAAGTAGGAATTGGATATACAAAAGAAGGTGAATCATCCAAGAAAGGAGCTCAAAAGAATCAGAGACCTACTTGCAGTCACTGTGGTAAGATAGGTCATACATCAAACAAATATTAGAGTAATGGGAAAGAAAAATTCAATGGAAAGTGTTATAATTGCAATCAACATGGCCATAGGGAAAATGAATGCAAAGAGAAACCTAAGTTTGAAGGTAAATGTCACAAATGTAAGAAGCATGGGCACAAATCCTCAAAATGCAAAACTAAGATATTGAACCCAACAGAACAGATTGTGAAAGCTATATTTGGTTGGGACTATAACACTTGGTGTAGATGTTGTTACTATGGAGAATTTGGACACATTGAAATGAATTATGTAGAACATCACATGAGGAGAAGAGACACTACTAGAAGATGTTTCATTTGTACAGAAATTGGTCATCTTGCCAAGAACTATATGAATACTGGAATATTTGAAGATGAAAAAAAAGGAAAAGGTTGATAACATCAAAAAGTAGCTGAGACAAAAATGGGTTCCAAAACCTTCTAAGAATGCAAGTCTGAGAAATGATGACAATGCCACTCAAGAATGGGTGACTCCAACATTTCCACTTTATCTCTAAAAGGAGAACTAGAACTAGGATTCTGAAGATATCTCACATCAGTTCCAGTTAGTAGAATGAAAAGATCCAAATCAAAATTCAAGATGCAAAGGGATCATCGAGTAAATATGTGCCAATCTTTACTGAGCATGGTTGGGCTGAAGACCTTACCGAGCAAGGTTGGCTTGTAAGACCCTGTCGAGCAAGATCAGGAGCTACCATATTTGTTGTATGGTTGCTGAGTCATGAAAGACTCTATCAAACATTCAATGCAAGTGAAGTGGATGACATTTTGTCATTTGAGAAAACAATTGTACCAAATATTTATGGTGAAATTTGATGAAAAAAGGAAGAAAATGAAGTCATTTCTCATCGCAAATTTTTGAGAGCTATCTACACAAGGTGATCTTTAGAGCATTCAAGCGATTTGAGTGAATTGTTATTAAATATTTTCATTTTCTCTCAAACCCTACTGAGAGAAGATGACATCCACTAGCAAAAAATCTAAGAAAGGATCTGACATGTTAGTTTGAGGTATGGAGGGGAAGGCACCAGATTTTAAGCTGAGTCTTTCCATTGTGGAACCCTAGATCCGAGAGAAGTGCAGTCACAAATTCCATCGAAGGTACTATTGATCAATGATATTTGCTTGCATTTTAAATGTGCTATTCAAGATATTGGAACATTTGAGATGGATGAATCATTGAAGAAATTATGCATTAATGGTGTGTTGAAACCAAAACATCAACATCTTGAAACAAAAATTTTAACTCACATTTCGCATATGCCATGGGATTTTCAAATAAAATGGATAAGATATATTCTTAGTCATGTGCACAATGGTTAGTTGTGGTTGGAACAACCTATTTTGATAACCAAGAAGATGATCCACATTATCATTGGTCTTCCTATGTTGGAAAAAGTGAAAATGACCAAAACCCTAAGTCAAGCTGAACTAGAGAAGAAAACCCCTGCTGAGTGGGATGGAAGGGGAATGAAGATTGGCTATATCATAGACATGGAGCTCAAGTTCAGGATACATATCATCACTCACAAGATTTACAACTTGAGCAGACTGAATAACGTGTTATGTGAAGCAATGGATTTAGCATACAAAGTGGTCACAAATAATCTATCACTTGACCTTGCTGAGTTGATGTTGAACCAATTCAATAAGAACATGGAGAGTATACAAACTTCCAAGGTTCTTGTAAGTTTGGTTCACTTTTGACTTGTCTATTTTTCTATGAGTAAAATTTTTTCCCATGTAAAGGTACAATAGTTTGGAGGAAGGATGTACCTGTTCTTTATCAGATCAATGAGTATATAGTTGAAATGGGAGAGAACTATGTAGGTATTACATGAAAAATTACTTTGATACATTCAAAGAGAGATGAATAATAGATTCAATATTCCCAAGAAAAACTAGTTGATGATTACGGAGATGATGTTTGTTTCATGGTTAATCGTGACAAAGTATATACTCAAGTAGATAGACTGAGGATAGTATGGGCAAAACCTCTTGGATATGAGGTAAACATAGATGAAAACAAGGACATTATTGAGGCATTAATTAATGAGCCTGTTGACCCTAAAGTTGCATACTTTGGCACCTATGATGAGGCAAAGGCTAGAATAAAACTTGAAATCAAACTACCTCATGAGGTCAACAAAGGAAAAAAGAGAATTTCCAAATTGAAAACTAGTTCCACTCTTCTATTGACTGAAGGTAGAGGAGATGATATTGAGGATGAAGAAGCAGAAGATGAAGAGAAATTAGAGGATGAAGAGCCATTGAAGAAGAAAGGTAAGGTAATTATTACCAAGCCTACCAAGACATCTACTACTCTATTTACAAGAAGATCATCCAAGAAGAAAGTGAAAAAAGAAGGACGAGATGTAGTCTTCAAGAGGCATCCACCTACTTTTGTAGAAAGGATGAAAGATTTAGAATCAAGATCTGGCATATAAAACTTCAAGGCATTGAAGTATGAGACTAGGACTGTAGAGGAGAAGAAGCAAATAGAGGAGATAATATCTAAAATGGGTAAATGGAAGTATTCTCCAAACCAACTTGCTCAACAGATTCCTAATATTCTAATGGAGAAGATCAAGCCAAGATGGGAGAATGCCATGAAAACTGCCAAAGACATATATAAGTTGACCCTAAGGCAACTCATGCTGAGTTTGGATGACAAGGAGGCAAAGGAATCTTTGAAGAAAAATGAAGAAAAGCTTACATTGAGATTCAACACTTGTCTTGTATTGTTGAAAGACATTGAACATGTAGTGAAGAATGCTACAAACACATGGAAGAACATTTATCTTCTTCACAAGTTGAGTGATTTTGTGGTTAGTGTTAGCGAAAAAGATGAAGATGATGATGAACAAGAAAAAGATGATTAAATTGATAACGAAGAAGTGACACATTTTGACAATGTAGATGATGAGGAAGAAGAATAGGGACATGAAGCTATCAAGGAATATTTACTAGATGTTAAAGATACCAAGGAGACTGACTCAGAGAAAATTGCTACAATAGTCATAACCTCACTTCCTCATTCTTCAAGCAAAACACTAAAAACATCAAGCCCAAAGAAAGTTTCAGTAGAATTGATTGTGGCTAACACTGAAAGCACAAGCACTCAATCAATCTTTGCACTTGTCTAGCTTAGCACCACATTGATTGAAGTGACAAGCACTTCATCTACCGAGCAACTAGCACTTCCCTATACATCAGTTTTGTTAATGTTGGTAAACAGATTTGTTCTTTTAGATTATTACTCTTTAATGCCCAATTTGGAACAACATCTGATCACAAATAGTTGGAAAGCTCCTTATGGATATTTTAGCTTTCCTCTTAATTGGTAGGCACAGTTCCCTGAAATAGATTTGCAATGAATTATGTTTTCTTCCTAAACTACTTTGGGGTATGTTCTTAACTCAAGAACAGTAGAGGGATAACCGAGCTAGACCTAAATAAAATCCAACTAAGGTAGATTGAAGTTTCTCAACACTGAAACAGATTTATGCATCCACACATCTTATGAATCCATAAATTTCATCCACATAATTAACTAATGCCAAACTAAGCTAATTCAAATCTGAACTATGACTAATAAACTGGAAATGTTGGAAGGATTTCCTCTTCGAATGAACTATAACAATACTTATCACATTCATCTGTTGCCTCAAAACAGGGGAGGTAGTACTCTGTTCTTCTCTTGTTCCAATTCAAAAAAAAGAGAAAACATAAACTAGATACAATACTATCTGGAATAGAAATGTTTGATATAAAATATTATTTGATTGTCTCTACAACAAGAAGTACTTCACACCAAGAATTTTTTGACCTTTCATTAATCTTTTCAATTCATACATATAGAGTTTTTGAAATGACCATTACAATGGAAGTTTAATTGGTTCATCTTCTGAGGATAAAAAATGGAAAGGTACCAGTTTGTTGTATTACAAAATTACAAAAGAAAACAAAAAGGAGGCATAATATGAATCACTTAGACTTCTTCCCCTTTACCATTTTTGTCCTATATGCCTTAGCAGCAACCATTACTGGGATTAGCTCTTCATCATTAGGCACGTGTATATTAGTGAATCTCAAAATCCATTTTGCATGTTCCCTTGCTAACTCCTTTACAACATTCAACTAATCTGGCAACTCCTCAATGACCACATGTATCCATCCACTGAGAGTCTGGAGTTTTGCGATTTTCTTCTAGCTACTAGAAGCCACTACAGACAGATTATCCAAAAAAGTAGAGAAGTTACTTTTCATCACTTCCACTCTAATGAGATCCTTTCCTTGACCACTGGTTTGAGAATCAGTGTGTAGCCCTCTCATAAGCTCAAATCCCCTATCTTAAGTCTTCTTTACTTTACTTTCTATTTCTTTGAGTCCCTTCTCAGCCACCTAGATCATTTCTAGCTTGAATTGCATACTTTGAAGCCATTCGAACAAATGTTCATTCTCTTTCTTTAGAATCTTTGCTTTAACTACTTCCTTTTCTTTCATCTGGATGATCATCTTTAAAAGGTAGATGCAGTCATCACATCTAACCCTTTCTCTCGCCAAAGTATTACTATTGAACAATATATTATCCTTTTTTGTCTCTAATATGAGGATAGCATTTCCAATTTGATCTATGAGAGAAACCCCTTCTGATTTGAGTCTCTCAATCCATTCTCTACTAATCTGGCCATAATTCCTATTTTCCTAGAGCTAGGAAATGAGAGCTTGCACTTCAGTTGCACTAGGATTCTGAGTCACAAACACACTAGAAATAGTTGCCAGTGGAGTGACTAGCTGCCTAATAAATTTGTTCAATTCTTCTATCTCTACTTTCATCTTGATTTGTGACAATTTGAGACTCTCCAATTGTCCTTCTATTACTTCATTACTCGACCTCCACAAGCCAACCTTTGTATGATGCCTAGCTTCTCCAAGATCGATCAAATGCAGAGTAAAATCATCAAGCGTCATATCTTCAATTCTCCCCCCTTTGTTTGGCTAGCTATTCCCATTGTCAAGTGCCTTGTTTCCAGATCTTGCCCAAGTATTGACAAAGTCTTCTGCTTCTTGACCTTTGCCAATGTAGTCCTAGAACGAACTCGAGGGATATAGTGTATTTCACAGAAAAACTTTCATCCTTTCTCTTTCTTTTCCTTTCCAAAGTATCTTCTAACCAAGAATCAATTCCTATCACTTTGGAAGCTATTCTGAGTGATTCGATGCTGAACATTTTCTTCTTTACTAGAGTCATGGTTGCAACAGTTGAAGAGAAAGGATTCTTTGAATCCTTAGAGATGAGTCTAGAGGAAGCCTAGCCCTTCTCCATCTCTGAAGTATTCTTAGTCCCTTCATCTGATACAGTGGACTCGCTGCTACTATGTTTTCCATCCCCTAGGTCTACTATCTATATAGGGGAACCACCTGGCTTCAAAAGTGAAGCACTTGCTTATGGCACAAGGCTATGATGAGGAGATGGGATTGGAGTGGTATGTGGAGAAGGAACAGGGGTAGTGTGAGGAGATGGAATGAGAGTAGTATGTGGGGAAGGTACTAGAGTAGGGGCACTGTCCTTTGGTTCTTCTGCTTTCTTCTCTTCAATACCATTTTGGGTTCCTATAACTGGCAAGGAACCATCATTACATTTTTGGGCTATAGGAACATTCTTGTCTGGGGGTTGATCACCTTCGCCTACAAGTTGAGCTAGTCCTTGGGTGGAAGCTATGGTTACTCCCACTGTAGCACTCTGAGATGTAGTAGGCATTGCAGCTGCTAGAGAAGCTTGAGTGGTTGCACCCTTACTCTAGCTCTTTTTGGTTGTCCACTCAACCTATTTTTTGATTCTCTTGATTACCCTAGCTGTCATGATATCAAGATTCTCTTCCACATCCACATATGGCTTGAAACTAATAGGAATTCCCCTTAATTTAGTCAAATATGTATTGCTATACATATCTTGACCATCATCCTCCAAGCCTTCTACATTGAGATCAATGCCATATGTCTTTATTTGTTCCACCGTGAGTCTGGCAAAAGCATGATCTTGAATTTCTAACTCATCCTTACAATCTGCCCAATAATCCCCTAGAGTGGTGACATGCTTGATCACACTCTCAATTTGAAGCACCTCTCTTGCATATCCATTTGGGTGGAACATGGGCCTCAGAACCTCATATTCCTCCAATTTGTACTTATTCTTGAATGCCTTGAGCATGTTTTTGGCATCAGATCAAGAATCACAACTGTAAGCATTGACCTTCATGGGGAACTCATACCTCTTCTTCCTTAAACTAGTGCTCAACACATTCACTTGGATAGCTTGTCTCACAATCTCTATGAGCACAATCATGTCACTTGGGTATCTAGGTAGCTTTAGAGGAAATCCGTTGAAAGCTGCAAGACACAAATAAAAGAAGGATGAGAATTGAATAAAGTAGCTACCAAACTGTCTAATGGCTACCATCACTTTTGGGCTAAACCTCCTCTTCGGACATCCTTTTAGCTCCTTGCAAATCCTCATTATAAAAGAGTCATTAACTCTGACATACTCTGCATAGCTATTCTATAACTGCAGGCATGGATAAAATTCATAACTTTTTACATCATCAAGAAAATCCTCTATTTTGGGAAGGCTAGATCATAATTGTAGAGAAGCCAACATATAAATCAAGAAAGAGGACATGTAGAAGGTATTGTAGAACTTTGCAGCACTGAGAGCTCTAGATAGATATTCACCTACCTCATACGCCCAATCAACATAATTTGTGTGTAAATAGATGATTTGCACTAAAAAGAAATATTGTTCTACAAAATTGGGTGCTTCTACCTCACCTTTCAACTGATGCAAAAGAACCAGAATGTCCATGATTTTAGGCTTGAGATTAGTGCCGAAGAGGGTCTTAGGAACCTTACTCTTACCTCCTCATGGCTTTTGTAACTAGGACCTCATAATTTCCTTCCGCCACACCATCTTCTTCAAGGAGAACTCAGACATGGATCCTCCAATGGTCAATTAAGAAAATTCTTCCCGCTCTAGAATCCGAAGGCAATTGACTATAGTTTTTCGGTCAATTGAGATCAAAACTGTATGATCTGGCAACAAAATCTATTTAGTGTTCAGATTGTAATGGTTAATACATTCAATGATCAGCTTAGGGGCTTGAATTGCCACTAGAAACCTGGCTGCTTCCACTAGCCCGCTTCCTTGGAGTTTCTTTGTTATTGGGTGGATTGCCTCTATCCTCAACCTTATTTGGAAATCTTGCATGTCGAAGAAATGGAGTGAGGTATCTGTAACATTCTACAATGTTGACTTAATCCCATTCAGTCCATCAAATCCAACAAATCTTGTTGCCATCCTATCTAAGATAGAGATGAATTGAAAATCTTAAAACTGAAAATAATATGGAGAGTAGAGCTTTGTAACTGTGAGAATTTTGAAATAACTATTCAATTCAATAGCATAACAATTCAAATGAGAAAGAAGTAGTTTGAAAATCTGTTATGTTCATCTCTATATAGAAATCCCAATCCACCCGTTAATCTTCAAGATTCGTGCCACACGAGTGAACTAAAGGATAAATTTGTTAGATTAGTAAATGCGAGGGTTTCTAACAGATTTTTCCATGTCTTTTCACTATTATGTTGGCCCAATGGAAACTTTCCTTTATTATAGACTTACTTTCCCCTTTTTCACCAAGTTGCAAAAAATTAAGAACAGGGTACTCTGTGGGGAAAAATCTACTTAGCCAGATTCTGCTCAAGATACCTTCCCAAATTTGATTAACTAGCTTCCATTATCCTTTTTAAGCATCTTGTGATTGATCTATGAGCTCAACATGCTTGCAGAAGTGATTTTTTAATAGATGTAGAAAATTGCTTTCTAGGGTTGATAACTGGCTGAGGAGAAGGCAACTTCTATTTTTTCGCCATTGTCTTTATTTTCACTTAAATCTTTAATTCAACGTGTCTACAAACTTCAAAAATCTAAAAAGGGTTGCCGGAATGAAAAAGGAACCCACTTACTTGCTTTTTCCCTTACAAATGCCTTTGTCAAAAAATTGACTTCTTGGGTCGAAAACTTGCCATGGAGAAGCTACTTCAAAGTTTTTTGCCAGATGCTATTTTGATTATTATGATGAATTTTGAGTGACTCCCAAGGTATAATACTATAATGTAGGAACAATCTAACCATAAAACAACTCATTTCTTCCTTGTTTTAGCCTGTAAACCTCATTTGTTGACCTCTGCGAGAAATCATCTTCATAGTTCGAAACTCTACCAAGGAGAAGCTAATGCTAGGTTTTTCACAAACTTCATTTTCTTTAGGTGCAAACTATAATGAGTTACAAGAAAGTTCATTTTTGGAAATGATTTTGCGAAAATCATGATATGACCCAAGAATCTCCATCGAAAAGGATCCTAGACTACCCACAAAACTCACAACAACAAGGAAAACCCACCTGGCTATGTAATGCGAGAGAAGAAGGAAGATAAAAACCCGATGGAGAGACTTTTCACTTGGGGGAAAAGAAATAGACTCAAACATTCCTAAACCCAATTGAGACACAAGATTATTTTCCACTTTGCATAATGGGTACAGGATGAAAAGTGGGGCAACAGGTAAATCTAGGCATTTCTACTATAGGTATTTTGGCAATAAGTGTATTATCTACTTTTATAGCTAGTCCTACCATTTCTACAATTGTTTCCATTCCTGGCATGCAATTAATAAGTGCAAAGGGAGTAAAAAAAAAAAAATTGGTAAAGGAAAAGAGAAGGAAGAAGACATAGATCTTGATGAGGAGATTGTTATTCCTGGACATCTCAAATCTCAATCCTGATTAGATGCACATTTTTGGAGAAATTCTTCAAAAGAAAGCTAAGAAATAGAGACTTAGAGAAGAAAGGAACAAGAAATTTTAGATAATAGAAGATGCAAAGAATATCCTTGTAGATGCATTAAATACAAAGGTTGATAATTCTCAACCAATTTTTAACCAGTTAGCAGAGGTAGTCCAAAAATTCAATAATGATTTGAATGGACAAGAGAAATTGTTGTAGAGAGTTGAGAAGAAGTTTGAGAATAAAGTTTTGGAACTTATTACTCAACAAATTTCTATCCATCAAGTAGAATTATCTACTATTCTAGGCTCACTAGAGACCTCCTGCAATAATGTATCTTTACTATTCGATAAACTCTATGATATTTCAATTTTCACTAAGGAAATAAAAGATAAATTGTCAAAAATTGATGAAGATCTGAAGGCAAATGCACAACAATTACTACTTGACACGAGCTATAGTTCTGCCCATTACAACAAGATTAGATTCCTAACTAATATGCATGTAGAATTGCTAAGAGAAGAGGCAAGAATAAGAGCTACATTGATAGATATATAGGGCATGATTCTCCCAAACATGGATGCATTGCAGAAACACATCGCACATGCTAAAATGCTCATCCACGATAACAACTTCTCCATTGCAAACCACATGATAGAACTATCAGCAGAAGTGCAAATTGCATTGCGCACATGCAAGGTGTTTCAAGAGAATTGGGACAAGACATTGGCATTAATTTTGAAGGTACATTCAAATTTCTTGTCACATTTTGGCATTACTGTATAGTATATATAGCATACATCTTTGACATTAATGTCAAAAAGGGGGGAAATATGTACATTGTGGAGAAAATCTATATTGTGTACAAGGGAGAAGATGGACATAAAAGCAGAAAAAATATATATATCAGATGTGAAAAGATGTGTAGTATACTGTATATTATGTATGGGGGAGCATTATACTATTTTTCATGTACAAATACTTAGAGGTGCATCTCTTACAAAACCAATTTTGAAAAATCTCAAAAATACTATACTCTATCAAGTTGGAGACATAAGGTAATGGATAAAATATGTTCTTAACATTTTGAATTCAGTTTTGACTGGTAAGCATTTTTATCACTAATGCCAAAGGGGGAGATTGTTGACATTATGGTCATGTTTTTTATTAGTGACATACACTTATTCAAATTGTAAGTATCTATCGAGCACATTGTATAGTTAACAATGTTAACCAAGCATTTCAGTATCTACCGAGTTCTATAGTTTCTACCGAGTCCAAAGGATAGTATTTAGTTTGCACTGAGCAGTTACTATCAAGGTGTTGATCAATAGTATAAATCAAGCATCTTAGTGTATGCCGAGTTTATCATTGTAAACTAAGTTCTGTAGTGCTTATTGAGTTCGTAGTTAGTGTGATGTGAGTCTAGTGTTAACTGATCTACTCAGTGTTAACCAAGTAACTCAGTTTATATTGAGCTCATAGTGATAGCATTGACTAAGCTATGCAGTGTGAATCAAGTGATTCGGTTTATATGCCAAGTTTCACAGTATTCACCGAGTCAGCAGTGCAAACCAAGTTCAAGACTACTTAGAAGTGACTAGTATGGACTAACCTTCTACATATACTGATTTCATGATGATGCCAAGCATTGACAGTGGATGCTAAGTATCAAAACCTCATCAAACCAGTCTTCAGAACTCGAGTTTCTACACTTGGGTCAACTTTGTGTTTTTTGTGTAAACTTGTATTGTGGCCGACTTTATAATTTGTAATTGGATTGGTATATGTTTAATGTATTGTATCACATCCAATGTATGGAATGAAGTAATGTAATAAGAAGAGAAGAGAAGAAGAGAAAATTACAAAGGCTACATCAATATAAGGAGAAATAAATAGTTATCTATCATAGCAAGGTGATTACTATTCTCAAAGGAATCTCATTTAGAAAACCAAGTTGTAGATCAAAGATCAGCTACTATTTCATCCTAAAAGGTGGATCAGTCAAATCCTTTTATAAGGTGGACTTAATAGTCTTATGTAAATCTCTTTACCGAGTGCATACTTCATTGTATGTTTGTAAATCCTTTTGCGTGGTGGACCTAGCCGTCCTTATTTCTCCTAACAGGGTAGATCATCAGAAGTGATCATTGTAAGCCTTAACATGTCAAATTTATATTATAGTACTAAAGCCTATGGGTATCATCCCCACCCCAGTTTTACTTTCTATTTGGAAGGTTTCTAGGTCACCAAATTGTGTGTCAAAGTGTTATGAATGCTTTAAGGTTTCTAGTTTCTCATGCATGCAAATAGATCAGAATACTCATGAAAGATTAATTTCTAATTAAGGATTAAGTTTTATTAGTTAATGACTCACCCCTCCCCTCTCAATGACTTATCCTATCATAATATTTCCAAAATCTACTCCATATTTCATATCTCTTCTAGAAACTTATGCTACAATCCTCTTTTAATTCACCTCAAAATGGTTTACTTTGAATTATGTGCCACTAGGTCATCAATCTTATCTTCCACTTGGTTCACACAATCTAAGAAAAAAAACTTTTTGACTCAAATCCATTGAATTCATGATCTTTCAAATAATGCAACCACTTAACATTAACTTGCTTCTGATGCTCGACATATACTATGTTGCTTAACATCCTCTATAAAATCACTCAGCACAAACTAAAGTTTACTGGTGCTTTCCATCAACTAAACTTTACTTGGCATCCACTATTTTGCTCGGTATACACTAGAATAGACTTTTACTTGGATCCAACTTATTTTATGCTCAACTTGCACTGACTTTACTCGGTACCTACTATCCACTTGGTTAAGCTTTGCAGATAAACTTTGTTTAACTTGTTCTTCTATACTTGCTTAGTGTAACTGTCCTTTATAACCTTAAGTAGATTATCATTACATCATGTTATCACTGTCTTGCTAACTCCACACACTCCTTTACATATCATAACTCAACCTTTCCTCTAGGTGCTATTGTTAAATGTTTTGATCAAATCCTCTTCATAAATTAAATAAGTGATAGTACTTAAATCTTGTAAGAAGTTTTCTTACTTGCAAATATTAGGTTTTACATCAGTGACAAAAAAATGATTGAAACATATTGATCATACTTGTATCAATTTTTTCTCAACAGTCTCCTTCTTCAACAGTTGTATCTATTGGTTATATGTTTCAAATTTGATAATTTTGGAAATTTGGCTAGGTTATAGGATGTGATGTTATCATTTATGGAAACAAATAGTTTAGATCAAATCAACACATCTTGGAGAGAACGTTTTGGGTCAAAGACTTAGAAAACATTCTGAGCATCATAGAGTTTGTCTGTCAGCAGAAGAACCATTTTGGCAAGCATAGTTCACGGAGTCATTTCTAGCATGTGCACACTTACATGGAGATAGTATGACATGCAAGGATGACATGTCAAAGAGCAGATGATAGTATGGTCAGTATGGATAGAGATATTCTAGTTTTACAAAGATAGTGTTGAGAAAGACAGAAAATGGAAGACTTAAGGAAATGAATATTTTGAGTTAAGGAATTTCTCTTTATCAAAATAATTACCTAAATAATTAGGGACAACATCCTATATGTTAACCCTAAGTGGAAAAGATCTAATTTTGTATTTTGGCAAGCGTGTAAAGAGATGAAGGTCAATAGTTAAAGAAATATAGTTTAAAGGAAAAAAAATTGAATATTAAGTTGTGTGAACTTTGGAATGATTTTTGTGATATATATGTGATATGTGCGTAATGTAAATTCATATGAAAGATCAGAGAAGAGCGAATTGTGATCAAGTTTTGTGAAGAACAACAAAGACAAATATTAAATATTGAAGATATCAATAGATTATGAAGAGGTTTTTGTATCTACTTTTTGTATATTGAATTTCATTATATATTGCATGTTTTGGCAATGGGCTTATCTTGCATACATTTGTAAATTGTAATAAAAAATCCTAATAGGGTTGAGGCTTCTAACAAGGCCTAGTCCTCTAATAAGGATCGAGACACTATACAAATACTCTTAACTAGTGGATTATTTTGTGGGTACCATCCCCACTAGGGTTTTCCTTTGGCCAAGGTTTCCCTAGTTAATGAAATATAGTGTTTAGAGTTACTTTAATTTATGGATATGTTTAATATTCATCATAGTTAGTTTACTTTCATATGCAAATTATAAGTTTGTTAAAGATATCCAATTTTGTGTAAAAGTTTGTGAAATACTAATTCACCACCCCCTCCCCCTCTCAATATTTCCTATTTCTAAAATTGGTATTAGAAAAGGCCTAACATCTTGAGTAAGGTCCCTATGGATATGGAAAAATTGTAGAAGAACCTAGAAGAAGCTCTTGAATATATTGATATTATTAGTGAAGAAGAGATACTTTGAAAGATAAGTATGGATATGTTAAAGACTACACTAAGAAGCTGAAAGATAAAATAGATTATCTTAAGTCCAAAAAAGAACCTAAAGATCAAATCAAGGATAGTGATGAAGTTTCAAGAATGAAGAAATAAAATGTGATCCTAAAGCATGAACAAAAGATTACAAATCTAAAGTTGAGTTTCAGGGATGGTAATAGTAAAGTTGAGTCAAATTTGAAATCTAAAAATGTAAATCTAAGATCCAACCTTACCAAAGTGACATATGAGCTTGAGTCTACAAAATTACAATATGTAGAACTTGAGAAGTACAATATAATTGTGAAAGAAGAGTTAATGTAGTCTAAAAAAATCTTGAGAAGTTGTATTCTAACAGTAAAAATTGTGATGAATAGATCTTTATATAGAGACCCTCTTATGATAAGACAAGTCTTGGATACCTTGCAAAAAAGTCAGCTAGGAATTTTGAAGCTAGAAAAGAACCAGATCTTGTGATCCAACAAATTGAAGATAAGGAATATTATCAGAACAAGAGTAAATCAAGTCAATCTGAAGATGAGACTAAGAAATTTGACCAAGTTAATCAACCTAAGCAAGTTGACTTACCTAAGAAGCCTGAGCAAGCTAAATCACCTAAAGAATTGAGGAGTGAGTTCAAAGGTAGATGTTATGCATGTAATAAATTTGATCATATGAAAAGGGACTATGCACGTAATTCATTTAAACCTATTTCAAGTTATTGTTATAATTTTCATGGTTTTGGTCATAGAGTAGTTAATTGTAGAATGCCTAAATTTGATAATACTAATAATAATAGAATGTTTAGAGTTACTAAACCCAACAAAAAATAGATCCATTGGAGGAACCAATGTTATAAAGAATGAAATTATGTATTATAGGTGCAACAAATTTGGACATATTGCTAGAGATTGTAGACCACATATTGGTAATTCAAGACCTAGATATGGAAACAATGTTATAGTCTGTCAGATTTACAATATGATGTGACACACAATAAGATTTTTTAGGATGAGCATGAGAAAAAAAGAACCCCAAATCATAGAGGGAATATGAACAACAACAAAAGGAATGATAATAAACGTAGCAATCAAAGAGAAAACATGAAATATCTTGTAGGAAACCTTAATGAATCATTTATCAAAGCTAAGGAACCATCAAGTTCATATGTTGTGTTGAAAAGTCAGCCAAGTGAAGCATCTGATAACAAATTGAAGTTAGTTATTGTTGGTAACCAATGATTATTTGATTGAGCAACTTATCCAATAAGAAAAACATTAGAAATTTAGGACCAAAAACTTAGTTAAAAGGAGAAGTCTAGAGGATTGCGCAGTTAGTATGAAGTAGAGAAAGATGTAATGAAGATATGGTTAAGTGCGCATAAGATTTGGATTTCACATGTAAGTGCATGAAGTAAAATAAGTTCACTAGAAAATTGAAACAACTTTTTTCTGAATGTGTACTCGTGCAATTAATGTAGAATTGAATTAGATGTGATTTAAAGGGTGAAATCAAGATTTTGAGTACCATTTGATTGTGCAAGTGTAAAATTCAAAATTGAAGTGTTATAAGAAAAAAAATTCAGCAAGCCCTACTTTTACAAATTTGAGGTATTTATCATTTGCATAAATCATAGTTTGAAGTTTGAATTTGCAAGAAATGGAAACCCCAACTGTATTTGATGTTAGTGAAAGAGCTAGGCATAAATTCAATAAACATGCCTACATTTCACTAGAAGATGACCCATTAGGAGGATTCTCTCAATTACCTAGCAATGTACTACATGTAGAGGATATTCAATCATACATTTACTGTAAGTTTGTGAGCATAGGTGATAATGACGTCCATACTAACATAGACTTAGTTTGCAATAGTGACCTATCATTTAAAAAAATGGTTTGAGCATTTGAAAGACATAAAAATCACTAGGCACATGTTTTATATGGAGTTTCACAACCACAGGTGGACCACGGTCATTATGAGCCACATTCATGAGGATATGTTCTAGATTGGTGACATACCTGTCATGATAGACAATGGTATGATTCAAAGAATCACTAGACTAAGTAATGAAGGTAGTAATCCTATCAATGTAAAGAATTTGAAGAATTTGGTGCATATTAATCTTAAAATAGTATCTTATGGTAGAAACATGAAAGTAGACATGATCAAGCAAATTGATGTAAGCCTCATAAGTAAAGTAGTTAGTTACAAATTGAACTACATTTTAAGGTTGAACTTGGTACTTGCTAGATTTATCCATGGAATCTATCTAATGACATTTGAGAAGGAAAAATTCAATATGTGTGAAATATTGAAGCAATAAATACTTGATAATATAGAAAGAATCAAGAAGAAAAAGAATGTTGTATTCAGATTTGAGTCATTGATTACACACTTATTCTTTCAAGTGATAAGGAGATTCTCTGGAATGCCTAACTATGAGTGGAACTTAAAGAGATATACCATGGATTTGTTAACTCATTACTACAAAAAATATTTAGAGGATAGAGTGACTGAAGATATAACCAAAATGATGGGAAGTTTTAAAATAGAAATGAAACAAAGATACAAAATTTATGCATCATTGGTTGAGAAATACAAAGTTGACATCTATTTCATGGTTAAAACTGATGTAACTTGTATAGCAACAAAAGGATATGCAAAGAAAATCCTAAAATTAGAAAGAGACAAGGAGTGCCCTAGATGGGGCACATATGAATAAAATGTCAAAGAAGTAGACATTCATTTATACAAAAAAGAAATCAAGAAGAGATTTGATAAGAAGATATAAAGTATATTAGAAGAATAAAAAACAAGAAGAGAAAGATTCAAAGGAGTAGTGGGAATAGGAGCATAAATAAAAGCTAACAAACAATCAAAACTTCTTGTAGCTAAACCTTTAGCTATTGATATTGGGTTGATATAAGGAGTAATAGTTGTTGGACCATCAATGTAGATACCTAGTGCAACCTTAGCACATCCCTCCAGTTCAAAGATTAGAGGAAGACAATATTGGCATTGTTAAAGTTTAGATAGTTACCCCTCCTAGCACTAGAAGGTCCGTGAGGTTAGTTAAAGTTAAACAAGAGCTAACTGAACCTCCTAAACATAAAATAAGTAAACAAATAGCTAGTGGATCTGGAAAGAAGAGGAATACACTTCTATCCTACCAAGGTACATAAAGAAGATGAACTCAAATAATTAAGTCTAAAGAGGAAGAAGAAAAGGTGAAAGAAATAGAAGTATATAAAATCGAACCAAAAGCTCCCACTAGAAGGAAACCTTGGAAACCAAGGATAGAGACAATAAGTTGTGTAATAATTAATGATGGAAGTTTTATTTAGTTGAATAAATATTATCATTTGTACATAGGTATTGACAAAATTCAATTAGGAATATGATTTTGTCTAATAAGAGATTTGAAGATATACAAAGAAAGATCCCAAAAGATCTCTATGAAAGGTTAATAAATAGAACGAAAAGAGTAGTGGAAGAGGACAAGAAAATAAGGGAAAAATTGATAAGTAAATTGTGTGAAGTTGAAAATCATGAGCATCTCATAAGAACAATGAAAATAATCGAGCATTTACTAAGAAATAAGGAAAGAATAATACTAATAATGGGAAGAAATTATGAGGAAGTCAATGAGGAGACTAAGGAAGCTATTGTAAAAGTTATGACTTCATTAGAACCCAACAAAGAGAAGGTGAGAAAGGGGATAGGGGGAGAAATCCTTACAATAGAGAAACATGATACACAAATAGTAGTAGTAGAGACTGGAAAAGATTCAGAGATGTTAGAGGCATCCACCATTCCACAGGTAACAATTGCTACTGACACTATGCAAATAGATAGTACAAGCATCACCTTGAACACCACAAAAGATCCTTTTAAGGATTTTGGGCCATCTATGGTTGAAAATTTGGTGAGTAATACTAGCTCTAAGGATGAAGATGAAGAGAAAAAGGAAGTAAAAAATGAGCAAGAGAAGAGAAGAGAGATAGAAGAAGAGAAGAAGAAGGAAGAAGCAGAAAAGACGAAAAGGGAGGAAGAAAAGAAAAGAAGAGAAGGAGAGAGGAAAAAGAAGAAGAGGAAGAAAATAAGAGAAAATAGGAAGATGAAAGAAATAAGTGTGAGGAAGAGGAATAGAAGAAGATGAAGAAAAAGCTAGCAACAAAGAAACATCAAGTGAGTCTAGTTCTTCAAGGTCACTACTTAAATCTGCATTAGCAAGTTTATCGGGGAAAAAATATGATGATGATGATGATGATGATGATGATGATCAAATTGGATTGATCTCATCTCTAAGATTTTTTTTAGAAGAATAAAAAGGTAAAGAGTCTACAAGACACATTGGAAGAAGTTTCTAAAAATTTGCAGAGCATTTTATCTAACAAACTTACAGAGGCATGTCCATAGCTATGAGCCAAGGATTTGATTAAATATTTTGATAATAAGCTCATTGATTTATCAAAGGTAGCATCCGAATGTTAGAATATATAGTCCACCAATATAACTAAGAGGTAGGCAGGGTGAAGCAGTTATCTAACTATTATCACAATTATCAACCTTAATCAAACTTAACCGTGTGAACAATATAATTAGAAAACACAAAAAAATACTCATGTACAATAAAACTAGATATGTTAACTAGGGAAAACCTTGATTATAGGGAAAACCTCGGTGGGGATGGTACCTACAAGATGATGTACTAATATAAATATTCCTTATTAGAGGATGGACCCTATTAGGATTCTATCAAAACATTCAGTACATATCAATCCTTGTTAGGAGACTTGGAATCCATGTTAGGAGACTTAGAATCCATGTTAGGATATTCCAACCCTATTAGAAGTCATCAAAGGTAGATGGATCCACTGTCCAAATAAATTTAGGGAGAAGACCAATGAACCCAATATCCAAATGATCTCTTTATTACTCCTTGCATAATAATAGAATTGAAATTTACTTCCTCTTTCTCTATCCTATCAACCGGACCTTTTCTCCTTCTGATCTTGATACCAGATCACGAACTCAACATCCAATAATCCCTTGGATTTCTTACTCACATTCACCAAACACTCCTTCTTTTCACACTTCGCATTCAATACTTCATACATACACTACATACAAAAGAGGAAAACATCTTTCCTTTATACCATATCTTCAAAATAATTCCTTGAGTTGGCCTTGAGGCTTTTCCAATTAATTATAATAAGATAATTAATTAATTCATAATTATAATAGCACTATTGGCTCACAATATATACAAAACTTCACACGTGCGACTTTAGGACTTGTCCATTTGCTGATGTCACCATCAGACTATCTTCTATCACTAGTTGACTGTGCATTACTGGATTATATCTCTCTTTGAAGTATAATAGGATCATTAGAAAATACTTTCCATGTACTCTATCTCTACACTACTCTCTGCAAATCACTTATAGCTTTTGTAAAGCTTAGACTTACAGTTTGCACATTTAATATCATCGTCAGGATGTAGGGTACAACATTTCCTTAAATGCACTTCACTTTTACATCAAAATTCTATCCATACAAGTACGATCTTTGTATGTTATTTTTCCAGTCTTCATAGACTTGCTGCTAAGTTGAAATCAATGACAAACAAAATCATGAATGCAACATGTCAATACTCTCTAATTCATAGGATACTCCCCTGAAGGAATAGCATAAGAATTCATGCTAACAATCTCCACCTTTGGCATTGATGAGAAAATAGATGAAAAACATCTAAGTTCCATGAATACCAAATAATACTCTGCTGCAGTTGTTGTTATTCTCATCTTTTCAAATCCCCTTCATCAATCAAATCTGAAAATCCTCTGGAACACTACTTGTTATGTATCTTCATGCTGTATATCTCCCTGATAGAGATATTCATGAATTTTTCTAAATCTCCCTAATAAAGTAGAGATTTTTATGCATTCTTGTCCATTATACACACTTAGGAGATGTTTTTCATGCACTCCTCTCCCCCATTGAAATCAATAACAAATACCTCATTATGTCAAAAGACTTTAACTAGATCAAGTGTCCAAAGAAATTGTTAAATACTAAATACCAAGAGTCCTTGGCAACTCTACTTATCACAGATACTCCCCCATACAAGAAGCATTGACATTCACCCCAGTCAAACAATAGTGCTCTATACCAATGGACTGATGCAATCTCTGCATCATCTACTCTAAAGTAGGAAAGGGCATAACCCAAAGCATACCTCTCAAGTACTCAAATGTATCTTTAGGCAAGGGCTTCGTAAAGATATCTGCAGTCTGATCTTTAGTACTCACATACTCTAATCTAATCTCCTTTTCTACTACTTTTTCTCTCAAAAAATGATACTTAATAGATATATGCTTAGTCTTAGAATGAAGTACAAGATTCTTAGACATATTAATTGTACTTGTGTTATCATAGTATATGATAAAAAGTTCTTAAAATTCTATCCTAATGTCTTATAGCATCTACTTCATCCACATCAGTTGATTACAATTATTTGTTGTTGCTACATACTTTGCTTCAGCTATACTTTGTGAGATATGTTGGTTAATAGTTTGTTCCTCTTTCCAACTTGGCTTTATCTTGACTCTAGATGCCCAGAATGTGAGGAAACAAAACAATGTCACCAAAAAATGGGTTAGTGTATGTGTTATATCACTGCCCTCTGAATTATAAGGTACAACTCCCTTATATGCAAGATATACTTGGAATGATGTTTTTATGTGATCAAAAGGGTGACTATGTGTATGCTCTTAACCTAAGAGCAGAAGAGACTAACTAGATTACTCATAGACTTTAGCAACCTAGGCGAGGTTTTAGATCTAACACTAACTCTACTCCTAAATGCATCTAAGACTAAATAATGCAAGAAGATACAATGGAAGAAGGACATCTATGGCCCTAGGTGGATCTCTAACCAATCAAGGTTATCCAGTGGAAAACTCAGCACACTTCAATCCTAACTTCACATCACAAATGAAGGATGTTATGCAACTCTAGAAAAGAGAAAAAATACCTATCAAAGATAGTACTCTGACTACCCATACTATTAACACTGCACTAATACTCTAATTTTCCCAAATACTAATAGCTTCATAAGTAATTGTCCTACAATTCCAAAAAGACTAATCTACATGCATGTTAGCTCAGTCAAAGGAGACAATGAAAGAAACCTAGGCATGCTAGTTCTAAGTGGAATTATAATATCACATTACCTAGTTACAGACATCAATCTAATCCTTCATTCCATACACATCTTGATTCTCACTCAATAGTGTCTGCTATAGGGGGAGAAAATGCATGAAACTTACCAATCCTTCTATTAACTTAGAAAATTACATATATAGGCCCACCTTTAGGATTG
Source organism: Cupressus sempervirens (assembly GCA_028749045.1). Taxonomy (NCBI): domain Eukaryota; kingdom Viridiplantae; phylum Streptophyta; class Pinopsida; order Cupressales; family Cupressaceae; genus Cupressus; species Cupressus sempervirens. Next base: position 20,096,763 of record CM053792.1, on the reverse strand, counting down.
TTGGCTAGTTATAAATTCATTAGTTACATTAACAAAGCACTTGAATTGCTCAGAATTCAATTAGTCACTAATTACAATTCAATGCATCAAAGAAAGAAAACAAAAATGATTAGAAACCCTCAAAATGGTTCATATTCTTCTTTGATCCGTAACAGTCACCTTGGCACCAAATCCATATAATTTTAATCTCAATAATCATAATAGTGTTGAATCTCTATTGTCGATCTCCTATAAAAGATCATGATTAAATCATGAAAACCCTTTTTACTTTTTCTCTTGTCACTTCTTCACAACTATCATTCATATGATGCCTTCACTTGATGCGATGATGCAATGCTTTCCTATACTAACTTATAATGTATTTTTCGCAGTTTCACAATTCTAACTTTAGATTATTCTTAATTTCCAGTGACAGTGTGCAAGTTTAGATCCTTAACTACTGTGGTTAACTCTTTATCATTTTATCAAAAGAACCAAATGCTACTTCCTTTGATAAATTCACTCATTCAATCATTGACTGTAGTCTGACCTTGTTCGCACTATCACAAATTTCTTTAAGAGTTGACATCAACACCTTACAACCATGCGCCCACTAGTCATCTATGACATTTCATGACTTCGTAACCTTATCTCCGTGTTAATTGTTTGGACCTATGATCATGTGATCAATTCTTTCTATGCTTTGTCGCTCCTTCACAAGTGCTCACACTAACTTGGTACTTAATGCTATGACAATGTAATGTTAGTTTTTAATGTTTAACTATTACGACTTTCATCGGGTCACAACTTCAAATGTATTAAATGCTTTTTAGCTAGTGACCTTGTGAAAAATGTTCACCTTAACTATTATTGCATTCACCAAGTTGCAACTTAAAATGTCTTGAATGCCTTCTAGCAACTTGAATGTTAACATTAACCTAAGAGAAGTTGAAATCACTACTTGAATTACCTACCACTATTCTTCACATCTTCACAACATTATCTTCAAGTACGATATAACTATGTGCGACTTTGAAAAAATTGTTTGATTTAACTGTAGACACCAAAATTTGACCAAAACCCGTTCCTAGCCAATTAAATAAGTATTCATTATTTATTTAATTCCCCTACCTTAACTAAATAAATTTTACATTTATTTAATTATGTTTTCCTTACCTTGATTTAAATAAACTAAGGTTTATTTAAATCTTAACCTATTCCCACTTGCATCTAAACCCTTTCACTTTAATTAAGTATGTCATTTACTTAATTAATTCCCTCCTAATCCCACTAGGAATTAAATATTACATTTAATCCTATTTGAGCACATGGCTCTTAACTTTAACCCTCACCTAACCTCACTTCCCTAACCTAACCCATCCTTCTAACCTAGGTCAATCCACTTATCCACTAATAAATCCTAGTCCCTCATCTAATCTCATTACTAATCATTTGCACAATCCTAATCAAAGGATTAGCAAACCCTAGTCACATGTGACATGTGACTCTTACACACTTACAACCTTGTCCCCCTTTCACATGTGAACCAAGGTGTCCCACACATGTGTGAGAAACCTTGAGCCTCGAACCCTCTTACACATGTCATTGACCCATCACTTTCAAAGGTGTCTCACACATGTGTGAGGAAACATGATCTTACACACCTCTTACACCTGTCATTGACATGTCACATCAAAGGTTGCTCACACATGTGTGAGCATCTTTCCCCCTTTGAATGGTCAAAACCCTAATCCATGTGGAGTCTACTTGTCCTCCACCTCATTGACACCTCATTGATCCTGAGAGATCCTAGCCTTCCATCTTGCATTCAATCTCAGCCATCCATTTTCCTATAAAAGGAGAGCCCTCTCCTCATTCTCATAGAAGCACTATCTACCTTATTGTTATGCTGCTGGACTTGTGAGCAACCACATCCCATTAGCAATGAAATCATCTAGACTTGATGGTTTCATGAGGTTTGCATAGTGCTATTTTGTTGTTCATTTACATGTCTTCTTTCATATTTTGAGGTTTTGCATGATAATGTAGGAATGTGCATTAGTTTCTTAGTGTTATTTCCTTAGTTACATTTTTATGCAACACATTTTGGCATGTCTGGTGGGACCCACTTCACGGGTTCAAACTAATGATCTAATGTGTTTTTGAGTGTTTTGTGAGTTTTAAAGCTTGTAGGTTAAAAGCTTGCATTTGGAGATCAAGTTTCATGAAGAGCGTCTAATCGAGCCATAAAGCCCATCATCATGTTTGGAAGACATAAGGGAAGTTTTTTGACATATAATACCTCATATTTTATTTCCTATTGCTCTATTTTCAAGTTTTAAAAGTGTATATACATTGAAATTATCCTCTTTGTTATTAAAAAAAAAAAAAAGCGGGGGGGGGGGGGGGGGGGGGGCGGTGGGGGGTTGCTTTATTTTATTAATACATTGCTTTTATATAGAGTGTTTTTCAAAAAAAAAAGAAAGAAGGGGGTTTAGTTTAATTTAAAAATCTAAAATCTAAAATCTATAAATAAATAAATAAATAAATAAATAAATAAAAATTTAAAATTAAAACATAAATAAATTAAATAAATTAAATTTAAAACAAAAAAAAGAGGTTATTAAAAAAATTTATTTGAGCCGCAAGTGGCGCGACCGCCACCGGCGAGCGGCGCGGCCATCGTCATGGCAATTCCCTACTGCGGCCGAGCGCCGCCCGTACTCCCTTCTTCCCCCTCCCAGGGCATTGCCGCAACCACCATGCAGCTTCTGCCTGCAACCCCTTCACCACCGCTTCCCCATTGTTCGCCTACACCTTCGACCTCCGTTGACCGTCCCGAGCACCACGACCCTGCAAGCTCCGCTCACGGCTTGCCGCTACTCCACCCTCTTCCTGTAGCTCCTTCGCCACTGCTCATTGCTTCCTTTGCCACACCCTAAATCCAACCACCGCCGCTCAACCCTCCTCCCCGTGCAACCTCCGCGTCGCTGTGCTTCTCGCTCAACCGCTGCATCTCGTCGCCACCGCTACGCCCCACGTGGCGCCTGCAACCCCTGCCCATCCCTGTCTTTGCCACATGCCACAACACTTCCACCGCAGCTCCCTTGCAATCTCCTTTGCATACCTCCTGTCGTCCACACGAAACCCTCGCCCGCGCTCCACCGAAACCCCCGCGACCGCTGGTGCTGCTTCCCCCTGCGGCCGCCATTGCAGCTCCTCCCTTCGCTCGCACCCATCCCCCAAACCACTACTCCTCCTCCACCACTTCCCTCCCCCACCTTATTTTAAACAAAAAAAAAAATTTTTAGAGGGCATAGTTTATGTTAAAACTTTTGTTATTTCCAAACTTTATTTTAATTTTAATTTTAAATTTTAAGAATCAAGTTAATCTTTTTAATCAATTAGATTTGACTTTATATGTATATATACATATTTTATTTTATTTTTTGCCAAAAACATTCAAAAACAAAAATTTTTTTGCTTGACTTTCTCCTAACCGTCAAATTTTTGCTCACAGGTCGCTGATGTCATCACTGCATCAACAGTCCACATGCCCTTTTAGACCATAAAGAGCAACCTTCACTTTTTTGCTCATAACTTAAGCATACAGACTCCGTTTTTGAAAAATAAAATATCGTCGAAAAGATGATTCCGAGCCCGTCATGATGATATTGGTTTCATGAAATTTTGATTCTATTTAGACCTCTATTTTTCTATCAAAGTCTAAACTTTGTGCTAACCTTTTCATTGCAGGGTTGTTTCACGTTTGCTCTACATTTTTGATACACTAACTTATGTTTTTGCAGGGATATCTTATCACTAATCATATTTCTAACAGATTTTGCCTTAATTTTATTTTGGAAATGAGCTTGTATGCATAAACATTCATCTTTGAATGCATGGTTAAACGCTAAAACAATCAAATTCAATCTTGAATGCCTTAAGGGAATGGACATGTATGCTTAGGTTAGCAAACATTTCGAATTGGTGCTTAAAATGAACTCACACAATTTTGAATGCCTTAAGAAAAATTGATTTCATTCTCAGCAATCTTGCTTATGCACATGCTCGATTTAATTTTTCGTTGACGAATCCACACTTTTCATTTATGTTGACGATGATTTCAAGTTGGAAAGAACATTGTATGCTTTAAACGCGTGTGTCTTCAAGTAGATTACATAACCTAAAATTTCATTGGAAAGGAACGCATGTCTATTAAACCCCAAGGCCACTTACGTATTCTCTCCCCTCGTGCCTTCGGGTGATCTTGGGTGCACAAGAAATAAGTGGTCTTGTTTTTTTTTAGGAGGCCTACTTGGGGATTTCATCACCCCTTGGGAAAACCTCAACTCCAGTGTTCTGGCGGAGTATAAAAATCAGGAGGTGAATCGAAAGACACCTCTCTTGGAAGTAAAATATTGTCACTCTTGGCTAAGCCCCAAAGAACTTTATACCTTTGGGAAGTGAAGGAGGAGATTTGGGTTACCATCTCCCCTCGACTGTGTGGCAGTATTTTCTTTCATCTACAGATTTGGGCCTCACGTACCTTGCGTATATCAAGGATGCCCTCTACTCGATCCTTGTACATCCTAGTCAAAACTTTATATATTTGTTGGTGTGTTTGACATTCTTGAGTGAAACACACTTTCCTTGTACATATTTCATTGTATATATTTTGCATCTTAAACCTAAAAATCCAAAAAAAATCATAAAAACATAAAAACCCAAAAAAATCATAAAACTTCAAAAATCCAAAAAAATCAAAACAAATTTCAAAAACAACAAAAACAAGTCTTGGTTTAAGACCTCTTAGTCAAGTTGTCCACATCACTTCCACGTCACATCTTCTTTCCATCCAATTCATCACACTCATACATCTCTTGTCCTCATCATTCACAACATTCCTTGACATCTTCATCATCTCTATTCATCCACATCAAATCCTTGTCATTCAATCTAATTCCATAATCTTCATCCTAGTCATGCTTCATCATCATCTAGATCCAATTTCCTTTGCCAATCTCATAATGCATTCATAATTCAATCCTTCACGCCATCATCATTCTAATCCAATCCCTTGTCAAATTCAATCAGTTCTAATCAATTTCTAATTTAATCCATTTACATATTCCTCCATAATCCATCTTCCTAATTTCATTCGTCTTCCTCTAATTCAACTTTTCATCAAATTTTCTACTTTGGACACAGGAGCATTATCATTAACATTGGACTTTCATTCAAATCTCACATTCACTTGGTTAGGGTTTTTTATCAAATCAAATCAAACCCTTATCCATATCATATCCAATCAAATCAAAATCAAATCCAATCAAATTCAATCAAATCAATATCAAATTCAAATCAAATCAACACAAAGTCCAACATTCAATCCTAGTCCCAAGTTCATATTTCCTTCATCATCAAATCTTTCATCACTCTTCTTCTAGCATCTATGGATTTGAATTTGCTTAATCAAATGGTTGACAATCTTCAAAGACAATATCGAGTTATACGTCCCGTTCAACCTGCATATCAAATCCATCCTCAACATTTCATATCCAACTCTCATCCATCTCATGTTTATTATTCTTCTACCTTTGATAAGGGAAATCCACCTCATTATCCTTCAACCCCATACAATTCCATTCCTAGCCCACACACTTCCTCAAACGCAAATGCACTTGCCATGGAAATAGAGCAACTAAAGAATTATCTCTTAGCAAGCCAACATCAAGAGGCCACCTTCCATGCCATGTGTCCTCTTCCCCCATGTTTCTAAGATCCTAGTCCTCATGTCCCATCCAACCCCAACCCTCTATGTAATCCACTACCCATAGTTCCCCCTTCACACAATCCTTATCCTCCCCAAACATCATCCCCACCTCGTAAGGGGTTTTTCACATCACTCTTGGCTAAGTGTAAAGAACAAGATAAAGTGATCTAATCACCCAAAGTGATACCCCCGATTCCATCTCAAGAACTTCCTCCAAAACATGATATTATAGATGCCTCTTCTCCTCTAGATCTGAGCATTTCTCCATCCCATCCTTCCCCTATCCCTCCAGATCCATTTATCCCCCCTAGTCCATATCAAGATTCCCTTCCTAACTAAGATCAAGACATTCCATGTACCATCCACATTCCTCCCTCCATTCCATCTCACGAGTTAGCCTCCATCAATCCTCCACTTCATGCAAATTCTCCTTCCACTCCATCCACTAGCTCTCCTCCATGTCAAGATCAAATCAATCCATCTCATGGTTCTATTCCCTCCACTTCATCTCATGATCCTATTCCATCTCATGATCCATGCATTCCACTCCATGATCCTCTTCTAAGTCAAGATCAAAGCACCCCTTCATTTTCTTTTCATGATCCCACTCCATCTCACGAGCCTATTAGCCCTCATCATCCCCTTCATGATCCTAATCCTCCACATGATCCTATCATACCTATGCAATCCACTCATGAACCCTATACTTCTGGACTCACATCTTGTCTTGAAAATGATAAGTATCCCCTTGGAGAAATAATGTCTCAAGATGTTGGTATCCCGTCCACTCCTTCCAACCCCACAATTCCTCCATCCAAACCTAAAGCTGCCCATCATTCATCTTCCAAGTCCATTATAGGTCCTTATCTTCCATCCCTTTTAGGTCCTTATGTTCCATAACCAAATCCTTCATCCCTTCCTTCCATTTTAGGTCCCTACATACATCCATCCACCATATCCATGTTTTCCCCTTCATCCCCTATTAAAGATCAACAACGGCACACATCCTTGACTTCCTTCCAATGTTCACCATCCATACGCTCTCCACCCCATTTATCTTCATGCACCCATACCATAGCCAATGGAAGCAAATTGGATGCTACAAAAAATGCAAATGAAGCAAAAAATCCACAAAAATCCAAGGATCAACATGTCCCCTCTAAAAGACATGTCCAAGAAAAGAAAAATCTGATCCAAAGAAAAATAAAAAAGCCACAAAGGCTGAAAATAAAAAATGCAAAAATTTTGTGGATACCAAAGCTACTTAATGTAGCAATGAATCTCAAAGAAAGATTCCAAATGGCATCTAATTCTACTAATCCAAAGGCTTCAACATCCATTTTGGGTCCTTATATACCCAAATCGACCATCCCAAACCCATTGTCTCCTTCATCTATTTTGGGTCCCTATGTCCCAAAATTCAAATCCAAATTTTCTCCTACCTATCCTCCACAATTCCCTCCTTTCCATCACCCTTCAAGGTGTGTACCAATGCTGATCTTTCTGCCTCCTCCATCCACTCATTCAAAAGCCTTCCAACCTAGCATCCATCAACCATGTCTTCCTCCCACCCACTCCACCACCTTACTCCAACCCCTTTCATAAGTCATTACCCTGCATTCACTATCCTACCAACATCTATGAGAACATAATCAAAATTCCTTGAAAATAAAAAAGAAAAATAAAAGGAATAATAAAAATTCAAGGGATACCATCCATATATCTAGATGCTTGAGTCCTCCCTTCATTTTCCTATCATGTGTCCATTGCCTTCCACTTCCACTTATCCTTCCATCTATTCAATTTTCCTCTTCCACTTGCACTCTACACTGGGGGCAAGCTCCATCCATACCGCTCTTTCATACATATCTTCCATACTTCCATCCACCGTTCATTATCCTTTTCCATCTTTGATCTTGACTTCCACTTTCCTTTCATCCATCCATCTGCACTTTCCATATCCCTTGCGCATTATCCATACATTGTCCTACATACTTCTATCATCCTTCCATATCTTTGATCTTGCAATGCTATCCATATCTTGCATTCCACAGTCCCTATCATGTTCATTTCATCCCTTTTCCATCCATACTCCTACATACTTCCATCCTTTTTTCATATGTCCTTGATCTTGGTTATCCCCTCCATTTCATCCCCTTCATATTCAACATTTCATCCATATCCTTCATGTCATTACCCATCCCTTTTTCATACCCTCCCTCCCATATCCCTTATTCATTCCACTTTCATCCCATGCTCGTGACCACTACTAGAGGCACAATATCAAAAGGTTCATACATGCTTTGGAAGAGCACATGCCTCCTCTTCCCCCATACACTAGCTTTTGTACCATCTTTCCTTTTTCATGCATCCTTTCCCACCATATTTCCTTCCATTTTCCTATCCTTGGTATCGAGCATTTGGACTTCTTCGAAACATGATCCTTGCCCCACATTTTTTTTCACCACCATATCATTTGACCCGTTATATCCTTTCACTATTCCTTGCATCCACCAACATCATGTTGCTTTTTCCTCCATTTCCATACCTTGACCCTCCCTTGTCATTAGTTCCATTATATTCATTCTATCTCACATTCATTCAATCCATTCATTTTATCCGTTCTTTAACACATTCCTCTAATCAATTCATTTCTATCCATTCTATTCATTCATAGCACATTCAATCCAACTCTTCCAATCACTTCAATCACATTTTTCCTCCTCTACTTTAATCAATTTTCAATTCTTCTAATTCTTTCAAATCAATATCGATCCTACTCTCATCATTTTTCAACATCATTCTTCCAATCTCATCCACGTTCATTCTTCTATCCATCATAAAATCAAAAAATCAAAAAACATATCAACTATGCAATCAATACTAATCCAATCAATCTAATCTTGTAATCTTGTCCATCAATCCTTAATCAATTCATCAATTTGACCCAATGAGCTGATAATCCATTGACCATATTTAAACATCATTATCATGGGATGAATCCTTCCCAATCCTCGGATGTGCATTACGCTTAGCATTAGCTTTGCCATCCTTAATCAATCATCATCGATCAGCCCATTCATGGGTTTTCAGCTTGACTAGGGGCAAAATGGTGGTTTGCTTTTGGTCTTTTGTGCATGGTTGCTTGATTACTTGTTTGCATTAGCATTTTTTGCATGTATCATGGTCTTTGCATCCTATTGACCCATGCATCATGGTCTTCCATATCATGGTTCCATAAGGCATATGGTTGTATTAGACCCCTATTTTCACGTACTTGACACATTGTCATCTTGGTTCCTCATACCTTGGTGCATAGTGTTGAGTACAATATCAAACTTAGGTTGTTCACGCCATTGCAGCATAACTCCCTTCCATCCTCTTCCTTTCCACTTTGAGAGAACATCCATGTTCTCCTAACCCGCATGTCCTCTCGAGGGGGCATACCCTTCCATCCTCGTCATCCTTCCTCATCCTTTCATGACTAGGGCATCATGCTACTAGTCTTATCCTCCTAACCACTATATTTTATTCTTCTTTGATATAACATTACTAATGCTATATCAAAGAGGGGAAAAATTTAGACACCAAAATTTGTCCAAAACCCATTCCTAGCCAATTAAATAAATATTCATTATTTATTTAATTCCCCTACCTTAATTAAATAAATTTTACATTTATTTAATTATGTTTTCCTTACCTTGATTTAAATAAACTAAGGTTTATTTAAATCTTAACCTATTCCCACTTGCATCTAACCCCTTTCACTTTAATTAAGTATTTTATTTACTTAATTAATTCCCTCCTAATCCCACTAGGAATTAAATATTACATTTAATCCTATTTGAGCACATGACTCTTAACTTTAACCCTCACCTAATCTCACTTCCCTAACCTAACCCATCCTTCTAACCTAGTTCAATCCACTTATCCACTAATAAATCCTAGTTCCTCATCTAATCTCATCACTAATCATTTGCACAATCCTAATCAAAGGATTAGCAAACCCTAGTCACATGTGACATGTGACTCTTACACACTTACAACCTTGTCCCCCTTTCACATGTGAACCAAGGTGTCTCACACATGTGTGAGAAACCTTGAGCCTCGAACCCTCTTACACATGTCATTGACCCATCACTTTCAAAGGTGTCTCACACATGTGTGAGGAAACATGATCTTACACACCTCTTACACCTGTCATTGACATGTCACATCAAAGGTTGCTCACACATGTGTGAGCATCTTTCCCCCTTTGAATGGTCAAAACCCTAATCCATGTGGAGTCTACTTGTCCTCCACCTCATTGACACCTCATTGATCCTGAGAGATCCTAGCCTTCCATCTTGCATTCAATCTCAACCATCCATTTTCCTATAAAAGGAGAGCCCTCTCCTCATTCTCATAGAAGAACTATCTACCTTATTGTTATGCTGCTGGACTTGTGAGCAACCACATCCCATGAGCAATAAAATCATCTAGACTTGATGGTTTCATGAGGTTTTCATAGTGCTATTTTGTTGTTCATTTACATGTCTTCTTTCATATTTTGAGGTTTTGCATGATAATGTAGGAATGTGCATTAGTTGCTTAGTGTTATTTTTTTAGTTACATTTTTATGCAACACATTAACTATTTCTTTTTATCGTAGTTTCACAGCTTAAACCCTTAACTCACTTTTAACTCGTGTGACATCGTGAATACCTACTTTCGCTCCTTTGTGACCTTAACCTTGAGTTTACTTTATTTACCTATGAACATGCGACTGTCCCAGGGGTCACTTTTCTTAGCTTCACCACTTTGATTCCAAGTTAACTTTAACTACTTGTGATAATGCAACCTTTAGCTTTTCACTGCATCGCAACCTTAACCATAGGTTACTCTCAACCCTCTACGATGATGTGAACACATGATTTTTTCTCTATCGCTACACTATCCTCTGCTCATCTTTAACCCCCTATGACAATGCAATCATTGGTTTTCATTATTTCACCACTTTAACTCATGACTTATCTTTAACCCTTGCGACCACGCAACTATTGTTGATCTACTAAGATCTAACGACTAGGAAGATACATCCCTAAGGACCATTATAATTTCATCTTAAAATGCCATCCATCGATTTGGTCTTCATCTAATGATCTAGATTTAATCTCTGAGCCATTTGACCTGTCAACTTGGCAACGTAGATGTATGGATTAAATATAAGCCATCGATTAGATTTCAAAGAAAGTCCCACCACCTTTGACTAGGTTCTTTCACCTTTATTGAGGATTTATCTAATTCTCCTACATTTGATTTATCTTCTCTTGTTTCCATGATGTTCTTGTGATCTACACCTTGGTCCTGAGCTTTGATCCAAATGTTTTTACCTACCATTTTCTCTTAATGTAAATGTGATCTTCTTTCCGAATGCATCTTGTCTTACCATGAACACTTGTTCAAAGCATTAGGGTTTTGGAAAAACTTCCCTATCATCTAAGAAATGCATAAATTTGCCCTCCCTATCCTGATCACCTAGTACAACTAAAAATATATGCATTTGTCTTGTATTCCCACCTAGGAAACACAGAGGGAAAGATGAGAGAGGAAACCCTCATGGCGACCTATACCAAGACATGACATGAAACACTGACTTAGAACTTGACCTAAAAGCTTGAAAAATATAGGGGACTAAAATCATGGCAACAAGATACAATATTGTTTCTTGCTTAGCCAAGAAACCAATCTTCCTCTAAGAAAGAATGCTCCACCACTAGTGCTCTTTCTATCATCTATATTGCTTGCCCAATCCACATTAGTATATGCACATAGAGTGAAATCACTCAATGTGTCATACCATATTCCATAATAAGATGTCCCCTTCAAATATTTGAATATCCTTTTTGCTGTCGCATAGTGATACTCCTTAGGATCAAATTTGAAATCTAGCTACAATCCTGATTGAATTTTCTATATTTGGTTTGATGTGAGTTAGATATTGCAAACCTCCAATCATGGATCTTTACTTCTTCTACTCAATTGTAGGTGTCTCATCTTTGCTAGATAACTTGTGACTAGTTATCATTGGTTTGCTAATAGGCTTACAACTTTCCAAGCGAAATCTCTTCAACAAGTCTTTCAAATACTTAGCTTGTGATATAAAAATGCCATCACCGTTTTGCACAATCTGCAAACCTAGAAAAAACTTCATTTGTCCTATCATACTCATCTCAAACTCATTCTTCATTTCTTCAGCAAACTTATCACTTGCTTCATCATTACCTCCAAATATTATATCATCAACAAATATTACTATTATCAACAAACCATTCTCTATTTATTTTAAATACAAATTACTATCTTCCGTACCTTTTGTTGGTGTAAATAGATATCTACTATTTACACTTTACTTAAGTTTACTTAGGTTAGTACATTATTTTATTATTTATTTTTTATGAGACACTTAGGAGTTTGTGTACCTTTTTGAGTTGTCATGTTCACAACACAAAAGTACGCAACTCTAATTCAGCACATGGTGTCTACAACACTGGAGTTTGCATCATTCATTGAGTTTTCATGTCGACAACATAGTTATTTGCACTCCTAATTTAGCACATGTTGTTTAGAACATTGATTTGCATGTTACACCCTTGTAGGCTTATCCTCTAATGATTCCACTTACTTCCATGCTTAACGGAGGATAACCCATATCTAGTGGACATTTGCCTAGTTGTATGACTTATCATGATGTTGATTCTTAGGCATTCTAGATGCATCTCAGAGGCCTTTATATACATGCACTCCTAGTGTAATTGCACATTGTATTGAATACTATACAGTTATTTTGATCATACTCTGGTCTATTTTGTGCTTGTGTTTGAGCTCCTTGGTCTTGGGTGAACTTTTCCCTAAGGAAAATTCTTACATGCTATTAGAGACCTCATAAAAATTCAGATCATCATGCCATTGGAGACCTCATTGCCACAACACTTGTCACATAGCCATTGGAGACCTCATTGCTTCATCTCTCAAAGGGACCCAATTCAGATCCGGAGCATCTGCTACAATTGGGAGCATCTAGAGCTGAAGCAAATCTTGCCATTGCATCTGGAGTGATGATTCGATGAAGATCAACTATAAATTTGCCTATTTTAGGCCATAGTTGATCGTGAGGCAAATTTTTTTTGCAAATTGAAACCCACAGGCCCGATTTGCAAGCTGGGTATGGTCTTTTATTGATCTATTTAATTCATTTTCAGATCTGTAATTCTACTATTTTCTTTGTATTTTCAAAAAAAAAAATTGCAATTATTTTTAGCCCAGTCAGACTTGGAGAAATTTTTTTTGCACAGGCACCGGGCAATCACACCCTGACCCTATGCAATGAATATTTTGAGGAATATTCCTTAAGCGATGACATCAACAATTTTTGGCGGGCACACAATATTTCTAAAAATACTGACCGACTACTCCATTTTTCTAGTGGGCATTCCTAATGGGTGAGCACCAAATTTTTTTTGATGAATATACTTCCACCGGCCTAGCCACAACAACCTCAGGTGGGTTCATTTATTTCACATCCATGGGGGTTTCACTTTTAACATCACCCACTCCCCTCTCCCCCCGCATGTGTGATAAAAGAAGGTAAATCTAGTGGTTTAGAAACCATTATGACTACTAGAAAATTAAGTCAAACACCACTGCTTTCAAATGGGCATTGATCCCTTGCCATAACACAATATTGCCACGTCCTCCACTACTTGCAAGCCAAATGTTGACATGTTTCTTCCAACGAAGCTTCCACATAACAGTCGTAGAGACCCGTCAGTGCCAATTGCGCAGTCCAATTTGCCATACAATGTGCAATATGCATCGCCAACCTATCTACCACATGGACACCATAGACAAGGTTCCACCTCAGCGTTAGCAATCTAACTTGTCGACACCATACTATGACTCACTAGTCCAGTCAACTTGAAAGTACAATCAACATTTCACATGTCACCTGTGCCATGTAAGCCACCATAATAGCCCAACCATACTCTAGTCAGTAGACATGTTGGATTGTCCATACCCTTCTATGTGGTTGTTTGTACCATTCGTATAATGATGACATCATCATGGCATCATGCTAACATCATCACAAGGCTTGAGGTTGCTGATGTCATCAATCTACTAGTCTAAATTTGACAACCATCAAACTATCATTCCAGGGCAATTTTGAACTGTTGTGATAACCATTTGACCATCAAATTTAACATCATGTTTTCCTCTCTAGACCCCTCTATAGATGCAGTTTTGATTTGGTAGCCCAATTTTGAGAGGCCATAACTCGATCATCCAAACTCCAAATCAGGTGCAATGTTTTTTATTTTGGGTGAAATTTCTTGAACTTTTTAATGGTGTAGCTATTTTCTAGTTTTAGTGCACAGATTTGGCAGAAATAGCATTTTTTGGAAACTGTACCTATCTAATCCTAAATTTTGCAACTTCAAACGCATCATACAGGCTCATCTGGATGCCTTTTCAAGTTCCTTTTTTTTGAGAGCATACATTTTTTTGTCTACTTTTTAAATTTGCAGTCAGATTGTAGGCTTGTGTGGACAAAAACATCACTTTCAGGAATAGGTCTTGTTTTGCATTGTATTGCTTCACAATTGTTGTATTTTGGAGCTACATTGTAAAATTCCAGATTTGTACTATTAGATAACTCACTATGGATGTGGCAACAAAGTAGAGTTCCTCCCTAATATAGTTGTGGTGAAAAATCTCAAAGATGATTCTATGGTGGCGGTTGGAAAAGCAAATCATGAGATAGGACTTTATTCTTTCTCACATTTTCTACCTAAGTCCACTTCCCTTGCCTGGTTGACTCATTCAAATACTCAAAGTAAACTATGGCATGAGAGATTTGGACATCTTAATTATCTGATATATTTCTGGATTCGATTGTGTAAAGATTGTGTAAAGATTTGTGATGGTAAAAAATCTTTACACAATCGAATCCAGAAATATATCAGTTTATTTGCTATGGATTGTGGAAATTTAATCTCTTTAATCTTAATTATCGCTACCTTCAACAACTCAACAACAAGGATATGGTCATTGGTCTACCTCAAATTAAATATTTAGAGGGTGTATGTCTAGGTAGTGAAGCAAGCAAGCATCCCAAAGAGAAATATGACAAGGGGAAGTCTTGGAAGGCAACTGCTGCTCTAGAATTGGTTCATAGTGATGTAGCTGGCCCATTTCCACTACCATCCTTTGGTAAGGTCCGCTATGTTCTCACATTTATTGATGACTTTTCATAGTACACTTGAGTCTTTTTTCTTGCTCATAAGAGTGAAATATTTGATAACTTCATCACCTTCAAAGCTCAAGTTGAGAAAAAATTAGGGAAAGCAACCAAGATCCTAAGAATTGTAATGGTAGGGAATATGTCAACTCAAGGCTTATAGATTTTTGCACATGTGAGGGTATTGATCCTCAAAATTTAGTTGCATACATGCCATAGTAAAATGGTGTAGCTGAAAGAAAGAATAGAACCCTTAAGGAGATGACCACTTTTATGCTTCAACATAAGTCTCTCGATCAAGTGTTTTGGGCTGAAGCCATGTGTTGTGCCAACTACATCCAAAACAAAAGTCTACATAAGGCCTTAGATGGAATAACACCTTTTGAGGCTCAGTGTGGCTGAAAACCAAGTGTAAAGCACTTGAAAGTTTGTGATTGTCCAACATGGGCAAGGATACCTCCACAAAAGAAAAAGACATTAGAACCACAAAGAAAACCATCCATATTTGTTGGATATCTTGACCATCTCAAGGAATACAAACTAATGGATCCAAAGACACATGAAATATTTTATGAGAGGAATGTTCACTTTGAAGAAACATGTCCAAGTTTGGCTTCTTCAACTCCTCCTTCTTCCTCCTTCATGGAAAATGTCCTCGAACTTTGACTCAAAGGACACCACCTTTGCAAGATCAATGAATAGTTGAGGACATTCCTTCTTCTTCCACTAAACCTCTTCGGGCACAAAAAACCCTTGATGCTACAAGTTCATTGGTGGGAAATCCTTTAGACACTCGAAGGACAAGGTCACAACATAAGCCATTTCCACATGCACATATAGCCATTGCTTTAGATCCACAGTTATTTAAAGAAGCATCGAGGATTCCAAAATGGGACATGGCTATGGAGGAAGAATATAACTCCTTGATGAAAAACAACACTTGGGACTTAGTCCCCCTCCCTAAGGGAAGAAAGGTGGTTCGATATAAGTGGGTCTATCGATTCAAATTTGCAGCAGATGGAAGTGTGGATAAACATAAGGCTAGACTAGTTGCCAAAGGTTTCTCACAGGTTCTAAGTATTGACTATATAGAAACTTTTGCATCAGTTGCCAAGATGAACTCCATTCACCTGACACTAGCTATTAATGCAGCTTATGGTTGGGTTATACACCAAATGGATGTAAATGGTGATCTTCACAAGGAGATTTATATAGAGTAGCCATAGGGGTTTGTACAGGATTCTACTATGGTTTGAAGATTGAAGAAGTCTATTTATGGTCTTAACTAGGCTCCTAGGCTTGGTATGCCAAAATGGATTCCTTTCTACTCTCAGAAGGATTCACTAGGTGTTATTCTAATTCTAATGTCTACATTCTATAGAAGGATGACTCACACTTGATATTAATGCTTTATGTAGATGACTTGATCATTACAGGAAGCACTTCATCCATCATTTCCAGTGTCAAGACCTCTCTACAGTACAGATTTGCTATGACAGACTTGGGTTTGCTACATTACTTCCTTGGCATTGAAATCACACAAT
The DNA here is from genome assembly GCA_028749045.1 of Cupressus sempervirens. NCBI lineage: Eukaryota > Viridiplantae > Streptophyta > Pinopsida > Cupressales > Cupressaceae > Cupressus > Cupressus sempervirens. The sequence continues at coordinate 20,080,187 of CM053792.1, read as the reverse complement.
TTTCAGTAGGGATCACACTTTCACAACCCAAGTATGCTCTTGACTTAATTTCTTGGTTTCACATGAGTGACTACAAGCCTGCTCCTACTCCCTTTCTATTAGGTGTCAAGCTAGAGGCCAAGTGTACCACTCCACTTGTAGATGCTACATTATATAGATAGTTAGTTGGGAGCCTTATCTACTTGACACATACATGCCCTGATTTAGTTTTTATAGTTGTTGTGGTTTTACACTTTATACAAGAACCACATGAGCTTCATTGGAAGGCCACAAAGTGCATTTTACACTACATATAGGGTACACATACACATGGGATACATTATGTAGTAGATATAAGACTTCGACTGGTTGGATTTACAGACTCAGACTATGCAGGAGACTTAGATTCTTGCAAGTCTACTTTAGGTTATATATTTCACCTTGGTTCTAGCCCTATTTATTGGCAAAGTAAGAAGCAAAATAATTTTTCTCTTTCTTCCATAGAGGCTGAGTATCGAGGAGCTGTCAATGCAGCTACATAGGCTTTTTGGTTACAACACATCCTATAGGAGTTTAGATTTGATCTGCCTAAGCCTATAGTCATTCATTGTGACAATCAAAGTGCCATTGTGATCTCTAAGCATCCAGTTCAACATTAGTGGACAAAGCACATCGAGGTTCATATGCACTACATTAGAGAGCTTAAACATGAGCAGATCATTGCACTATGTACTATCCTACAGTAGAGCAGGTTGCCAATATCTTCACCAAACCCTTCATTGAGGTCAAGTATATTCATTTAGAAGATCTCTAGGAGGTGTGGGATGTTGCAAAAAGGGGAGTCCCTTGACTTCTCTTTTCTCCTTCTTCTAGGAGGGATTTTTTCCTCATCTGAGGTCTTCTTCTCTCTCATCTTCTTTATTGTACTTATCTCTCTTTTTGGAGGAGGGTTTTTCCCATGAAGTTTTCCCTCTTTCTTTGCTTTATGAGAGATTGCATTGCATCATTGTATGTAGAGCATTACTTTTGTACATGGGTACCTAACATGGCCTCATAGTCGGGACCCATCCTACATTTGTGAGCTTAAGTGCATTCCTCTAAGTTGCACTTAAGGGGGGGGTGTTGGTGTAAATAGATATTTACTATTTACACTTTACTTAAGTTTACTTAGGTTAGTACATTATTTTATTATTTTTCATTATTTTATTATTTATTTTTATGAGACACTTAGGAGTTTGTTTACCTTTTTGAGTTTTCATGTTGACAACACAGAAGTAGGCAACTCTAATTTAGCACATAGTGTCTACAACACTGGATTTTACGTCATTCACTGCGTTGTCATGTAGATAGAGTTATTTGCACTCCTAATTTAGCACATGTTGTCTACAACACTAATTTACATATTACACACTTTTAGGCTTATCCGCTCATCATCACACTTACTTTCGTGCTTAATGGAGGATAACCCATAACTGGTGGACATGTGCTTGGTTGTATGACTTATCATGATGCTAATTCTTAGGCATTCTAGATGCATCTCAGAGGCCTTTATATACAGGTACTCCTAGTGTACTTGCACATTGTATTGAATACTATATAGTTATTCTGTTCATACTCTAGTCTATTTTGTGCTTGTGTTTGAGCTCCTTGGTCTTGGGTGAATTCTGCCCTAAGGAAAATTCTTACACCTTTAGCAAATTCAAGCTTTGCCAAATAGTTGTCCAACTTTGTAAACTAGCTTCTAGGTGCTTACTCCAGACCATATAGAGATTTTGTCAGTCTACATACCATATATTTTTCTTCTATCAAAAGGAATCCTTCAAGCTACTCAATTTATACCTCTTTTTCAAGTTCTCCATTCATGAAGGCTATTACATCCATCTAATACACTTTGAACTTCTTGTTCACTACATAAGCCAAGAGCATTCTTGCTACTTCCATTTTGGCTATAGGGGCATATGTTTCCTCATAGTCTATTCCTTCTTGTTGTGAATATCCTTTGCATACAACTCTAGCCTTGTTTCTTACAACTTCACTTTTTTCATTCATCTTGTTCCTAAATAACCATTTGGTTCTAATCAAGGAGCATCCTTGGTTTCCTTATAATCTTGCACTTTTGTTATTTCTATTAGTTGCTACTGAGTTTCAGTTATTGCCGAGCACCAATTTTCTATTAGCACTGAGTTTTGATTGGATTCCAAAAATTTGGTGGATGTCGAGTGATCTTTGGTTTCCGAGTGATCCTTTGGTTGCTGAGTGGTCTTTGGTTGCTGAGTTATCCTTTCGTTGCCAAGTTCATGTGATTGCCAAGTGGTCTTCGATTACCGAGTGATCCTTTGGTTGTTGAGTTCATGTGGTTACCAAGTGTTAGTTTGGATATCGAGGGCCAATGTTTCATGGAGCCTTTGTTTTCCAAGTTGTCTGTGTCTAGTCCCAATTTGGGTTGACCTTGCATGTATTTAATTTCAATATAGGTATTTAATATCTGATGTGAGCTGACTTGTGGTTGTGCATAAATTTAATGTAGGGTTTAATTTTGTGATAGGTCAACTTGTGGTAGCACAAGTATTAAGGAGGTCTAGGATTGAGTTTTAAGTAGAACAGAGAGGAGAGGAATAAGGCAATAGGTGTTTGGAAGAGAAAACTTGAAGTTGGATCATGAATCTGAAAGTTGTATTTTGTAATTGGTCATAATCTAGAAGGCCTTATAGTTGGGCTTGTATACTAATTAGCTGATGAATATATAAACATCTTGCTCTCTCTCTCTTCTTGGTGTTGTTCTTGTGTTGTGTTTTTTGCTATGTTAACTCTTGTAGGGTGGTTTGGATAGCTGAGTGTGTCTTTAGCCTTAGTTATTTATTTCTCCCTACATTAGGTGGTATGTGGTTTAGATAGTTGGGTGTGCCTTTGACCCTAGTTATTTTTGTCCCTCCTTGCATCAGGTGGTATCAAAGCTTGAGGTTTGTCCTTATGGTGATTGGATTGTGTAGAACCCTGAGTAAATTTGGTCATAGGGTTACAGATCTACAGATTTGACCTATAACTTGCAGAGGGTTACAATCTTGTAGAAATCTGATTTGTAAAGATGGTTCGAGGTAGAGGAAATGTTGATAATGCAATATTGGATACATTGAGACAAATTGCAACTAGATTAGATGTTGTGGAAACAACCCAAAGGTGAGGAGCACATCTTGATGATGTAAGTGATGATGAAGCAGTAGCACCAAACCTAATCAAGAACCTGAGGAAGACCAAGATGAAGTAAGGTTGTTGAGAGTATTATCTAGGGAAAATTCAAAGCTTGTTATAGAAGTTGTTCGTTATGATGGGAAATTGGACACCAATGCTCTGTTGGATTGGATCTCTATAAAAATGGAGAAGCTCTATGAGTATGAAAATATTCTTGATAATAGGAAGGTGCAGATTGCAGTTACAAGGTTGAAAGGTCATGCCTCACTATGGTGGGAGCATTTGCAAACTGATAAACAAAGGAGAGGAAAGGAGAAGATCAGAACTTGGGTGAAGATGGTAAACAAAGTAAAGAGAAAATTCCTTCTTGTTGATTACCAACTTAGCTTGTTGAGAAAGATGCAAAATTTGAGACATAGAGACATGAGTGTGAAAGAGTTCACTGAAGAATTCTATAGGTTGGACATCAGATCTAGACATGTGGATGATGATGTTGAGAAAATTGTAAGGTACATAAATGGATTGAGATCTGGAATTCAAGATGAATAAGTTTTGTGAAATTGGAAAGTGAGGAGGAAGCATACCAATATTCCTTGAAAGCTGAGGAGATCTTGACAAAGAAGCATGAACAAAGACAAAAAGGTAGATTCCAGAGAGGAAGAGGTATATCTTATGGAGAAAGTAGTAGATCTGACAATTTTGTTCAAAATAAGGGAAAATCTAAATGAAAGAATGATGTCAAAAGCAAGACCAAGTGGAAAGGTGGTGATTCCTACCAAGGAGGTACTAGTTCTTAACGAGGAACAGTAATTCTTATTCTAGAGGTGGATTTCGTGGTAATTATTTTAGATGTGGTAAAGAAGGGCATAGATCTTTTGAAGGTAGATCCTCTGAAAGTGGACAAGCTAATAGAAATGTTGTGATTCAAGGAGATGATGAGGGTTTACCAAGTGGACCTAAGGCTAGTGAAAATCTAATGGTGAGAAGAACCTTATGTAATAATGGAAGTGATGAAAAACTTGTTTTAAGGAGAAGTCTTTTTAGAACTAGGTATAAGATGGCTAGAAAATGTTGCAAATTGATCATCAACAGTGGAAGTTCTACAAATTTGGCATCATAAGAGCTGGTTACAAAGTTGCAATTGTAGAGGCTCAAGCATCCTAAACTCTATCATGTTTCATGGATCAAAGATGAGCATAAGATATTGGTAAGTGAACAATGTATTGTGAAGTTCAAGATTGGACATTAATTTGATGAAGTGTTGTGTGATATTATGCCTATGGATTATTGTCATATTTTTTTGGGTAGACCTTGCAAATATGATAGATATGTTGTACATGATGGAAGATTGAATCAATATACTCATTGTGTAAATGGGAAGAAGCAAATATTTCTGCCTTTGACTAAAACTCTAGATGAGGTTAGTTGCACTACAATAAAAGTTAGCATAGTTAATGGAAAGCAATTTGAAAAGGAAGTAAAGAAGAATCAAGTTTGTTTTGCTATAGTTCCTAGAGGACTGAGTGTTGGTAGTATGACCGAGTGGAAGAAGCTAGTAATGATCAAGTGACAACAGATAGTGGTAGTCGAGTACCAGAAGAAATTATAGGATTGTTGAATGAGTATAAAGACATTGTTGCTGAGGATATTCCTGATGGTTTACCACAAGTGAGAAGCATAAGTCATTGTATGGATCTGATTCTTGGAGCTACTTTGTTGAACAAAGCACCATATAGATTAACACTTACAGAGAATGAGGAACATAACAAACAAGTACATGAGTTGTTGGAGAAAGTTTTGATCAAAGAAAGCTTGAGTCCATGTGTTGTGCCTACTATATTAGCACCTAAGAAGAATGGAGAATGTGTACTAATTCTAGAGCTATTAACAAGATCATAGTGAAAAATAGGTTTCCTATGCCGAGGATGGATGACATAATGGATTATTTGAGTGGAGCAAAGTATTTTACCAAGATTAATTTGAAGAGTGGCTATCATCAAATCAAAATCAATAAAGCTGATGAATGGAAGACTGCTTTCAAGACAAACGATGGTTTGTATGAATGGTTAGTTATGCTTTTTGGTTTGACTAATGCACCTAGTACTTTCATGAGGTTGATGAATGAAGTTCTGAAAAGATTCTTGGGTAAGTTTGTGATTGTTTATTTGGATGATATTATGATATTCAATAAGACCAAGGAAGAACATATTAAGCATGTTAGACAAGTAATGCAGAGGTTGAGCTACTCGAAGTGATTGGTATGGACCAAGCTTCAACTTCAACTAAGTGCTAGAGTTTTTCGAGTTTTGACAGTGTTTTTCAAGTGTCAGAACATCATCGAATTATAGTAGTTGGGCTAACTTTGGGAATTATGATAAATTTGGTACTATAGCTAACTCCAATAATTAATTATTTGGATTGATATATATATGTGACTCATTGTGTCATATCCAAGTGTGAAAGTGTCAATGAGAACTAATATGAAGTGTATGAGTGCAAATTGAAGAAGGTTACCAGCAGTACAAGGGACAATTTAGATTTATCTATAACATAAAGGTGATTATTGGAATTTTAGGAATCTCATTTAGCAAATCAAAGTTGTACATCAGAGATCAACTATTGATTCATTTTAAAATGTGTATCAGTCAAATCCTTTAACCAGGTGGACTTAACAGTCTTTTGCTAAATCTCCTAACAGAGTGCATACTTCATTGTATGTTTGTAAATCCTTTAACAAGGTGGAACTCATAGTCCTTATTTCTCCTAACAGGTTAGATCACAAGAAGTGGTCAATTATAAGCCTTAATAGGTTAACTTTATACTATAGTACTAAAGCTTGTAGGTATCATCCATGCCCTAGTTTTACTTTCTAACTGGAAGAAGTGTTATGAATGTTTTATTCCTTTCATTCTTTCATGCATACAATTAGATCAGAATAATATATGAAGGATTAATTGGTGAATAAATTAAAGATTCAATTGGTTCCTAATTCATCCCTACCCTCTCAATAACCTAGCCTACCTTATATTTCCAACACTTTAGTGTTAGTTTTCCTATCAAGCGTAATAGATCTATTTTCTTTAACAAGACAAGGTTTATTGTTTCCAACTCTAACTACTCCTCCATCATAACTATTAAACTCAAAAAGATTATGCATGTCTCCTATCATATGATAACAACATCCACTATCTATAATCCAATTAACTTAATATTTTATATGTGTAATACTAATGCCTTCTCTTAATTTTACTTCTTTTTCAGACCTCTCTTCTTTAATAGAAATAAATCAATTTCATCATCTTCATCATAAATTTCTAGGTTATTTATCATCTTAAAATCAAATTCATTAGCAAAGAAGAAATCTTTTGTAATATTTGTTTGTCCCAACTGATAATGTAACTGGCAATTCTATGAATATATGTCAGAGAGTCATATCATTTTTTATGTTGTCATTGATGGCAAGTCATAGTTTATTAGACATTATGCTAATTCACTAGAGCACCATATCATTTGATTGATGGAGAATATTTTATTAATGAAGAGGATTTTAAGAAAGTATGATGAAGATAGTATTGATAATTTAATGGGTACTTGAATGATTTGTACAAAGATAATGTAAGATTGGTTTGATTGTTTTACAACCACATATTGTTGTAATGTATTGAAGAACACAAGATTAAATGAGTGATAAGGTTAATGAACAAAGAATATACTAGATGAGTGAATATAGTATTAACTGAGTAGTTTGGAAAAGTAAGAAGGAAATTCAGTGTTTCCCGAACAAGTCTAGTATTGACCAAGTGAAATACTATGTTCACCAAGTAATATCTAGCAAAACAAGTTTGGAGAATGGAATCTAAGGCTAACTATTGGTGGAAATATGAAAAGTTTGAGATGTTAAAAAGTTATAGTCAAATTTTTTTTACAAGATCTAAAAATAGGAAAATTCAATAAGGATCTAATGATAGAGATTTAAGAAGGATAAGGATGAGAAAAAATTTCTATGCAAAGTTCTATTTTTTATGTGGTTAAGTACATTGAATATGAGATTGATGATTATAATTTAGCAAAAATAGATGGAAGAGTTTAGAAACACCAAGACAAATATTTTAGGAGGAGATCAAGACTATTTTTGTGGCTGATCGAATGTTGTTTAGAAGTTGATCATACTACTTATGTTGTTGATGTTGATATTGTTGTGAATGTGAAGTATTGAGAAGGAGAACAAACAAGAACATAGGTCAGTAAGGAATATAGTTGGTAAAAGTGAAGGTGTGATCAACCAAGTGAGAGATAAGAAGGATAACGAGAAAAGAATAGAGATCAAAACACGAAAAGGTAGTTTCTATACATAGCAGATCATTTCTACTATTACTGTATAACCATTATAGAATAATATCTCAAAAAATTGAGTGGACATTGAGTGTTTTCTATTGGTGTTTGTTAAGTTTTGACAAGTAACAAAAGGTTTGAAGGGACTTAAGGATAAATGAACATAACTAATTCACCCTACCTCTCAATTATCAAACAATTGATATCAAAGATCAATGCTTGGAGAAAGAAGTTTAAAGAAACTTGAGCTAAAGATCAAAGATGTATAAGAGAGAGGTACCAAGGCTAAATAGGGAGAAATTCTTAGCATGGAGAGATAAAATGAAGTTCCTTCTATCTAGCATTAGAGATAATGCCACACAATGGTTGAAAAATGAATATGCTACACCCGCTAGTCCCATGACCATGGAAAAAGTGAATGAGAAGAGAAATCATAATATCTTGATGATTGAGATTGCATCTGCACTCAATGATGTCGAATTTGATGATATCAAAAAATGCACTACTACTAAACATATGTGGATCAAATTGGCACTTGTATATGGAGGAGATGATAATATGGTACAACCTAAAGAAGAAAGGATGAGAGGAAAGTTTTATGACATGAGAATGAAAGAAGGTGATAATGTTTCTTAGTATGTGAAGTGCAATCAAAACTATAGGAGGAATCATCAATGTTTCAAAAATTGTAAGTAAAGTTCTTAGAAATCTTCTACCCATTTATGCTATAAAGGTCTCTACTATTCAAGAAGTTGGAGCTATGCTTAATATGGATTTGATTCTAGATGATCTAGTTGGTCAGTTAACTACAATCGAATTGAGCAACTATGATAATAGTATGGTTACAGTGGTAAATGCATTCAAGTCTTCACTAACCATTAGAAATACACATAAAGAGAAGAACAGTAAACAAGAAAGTGAATATAAAACTAAATATGGTATGGATGAGCTTGACCAATTTCTTGTAAGAAGGTTGTTAAGAGGTAAAGGTAAATACAAATGTAAATTACCTACAATTTTTTTAAGTGTAATGAAGTTTGTCACTTTTCTTCCAAATTTTTTAATAGAAGTAAGAGTGACATAAATGAAAATAAATCTTTCAATTATAGAAAGAATAGGGATTATAAAGACAAAGGAAAGAAGACATGCTACATTGTTGAGGAAGAGCATACCGAGTCTAGTTTTGATGATGAAAAAGAAGTAGTTGAGATGGTATATGTTGCAATCAAAGAAGATACAAATGGTAAAATGAATGAAAGTGAGACTACCCTTATTTCACATGTTACTAAGAATTACTCATGGATTATTGATAGTGGATGCTCACATCACATGACTGGTGATCTAAGAAAGTTTGATAAATTTGAAGAAATTATTGATGGTGTAACAATTAAGCTAGGTAATGATATTCCATGCCAAGTGAAAGATAAACAATCACTAATGTTGAATTATAAGATCATATGTGATGATACGTATTGGATTCAAGGACTTATATATAATATTTTGAGTGATGCACAATTGAACAATTCAGATCACAAGCTAGAATTTTAGGATAGGAATGTTGATATCTATGATGATGAGGGAAATATGATTGGAACATGAATGCAAACAAAAGGTAACTTATTCTATTTTGATCCTACTATTGAGACATGCTTATTTTCTAGAATTGAGGATGTATGGTCATGGCACAAGAGGTTGGGTCATGTGAACTTTCATAACATGGAGAAAGTCGGTAAAAAGAAAAGAGTAAGAGGATTACTGAATCCATATAAACTTGAGAGTTCCATGTGTAAAGAATGTCAACTCGGTAAGATGAAAAATCCAAGCTTTTCAAGGAAGACACCAACTTCAAATGATATCCTAGAATTGGTTCATAATGATTTAAATGGTCCAATTAGTTTTGAAAGTTACTGTGGTGACAAATATTTCATATTGTTTGTTGATCTTTATTCAAGAATGATGACTTTTATGTTCATGAAGGTGAAATCACATACTTTTGATATATTCAAAAGGTATAAAGCTAGAGTTGAAAAGGAAACTAGTGAACCTTTGAAATACTAAAGACCTGATAGAAGTGGTGAGTTTATGTCTATTGAATTCACTAAATTTTGTGCTAAAAATGGTATAAAGAGATATTTATCTACACTAAGGATACTAGAACAAAATGAGTTTTCTAAAAGGAGAAATAGGTCAATTGTGGATTGTGCAAGGACATTGATGATTAAGAAGGTAGTTTCTCATATATTATGAAGAGAAGCAATTGGTTCTATTATTTACACTCTCAAGAGAGTCCAACTGAAGAAAGGAACAAATAAAACAACTCTAGTATTGTCACACACCTAATGTAAGTTATTTCAAAATCTGTGGAAGTAGGTGTTATATTGACAAGGGCACAAGGAATGGTAAATGTGATGTTAAATTAGATGAAGGTATATTCCTCATCTATTCATCTAAGAGAAAATATTATAAATGTTTGAACAAAGATACTAACAAGATGATTAAAAGCGAAAATATAAGGTTTGATGAGTTTGCAGAGAGGAATGAAGTGGAAAGAAAAAAAGTAACCTATAGATTACAAAAAGTTTGTATATGTCTATGAAGAGGCAACTAACATTCTACCTGAGTTACATTACAAGCTACTGAGAACCAACAAGTCGGAACTGAGACATAGAATGCTCTTCCTAAGCACCAGAAAGTTCAACCTAAGGAAGAAGTCCAACCCCTACCAAGTGAAGGCAATGTTGAAACTCAAAGGACTAAACATGTATTGGCCAAATATGTGATAAAGAACTATTCCTTTTGAATATATAATTGAAGATAAAAGTGTTGGAGTACAAACAAGAAGTAAGTTGAGCGACAATACTTGTTTGATTGTTGATTTTGAACCAAGAATAGTAAAAGTTGTGTTGGATAATAAATATTGAATAAATAATATGAATAAGGAGATTGATCAGTTTGAGAAGAAATATACTTGGAAACTAGTACTGAGATCTGTGGCAAGATTGGAAGGAGTTAGAACATTGTTGGCCTATGATACCTACAAGGAGTTCAAAGTAAATCAAATGGATGCCAAATCTTCTTTTCTAAATGGAATACTTGGGGAGGAGGTATATATTGAATGACCTGAAGTATTCATTTAACTTGATCAAAAGATCATGGTTTGTAAGTTGAACAAAGCATTGTATGGACTGAAATAAGCCCCAAGAGCTTGGTATGAAATATTACATTCTTATCTAATTAAGATTGGATTTGCTAGGACAAGTAAGAAGAGTAATCTATATCTAAAAAGTTAATATGAAGATATGGTCTTGATTTTTGAAATATTTGTTGATGGAATTATATTTGGAAAAAATGACATGTTGTGTAACACATTTGTTGAACAAATGAGTACATAGTTTGAAATATCAATGTTTGGTAAGATTTACAAAAATTATTGGATTGCAAGTCTATCAAACAAAGAAATGCATATTTTTGACTCAATCTAAGTATGTGAAAGAAATCTTGAAGCCATTTGAGATGGATGAGTCTAAGGTAGTTAGTACAGTTATGGTAACTGGAGTGAAATTATCAAAAGAAGAAACTACTAGAGAGGTAAGTGAAAATCAATACATATCAATATTTGGTAAACTTCAATATGTTGTACATAGCCAACCATATATTGCACTTGCTGTAGGAATTGCTGCAAGCTTATCATCTAATCCAAAGGAGTCTCACATGACTATTGTGAAAAGGATATTCAAATATCTAAAAGGAACCAAAGATTATGGCCTATGGTATAAACAAGAGAATATATTTAATCTTAAAATCTACATAGATGCTAATTAAGATGGTAATATTGATGATAGAAAAAGAACAAGTGGTGGAGCTTTCTTTTTAGGAGAAAGACCACTACAACATTTGGGGTCAAATTACGACGACAATTTGTGACGACGGTGTAATTTGTGGTGTTTTTTTTTTACAATTGTCCTCAACACCATTGCAATACCGATGTTGGAATCATAATTGCAATCTAGATGTGATTATAAACAAAAAAAATAAGAAACCACAACATCATTCCCCATTTGTTTTGATCAATTATGGAGTTGTGCGTGAAAGAGGTGGAGAGCTCCGAATGAGAGTGGAGAGCTCTGAATGTTGTCATGCCCTTGTGATAGTGATTTTCATTGTCGTATCCTTGTGATCTATGTATCATTGCAGCTTTGCAATTTTCTTCAAGGGGAGAAGAGCTATGTAAATGTTCTTTTCTTTTCCTTCTAAAAGAGTTAATATTTGGTCCATTCAAAGCCATGGCGAGTGGTGAGATTGGGGTGGGGGTGACACCCACAAATCTTTACTAGTACAGTAATAAAGTTAACTTTTTGGGGTTATAAATTTTGACCATATCCAATGATCTACCTTGTGAGGGGTTTTCTCTATTAAAAGATTTTGAAACTGTTAGATCTCACCCTATTAGAGAATTTCATACTTACAACAAACTAAGGACTATGTTAGGATATTTAGAAAGATATGTTAAGACCACTTTATTAAGAGATTTACCCTGACTCAATGTGTTAAACCTAATTCAGTACCTGATCCTCGATATGCTCTGATAAGCTGATGTTGGATCTTCTCTTTCCAATTTGTTCTGATCTTTGATTTGATATAGCTCTTATGTCCTTTATTGCTTGACTAGGTCATTTGCTTTGTTATGAAATAACAAAACTCTTTGCCTCTTCTGCAATGATCACACATTCACACTTAAATAGCATAAATAACTAGTACGCTCATTCGTATCATCATATTCTTCACCATACAAAACTATGTCAATTTTTATCCTATTTAAATATTTCATAAAGAGTTTTCTAGATGCTTCCTTGTTTTGCCTCTCCATATGATTCGTTCATCAAAAAACATAGGGATTTGTGATCCACATCATAAAATGTTTGAAACTTTTTGTAACAAATTCTACAAATATTAAATATCTTGCCCATGTCGGCCTGAGATGGTTTACCTCAAAGTTTGTATCATTCCTTACTTGAATGTAAATTTTGCATTGCTCGACACTTACTATTTCTGATACTTGGCATTCACTATATATGTGGTTGATGCTTGGTCTTTACTATGCTCGACATCTTTTGTGTCACTCGGCTTCAATATGCTCGAACTGATTGGTTAACATTAGACTTGGCTTGCAATTAGAATTCTAGGTGACCTTATTCTTTCTTGGCTCCTATAGAGCTCGTCATAGACATGCTTATATAAGTCTATCTCATGACTCAACCTATATAGAGTAGCTTAGTCACAGTGATGACCATCTAACAATGCCTAGTAAATGACTAAGTGTTTGACACTAATAGGCAACAATAGTTAGAGAGACCAACAATACATGACTCAAATTTTGTAATCCCAACCAAGGTTTATTTTAAACTAGTAAGATCATTAGTATTAATGTTAATTTACAACTGAAAAGGTAGTAGACTTAATTTTTACAGGTGTTATTTGAGGTTGAATGATAATGAATGAGGGAAAGTCAAGATGGCTAGGACCATCACCAGAAGTGATATGTATTTTATAATTAGTAACTCATCATTTCATTGTTAAATGTATTTTGTTATAAAATTGGGAATGCCTAGTTATTTACCACTAAAATGCTCCATGTATTGATGACAATTCTAGTTTTACCCTTTAGTGGGGATAAACAACAATTGTTATTTGTTATTATCTTTTGAAGTTATGTAACAAGAGTGACAATTATCCTATTCAATTACTTCTCACAAGTTTTTATGTGGGATTTGTATTTGTATATTCTTAAGCAAGACTGAAGGTTTTCTTTACTCCATTTTGTCCTTCCAATGCTCACTTGGATTAGAGATGTATTTACATTTTATTTTAAAATGTACTATAATTCTCAACTACAACCTATTTCTTATAAAACAATAAATAAATAAAAAATTTAATATATTAATTAAATTATATAATCATAATTTTGGTTATTATTTAATTATATACTTATAATTATAATTAAAATTAAGATTATATAATAATTATTACTATAATTGAAGTGACCCATGTAGATTAGTTGTTGCAAAACTGTATTAATGATGTTGCCACCAAAATGTTAACCCTTGCTTTGTCATTACCCTCATAAATTATTACAACTAATAAAATTTAAACTATAGTATTTAAAAGATAAATAATGATCACTACAAGAAACGTTTATGTCTAATACATACATTTTACCATAAATATAAATAAAATATTTCATTTTTTTTGTCAACAACAAATTCTAATATATTCATCATTGTGAAATACTTTAGATTTAGGCCTTTTTATTTGGTGACTATTCAAAAATGTTGAATTATATAAAATATGAGAAAGTCAAGGAAAATATACAATCTAGCCTAGGGAAGATAAATTGAAGTGACCCATGTAGACCAGTAAATATTTACAATAAGTATGAAGCTAAACTAATTTCTTTTGGAATAGATGAATTGATTTAGTATAATTATAAAAAATAATTTATGATTTTGTTAATACCTAGTTCAAAATAGATATAAGAATGCAATTATAGTTTAATATTAGAAATTATAAAATATGTGAATAGTTTAAAATAGAGTAAACAAATTAACAAAGACAACTAACTATTATTTTGTCCCTCTCCCTTGTCTTTTCTAAGCCTTTATCTCTACAACCAAACAATAAGACTCTCTTATCTCTACGACCAAACAATATGACTCTCTGGTGTAGACACCTAAAAACCTTTAGAAAATAAAGTATTTTTATTTTCTGAAAAATTCCTGATGACATCATCATTTATTAATTAATTAATTTATTTTTATGCCATTAAATCTCTTAATCTTAATTAAAAATATTTAATTAAGGAATCCCTCCCAAAAATGTTTAAATCTTATTTAAACATTATTTCCTTATTTATTAATTATTTAATTAATAAATTGACCAAAAAACCCAAAATAAATAAAAAAAAATTTTTTTGCCCAAAACTAGGCCAATTTCCTTAAGACCGCTAACCTCTTCCAAAATCTTCTAATCCTTCTTTAATTTTAATTAAAGGCTAATCCCATCATTTCCTACCCCTAATCCCAACTCAAAATATTTAATTAAGATTAAATATTAATCCTCATGTTTATTAAAAAAGTTTTAATAAATATCTCCTCAACCCAAACCCTTGAAATAAATAAAACTTTATTTATTTCCTAAAAATCTAATTTATCCTCATCCTAAGAAGTTCTAGACTCTTCTAGAAAGTCTTCATCCTCATCCTAGGAAATTCTAGACTATTCTAGAAAGTCTTTATCCCCATCCAAAGTCTAGACTCTTCTAGAAGATGTCTTTAAACCTAATCCTAATCCCCTCCTAACCTTGTCACATTCCCTAAACATGGGTTAAAACTTACTAACCCAAGCCAAAGTTAAGAAATATCTCCTCCTTCACCCACCCTCATTAAATGCCATCCACTTGCCTATCCCTAAGCTAATCCTAAACCATCCTAATCCATCCTCTAATCATTTGCACAATCCTAAGCAAGCTTAAAACCCTCCTAATCAAGCCCAAGTCGAAATTGCTCTCATCTCCCTCAAAATATCTCAACCATAAAACTTTATGAAGCCCACTAGGCCATAAATGACTCTTCCAAGCCCTTTTATTGCTCTTACAAGTCATTATGAGGGTCTTTATGAAGATTTTATCCCTTCAGCCTCCTTTGTTGACTCATCCTTCCCCTTTCTTCCATCCTCTCACCATGTGACATGTGTCACTCCTTGATTGGCTATAAGGAAGCACAATCCATGTGCTCTCCTCTCATGCAATCTGAGCCCTCCATGAGCTTTTTCCCATCCTTGCATCTTAGCCCTCAATCCCTCAAGCCTCTTGCCTATAAATTGGATCCTTCCCCTTTGCAAAATAACACAATCCATGAAGTAAAGTCATAATGCCATTTTAAGAAGCCATTTTACATCAAAACCATACACTCACACCCAAATTCCAACTCCATTTGAAGCCCTTTTTGAAGCATAAAGCTTGAGCATACATCCTATCTATTTAGACAAAGCTACTCAACAACAAAGCTTCTCATTGAGAGAGCCCATTAATGGCTCATATTCTCAATTGAGAGCTCATCTTAGTCTATCTTGAAGTTTATGAATTTTGTTTAGTTTGTAGAAGCTTTATTTAAAGTTGGTTTCTATTAGCATACTAACATTTCTCATATACATTTTGGCACGCCCGGTGGGACCCAAAACACTCCATCTTTGGTTCATACCTCTCCGCTCCAAACCCCCTTTACCCAAAACACCTCACAATTCACGCCCTTCACTATTGCTGCTGTTGCTCCCCAACCCAGCCTTCCAAATCCACCCATCTCCCAAATCAGTACTAGCATCTTTGGCCAACCTTAGCAATATACAACAGGAATGCCGCCCATGGGGTAAAGTAATCAACCTTTCATCACCCCCAGCTTGTTCACCACAGCCCAAAGCACAATCCCATCATTTCCATTAGGTCTTGGGAACTCAGTGCCATCAGCCACAAATCCACAAGCTACTACCCTCACTCCACAAAGCTATCAAACCCCACAAGCTACTACCAATGTTCTGCCTAGCTCTCAAGTGACCCAAGCTCCCACCACCACTCTACCAAGCTTCCAAATCTAGCCACCAAGCTATCAAACCCCATCAATTCCATTTCCTAGCTTTCAATTCCCACCACCTCCACCACCAACTAATCCATTACCTCCTATTACCAACTACTTTTCAATGCCACTTCTAGGAGGTAACCCACCAATCCAGCCAACCACCAATTATTTGTAGGTACCATCCCAAATGGGGGCGCAACCCACATACCTTGGTCAAACCCCACAAGCCCCCCGATCCTTTCCCCAAGCTTCACAACCATCTTATACCTTACCTCCACAGAGCCATTCATTTATCCCACAGCCAGCTTATGTTCCTCAATCCCAACCTCAAATCTCATATCAACAGCAAGCCTCGTAGCACATGCAGCAATATGTACCACATCCCCCTCAGCAAACCGTCATCCACCATGCAGCTGCCCAAACAATGTACAATCCCTATCAACAAATCCCTTACAGCCATCCATATTCAGTGGCCCCATCTAGTGCATACCTACCTCAAGGCACTCCTAGATTGGGGGCACCCCAGCCATCACCCATTAATTCAGAATATGAAGCCATGAAAATAGCTTTGAAGAACATCCAAGAGGGAAATGATCCAAAAACTTTCAAGTTTGAGAATGTGCGCCCTTACCCATTTGACAGAGCCATTACCATGACACCATTCCCCAAGCATTTTGAGACACCCAAATTTGACAAATTTAGAGGAAAAGGAGACCCTGTCACACATATCAAAGAATTTTACATGCACTGCCAAGAAGTGGCATATGATGACGTCTTCCTCTTGCGTCTCTTTCCCAAAAGTTTGGCTGGACTAGCTCTTGAATGGTTTTATAGAATCCCCTATGGCACAATTAAAATTTTTGCTGAATTATCTGAGGCATTTGTAGCCCAATATGCCCATCTTGTTGAAACAGAGCTATCAGTAGTTGATCTTGTCCACACCAAGAAAAAAGGTGGAGAAAGCCTTCCCGAATATCTGCAAAGATGGCAAACCCTTACCACCCGCATTTCTTGCACCTTGCCAGAGTGCCATTTGGTGAAAATGTTTATTGATAATGCCCATCCTAGCTTGGCTCACCACATGACCATGAACTGTTTGCAGACCTACAAAGATATCAAAGAGAAAGGAATGATCCTTGAGCAAGGACTCATTAAAGATGGTGTGGTCAAGATTTACAAGGAAGCCAACCAAAATCAATCACATTCCAATGACAAGTCTAGGTATTGGAACAAAAACAAGCATGTTGCAACAGATGGCGTCACTGACACCAGACATGTGAATATTGTTGGTCCTTCTCACAACCAGTCCAACCCACCCTATCAACCAAACAATCAGCAAGTTATCAACTACCAACAACAGAATAACCACAGCTATCAAAACCACAATCCAAGACCAAACTTTCAAGGGTCTAGCAATCAAGCTAATGCCATCAATGTAGCTGCAGGACAAAAGCCTAGATTCCAACCTACACCTAGAAACTATATGTTAGATTGTGGTGATTGATCAGGAAATTACTGTAGGTACTTCATAAATAGTGGGGTAATTTTTTTGGGCAATAGCCGACATGGTAGCCAACATATTATGGCCGACATATGGCCGACATGTTATAACCCTAAAGTGATTTAATACTTGTATAAAAGTGCTTAGGGTTGGGTATTTTTCATATGTTGTGATACGAAATTGGTTCTTGCGGCGGTATTGAGTTGTAAGGGATTACGGATTGTAATCAGGTTGTAATCACTAGATTGTAATAAGATCAAAATTGTTGTTTGGTGGACGTAGCCCAGGGATTGGGTGAACCACGTTAAATCTTGGTGCCTTGTGTTCATTTCTGTGTGTTTTATTATTTTTTGTTATTGGTTATATTTGCATGTAGTTTTTATTTCTATCCATGGTTTTATCCTAACAAGTGGTATCAGAGCAAGGTTGTCTTTCAGTTATCCTCTGCAGGAAAGTCTCACGGTTAAGTGGGAGTCTCACAGTTGAGTGAGAGCGATGGCAGATGAGGGTAAGTTGAGGGTTGACAGGTTTAATGTGCAGAACTTCCAGTTATGGAAGATGCAAATGGAAGACTATTTATATCAGAAGGATTTATGGAAGCCATTGGAAGGAAAAGCCAAGAATCAGGGAACTATGTCAGAGGCTGAATGGGATCCTTTGGACAGAAAGGCACTCGGAAGCATTTGGTTATGCTTGGCACCATCGGTGGCATTTAATATTACAAAAGCAAAGACGACAGAAGATTTGATGAAAACCCTAGCGACACTGTATGAAAAGCCCTCCGCTTCAAATAAGGTATTTCTCATGAAGCGTTTATTTAATATGAAAATGACAGAAGGTGGATCGATTGCAGATCATTTAAATGAGTTTAATACTATTACTAGTCAATTATCTTCTGTGGGTATCAATTTTGATGAAGAAATTAGGGCTCTCTTGATTTTGTGTTCTTTGCCTGAAAGCTGGAATGGCTTGGTAATGGTGATGAGTAATTCTGTTCCTGGATCTAGTACCCTAAAATATGATGATGTGATCGGTGTTATTTTAAGTGAGGAAACTCGTAGAAAATCCTCAAGTGGATCTACATCAGGAAGTGCTTTAAATGCATAAAGCAGGGGCAGAACGATTGAAAGAGGAAGTAACTCTGGAAATCATGGGAAATCAAGAGGAAAGTCAAAGGGGAGGAGGTCTCAATCGAGAGGACCAAATGATTGCTGGTACTGTGGGAAACCAGGGCACAAAAAGAAAGATTGCTGGAATCAAAAGAAAAATGAAGGAGATAAATCAGATGGAGACAAGGAGGAAAATGTGGTAAGTAGAAAATCCGAAGAGGATGCTTTGCTTCTATCTTTAGAGAGTGTTGATGATTCATGGGTTTTAGATTCTGGTGCTTTATTTCATGCTACATCTCATAGAGGTTATTTCATTGATTATGTCCAAGGGGATTTTGGGCTTGTTTATTTGGGGGATAATGAACCCTGTCAGATTGTTGGAAAGGGAAAAATTAAGATTAAGTTGCAGAATGGGAATCATTGGCTACTACATGAGGTAAGACATGTTCCAAAACTAAGTAGAAATTTAATTTCAGCAGGGCAACTCGGTGATTAGGGTTGTGTAGTTACTTTTAATGATAAAAATTGGAAGATTTCAAAAGGTTCCCTTGTAGTAGCAAAATGTGTGAAAGTAGGCAACTTATATCTTTGTACAGGTCATATTGTTCCTTCTACTTTGATTGTTTCAGAGAAAAATGAATATTCAGGAACAATTACTGCAGTTGAGCAGGGAGAACAAATAGCTCCTGTAGATTTTGATACAGCGTTGTGGCACAATAGACTTGGGCACATGAGTGAGAAAGGTATGAAAGTACTTTATTCAAGGAAAGTTTTATCAGGTCTAAAATGTGTGAATATGGATTTTTGTGAAAGTTGTGTGTATGGAAAACAAAAGAGAGTGAGTTTTGTAAAGACAGGGAAGGAAAACAAAAAGGAGAAATTAGAGCTTGTGCATACAGATGTATGGGGACCAGCCCAGGTATCTTCCCTTGGTGGCTCTCATTATTATGTTACATTTATTGATGACACAACTAGAAAAGTATGGGTTTATTTCCTTAGACAGAATATGATGTATTTCAAACTTTTAAGAAATGGAAAGGCTTGGTTGAAAATGAGACTGGTAAGAAATTAAAATGTCTCAGATCTGATAATGGTGGTGAGTATTGTAGTCATGAATTTGAAGATTATTGCTCCACTAATGGTATTCGTAGACAAAAAACTGTTCCAAGGACTCCACAGGAAAATGGAGTGGCTAAACGCATGAACAGGACTATAATGGAGCGCGCAAGGAGCATGAGGTTGCATGCTGGGTTGCCCTTACACATGTGGGTAGAGGCTGTCAATACTGCAGTATATTTGATTAATAAAGGTCCCTCTACTCCTTTGGGCTATGGTATTCCAGAGGAAGCATGGACTGGTAAGAAGGTGAGTTATTCTTTTCTCAAGACCTTCGGTTGTGAAGCTTTTGCTCATATAGACTCTGAAAATAGAATCAAGCTAGAAGCTAAATCAAAGAAATGTGTCTTTGTTGGATATGGCATTAATGAATTTGGTTATAGGCTTTGGGATTTTGAAAATCTTAAAATTATTAGAAGTTGGGATGTCATATTCAATGAGAAAGTGTTGTACAAAGATCTGTTGCAGCAACATGAGAAGAAAGAAGATGATTATGTAGTGCTGGATGATACTCCAAAAGCTGATGTTCCAGCCATTCCTCATGATGTGCAACAACAAATACCACACACACCAGTGAATGTTAGACAGTCAACAGGGCAAATTAGATCTCCACAAAGGTTTTCTCCCTCTTTGTATTCTATTTTACTTACTGATGTTGGTGAACCTGAAAGTTATGATGAAGCTGTGTAGGTGGATACTAAGATTTAGTGGGAGTCTGCAATGAAAGATGAAATGGACTCTTTGCTGAAAAATAAGACATGGGATTTGTGCAAGTTGCCTGCAGGTAAAAAGGCTTTATAGAATAAATGGGTTTATAGGTTGAAAGAAGAGGAAGGAGGTAAGAAAAGATTTAAGGCCAGGTTAGTTGTAAAAGGATTTGCACAGAAAAAGGGAATTGATTTTGATGAGATATTTTCTCCTGTTGTTAAAATGACTTCTATTCGTACTGTTTTAAGTCTTGTGGCTACTGAACATTTGCATTTAGAGCAAATGAATGTTAAAACAACCTTTCTTCATGGTGATTTGGATGAAGAAATATATATGGCTCAGCCACAGGGTTTCGAGGTCAAAGGTAAGGAGAACTTAGTGTGCAAATTGAAGAAAAGTTTATATGGCTTGAAGCAAGCACCTCGGCAATGGTATCTGAAATTTGACAGTTTTATGCATGAGCATGGATATAATAGGTGTCATTCAGATTACTGTGTTTATTTTAAGAGGTTGGATGATGATAGCTACATTATTTTATGTTTATATATTGATGATATGCTTGTAGCTGGGTCTAACATGGATCATATTAAGGGGCTGAAACGCCAATTAGCACATGCATTTGCTATGAAGGATTTGGGGGCAGAAAAACAAATCCTTGGTATGAAGATTTACAGAGATAGGAAGAACAGAACATTGACGCTATCTCAAGCTGATTATGTTGAGAAGGTGTTGCAATGTTTCTCTATGGAGAATGCTAAAGCTGTCAGCACACCTTTACCTGGTCATTTGAAATTGACTAAGGAGATGTGTCCCAAGACACAGGAAGAGGAGGATAAGATGTCCAAGATACCCTATGCTTCAGCTGTAGGAAGTTTGATGTATGCTATGGTATGCACTAGGCTAGATATTGCACATGCAGTGGGAGTCGTTAGCAGGTATATGAGTCATCCAGGATTTGAGCATTGGAATGTTGTCAAGTGGATTCTCAGATATTTGAGAGGAACATCCAATAAGTGTTTACACTTTGGGGGCTCTACTACTGATTTACAGGGCTATGTTGACTTAGATTTGGCAATTGATATTGATACCAGGTGGAGTACTACAGGTTATGTCTTTACTGTTGGTGGGGCAACCGTGAGCTAGGTTTCTAGGTTACAGAAGATTAATGATTTATCCACTACAGAGGCAGAGTATGTTGCTGCTACAGAGGCAGCCAAGGAGATGATATGGCTTCAGTTCTTCTTGGAAGAATTGGGACATCCTCAGAAGGATAATTATTTGTTCACAGATAGTCAGAGTGCCATTCATCTGCTAAGAATTCAGCTCTGCATTCTAAGACCAAACACATACAGTTGCGGTACCATTTCATTCGGTCAGTTTTGGAGGATGGACAGTTAAAGCTGGAGAAGATACATACCAATGCCAATCTAGCAGATATGTTGACAAAGGTTGTAACAAGGGAGAAGCTGCACTCCTCTTCAGCTTCGGTTGGTCTTTTAGACTGAACATGAATAAAAGAACAGTAGAGTCCAAGATGGTTTGATCCAGTGGGAGCCCTATGTGGTAGTGGTATTGCTACAGGATCAGTCTCCAAGTGGAAGATTGTTGTTTAGTGTGGAGCCTAATCAGTCCCCAAGTGGGAGATTGTTAGATTGTGGTGACTGATCAGGAAAGTACTGTACATACTTCATAAATAGTGGATTTTTGGGCAGTAGCCGACATGGTAGCCGACATATTATGGCCGACATATGGACGACATGTTATAACCCTAAAGCGGTTTAATACTTGTATAAAAGGGCTTAGGGTTGGGTATTTTTCATATGTTGTGATACGAAATTGGTTCTTGCGGCGGTATTGAGCTGTAAGGGATTACGGATTGTAATCAGGTTGTAATCACTGGATTGTAATAAGATCGGACTTTCTGTTTGGTGGACGTAGCCCAGGGATTGGCTGAACCACATTAAATCTTGGTGCCTTGTGTTCATTTCTATGTGTTCTATTATTTTCTGTTATTGGATATATTTGCATGTAGTTTTTATTTCTGTCCATGGTTTATCCTAACACTATACACCCCTTGGTGAGCCATTGGATGTCATTTTTGAGAAATTAGTCAAGGAAAACCTCATCAAATTTCCTCCTTCCCAGCAAATTGACCCAAGCCAATCCAAAGCTGCATGGTACAAAGACAATGAGTACTACAAATTTCATAGGGTAAAAGGTCACACTACCCTCAGATGCATGAAACTGAAAGACTATGTGCAGGACCTCATTGATCGAAAGGAAATCACTGTTGGTGCCCAAATCTCTCCCAATGCAGGCTTACAGATCTATGAAAATTCTTTTCCTCCTCACAACAATCAAAATCCTGGAAAAGAACCTATCCAAACCAACAAAAACAACACCAACAACCGTCAGCCAAACCAACAGCATGGGAAGAACAATGACCACACTTCATCCTATATAGACTATGGTAGCCTTATAGGTTGTATATCCGAGAAAGAGCCTTCTGTCAATGTTATCAATATCCAAGGACCAAACAATGAGTGTACAGTCACCACTCGAAGAGCCCGATTTAACATCGCAGGCCCACCCATTTCACCGGCACCATCAGCTCCATCAAAAAGCTAGTACAATATCTTGGAACACCTTGGGAACATGCCAGCCCAAATCTCCATTTTAGACCTTCTTCACACTAGTCCTATGTACAAGAACATCCTTGACAGTGCTCTCATAGAATCCTGTGTCCCTTCTGATATCAATGCTACTGATTTTCGCAATCTTGTTGGACACATTTCATCCTCATGTGCCCTATCGTTCAAACCCACCGACATACCCGTGGTCGAGCCAGATCACACCCTTCCACTTCGCATAGCCATCATGGTATCCAATTTTGCCATGAAAAGAGTAATGATAGATAATGGATCAGCCTTGAATATTTGCACCCTAAAATTCATAAAATAAGCTGGGTATACTAAGGCATATATCATCGGTGAGGTTATCACCATCAAAGCTTATGACAACTTGGAAAGAACCATAGAAGGAACTATTTTGCTGCCAATCAAGGTTGGGCCAGTCATCCAAGAAACACTCTGCCATGTTATTGATCTAAATCTACCATTCAACATCCTCCTCGGTCGCCCATGGATTCATGCCATGAAAGCTGTTCCATCCACTTACCATCAGTACGTCAAATTTTTGCATCAAGGCACTGAGGTAACCATCCATGCCGATCCAGAACCCTTTGCTTACTGCAATGCGGTTGAAGCTTCATATACAAACCATTTCCCTGGAATTGATATCAACACATCCATTGCCAGCTCATCCCACACTTGTAATGACCCAGAAACCATCCTCGCCTCTACCCTGTCTACCGTGAACATCAATAACAAGGGCTGTGGAGAGTATAGTCTGTTGGATGCATTTGTTGTCGGGGCACTCCCACTTGATCCACATGCCCATGGACGACTGACATATCACAAAGCTAAGGAGATTCCACCTCCTCGATACAAACAGTTTGGCCCAACAACCTTTGTATCCTCAAAAATCCCTCTTCATGAAGAGCTCACTCCAGATATCAACAATTGGTTACATAAGGATGCACCTCAAAGGAATTAGGCACGCCTTGATCACTTCAGCCAGAAGTATCCCCAAGAACATAAGCTCATCACTGAGAAATGGAACTATCAAGGTGGTGGTCTAGGACCAGAAGAAAGAGGCATGCACTGCCCCATTGACGCACACAAGTGGGAATTGAAGTCAGGTCTTGGCTTTGGCATACCCACAACTGAGGGCACCAATACGGATGGTCACGCTTTTTTGAACATTCACCGCGACCTTGTCAAAATTGAAGGGATTCCTAAGGAAGTTGAAAAGAGAGCCTGCGACGATATCCTAGACCAAATCTCCCTCAGAGACTCTATTCTCCAAGAACTATCCATCCACCTCATTGACCTACCACTCGCCCATCCACAACTCATAGATTGGGACCAACCAAGTGTCATACACATTGATGAGTTCACATCAGAGGAAGCACTTCTGAGATTCATGGGAGCTGAAACACCTTACAAGAAAACAAAGCCAGATTCTGCCTATATCTACAAGCTAGATCCCAAGGGGTATTTTGGAGAAAATTCCCAACCTAGTTTCGATACACCCAAAACTGGAACTAAGATGAATCTGAGACTAGCTAAAGCAGGGAAGAGAACCGCTCAGCAAGAATATCCAGAGTCACAAGCAAAACATGAGGATTTAGCATTACCTCCTCAAGATAATCGACCAGAGATATCTTCTATTCTAATTGAGGATACTAGGGAAGTCAACATCGATTCTTCAGAGATCCCTAGGCTTGTTCACATTGCTGCATCCTTATCACAAGACCAAGCTGATCTCGTCTTTGAGGTCTTAAGAGAGAACATTGGCCGATTTGCATGGTCATATCAAGACATGCCAGGGCTTGACCCAAAGCTTGTAGTTCATCATCTTGCAGTCAATCCACAGATCAAGCC
Source organism: Cupressus sempervirens (assembly GCA_028749045.1). Classification (NCBI taxonomy): domain Eukaryota; kingdom Viridiplantae; phylum Streptophyta; class Pinopsida; order Cupressales; family Cupressaceae; genus Cupressus; species Cupressus sempervirens. Next base: position 20,055,122 of record CM053792.1, on the reverse strand, counting down.
CGTCAGACAAAAGCTTAGAAAAATGCACCCCAAGGTGGCATTACTGGTCAAAGCTGAGTTAGAAAGAATGTTAGCTGCTAAGGTTATCCGACCTATCGACTATTTAGAGTGGATCTCCAACATGGTCCCTATCACTAAGCCTTCTGGTGACATCAGAATCTGCACTAATTTCAGAGATCGTAACAAAGCTTGTCCAAAAGATGATTTTCCCTTGCCCAACATAGATATGATTGTAGATCTTACAGCTGGACATGAAATTTTGTCCCTCATGGATGGATTTTCTGGGTATAATCAAATCAAGATTGTAGAAGAGGATCAGCATAAGACAACATTCACTACCCCTTGGGAAACCTTTTGCTACAACATGATGCCTTTTGGCCTAAAGAATGCTGGGGCTACCTATCAAAGAGCTATGAAAGCCATTTTTCATGATCTCATCCATAGAATTTTGGAGGATTATGTGGATGATATCTTGGTCAAGTCTCATACCTTCATGGATCATCTTGTTGACCTGGAGAAAGTATTTGATAGGTTAGCCAAATATCATCTCATGCTAAATCCCAAGAAATGTGTCTTTGGGGTCACATATGGCAAGCTTCTAGGCTTTATAGTTTCTAAATGAGGTATAAAGATCGACCCCAAGAAGGTCAAGGCTATCTTAGACATGCCTCCTCCCCAGACACTGTGACAGCTTCATTCTCTTCAAGGAAAGCTTCAATCTGTTCGGTGCTTCATCTCCCAGCTTGCAGATAAGTGTACACCATTTTCACATTTACTGAAGAAGGATGAGAACTTCAAGTGGGATCCTTTATGTCAATGTAGCTTCAACCATCTCAAGCAGTATCTCATCAATCCCCCTATCTTGGTTCCACCAATTCCTAGTCATCCCCTGATTTTGTACATATCAGCAACACCTACTGCTCTAGGGGCACTTCTAGCACAGCTCGATGACTACAACAGAGAAAGAGCCATCTACTACATCAGTAGAACCCTAGTTGGTTATGAACTCAATTACACTCCTATGGAAAAAGCTTATTTGGCAGTTGTTTTCTCAACTGAAAAGCTTTGCCATTACATGCTAAGTTATACCATCCAACTAGTCTCCAAGATTGACCCTCTCAAGTATATGCTCTCCAGAACAACACTTACAGGTCGTTTGGCCAAATGGGTTATGCTCCTTAGCAAATTTGACATCCAGTATGTGGACAGAAAGGCAATCAAAGGGCAAGCTATAGCAGATCACCTAGCTGATGCACCTCTAATAGATGCTTATCCATTGATCACAGAATTTCTAGATGAGCATATCTGTTTAATTGAAGAACAACCCCCATGGAAACTTTATTTTGATGGCTCATACACATCTCATGGATCAGGGGCAGGAATATTGTTGGTCACACCTCAAGGAGATTACATTCCAAAAGCCTTCAAGCTACAATTCCCTAGCACCAACAATATAGTTGAATATGAGGCCCTCATAGTAGGATTAAAGATAGCTGCAAAATGGAACATTGCTGAGCTACAAATCTTTGGCAATTCTCAGCTCATCATCAAGGAAGCCCTAAATGAATATCAAACCAAAGATGAAAAGCTATTACCCTACAAAGAGCTAGTTGATCAGCTAACCCAACATTTTACAAAGCTTTAGTTTACACAAATACCTCGAATACAGAACAAAGTAGCAGATGCTATGGCTACTATAGGCTCGCTCTTGGAAATTTCCCAAGCAGCTACACAGTATGAGTTTTTAGTGGAGCAGCTCCTCACACTCGCCTATGCGAATGAGAATTCAAACTGTGTTTGTATCTTGGTTGGTCCCCAATCCCCTTGGTACCATGAGATTCACGCTTACCTTAACGATGGTATCATATCCCCCCACCTCACACGTACCCAATGCCAAAACCTCATCCAAAAATCATCCCGCTATGTTATCATAGCCAATACCCTATATCGTCGGGGTTATCACGATACTCTCTCTCGATGTTTAGACCAAAACGAGGCCACGATGGTGTTAAAGGAAGTACACTCTGGACTTTGCAGTGCCCACATGAGTGGTATTGTCCTAGCGTGACAAATCCTTAGAGTAGGCTACTATTGGCCTACCATTGAAGAAGACTCTTGTGACTTTGTCAGAAAGTGTCTCCCATGTCAGCAGCATGCAAATCTTGTGCACGCTCCAGCACAGGATCTACAACCTATTGCACCACCTTGGCCTTTCGCTTGTTGGGGCCTTGATCTAGTTGGAACTATCACACCCCTCTTATCTGATGGACATAAATGGATGATAACAGCTATAGACTATTTCATGAAATGGGTGGAAGCAGTCCCCCTAGTCTCAGCTATAGGAGTTCAGGTCTCCAAGTTCATCTTGTACCACATTGTTTGCCGCTTTGGCATCCCATCCACCATCTTGACCGACCACGGAGGTAACTTTGAAAATCTCAACATGGAAGAATTATGCACTTCCCTCCACATCCATCACCACTTTTCTAGCCCATATTTTCCACAAGGTAACGGCCAGGCAGAGGCAACTAACAAAACCCTCCTCAAAATCCTAAAGCAAGTTGTCAATGATTCTGACCGTGATTGGCACCTACAAATAAATCTAGCCTTATGGGCCTATCGAACTTCCTTCCGTACATCCACAAGCACAACTCCATACTCCCTAGTCTATGGTGTCGAAGCGGTACTACCTATAGAGGTTGAACTTCCCTCCTTGCGAATATCTTTGAAGGGGCCAATATCAGATGAAGAATATAGAGTAGCTCGGCTCACCTAGCTAGATCTCTTAGACGAGAAGCGACAACAAGCCTATGATCATCTCACAGTCTATCAAACTTGTCTCAAAAGGAATTTCAACAAGAAGGTGCTTCCATGACACTTTCAGCCAGGTGACATGGTCCTTAAAGAAAACATGAAAGTCCAAGCAAATCGAGAAAAGAAAGGCAAGTTTGAACCTACATGGCTTGGTCCTTATGTTGTCATTGCTTCCTTTGGCTCCGAAGCCTATTAGCTATCTACACCGAAAGGAGAACTCTTGAATGATCCTACTAACATCATTCATCTCAAGAAGTTCTATGCTTGAAGATCCTAGGTATACCTAGCTTTTGAAAAATACAAAAAAAAAATAGTAAAGAGAAATAAGCGTCCAATGGTGAAAACTTGGCAATTCAAACGCCTTGGATAGGTACCTTGGTGAAAACCTGGTAATTTAGGCACCTTGTGTACTAAGACTAATCCATTATCTATCACTATCCTATCCCTCATCCATTCACCCACCATCCCATAAAATACCTGCTTGTTCCCTTGGTGTTCCAACCAAATATCCAAAATCTAATGGAGCTTGTAAATACCTCCTGTACAGCTTGTAAAATCTTGTACCTCAGCTTGTAAAATCTTGTACCAAAGCTTGTATTATACCTTGTAAATCTTGTACCATACCTTGTATATCCGAATCTTGTCCAAAGTTTGTACCATATTCTAGCCTGTAAATAATCTTGTATCCTAGCTTGTATACTATCACACGCACACACAAAACCCCATTTTCACTTAAGCTTTTTGCAAACCATCTACCTATCCACCTATCACCTATTATAGACATCCCATCCTTCACAAACATTTCCATCTCACAAAAACCAAAACATGAACAAACTTGTACATTTGTAACATATCTTGATCCATCAGCTTGTACATACTCTTTAGCTTAGTACCATTGTATCTATCCAGCGTTCGTGTCAGTTTGTCCTTGATCAGCATCTTGCACCCATCGCACATCTTGGTTAGCTATTCTAATGCATCCTTTAGCTAGATTTCCTATCACCAAAGTGTTATCTTTCTTAGTTCAGCTTGCCAGACGCATCACTCATCAAAATCCACCAGCTTAGGTGCTCTCCGATAGGTCCTTGCAGGATATAGCTTTCCTCATGTCTGATCTTGGTCCGTTAGTACCTCGTCCTACCCATCTCGTTGGCAAACGATTCTCTTTTGGATTTTCACTTTCTTTTGATTTGGACTCTTCCCTGTTGGGTCTTGAAATATCTTTTCCAAGCAATCTCCTTGTTCCCTCCTCAAGGTTGCCACGATCTTCCATATCATGGTATACTGTGAATGGGGCAATCAGAGCGTAAGGTCTTGATCATGTCTTTTGTTTTTTTTTCTTTTCTGCTTGTGGGTTACCTAGTGTCTGTTCCACGTTGCTTCCTTTAGGAATCTTGTGTGATGCTGGGGCAATCCTTGCGTGTTTGTTTTGAGTCAGTTCGTCAGTCCTATGGACAGTTGGTGAAAAGGCCTTGATGTTCTTGGTAACCTTGGCAATTAACCAGCAGTCCTATAGCAAATCTAGTGCTCAACTACATGGTGGTACTTCTCTTTGAAGTATCCCCCCGCTCAAAAAGCTTCCATGGTTTTCCTTCATCTCCATTGTCCCCCATCCATATCTAGCATCCGTCTCTCCTACCCCAGCTTATGCATCAGTATCTCTTTGAATCACTCCTCACCTTTAGCTTTAGGGATCCACAATCCTAGTCTTAAGGGATCCACCAATCCAAATCAATCCACCAAGCCTCATCTTTCCAGATCCACAATCCTAGTCCTAGGGGTCTCCGAAACCCATCTTCTATCGCTCTGACTCTTTGAAATCCTATTGCATCAGCTTTTTAATCCCCTCATCCATCTCCCCATCCTGGATTCCTTTTATAGTGCTCCGCTCCTTCATCCTCTGCAATCCCTGAGATCTTAAGCTTGCTTCCTCTTGTGCCTCCGATTCTCCTTTATCATTATCCCATAGTGAGAGTTTGAGTTAACTAAACCTCTTCTCTTAAGCCAATCTGAGTCTTCTTGCTCATCTTAGATTCTTGTACTTTTCAAGAAGTCGTCGAGCCTCACTTTCTCTCCCCGCCACCTTCTTGAGGGGGCATCTTGCAGTCCATTCTCTCCTCTTCTGCTCTAGCCTTGGGCATCTTATTTTCTTATCTTTGATGCCATGCCATGTGCGGCATCACATCAAAGAGGGGCAAAATGTAGACACCTAAAAACCTTTAGAAAATAAAGTATTTTTATTTTCTGAAAATTTTCTGATGACATCATCATTTATTAATTAATTAATTATTTAATTAATTTATTTATTTTTATGCCATTAAATCTCTTAATCTTAATTACAAATATTTAATTAAGGAATCCCTCCCAAAAATGTTTAAATATTATTTAAACATTATTTCCTTATTTATTAATTATTTAATTAATAAATTGACCAAAAAACCCAAAATAAATTTTAAAAAGAAAATTTTCCCAAAACTTGGCCAATTTTCTTAAGATGACTAACCTCTTCCAAAATCTTCTAATCCTTCTTTAATTTTAATTAAAGGCTAATCCCATCATTTCCTACCCCTAATCCCAACTCAGAATGTTTAATTAAGATTAAATATTAATCCTCATGTTTATTAAAAAAGTTTTAATAAATATCTCCTCAACCCAAACCCTTGAAATAAATAAAACTTTATTTATTTCCTAAAAATCTAATTTATCCTCATCCTAAGAAGTTCTAGACTCTTCTAGAAAGTCTTCATCCTCATCCTAGGAAATTCTAGACTATTCTAGAAAGTCTTTATCCTCATCCAAAGTCTAGACTCTTCTAGAAGATGTCTTTAAACCTAATCCTAATCCCCTCCTAACCTTGTCACGTTCCCTAAACATGGGTTAAAACTTACTAACCCAAGCCAAAGTTAAGAAATATCTCCTCCTTCACCCACCCTCATTAAATGACATCCACTTGCCTATCCCTAAGCTAATCCTAAACCATCCTAATCCATCCTCTAATCATTTGCACAATCCTAAGCAAGCTTAAAACCCTCATAATCAAGCCCAAGTCAAAATTGCTCTCATCTCCCTCAAAATATCTCAACCATAAAACTTTATGAAGCCCACTAGGCCATAAATGACTCTTCCAAGCCCTTTTATTGCTCTTACAAGTCATTATGAGGGTCTTTATGAAGATTTTATCCCTTCAGCCTCCTTTGTTGACTCATCCTTCCTCTTTCCTCCATCCTCTCACCATGTGACATGTGTCACTCCTTGATTTTCTGTAAAGAAGCACAATCCATGTGCTCTCCTCTCATGCAATCTGAGCCCTCCATGAGCTTTTTCCCATCCTTGCATCTTAGCCCTCAATCCCTCAAGCCTCTTGCCTATAAATTGGATCCTTCCCCTTTGCAAAATAGCACAATCCATGAAGTAAAGTCATAATGCCATTTTAAGAAGCCATTTTACATCAAAACCATACACTCACACCCAAATTCCAACTCCATTTGAAGCCCTTTTTGAAGCATAAAGCTTGAGCATACATCCTATCTATTTAGACAAAGCTACTCAACAACAGAGCTTCTCATTGAGAGAGCCCATTAATGGCTCATATTCTCAATTGAGAGCTCATCTTAGTCTATCTTGAAGTTTATGAATTTTGTTTAGTTTGTAGAAGCTTTATTTAAATTTGGTTTCTATTAGCATACTAACATTGCTCATATACATCTGGCACACTATATTTTTACTTCTACTCAACATTTTTCACTTTGTTGTGTCCATTTTTCATAGGTCGGTCTTGCAATAATAAGAATAATGAAAATCCTTGTATTTATTATAAAATTTAATTCAATTAAAATTTTATTTGTTATAAACTCTCAAGTACTCTTTACATAAAATATTATATGTTTTTACAAATATCATGAGAAATAATTCAATTTTTAATATTGTCTTGATAATGCTATTAAATTTTTTTAGAACATTATAAATTACAAGTAACAATTCAATCATAGAAAAAAAATTGAATTAGTTGCTTAAAATAAGTCTCTAGATAAATTAATGAAAATGGAACTAATTGGAAAGAGAAATATGTTTCATTTATGAAAAAAATGCTACATATATTCTATCATAACAAAAATATTATTTTTCTAAGATCATCAATTTAATAAATATTTTCAAATTATACCCATTAAAATGAATCTTTTAATAGAATTCTAATATTAACTTATAAGATTTTAAAATAAAAAATTATCATTCATGTTACCCCTAAATATGGTAGTCAGAAAGTTGAGAAAGGAAGGAAGTCCCTGAAAGAAATAAGAGAAGCAGATGGGCAGGAAAAAGAATAGCAAAAGATAAGTCAGTTACTTAAACCCGAGAAGGGGAAGAACCTTCCCATAGCAGCATGCAGATCACTACCTAGAATGCTAGGGGCTTAAATGCACCTAGTTTACTAAAACATAATTTAAAACAATTTGATTATGAAATTATAATGTTACAAGAAATGAAACTAAATAAGAAAGAAGGAATTAAGCTAGGAAAGAAATTAGGTAGCTGGAACATCAACTTACATGAATCTAGACGAGCATCAAGGGGATTAGGAATCCTAGGAAAGTAAATATAAATATTATAAATTCAAACAATTCATGGATGAGCAGTAGAATTAAAAGCATAAAGACTAACTTACAGTTAATTCTAATAAACATTTATGGCCCGATCCATAATAGAGATAAAAAATTGTTATGGGAAGAAATAAGTCTATTTATAAAAATCCACAACAATGAACTTATTCTAATAGGTGGAGATTTCAATACTATCACGAATATAGATGAAAAATTTGGAGGTATCCAACAAATTCTCCAAGCATCTTTGGAATTTATAAAATGGATAGACCTTAATAACCTAGTTGATATCCCTATTCATAATGGTAAGTACACTTGGAGTAATAGAAGGAAAGATTTCTCATATATTGCTAAGAAATTTGATAGGGTCTTCCTCAAAGGAGAACTTAGAGGAATAGATTTTGATATTCCAGCCTCAATCCTTCCCATAGCAGGCTCGGATCACTATCTGGTCAGGGTTGAATTTATTGAACCCCATAAACCTACCAGAAACCCTTTTAAATGTGAAAAAATGTAGTTTTTAGACAAAACATTTATTGATCTCAGTAGAGAATGGTGGAATCAAGGCAATTTTAAAGGTTCCAAAAAGGATATATATTTGTATCTAAGATGAAAATGCTTAAAGAAAATTTCTTGAAGTGGAACAAAGAACATTTCAACAATATATTTAAAGAAAAACTAGACATAGAAGAAAGTTTAAAGAAATTAAACATAGAAGTAATTAAAGAAGGTATGAATGAAACCTTCTTTCTAGAAAAAGAAGTCCTTGCTAAACAGGAAAACATTCTAGCAAAGGAAGAAGTTTTTTGGAGGAAAAAATCAAGAGAGAAATGGCTAGAAGAGGGCGATCATAACACAAAAAAATTCATAATAGCACACTAATCAACAAAGTTAAAAGAAAAATTAGTAAAATTAAAAATGCTTCAAGCACTATCACTGAGAATCCTGATAGTATAACAAAGATTTTAGTAGATCATTTTAAGAATTTATTAAATAATTTTACAAGTTCGAACATGATAGCTCAAGCGAAAATGTTGGAAACTATACCAAAAGTGATCTCTATAGAAGATAATAAAGCATGAAACTCACCCATATCTTTGGAAAAAGTAAAATTAGTGTTATTCAACATTAATTTGGATAGCTCTACAAGACTAGATAGTTTCTAGGCCTTCTTCTATCATAAGTGTTGGGATATTATTGGAACTAATCTTTGGAAAGCCATTGAGGCATCAAGAAATGGTGGACCATTATTATCAAAAAGTAATTATACCTTTCTTACGTTGATACCCAAAAAAGTTGATCATGAGAACCAAAGGGATTTTAGACCTATAGCTGTTTGCAACACCATCTATAAAATCCTATCCAAATTTTTAGCTAATTGAATGAAAGCATTTCTTCCTAAGCTTATATTAGAAGAACAAACGGGTTTTGTACTAGGAAGATCAATATTAGATGGGATACTCATTATTCAAGAAACATTACACTCTGCCAATAAAAATAAAAAGGCAAGCATGTTCATGAAACTGGATATTCATAAAGCATATGATATGGTTGACTGGAGGTTTTTATGTAAAACCTTAGAAGCTTTTAGATTCTCTCACCAATGGATAAATCTTATCTATCAATGCATATCTTTATCTAAAATATCAATTCTCATAAATGGGACCCCTGAAGGCATATTTGACACATCTAGAGGTTTAAGACAAGGAGATCCACTATCCCTTTCCTATACATTATCATGGTAGAAGCCTTTGGTAGAGCTATTACAAAAGCATACTATGATGGAAAAATAAGGGGAATTACTATTACCGAGAATGTTGCTAATATAACCCACCAACCATATGTAGATGATATGATTTTACCAGTAGAAAGCACAATAAATGAGGCCTTAAACATTCAGATTATTATTCAACAATATATGGAAGCTTCAGGCCAAAAAGTGAATGCGAAAAAATAAAAAATATTTTTCATGAACACCAAACCTGAAATGGAAAAACAGATTTGTAACATTATGGGGTATAAAAGAGATACATTCCCATGTAAATACTTAGGAACAAAGATAGAAAAAGGCAATGAAACTAACAAAGGATGGCATGATATTTTTGATAGAATGGATAAAAGGATAAGGGAGTGGAAAGATAAATGGCTCACTAAAGCAGGTAAAGTTACTAAGATCAAAGCAGTTTTATCCACCCTCCCAACATATCCCCTTTCATGCTTATCATTATCAAAAAATATCAATAAGAAGCTTGAGGAAAAACTTAGAAGTTTTTTCTAGAATGACATTGATGAACAGAAAAAACTAGTGCTTATTAAATGGAAAAATTTATGCAAGCCAAAGGAATTAGGAGGCTTAGGTATCAAAAACTTAAGCTGCCAAAATGAAGCATTAGGGACTAAACTTACTTGGTGTCTCTTTGTAGAAAGGGATCATAAATGGACTAAAATTATGTATAAAAAATACCTTAATGTAGATGATCCCTATTTCGTGTTTAGAATGAGGACCTTCCCTAAAGGATCTGACGTTGGAGTTTTATAGCAAAAAGTAGAGCCCTTATTAGTAAATATCTCACATGGGATGTTGGGAATGGTGATGAAGCTTTCTTCTAAGAGGATTCATGGGATGATTACCCCTCAATAGATAGCATGGGGATCCCAACTAGCATCAAAGAGAAATTAGTTAAACTCTAGGGAAGTAAGGTCAGCAATTATAAAACTAAAAAAGCTATTAATCAAATTATAAGATGGGAATGGAAATCTGTGGAGAATATAGACGTAGAACCAACAATAAAAAAGACATAAGAAAAAATCATTTAGAAAAGGAAAATAAAGCAGTTAGAAAGAAATGACAAACTCATTTGGGTAGCATCAAAAGATGGTAGGTATAGTGTTAAAAATGCACACATTCCCAAAGATTGGAAGAAGTGAACATCCCACTTAAACTATGTTGGGATTCGTCTTGTCTGCCAAAGGCAGGATTCTTTTTTGTGGATGGCATCTCAAAATAGGATCCTATATGTTAATAGACTCAGTAAGATAAGTGTTGAGGGACCATCAAGATGTGTGCTATGTAAGCATGACAGTGAAAATGCTAATCATATCTTATGTAGATGTCCATATACTCAATATTGTTGGGATTGGCTCAAACAAATGTTGGGTTGGACCACCCCTATGCCAGGATCTCTAGATGATTTTCTTAAGGGTTGGCCAACATATAATAATAATTGTATATATAGAAAATTATGGAATATGTATCCATCCATCCTTATGTGGAAAATATGGAAAGAAAGGAACAAAAGAATATTTTGTGACAAGGACATGACGAAAGATGAGATTATTAAAAAAATCGAGGCATGTATAGTTGAAAATTTAAATGCTCACCTAAGGAAAACCCAGAAAGAGGAAGGATCAATTTCATTATGGGATGGATTAATGAAGAAGAATTGGAAAAACCTAATTAATCCACCGCTTATTTATAAAAAGAAGAATAAAGAGGTGAGGGACAAATGTAGATGGATCCCACCACTGACTGGGTGGACCAAATTAAATTTTAATGGAGCATCAAGAGGCAATCCTGGTACTGCTAGAATAGGATGTTTAATTAATAATAATTCTGGCAGGTGGATCGCCAAAAGGGCTAAATCCATAGGATCAAACACTAACAACCTTGTTGAACTGGAAGCTTTGCAAGAAGGTCTCCAAATTTGCCTAAATCTAGGTGTATCAAAGCTTATTATTAAAGGAGATTCACATATTGTACTAAATGCCATTAGGAAAAGGAAGACACCTAATTGGGTTTTAAACTATAAATTAGAAGAAGTACTAAATATTCTAGACTGCTTCGAAGATATTCAGATTCTTCATATCTTCCGAGAAGGTAACAAAAAAGTAGATCAACTAGAAAATAAGGATGTTGAAGACGAAAATATTTTAATATATAAGGAATAATAATGTAAACAAGAATCGAATAGCCATACTAATATAAAGGGATTCAGGAAAACTACTCTATTAGTGAAATTAGACTTGGAGGAGTAGTCAAAGATTAAGGATACATCTACATTACCTTTAGATATCTATTTCTACAAGGTTGCAAAGGTTGGCCCAAGAATATACATACGTAAAATCTATATATTTAGCTGAATGCGACTTATAGTCGTTGGAACATTTGACCTACATAGTTATCATAGGGATAGTGGGAGAAAATTTATAGCTACTAGTCAAGAATTTGAAAGAATCAAAGGCAATCTAAAAATAATTAATCAAAAAAGAAAGGTTTAAAAAAAAAAAAACAGTTAGATAATAACTCGAACATCTAGAAAAGGTACTCTATATATGAATTAGGAATTAGTAAACCATATCTATTAATCAGTATTCCTAATTTATTGCTCAGAGGCATAGGTTTATTAGTACATTCAGGGCTTTATGCCTCCCATGCTCTTATCATCATTATGTGACACCAAGCTAAATCTTATTATAGATTTACTCGGTGTCATCTAGTTGACATCAGGCGATGATGGCTAATTGATCTGGCATTAAATTGAGATGTAAGGGCCAGATTCTATTCGCCGTTAGGAAACTATTGATCATCATATTGAAGCCACAACCTTAGATCCAAGTATAAGGCTTTTAAATAAAAAATGATTTCAATAGGGATTCATATTAACTGACACAAGTTTAAACTAATCAACATTTTTAGGATCAATTTTGTAATATAGGTGGATATTATGTTAGAATTTAAGTAAGAGCATTCTTAAAATGTACTTCGAATCAATAATCTTTGACATAATGTTAAAGGAAAGAAACATAGGAATCTCTAGTTAGGAATTCAGGGATATCTAAACCAATGTTTTTAATTGATAGTACTAACATTCATTTTGAGTTGATTTATTGATCAACAAGTTAGCTAGGTGTTATCACTCCATCCAGGATTGCAAAAGAAGAGTCAACTATAAAGTATATATAGATCTATTCGAAGTGGTCACTCTCATCTCAGACACTAAAGAGTTCAAATGATCATTATAAAGATCATTGGAGCTTGTATAACTCACAGAAGGAATCAGTCATTTATATTGTACTCAACAACAAAAATTGGGAATTGGTACCTGGGGTATGCCTCTTTTAATAATGTAATAATAAAGGACTATGGTTCCAGACAAGACTGGAGGTTTTCTTCTTCGTTCTTTCCTACGAGTGTCTGTTTGAACGGAGATACTCTGTTGTATTTTTATTTTTATTAAATTAATATAATCAAAGGCTTCAGTCGTTTACCAATTTTATTTTATTTTATGAAAAAACTCTCTAGATAAATTAATGAAAAGGGAACTAATTGAAAAGAGAAATATGTTTCATTTATGAAAAAATGCTACATATATTCTATTATAACAAAAATATTATTTTTCTAAGATCATTGATTTAAAAAATATTTTCAAATTATACCCATTAAAATGAATCTTTCAATAAAATTCTAATATTAACTTATAAGATTTTAGATTAAAAAATTATCATTGATGTTACAATAAATATTACATGACGATGTATGAATATATAAATTAATTTATTTACTTAAAAAAATTGTTGCAGGATTAAAAAAAATTAACATTAATTCAAACATTATTTAACATAATGATTGCAATAAGCCTAAATATCTAAAATTATATATTTTCATTTTTCATTTCATAAGTGAATCTATGAAAATAGTAGCAATTGGGAAACGATCCTATTGATATCCGCACTGCTTCTCATCATTTCCCGTATGAGTAGTGAGCCATCGGTAGTTCAATCAAGTAAAAACAAAATTTAAATATAAAAATATCATTTGAATAGTTTGATAACCAAAGTGTAAATGTTGTCTAACAAACATGACTGATGGTAAAAAAAGATAATGAAAATTTTGTTTATGATAAGATTTTAAAAATTCTACATTTTTTTATGATAGAAACTAATTTTATTTCCTATCAAAATTAGTATTGTGCAATGGAATAAATATAAAAGCGGGAACTTTTAAAAAACGTTGTTCTAGAGGAAAGAAACATGTTATCCTTCTTGTGATCAAAAGTCAAATGTCTTTAAAAACAAATAAGATTGATAAGTGACCGCCTTCAAGCTGAAAATGACCTTTGGAATAAAACTAAGTGAACCCATTATCTAAGAAGTAAGAAGTAGGAGCTAAGGAATTCGAAGATTAAATAACTTTGCCCATAAAAAATGAAATTTTCTTTTGCAAAATTTAGGCTTACTTTTATGAAAGTTAAGGACTGTTTGGAAGACTCTTGTTAAAAAATTATTATTATTATGATATTATTATTAGAATTTATTTTCAAAATTTATATGATTAAATATACATGTATAATTAGGATTGACTTGATATTGGATAATAATACTCTTTCAATAAGTTTTGCAGAGATATGCTTGAGTATATGAATTGTACGGTTTTTGGTTTCTAAAAATAATCATTTCAAACTAATAATTAATTGAATACTTTCTCACTTCATTATGCAAAAAGAATGTTAAATGATTGCCATATTGCTATCAAGATTTCACTGTGTGATTTTGAGTCAAACTCATTGACCCATGTTTCATGAGTAGTTATTCAACATGAATCCATCTTTCATGAGAATAAATGGAACACTTAGCACTCATTGATCTAGGTGATGCTTAAAAGGGTGAAGCAACGAGACTTCCCGGGAGGTCACCCATTCCAGTACTACTCCAGCCTGAGCGCGCTTAACTATAGAGTTTCCTCCATGGGTAAACCCAAAGCTTGCAACCCCATTTGCAAAACCTTCACCAAGTGTTGTGTTCCATTTATTCTCAAGAGAGATGGATTCATGTTGAATCACTACTCATGAAACATGGGTCAATGAGTTTGACTCAAAATCACATAGTGAAATCCTGATAGCAATACCACAATTTGAGTTGTGGAAATTATGTCCTACTTATCAATTGATGAGCTTAAGGGCTTTCTAATGAATGGTTCATAAGGCACAACACTTGGTAAAGGTTTTGCAAATCGGGTTGCAAGCTTTGGGCTTAACCATGGAGGAAACTCCGTAGTTAAGCGCACTTAGGCTGGAGCAGTACTGGGATGGGTGACCTCCCAAGAAGTCTCGGTGCTTCACCCCTGTGAGCATCACCTAGATCCAATGAGTGCTAAGTGTTCCATTTATTCTCATGAGAGATGGATTCATGTTGAATCACTACTCATGAAACAAGGGTCAATGAGTTTGACTCAAAACCACACAATGAAATCCTAATAGCAATATCATAATTTGAGTTGCTGTGGAAATTATCTCCTACTTATCAATGTTAAATGATGATTAAGATAATTTTAAATGTCATTAAAAATATTTTTTAACATTAATTATATTTGAAATTTAAATGTTTGAAAAATACTTCTATTATTGAATTAGTTGAGATTTAATTCTTGTAGACAATTTTGACTACTAAATGCCCATTTAAGTGATTGATTGCATTCTTGTATTTTCTAATAGTTAGTATTATTTGTAATTATTATTTAATTATGTTTTTCCTCCATAGTTATGTTTTCTTGTATTTTCTAGTAGTTAAATTATTTGTAATTATTATTTAATTATACATTTCCTTCATATTTATGCTAGTGAATCAATTTCATAAACAACTTAATTATCCATATTCTCTAACCAAATGAACCCTTCTTTAAAGATTAAATAATTTATCAATTATTTTATTGAGTGAAAATGTAAGAAAATTAAATAATAATAATCTATCATCAACATAAACTAATAGAAAATTAATAAATGACATTTTCAAAACTATAAAATAAAAAAATCTTAGAATATAAAATTGTTTTTGATAAATAAGCAGTCAATAAGGGGGTTGAGCCACACAAACAAGGAATTGTCTAAGAATTAAAGTCCAACAATACTAACAATAGAAAAATTGTTAGTGTAAATAATTAATTATTATTACAATTTACTTAAGTTTACTTAGGTTAATGCATTATTATATTACTTTTCATGTAGACACCTAAGAGTATGCGTAGTCATATGAGTTGTCTTGTTGACAACACAAGAGTTTGCATATTCAACTGAGTTGTCATGTAGACAACACAATTGTTTCTGACTCTAATTGAGCACATGGTGTCTACAACATCTTTTTATGAGATACACCTATGTAAGCTTATCCTCTCATCATTGCACAAACTCCTATGCTCAATGGAGGATAATCCACTCTTGGTGGACATGTGCTTAGTTGTGAAGCTTATCACTTTGCTAACTCCTAGTCATTCTAGAGGCCTTTATATACAGGCACTTCTAGTGTGTATTAATCAATTATTCATTCTCATATTGTTATTATGATCATACATTTTTTGTCCATATTGTGCTAAGTTCTTGAGCTTCTTGATCTTGGTCATTTTTCCCTAAGGCAAAGTCTTACATGGTATCAGAGTTGAGGGAGCTTCATTTCATAGCCATTGGAGACCATTTTTGTTTCACCTCTCGGAGGACCACGATTTAGATCCGAAGTATCTGCAGCTATTGGGAGCATCTAGAGCCAAAACAGACCTCACCATTGTGTTCAGAGCATTGATTCGATAAATTTTGACTATAAATTTGCCTACCCTAGGCCATAGTCAAATTTGAGGCAAATATGTTTTGCAAATTGGAACCCAAAGGCTCGATTTGTGGAATTGGCATGATCATTTCAGATTTGTGCATTTAATTTTTGGATCTATATTTTTTAATACCCATCTCTGCATTTTTTCAAATATGCAATTTTTTTTTTTGAAAATTTTTGGTCATTAGGCATGTAGAGGAGCATTTATTGCAAGCAAACCAAGTGATCAATTCCTAGAACCCACAACCTGAATTTCCACATAATCTGACAAATATTACATATTTGATGGCATAAACTATACTGGCAGATCTCCCCACAAATTGACACAACCGACACACTACAGTTTGCACGTTATCAAATTGTCCGAGCGCTATGCGTTTTAAACATATTATAGACCAAACGCACCATGCTTGTGAGATTAAAATCCCAACGCTGACACCCAAACTCGGTGACCACTCAATCACTAGTGGCATTCAACATCGGCCACTGCGAACTCCTGCTGGCCGAAAGATTCTGTCATTTTTTTCTATCCCTCTCTGACACCACTTGCTACCGATGTCTCTGCCAATGTCGACTGTCCACTTGCCGGCAACCTCTACTCTCGCTTGAGCCACGTCAGCTGCCCATAGTGCCAAGTCAATGACATCCTACTGCCAACTCAACCTCGGCCACATCTATTGCCACATCATCCAGGACATGTCAGCAACCTACATCATTATGACCAAGCCACGCTAGTGACAACTCAGTCGTATGGATTGCCACATAAGTCAACTGGCTATTTTTTTGCTGAGGTCATTGTTTCACTATATTAAATTTGATGATCATTTGACCATCACAAGTAGGCCATATTGCACTGTCGCAATGGTCATTTGGATGTCAAATTTAACCTCGTAGTTTCCTGACATCATCAGGGCAGACCTCTCACCATATGTAGTTTTTATTTGATAGTCCAACTTTGAGAGGCCATATCTCAATCATCCAGACTCCAAATTAGATGCAATTTTTTCTTTTAGCTAGAATTTTCTAAACTTTTTAATGGTGCTATCATTTTGGGTGTATGGAGTTGTGGTGATTGTACCTATCCAATCCTACATTTTGCAACCTCAAATGCTTCGTACATGCTCATTTGAACACATTTTCAAGTTTTTTTTTTGAAAGTGCACAATTTTTCATCTACTTTCTAGATCTGTAATCAGATTATAGGCTTGTGTAAACAGAAATACCACTTCTAGAAATAGTTCCTTTTTTGCATTGTATTACTTTGATCAAACTTCAAAATTGTTGTATATCTGAGCTACATTGCTAAGTACCAGAATTGAACTCCAAGAGGAGGTTGTAAATAACAAAATTAGAAGTCCACTTAGGTCTAAATAGGCAAGTGGCTATTGTAATCGCACTAAGTATAAAGTGCCCAAAGCATTCATTTGGGGGGGGGTCTCTTTGATTGTTTTTGCATTTTGGGGGGTGTATATATTTATTGATCTCATGGAGTCATGTCACATGTGTCAGCTTGGTTTAAAATTCAAGTTGACAAAAAGGAACCATAAGAAATGGAGTGCTTTGATGATTGATCATCTAAGAGAGCATAATGAAGTATTTCCTTTTCAATGTTCCAAAGAATTGCCCTCTTACACTAATCTGTCACCTATTAGCATACTTTTGCAAGCCTTTTTTTATAAATATTAGGTATGATTGTTTTGTTGTCCTTAGAAAGGCAAGTGAACCTTATGACCTTTGGATGTGCCTTTGGGAAGCATATGGAGATCCACAAGTCCCTTCATTCCCAAAGGACATTCTACCTCCAGTCACTCTAGTTATGGTACCTACAACTCTAGTTGAGATCCTACCTCCTGATGATCTTGTTGCTTCTACTGATCTAGTTCTAGCCACATATGCTCTTGATTCACTGCAGCAGGAAACACGTGTCTTCCCATTTCAACTTCATTGGATGACTTCCTTCTAGACATTGCACTGTTGTTTTTGGACGTTGAAATATTCAAATTGGGAAGAGTTCTTCTGAGAGGGGGGGGGGGGGGGTGTGAATCAAAAGTACCACACTTTCACCTTTTCAACTCCTTTAAAACACATAACTGAAAGTAAACTGCATGTATGTAAACTTATTAAATAAACATAAACCAAACACATGCATTAACACACATGACACCAGATTTGGTAACCTAGAAACCCTCTAAGAATAAGAAGGTAAAACTGGGGTGGGGATGATACCCACAAAATTACTGCAACAATAATTGTTTGACCACTTCTGATGGTCTGCCCTGTCAAAGGCTTTATACTGTGTCAATAGTGACCTGGTTAAAGGATTTACAAACACTTTACATGAAGTGTCACCCTATTAAAGGATTTAGTCACCTCTTCAAAGGATCTACAAAATAGTTGTTAAGCTAACCTATCAACATAGGGTTTTCACTATCTAATACAATTGCTAGAGAGTTATAGAAACCTTTGACCTGATTGCTTACAATCTTCAATTGCTGATTTCAGGCACTTGATCTGCTCACTCTAATGTGATCCTTGCTTGATTTGATATCTATTCATATCCCTTGCTTTGTTCTAATCAATTGGATGTGTAATTGCTTCTCAATTCACTAAGTTTGTGATGCCCCAGTTGTTTGCTCTATTCTGCAATTTGCTATCTACTTAGCAACTTCCTTGACTTCTCTTCAACAACATAAAATCATGGGGGTCTAAGCCTTCTTATAAAGACTTCGTAGACTTAGGGTTAGGTATGAATCTACGATCCATATTGGATCTTGAATTCTCACTCATTCCTTGCATTTTCTCATTGGTTGCATGCCTTCTCCATTTTTCTAATTGGTTGCATGTTGATTACATAGGAAATATAAAAGATTTGTTCTTATCCTTATCATCCTTTGAAATCTTTCTATGTCAGCTCCAAAAATGGTTTACATCTAAGTTTGTGAGGGCACAAACTCATATGTTGATTCTATGTTACTCGACACATACTGGACTACTGGTGCTCGACACATATACTATCTTGCTTTGCTCGGCACCTATTGCATTCTGTCTTGCTCAACACATGTATCACTCTGGCTCATTCGGCATATGTAACATTTTGACTTACTCGACATTAATTGTGACTTGGCACCTATATATCACTTGGCACCTATATAATGCTTGGCACCTAAAGTCACTCGGCACCTATTGGAAATCTGACTCGACACACACTGTGGCTCAGCATACATAGTGTACTTAGCTTCAATGTAGAAAGTGGTTAAGTGTGTTGACACTCATATGTCAAAACTATTCTAAGACCAACAATCTCCCCCTTTGACATGAGTGTCAAAAACACTTAACTAAACATTGCTAATCTTTCCTTATGAGTACCCTATCCATTCTATTCTGCATATGTACAAAATTTTTGAATTTTTAACAATACCTTATAACTCCCTTGAGCTTATTGTGCTATTTCATTCTTGTATCCCAAAATTCTATGCTAGATGTGTCTGATGCTCTTTGTCTTTACCCTCTACTTGTGTGTTGAGCAATTTTGTCAACTCTATCTTTACTTGTTGGTTTTATTCATATTTCCCTCAAAACATTATATCTCCCCATGAAAGAATGTAATCAAAACTTAGTATTCTCCCCCTTAGATATATCTTCCTTACTATTATTTCTCCCCCTTTTGACACTTATGTCAAAGAGCTCTAAGGGGTAATACCATATTTTGCCAAAAATGTGTTGTTTACCTTCATTATTATTTTTAGAGTTGCATCCCAATTCTTTAAAGCAATATCTAGTGACTTGTGCTGAATGGCAGTCTCTATAGCAAGATGTACAAGTCCATCTAATGTAGAAAGATTAGGATCTTTCTTCAAGACAGTTTTAGTGTAGACTTGCTCTTTGTGGAGGACCTCCAAGTGTGGGTTATGGAGGATTGAATATGTATCAATTTGGCCTTTATATTGGCCTCTTCAATTGCTAATGCAGCTAACTCTCTTTGAGTGTGAAGCGATTGGGAAAAATGCTTCTCACTTTGAGCTAGATCCCTTGGTAGTTGCATGCTAGAAATATTCAAATTTCTCTCCAAGCTCAATATCCTTTGATTTGTCTCTTATGTGAAGTTGGAGAAATCACACAGCTTCTTGTACAATGAGAAAATGTTCTCAAGTACAGCTTTGACCTTCTCAATTTTCTTGGCCAATTGAACCTGTTCAAGTGCTATACCATTTGATATCTTCTCATTCACTTTTGCCTGAAATTTCCTCTCAGACCATTCCATAAGTTTAACATTTGAATCCTAGTCTTCACTAGTCACCTTATCAACTATATCAGATAGTTGTTCTATTATGGGCTTTGCTTCATCTGGTGACTACAAGCTGAAGGCATCCATAAAGATGTCCTTGATCTCATGTAGTGCTTGCTTGTGTTTATACTCTTTTCTAAATATTTTCTGCCTCTTCCTTCTGCTTAAAGCATCTTTCATTTCTGTTATCTAATCCATGGTGATGGTCTTAGAGTCATAAGCAGGTATTACAATGTCTTCATCTAGCTCAAGGTCTCCATAATGAAGTACCCTAGCCACTCTGGTTGAGCTCGAGCTTGGTGTTGAGATTTGCAAAGGTATGGCTTTAGTGCTCAGCTTCTGAAGGGTCTTTGTAGGAGTATCTATCTTTGGTAGTTCTACCAATGTTTGAATAATGGTATGCTCCTTTTCTTTTGAGGTATCCTCCTTCTCATCAGACTTCCCTTCTTATGTGCTTGGCTTCTGTGTGGTATCACCTACTGCTGTAGGTGGTGGAAGCATAAAAAATTTAGTGGTAGTAGCTATATAGGTGAAAGGTGGTTCTTGTGGTTTCACCTTGTCTTGATTTGATTCTGCTACTACCTTTTGTAGTTCATCTACACTCACCAATATAGGGTTTGTGCATAACTATGCCTGTAGAGTGGATTGGTGAAGGATCTTGGAGAGATCCTATGTAGTTAGGGGATTGATGTTTTGAGCTGAATTTTAGGATCATCCTTAATAATTATTGTGTCTGCAGGTGTGATGGTTATATGAGGAGGGCTAGGAGGTGGCATTTGTGTGTCTTGCACACTCTATTCCTCTTCTTGCTACTTTTCAAATGTTGCCATATCTTCTTCCTTTTGTGTTTCTTCCTCCTCACCTTTTTCTTTATCCTCCTCATCTTTCTTCTTTTCTTCATCTGCTCTTTTTGTTGCTTCCTTCTCTTCCTCTTCCTTCTCTTCTTCTCCTTTCTTTTCTTATGTTTCCTTTTCCTTGGTACTGGCCTCTGCCTTATTTGCTTCCTCTTCCTTGTCATTAGTTATTTTGTAAATTGTTTTCCACAATTGTGTGGATTTATTTACTACATCCTCAATCTTGTTTTGTAGGATGTTGAAGGCTCTATATTTAGGTGCAAATTTTCCACCATGCTTCTTATTAGCCTTTGTTATTTGACCTCTTGTCAGGTCAAGCATCACTTGTGCCAAGATAGATTCTCTGATCTCCTTTTCCATTTTCAGACAATAATGCCATTTATTTTTAATTATCTCATAGAGCTCTCTAGGCATGGTATTGTCTAGCTTTAGAGGTGTGTTCTTAAATTCAGCGATCATGGCATATACTGATTCCTCTATTCTATTTTGTTCCTCTCTACTTAACTTGTTGAAATCAAGACTTTTCATATCATTCAAATCTACATTCCTAACATTTTCACAAATTTTGTCTAAGGCAGATTTGGGAGGATGACTTACCACTCTGAATTGGTTGATACCTTTTGACTTTGTTCTTTCCTCATCATCTATGTCTGGTTGTGCCACATATTTTATTGTCTTCTTTGGCTCTTCATCAGGCTATTCAGCGGCCTTCTTCTTCTCTTTTTTTTCCTCTTTGGCCTTTTGTGTGGATGCCCTTATGGTAGCTCTTGTTGTTGGTGTTGGCTTGGCTTGTGCAGGCTTAGTGACCTTCTTGGGCTTGGGCTAAGCTGGAGGTTGAGTTTTAGCCTTTCTTTTCTTTTGCTCAACTGGTGTAGGTGCTTCCTTGGCTTCTTCTTCATTGGCACCTTCCTCCTTGTCTTCTCCTAAGCTTTGGGTCAACTCCATTTGGCCTTGACCTTGCTCTTCTTCTTCTTCTTCTTCTTCTTCCTCTTCTTCTTCTTCTTCCTCTTCTTCTTCTTCATCACCTACTTCTCCTTCAATACGTGCTCCAAATTTCTTCTGTATCTTCTTTACTAATTTATCTTTCTTCTTGATAATAGAAGTTGTCTTCAAGTCAGTTTCAACTTTGGATTTGACAACATCATATGTGCCAAAGTGAGGAGCCTTCTTATCTATCTCTTCTACAAGCAATGTTGTGATTGTTGCTAAGGCTTCATCTATATCAAGCTCATATCCCAATGGCCTTAGCCATCTTACTCTTGGTATTATTTCCTGGATGTAGGTATAATCAATATCAACCAAAAATCATATGTCATTTATGTGTTTTTCCACTAGGGAAATTGGTATTCTAACCCTTTTCTTAAGGGATTTCTTAAAATCCTCAAAATAGCTTGTCATTTGGGCCTCAAAATTGTCACCCATCTGATCAATGAACTCATTGATTTGTGTAATTGTAGTTTTGTTAGGGTTCCAATTCACCTTTCCAATAGAAGGAAACTCTTCCATAACATAAAAGAATATACACATAAGAACTTAACCAAATTTGCATTGAGCACCTTTTGATCTCCTTATTGCTCCTAGGTTTTCATTTATTTGCTACAACATTAGTTCTGATAGAGCATATATGTGATCTTTCATTACCAGTTTGTAGGCTACATCAACAACTATACATGGCACATTGTTCAGTCTGCTAGATTGGTAGAATTTGTGAGATATCACTCTCACAACAAAATCTAGAAAAGGATCAGTTACAGTATCAATAGTCATACCCCTCTTATTCCATTTGGCTATTGTATTCCTTTCAATGATTTATTTGGAATAAATGCATATGGTCTTAGGCCGATCTAGGGTTGGGAAACCCGTAACCCTATTCACTATCCTTTTTGTAATCTTTATTTGTCCTATTTCCAACCACAAACATCCATTGTGAATTTTGTTGAGGACAATCCGTATCCATTCAATTTTGAAACCTGTAGGGTAAACTAGGGCATTGGTCAAACCCTTTTTCTCAACTATTTGGAATTCATCCTTCAAAATTTTGTTTTCACACAGTTTGTCATTGACTTGGAATATCTCTAGATCACCGACTGCACCTATCTTGTAGTTATAACACTTTCTCACATCTTGCACCATGACAACTTTTGGTGGAATAATGGATAATGCGCCAGTTGGATTGTTTCTGTAGGTGACTTCAGGGATTGGCCTAAACTCAGGTTGTTTTACCTCATTACTAACTCACTAGACCTCATGACCTTCCTTTCTTTTGGGGTTTCTTGAACTAGAAGCCATTATACCAAACTAGGGTTTTAATGTATTAAAAACTTTAACTCTAGGTAGCTCAACACTTGATAAATACCTTAGATCATTGAAATGTATGCTGAATCGCTATTGAGATTGATGCAAATGGCTTCAAAGTAGTTGTATGATTGCTCCTGCACTCTTTTTGTCTTTTCTCTGTGTTCAAATGGCATGAAAATGATCAAAATTTGACCTTATACCTGTCAAAACCTACCATTAAATGTTTAGTGCATATAGCTGTAAACTTGGCAATTGAAGGTTTCACCATGACTAGGCTCCCATTGTATTTTGTTTACTCAGCTTCTACGAGTTTTCTATTTCACTCAACTTCAACTATCAACTCGGTCACTATTAGAAACTTAGCATCCATTGGAGCTTTACTCAACATCTAAGGATAGTTCGGCAGTATTTGCAAAAACTTCAAATTTTGACTTGGCATCTTTGCTCATGCAGATTTCTTCCTTGCAGTACTTCTTGGTCTTGGAACTGATGTATGATATAACTTTGTATATCAGTCCTATACACCTATTCTTGCTTAGTTGGATGAGTTGTGATCACTTGACCTCTTGGGTGAAGTGATCTCTTCGTTTGATGTGTTGCACTCATCTTTCTTCTTCCAAGTTTTGTTCATTTGCCTTCTTATTTGTTCAACATTAACCTTCTCTTTTCCTTTATTGACTTCTGTCTTGGGTGCTTTTGACTTTGTTGGGCAATTCTTGCTAATATGACCAGTTTTCAAGCAACTGAAACATGTAGTTTGACTTAACCATCTGCTATAAATTTCTCTAAAATTTGTCCTTATGTGATTTTCAAGAATGTGTCCATACTCCTGACAATAGTGACAGCTATACCTGGTGTTGTAATCCCAGTTGTAGTGATGATCATGGTTGTTTCCTTTTGTAGGCTGAGTAGGTGTCCACATAGACTTTGATCTGCATTCAAATGCTCTATGTCCATACTTTTGTAGTTGTAGCAGTGACCTTCAAATCTTGGTGTCCTCATGATCTTGGTTCTACATTCATGTGCTTGATGTCCTTGCTTTTTGCACTTGTGACAAAAGCTTGCTCTTTTAGGCTTATCATGCTGATGACGATTCTTGCTCCTACATACATTAGAGGTATGTCCCTTTTTACCACAGAAATGACAAGTAGGTTTAGTGTTCTTACCTTTGTTACTTCTTTCTTCTGTAGTCTTGGATGATTCTCCTTGCTCAGTGCTGGTGTAACCAAGTCCTAAAGTATCATTACTAGCCCTTGGTGATTTCAGTAGTTGCTCAAAGTACTTGATAGCCTCATTGGGTTTGTTGAAGCTTTCTACTATCTCCTTCTCTCTCTTCAATTCATTCTATAATTGCTCATTTTGCATTCTCAAGGTGGAAATCTTAATGTCCTTCATGTTTAGCTCATGATGAGCATTCATCACCTGACTTAAGGTGTCTAGCTACATGTTTGAGATTCTTTCAAACTCAATTGTCTTCTCCTCTAGTCTATTGGTAAGATTTCTCTTGTCATATCCTATCATGACCTTGTCTTCAATGGCTCTCTTCTTTTGTTCAGTCACTTCACAAAGCATTATGGCTTGTGATTCTTGTTCAAGCTTGAGTATTCTGATTTCTTCAGCTTGTGCTCTATTTTTCTCCATCAATTTAGCTATTGCTGCATCAAATTCCTTGGAATTTCCATTGGAAAATACTTGTGTGGTAGTGTATGTCATTTTCTATTATGGTTATATCCTTCCTTCTTTTTAAAGACTTTCTCAATTATTCTCTGGCTTCTTCCAATTTGTGTAGAGCGAGATGCACATCAATCACCTGATTGTCTATGATCTTCCCAAGTTTGAAGACTTCCATGTTCAGACCTTTTCTCTAAGCTATTAGGCTTCTCCTTGTGATAACCTTGTGCTCTAATACCAATTGTTGAAATATTCAAAATGGGAAGAGTAATTCTGAGAGGGGACAGGGCGGGAGGGGAGGGTGAATCAGAAGTACCACACTTTAGCCTTTTCAACTCCTTTAAAACACATAACTGAAAGTAAATTGCATGCATGTAAACTTATTAAATAAACATAAAGCAAACACATGCATTAACACACATGACACCAGATTTAGTAACCCAAAAACCCTCCAGGAATAAGAAGGTAAAACTGGGGTGGGGATGATGCCCACAAAATTACTGAAACAATAATTATTTGACCACTTCTGATGGTCTGCCCTGTGAAAGGCCTACCTTGTCAAAGGCTTTACATTGTGTCAATAGTGACTTGGTTAAAGGATTTACAAACACTTTACATGAAGTGTCACCCTATTAAAGGATTTAGTCACCTCTTTAAAGGATCTACAAAATAGCTATTAAGCTAACCTATTAACATAGGGTTTTCACTATCTAATACAATGGCTAGAGAGTATTAGAAACCTTTGACCTAATTGCTTACAATCTTCAATTGCTGATTTTAGGCACTTGATCTACTCACTCTGATGTGATCCTTGCTTGATCTGATATCTATTCGTATTCCTTGCTTTGTTCTGATCAACTGGATGTGTAATTGCTACTCAATTCACTAAGTTTGTGATGCCCCTACTATTTTCTATGTTCTGCAATTTGCTACCTGCTTAGCAACTTTCTTGACTTCTCTTCAACAACATAAAACAATGGGGGTCTAAGTCTTCTTATAAAAACTTCATAGACTTAAGGTTAGGTATGAATCTACGATCCATATTGAATCTTGAATTCTAGCTCATTCCTTGCATTTTTCTCATTGGTTGCATGCCTTCTCCATTTTTTTGATTGGTTACATGTTGATTACATAGGAAATATAAAAGATTCGTTCTTATCCTTATCATCCTTCGAAATCTTTCTATGTCGGCTCCAAAAGTGGTTTACATCTAAGTTTGTGAGGGCACAAACTCATATGTTGAGTCTGTATTACTCGGCACATATTGGACTACTGGTGCTCGACACATATACTATCCTACTTTGCTCAGCACCTATTGCATTTTGTCTTGCTCGACACATGTATCACTATGGCTCACTCGGCATATGTAATGTTCTGACTTTCTCAGCATTAACTGTGACTCGACACCTATATATCACTCGGCACTTGTATAATGCTCGACACCTAAAGTCACTTGGCACCTGTTGGAAATCTAACTCGGCACACTGTGGCTCGACATACATAGTGTACTCAGCTTCAATGTAGAAAGTAATTAAGTGTGTTGACATTCAAATGTCAAAACTATTTTAAGACCAATAGTGGAGTCTTACATTGAAGATGTGGGAGAAATTATTGATGGCATCTATCTTCTCTTTGTTTAGGATAATTCTTCTTCACTTGTTGTGAGGGAACGCTTTGTCCCTCAACCACTTGATCTTTCTTTTGAGACTGACATGATTGTGGACACTTCTTTTCAGTAGATGAAGGACTCTTTTACTTCAGAGGAGACATATCAGTCTTTGGAGATTGTATTCCAATTTCCTTAGACATCATATCTTTTGAGGATTCTTCCTATTAGTTGGGGAGCATTCTCAACTACACCTATGACACCACTTCTTCCTACAAGGAGGAACTTCATTTAGTTTTCATGGTTTAGCTTCTTCAGTCATCAAGGAGCTTCTTTCATGGGTGTGCATTCATCATTGAGGGGAGGCTACAGTGTTTCTCTTCCTACATCTTCCTATCCACAATGGGAAGTATACTTGCACCTATACTTGGTGTATCTTCTTCCTAAAGGGAGAAATGTTGTTTGTAGGCATTGGATTTTCTTTTGTCTTGAAGCACTCATCATTAGGAGATCTTTCCCTAAGAGGGGGATTTCATTTCTTTGTATTTCCTTCTTATGGAGGGATTCTCTATTGTATATGCATGATCTATGTCATAATTGGGGGGTCTTGATTACTCCATCCATACATGCATCTTCTTTATTGTACTTATCTCTCTTTTTGGGGGAGGATTTTTCCCACGAGGTTTTTCCTCTTTCTCTATTTTTAGAGAGATTGCATTGCATTTGTACATGGGTACCTAACATGGCCTAGTAGCCAGGACCCATCATGCATTTTCATCATAGCTTTTGTAAGCTTAAGTGCATTTCCCTAAGTTGCACTTAAGGGGGGGTGTCAATGTAAATAATTAATTATTATTACAATTTACTTAAGTTTACTTAGGTTAATGCATTATTATATTAGTTGTCATGTAGACACCTAGGAGTATGCATGGTCATATGAGTTATCTTGTTGACAACACAAGATTTTGCATATTCAACTGAGTTGTCATGTAGAAAACACAATTGTTCGCACTCTAATTGAGCACATGGTGTATGCAATATCTTTTTATGAGATACACCTATGTAAGCTTATCCTCTCATTATCGCACAAACTCTTGTGCTCAATGGAGGATAATCCAGTCTTGGTGGACATGTGCTTAGTTGTGAGGCTTATCACTTTGCTAACTCCTAGTCATTCTAGAGGCCTTTATATACAGGCACTTCTAGTGTGTATTAATCAATTATTCATTCTCATACTATTATTATGATCATAAGTTTTTGGTCCATATTGTGCTAAGTTCTTGAGCTTCTTGATCTTGGTGTCATTTTTTCCTAAGGCAAATTCTTACATGGTATCAGAGTTATACCAAATTCTTACAAAAATAGTTGAAAATCTACTGACAAACCTTACTAAGACCAACACAACCCACATTTACCTCTTATCCAAAACAAGATTAGCAAAAGAAGTGGAGAAAACAAGCTAAATCATCTACAATTATCAAAAAGATTGAGAACCCATCTAACGTAATTGCTATTAATAAGTAAAATTATTAAACTGGATTTATTGAGAGAAGTCCTACTATTTAACATCATCATAGTATGGGGTCTTGATGGAGGAGCATTTGAGGTGCCTAAAGATTTTGGCATTTTCAGCGAAAGAATAGAGGTGCTCGACCATCTCCATGGTATTTCTCGATTGGACTCTTGACGGAATGGGCTTGGTGGAGAAGCTTGGTGCTTGGTCAAAGAAGAGTGGTTGCTCGGTCATTATTGGGTGTAGTGTTGACCGAGGTACTTGGTCATTGTGGTGCTCAGTCATTAAAGGAACTTGACATAGTTTATAGTTCTCAGTAGAACCTATTCTTTGTGATGCTTGGCTTGTTTGGCAATTCTTGTGGGAGCTCGATAGGCATGCTCGATTATTTTGTTGATAATTGGTTGGGCAATGGTGCCAACTATAGTTCGTGAGGCTTTGATTGGTTTACTTGGTGCATTTAATGCATGTAGTGTGTGATCGTGACATGGATCGATCTGGGGCTACATGAGGACCTATGTGTGGTCTTGGTTATCTCTCCTATGTGCATTTAATTAGTGTTGTAAACTTGGGGGCTTATCCTAAGTATTTTCATGTGGTTATCATGGGTTAACACGAGGGTTAACATTTTGTATTTAATATTTGTTGTGAGCTGACTTAAGGGTTTATTTGATTTGTAACTTTTGAGACTGACTTGTGGCTTAGTTGGGTATAAGTAGGGGGTTTAGGGGGAGTCTTGATTCATTCATTCAAGGGAGTGGATCCTGAGTTTAGTGTGAAATAGCTGAAAGGAGTGAAGTTTGAGAAGAGCTAGTAGTTGTGGCTTGGGAAACAAGGAGATTGCTTGGTGGCTTGCAAGCCCAAGTTTAGATCTTGCCGGAGGTTTCTAACAAAGCATTGTTGTGCTACAAATATAGCTAGCTAGGGTTTGGATTGGATCCTGAGGAATCTTGTAGAACTATTACTTGCTTTGTATTTGGTCGTAATCAAGAAGGCCTTACGACCTAACACATTGCATGTAATCAGTTGTTTTATAAATAATGAGTTGAGTTTGGTATCAAATCTTGTATCTTGTGTTGTGTTTCCATCGTGTGGTTAATTGTGGAGGCTATGACATCTACTTTGGGGATTCTCCTACCTTGCTCTATGTTAGGTGGTATTAGAGCACAATTGTTCCTAAGCATGTAGACAGATCACTGAAGTTGAGGTTTTTTGCATCAGGACCTTGGGTTGGGAGAATTTGATTGGAGAAGATCTCAATTTGGTTGGAAATTTTTTGCAAAGGGTCTATGAAAATCTTGGAAGATGCTTCCAAGAAGATTGGACCCTGGGATGATTGTGAATCTCTGTAATGTGGTGGAGACATGGATTAATGAGGCAATTACTTGGGTGGATGTTGCTTTGTCTAAAAGAGTTGAGAAACAAAAGAAGGAAGTTGTATACTACTGGAGTTGGAGTCTATCGATCTGGAAGTGAATTTTCTAGTCAATTAGAACACTTGTTCGAGAGAGAAGATGGTGTGACAAGGTCAAAGTGGAGGTTCATTTTGTTGATCAGTTTGTAGAGTCTGATGTGAAACTTGTAGAGAAACTTGTGGTTATTGTTGAAGAGGTTCCTAACCTTGTTGATATTGGGATGGAGATTGGTTTTCATGATTAGTTGGATGGATCTGACATGGAAATTGCAGAGCACTTGGTCGTGGATAATCAATTTTTTGTGGGTGATGATTCATATGTTGCAGAGCATCTTGTTGTGGGTAATGAGATCGCTAGTGTTGAGAGTTTGACATATGTTGTTGAGGAATTATAAATTATTGCTGATGTGGATTTGGCTTTTGATCTACATGTTGGTATTGTGGATGTGGATTTTGATGATCTTATTACTGAGATGGATTGTGGTGACAAGTTGCAGACCTTATTTGTAGGTTACAATGTTGTTCAGTTTATTCTTGTGAGCAAATATGCTAATTAGTTGTTTGTAGATTTACAAAGGAGGAATTGGTTGATGGACTTGTTCATTTTCTTGGCTCTATGGGTTGAAAAGCCTTGGGTGAATATGAAGTAAAAGTTTAGTTTTCATGAAGGAATAAATTATGGGACATGCTTTATTTTGTATCCCAGGAGCCCGATGTAGGGACATCTAAGGTTCCTAAAGATTTTGGCATATTCGGCGGAAGACTGGAGGCGCTCAGGCATCTTTATGGTATTTCTCAATTGGAAGCTTGACCGAATGGGCTTGGTGGAAAAGTTTGGTGCTCGATTGAAGAAGGGTGGATGCTTAATCATTACTAGGTGTAGTGTTGACTGAGGTAATCGGTCGTTGTAGCGTGTGATTGTGACGTGGATCAATATGGGGGTACATGAGGACCTATTTGTGGTCTTTTTTATCTCCCATATATGCATTTAATTAGTTTTTTAAACTTGAGGGCTTGTCCTAAGTAATTTTTGTGTGGTTATCGTGGGTTAACATTTTGTATTTAATGTTTTTTGTGAGCCAACTTGTGTCTTAGATATGCATTTAATGCAAGGGTTTATTTAATTTGTAACTTTATGGGTTGGATTGTGGCTTAGTTGGGTATAATTAGGGTGTTTTTGGGGAGTCTTGATTCATTCATTCAGGAGAGTAGATCCTGAGTTCAACATGGAGTAGCTAACAGGAACAAAGTTTGAGCAGAGCTAGCAATTGTGGCTTGGGAAACAAGGAGATTGCTTGGTGGCTTGCAAGCACAAGTTTAAATCTTGTTGGAGGTTTCTACTAGAGTGTTATTGTGTAACAGATTTGACTAGCTATGGTTTGGATTGGATCTTGAGGGATCTTGTAGAACTATTACTTGCTTTATATTTGGTCATAATCAAGAAGGCCTTACAACCTAGCACATTGCATGTAGTCAATTGTTTTATAAATAAAGCGTTGATTTTGGTATTAGATCTTGTGTCTTGTGTTGTGTTTCTATTGTGTGGTTAATTGTTGGGGGCTAGGACATCTCCTTTGGGGATTCTCTTGTCTTGTGTTGCGTCAAGTTTGTAATAGAAAAAAACACAAGTAACCAAAAATTTATCAAGTTCTAGCTATCACATAGGGCTTAACCACATATAAGTACTAATTTTTAAAAAAAATATTAGTAATAAAACCTAAATTATGCCCCTCCCAACTAAAGGAGTAGGTCCACTGAACCACCCACAACAAGACCTAGGAGAAGCATTGTCATTTTTATGCTCCTTGGGTCTAGACAACAACATGACCATCTAGTCCTCTAACAATACTAAAAGAGTTCCTTCGTAGCACCATCTCCATGGCCTAGATCTTCCTCCTCCTGCTGTAGGACACATTGTCTAGACACCAAGGGGTACACTGCTTTGACCACAACTATGCCAATATATTACAGATTTTTTTCACCACTTGCAATTCATGGTTGAGCATCTTCATCTCCTTCCCATTAGACATGCACATATTACAGTAGCCAATCTCCTTGTCTTTGACCTTTGTTGTATCCTTTGGATATGCAATGAAATTTTTACCTTTTACATGTGGGGAATAGAAAGGAGAAGAAATCTTAAGAGGGGATGTCTCCTTACTTTCAACTTCACAATTTTCTAGGGCTTTTGTGATGTCTTCCATTTTATGCTATTAGAGACATGGGTAGAGCTCTTGTTGTTAACTGGTTCTAAACCAACATTACTTTCTAATTTAGTGGTTTTATTTTCTAAATTATAATTATCCCTCAATGCTTTCTCTTTCATCCTGGATTTATTGGTAATTCTAGAGGATCTATAGGGCAACCTCTAAGTCCAAAAGGGGCACTTTGGGTTTAGATTTAGTTTTTGAGCAACTTTGTAAGGTTCACCTTTTAGCGACCTCTAACGAGGAACTAGAGATTGGGGAATCTAGGGGATAGGTATTAGATGTCTTGGGTCTTTTATGCCCTTTCTTCATCCTAGGGAGGCCAACACTATTGCTTTTGGGAGGGTTTAGAGAGGGAGGAGCAGCCTAGATAGTAATCAGCTAGGGAGGGGACAAAGCTAAATGAAAATGATAAAGCCTAAACTTCAACCCCTAGTGTAAGATGGTATCCTTCTTCTATAACTTCCTACATTCTCTAGCATCCCTAACAATGGGTTCTAATGAATGCAATAGGTAAAAAGGAATAGAAATTAAGTCATGGTGTCAAACGTGGTTCATGAAAGGAAAATGATATCTAATAATAACAAACCTCATTTCTACCCTCAAGGGTAAAATATTTCATGATGAAGGCACAAACCTGGTCCCAAGGTTCCATCAAATCCTCTATAATAAAACCTCCATGCAAATACACAAGTTCCTTGTCTTTATGAAAGAACTGTCTGAGGTTGTGCTCATAAGTAACCCTACTAGTCTTCCTCCACTTCCACCCTTTCAAGACAACCTTGTAGCTTGGGCTATCACCTCTTCATTGATTTCAAATGTGATACTCCCAATGGAAACCTTTCATTCCTTCCAATTGTTGACAAATTATAGAGAGAAGTAGTGGTTGAAGCCAATCATGGATTCCATGTAGGTCATCATTCCTCCTTTGTCCAAAATTATCCAAAGTTTAGGGTAGTTACAAGTAGCATCTTCAATTTGGTCAGGTTCAACACAAGAAAGCCCCCTACCCATTTTCTCACATCTTCTATTCTTACTGGAGCTTCGCTTCTTCACAGTACAAAACTCCTTCAAAATAAGACCCTCCTCACAAAACTCTCTCAAACCTTCCTTAATGCCACCTTTAAAAGTTGAAAAAGTAGTCAAACTAATAGTATTAAATTCATTTCCTAAGGCATGAGAGCCGATCCATTTATCATAATTTATGTCCTTTCAAGACTATTCCTAACAAGGATGAAAAGATAGAGGTTTATCTTAGCAATAAATACGGCTCGATTTTTTGCAATCTCAAATTTCCAATGTTTAAATATGATGGCATTGAACCTTTCTCTTTCATAATACCCTTTGATGTGACCCTGCCATAAAGCCAAAATATGGATGAAGCCTAAGTGGACTTAGTCAACATTGTCATGTTCCACATCAACCTTATTTTTTGAACCACCTTTTTTTCTCGTAATAACCTTCCCATTCTTATTCCCCTTAGTCGTATATTTCTTGTACATGTGCTTCACTATTTATCATGTTTCTTTATTCCTTAGTCATGAGGGATTCCTTATTCATGAGGGATCTTATATTTTTTGGTATGCTTGGCATGTTTCTCCAACAAGGAAAGCCCTTACAACTGAGCCCTACCTTCGCCATTGCATCTACCACTACATTATCTTCCCTATAGATATGTTGGATATTGTAATCCTTTAAGCCCCTTAAACTACCTCTAGCATCGTTGATTATGCTAACCAAACTCCAACATCCCTTTATACTTTCCTTCATTACTTTTGTAATTTTTTTAGAACCACCCTCTATGATTATCATGTTAACTCCTATGGAGGTGGAAAATTTTAGACCCCACAATAGGGCAATAAATTTTGCTTGGTTGTTAGTCATCATCTCTGAATTTCTACCATAGACAAGCAATAAAGAGTTTGTTTGATCCCTAATTATCACACCTCCCATCACATTTCTATTCCTAGCTACCCCATCAATGTTAATTTTAACCCACAAGAAGCTTGGTCCCGTTCACATAGTTTATCTTCTTAATTCCCTTTTGGATTTATCAAAATGGTGGAATGTATCATGTAAACCCCAACCAATAGAAAGTATACAGTCCCTCTTAGTTAGGGGTTCATCTGGGGTTTTCTATCTACAAATGCTCACATTTTCCTACAACATCTTCAAAAGGATAATCAGTACTTAATTTGTTATGAATATTCTATTATTTCTCTCTTTCGACACATTAGCAAATTGGGGGGGGGGGGGGGGAGTTGTTTGTGCAATCCCAATCATTGATGAATTATTGCAAATCCTCCCTCAAAACCTATGCAGTGTTGAAATTTCTTAGAACTTTGTACCACACCTTTGCAATAAAAGGGGAACTTATTAAAAGTTGATTAATATCTTCCACCTCTTGTTTACATAAGACACATTGGTTCATCATCTGGAATCCCATTTTAGTCAAGTTGTCGACTACAAGCATTTTACCATGTAGGGAAATCCACCAAAAATAATTGTTTTTTTGTAATAAGCTAAGAGTTCCACACCGTCTTCCAACTAGTAATATCCCCTCTGTTCCTTATCATCTGCAAATATGTCGACTTGACCGTACAGAGCCCCAACATGTTCTTTGACCAATAGAAGTCACCGTCCATAAGATATAGATGGATTCAATATCTATCTAGAAGCTTCTATAGGGTCAACAACTCCAAGGCCTAGTTCTAGATAATCCATGAGATAGTCATTCAAAATTATCTAATTCTTCTAGGTAGACTAGTACTCTGCCACCTTATCCCCAACCCTCTCCTTGAGCACTTCCATTAGCATGTTGAATTGTCTGGACTACAACAAATTTTCCTTGATCCACAAATCTTCCCAGAATTGGACTTTTAGCCCATTACCAATTTTCCATTTAACACCTTCTCTTAGCACTCCTATGTATTTCAACACATTAGCCCAAATTTTAGAACCCACTAGGAGATTGTGAGTACATGGAAGTAGTAAAAATGTGAATTATGGAAGTACTTAGCTTTCATAGTCCTACACCAGTTTGAGGACCCTCAGGTAGCCTTGGTTAACAAAGCTTTATTAAGGTTTGCAATTTTTCTTAGCCCCATCCCACCCATGACCTTTGATTTCCAAATTTTATCTCAATTCAAACAACTCGATCTCTTTTTCTCTTCCATCCTTGTCGAAGGGAAGTTATGTTGGATTCTCTCTAGTATCTTCCATCACCCCACCCCTTACCCCCAAAAAAATAAAATAAAATAAAAAATAAATCTTACAATAGACAATAAGTAAATCGAGATCCCTTGGAGGGAAGCACTGAGAACTTGGAGCTTCCCTGCATTAGTTCACATTTTCCCCATCCAACCAAATAGTTTCTTATGACTTCACTCTAAATTAAACTCCAAATTTAGGAGAAACTTCCTTGACAGTTAGTAGAAGACCAAGATATGTAGTTGGTAGGTTGTCTGACTAAATTTCAATAATCTTAGTGATTTTTCTATGGAGATATTGTATAGTATTAAAAAGGAAAATGCTATTTTTCTCATAATTAATTTGATGGCCCTAAGTAAGCTAATACCCTAAACGAAGGTTATTTCACTCCCTTGCCTCTATTATCAAGGGAATCCCAAGGGAAAAAAGTATCATCAATAAACTATTGTAACACCTTGGGAGGAAGGTGGATAGTTGCTTTAATCCCCTTCTTGTTGTTAGTTGTCACAAGATTATGCATATTTCTACTGAGAACCTTCATCGTCATCATGAAAAGATAAGGCAAAAGAGGGTCACTTGGCAGAGGCTTTTTCCAATTTGAAGAACCCCCAAGGGGTCACATTGACCAAGACTAAGAAATGTCTGGTTCCCACAACTTCTTGTATAATCCTTTGAAAATAGGATGAAATTCCAATTTGATAAGGATGTCATAAAAGAAGTTCCAACTGACTTTGTCATAATCTTTGGAGATATCCAATTTGAGTGTCATTCTTGGAGCTTTACTCTTGTCCATGGAGTGTAAAATCTCATGAGTAGTATGAATATCATCCAAATTATCAAACCCTCAGACAAACCCCTTTTGAGACTGACTAATAAATTTGTCAAGTAACAACTTCAATTTGTTAACCACCACCTTAGAGAATATTTAATTGATAGTATTGCATAAAATTATTGCCCTAAAGTCCTATAGAGTCTTAGGCTCTGAGGTCTTAAGAAAAAGGTCAATAAAGGTATTGTTTAGAATCCTCGATGATTTTCTAGTCCTCACAAAATTATGTCGTAAAAACCACATCGTTGATCACCACCTAAAATTTTTGTGAAAAAATGCTAGGAGGAATATGTTAAGTTTGAGGGCCTTATATGCACTCATAGCAAAAAATGACACCTTAACTTCGTCTTTTGTCACCTTGGCCATTAACTACACATTTTTAGCCTCATCAATAACAATGGGAATTTGCAAGAGAAGCTTCTCCCTAGTCTTACTAGTACACACTTTGACATTTGCAGTATACGCCTATGTGAAAAAGTTGGTAGCCTGTTCCCCTTTCTTGTCTTCTTCTGTAACCGTCTC
Organism: Cupressus sempervirens; assembly: GCA_028749045.1. Classification (NCBI taxonomy): domain Eukaryota; kingdom Viridiplantae; phylum Streptophyta; class Pinopsida; order Cupressales; family Cupressaceae; genus Cupressus; species Cupressus sempervirens. The sequence continues at coordinate 20,018,706 of CM053792.1, read as the reverse complement.
ATCATTATTATTGGTAAGAGAACCAACAATATTCTTTTTTTGTATTTGGAGGCAAAATATGGAAGAAGGGGGTATTTCTCTATCCCTTGACCAACCACAGAATCCTCAACCTTTGTTTCCAATAAACTTCCTCATTCTTGTTGTTAATGACTCATTTATTCCTTTGTTCATCTTCCTCCTCATGGGTTTCATTGGAAAGATCTCCATTCGTCATGGTTTGTTACATTTGTTCTAAGTAATATTTTGTGTCCCTTTTTTAGGAAACTATCACCAAAAGAAACTTTTCTCCATTCCCTCATTTCTCTTCTTATGTTTCAAAGTTTCTTAGACTTTATAAATAGTCATCCCCATTATTGGAATATTCTACCATCTAGCTATAGAAATCTCTAAACTCTTATTGGCTTTGCCACATGATCTTATAACGAAAAGGCAATGATCCTAACAAAGGTTTCTCCAACCAGTTGAAGAGGATGGAAGCATGATTTGAGATAGTTTTTGGCAAAGCCTTGAGTGGGGTGTTAGCTCTCATATCCCATTTAGCAAAGACTAAGCATCTATCCAGCCTAACTTGCATAAGGTGTTGTTGTTAGAGTGGGGTTGTTGTTGCACCAAAAGACTAATCTATTACTGCCTGATACAACCACTCAACATATAGTACACAAGAGACGGTTAAGCCCTTGTCATGAATTCCGAGGGGAGCATTGAACAAATCTCCAACAATCTTCCCCTTAGCGTTACCCGAGGGTCTAAGGATTCGAACCTGTGACCAAGCTCTAATACCACTTGTTAGAGTGGGGTTGTCGTTGCACCAAAAGATTGATTTGTTAATGTCCAATACAACCACTCAACATATAGTACACAGGAGGTAGTTAAGCCCTTGTTATGAATCTCGAGGGGAGCGCCGAACAAATTTCCAATAGTTTCTCCTTGTAATTATTAGACCAAGTAAATTGGTTACCACTAAGTTTCACATCTATCATATCATTTTTTCTTATGAACTTGGATAGGTCGTTCATACTATCATTATAGTCAACCAACCCCCAACTTCTCTGAAGGGAATAAGGGGGTGTTGAAGTTCCCCTTATACTCAATAAGCTAAGAGATGTCACTCCATGTCTCACTACGACTCCCCCTAGAGTTGGGAGCATAGATATAAAATTGTTACTTGCAATTTAGCTCACAAATATATACAAGACATATATGATTATAAAGAAACTATAATATATTGTAGAGTTGATTACAAAAAAATAATACTAACATTAAAATTGATATATAGCATGTAACTTTACGGTAATAATAGTTATTAGAGGGCAACGTATTGGTTCTTAGAGGAGATGTATATGTTTAATAGTGCAATTTTTTGAAGTGATTGTAATGCAAGGTTATTAGGGCATCTTTAAGTAGGTTGCAAACAACACTTCTATAACCGTTTTTAATAAGTGTATATATAATAAATCTCAAACATTGCTAGACTACAAGCAAAACAATACATATAACTCTACAACTTACTTCTCATTTTTCCTCCTCACATTCTGATAATAGATTAGAGAGCATGATCTAAATTAAAGCGCACACATAAATTGATTAATCTTTACACTATATAAACAAATTGTTAAAATCTTATAACAATTATGAGTAATTAAATGACATATAAAAACATTAAAAAACTTACAAATTTGATGCACTATTTAGAAACTCGAAGTGTCCCCAAAGTTGACTGTAACTACTCGTGGAGTAAATCTATATTAATCACCCCTTAATATCTTTGACCAATGAGAGACAAAACAAATGTGGTGACATCCGTCCTTAAAAATGGCAGCGCAATCGATTTCTGGTAGACAGAATGTCATTGCGTACTAAAAACAAACACACCAACCTAGTATTCATTCCAAGCAAGGAACTTGTGGCTCACAAATTTTAGTGTTTTTTGGGGCATTGAAAGCTTTCACAAAGACAACTTTTCATGAGATGGCATGAATGTAGAGTGTAGAGGCGCAGAGGATGCCACCTATGCCTCCTACATTCAATACTGATCTAATGATAAAAACAAATATACCTTACTCACAAGAGAATGATCATCTACTCCTCTTTTTCCTTCAATAAAAAACTGTTCTTCCCATCTACTTCATCTCTTTCTATCTAACTCGCTGTTTGACAGGCACATGCAGGTCAACCATCCTACTTTCCACTAGACCCACACAGTAATTTGTAGATAATATCGAGGTCAAAGCTGCCGGTTACAGAATTTCCTGAAATGGGTTCAACACACCTTAACAATGTCCAGCAATAAAGGTCACCAGCTTTGAACAATGGTGAGAAGAGGGTTTTTAAAAACATGTTTCTAGAAGCGTGGCCCAACATTTGGGGATTAAAAAATGGCTCAAATTTGGGGTGACAGAAATGTGTGGTGAGTAGGGAAGGTATCACTAATTCGACATGAATTCTAAATAATAATATATCATGAATTTTAAATTATAATATATCAGCCTATTTTTTTTAAGGATAACTTTTTCGGTGAGGTCTTTTACGAAAATTTGTGTAACTATCTGATACAGGTGCGCGAACTTTATGGCTGAACTTCTTCGGCTAAGACCCAAGAACTAAGGGATATCTATTCTGTAGATTTTGTCTGGAATACAATCCCGCCCTCATCCCTTTTCAATGTTAGAACCATGCACTAAATAGAACTTTTCAACTTCACTGATAAATAATAAAATTATATTTTAACTATTTTAAAATTGTCATTTATTGTTTGTAATGTAACTTTTTGGTGACAACGAAGCCAAGTTGAGATCCATTATACATACAAAACTAAAAATGGCTTTATGGGTATGTGGTGGGTACCAAATTGAAACACGATGCCCAGGGTGTGTTTCTTTCTGTCCACTAACAAATCTATTTATCTAACAATACAAAGCCAGTTGTTTGTTTTTGGATTATGTTATTAAAACTAACAATAACGATCCATCTACCCAATTCAATTAACAGCTCCATTCTTCACCTGCCCTTCTTTAAGTCCCCAGCGATACACGCACCAGGCACATTTATCATATATTTCGTCCCTATTTAATGCTCTTGCTAGGGAGACGGGGTTTAATTAAGCTGAACCATCACAGCAGAAGAAGAATCCTGTAGTTCGTTGCAAGTTTCAGACAAGAATCTGAACACAGATTGCAAAGATGCCTGCTTTTACTCACATGGATTTAGATGCAGCAAATGGCAAAGAGAAGGTTGTTTGTGTTATGGATGCATCTACTTATGTAGGGCTCTGGATTGTTCAGGGTCTTCTAAACAGGGGATACACCGTGCATGCAACTATTCAAAATGGAGGTATATATATTCTTATGCAATGGAGTGAAATAATTTAGGGTGGAATAGGCAAGATTTGTCTGTAAGAATACTGAAGAATTTCTATGTAGAAATTTGTGTTTGTTGGTGTTTAGTTTAAAAACTACTTGTGAGAGTCGGAGCTTTAGTACGGTTTTTGTGTGTTTGTCCAGTTTTAACACATTTATGTTTAATGTAATCAGATTTCCACAATCTATTAGAAATACATCAGTTTTCTGAAATTGATTGTGTAAATTTTTTTAACATCAAATCCATCTATTTCCGTCAGTTTTAACACGGTTATGCTTTTTGGCATGAGTTTTCTAGAATTGCAAACTCACTTTTGATGTTAATTGTGTATGATTAACAATTGATCCATCATTTTCTTGGGAACCATCAATTAAGAAGAGGAGAGTTGATTGACCAGGATACAATTATACAATTCAGTTATGCTATATAGAGACGGATCTGAGAAATGATTGCTTCTGATATGTTGAGTATATTGATGGTTTCATTTGGTGGCAGGTGAAGTTGAATCTTTGAAGAAATTGAGTGGGGAGAGGTTGAAGATCTTGTATGCTGATATGTTGGATTATCACAGCATAGTGGATGCACTTAGTGGATGTTCAGGCCTTTTCTACACATTTGATTCCCCTCAATATGATGTAAGTAGATGAAAAGGCTTGTTTAGCACAAGGGGCCTTCAATGGTGGATGCACCATTCTTGTTCTTTGAGTGTATTGATAATTCTCTGAATGGTTATTATGCAGGAGGTGATAGCTGAAATTGAGGTGAGGGCAGCCCACAATGTCCTGGAAGCATGTGCTCATTCTGAAACTATTGAAAAAGTGGTATTCACATCTTCAGTAGCTGCAATAGTGTGGAGAGAAGATCGAAATTCAATCTCTGACCTCCATGAAAGGCATTGGAGTGATGTGAATCTTTGCAGAAAATTGAAGGTTTAAAGCCAGACCATCCATAGCCACTGTACTTTTCTTTTTCTTTTTTTCTTTTATGCAATAATGTTTCTTTTCAGTCCTGCTTCTGAAATGGATTATATAAATATTTTTTATCAATATTTTTAATCACATCCTGTGATCCATTATCTTGGAATGGCTTTTGACCTTTCTCCCATCTTTTCAAACACTCCCCTTTTTAGAGAGTTTCAGTCTACAATACATTTCATTTTTTCCTTTCGCTTTCTCTTTTCATTCTGATTGTGGAGTGGTCCAAATAATAATGTGTCTGCTAAATGTTGTTAAACTCAAAGGGTGTGCCATTGTCATTACAGCTGTGGTATGCACTGGGAAAGACACTATCAGAAAGGACAGCATGGGCTCTGGCCATGGACAGAGGCGTAAATATGGTGACAATTAATACAGGTCTCGTTGTAGGGCCCGGCTCTGCATACAAAACCTCAGGATCCACCGTTGCATTTCTCAAAGGTAAACACCTCAATTGCCTCCAAACTTGTTTTTCAAAATTTGTGCCGTGCTATTTGAGATAGGACATGTTTGTAGGTGAAATTATTTGGTTTTGTTTTGTAAAACGGACTACTGACCTCGTCAATTTGATTATCTAGACTTGCTCAGCTTCTGATTTACTGACATAACATGTATTGTTTATGATTGTACTAATTGGTTGGATTTGGTTAGTTTCTCCACCAGCTGCATCAGCTATTTATCCCTTGCTTTACTTAAGTTTCTCTATTGAGAGGAACCTTTTAGCTTACGGATTTGGTTGTTTGGTTGTTGACTTTATTATCAAATAGAGACATGAGATTTTCATAATTTCTTAGAATTATAATATAAGTTTCTGGATTCCATTGTGTTTAGACGACACTCTGTGATCCATCAGAATGATAGTGAGAGTGAGCAAGAGATGTAACAAAAAGGATCTCACTCCCAAACATAGATGCTAAAAATACACAATCGATTCCAAGAACTTTTATTGTAATCCTTTATCGATTGTTATGTTGGTTTCCAAGATTAATGCGTCAGTGGAAGCATATTTTGATTTAATGTGATAAGTAGTGTATGCAGTATAATTAGCTCTTGCAAAGATTCAACCCCCTATACCGGAAATTACAAAAGTATGATAAAATGACGATCTCTTGAAAAATAAGGTTTGCCTTGTGCCACTATGATTTGGTGTGAACCTCTGAAATTAAAATGAAAATGTAAGTCTGGCATGTGAGCCTTGCAATCACTTCCGAATTGGGTATTCAAATAGAAGAAAGAATTTAATCTCTCGAAGTAAAAAATTTCTCCTGCATCACGGCCCTCGTCTATAAGTTTCAGTGCTTAATCCCAATGGTCCAGATCATAAAGATAGTCAGCATTCATTTAGGAATGTTGGACATTCAGAATTTATAGGGTTTTTTTAAGGATTGCAATCTTTATTTACTTCCGTGTCATTAATTTCAGGGAACATTGTGCATTTCACAGAAACTATAGGGTTTTTAGGGTTGTAACCTAGAAGCAAACTTGTAGTTGCAATACCTGATTTGGTTGGAGAATTTTGTTGAAATTTGAAATGGTTGTGGTGAGAACAGGTGCAGCACAAATGTATGAGAATGGATTGTTAGCGAGTGCGGATGTAAGGTTTGTTGCAGAGGCCCACATCTCTGCATTTGAGGAAGCTTCTGCATTTGGGAGGTACATCTGCTTCAACCAAATGGTCAACACTGCTCAGAATGCTGACAAGCTTGCAGAGAGTTTGAGATCAGTGGTACCATTTCCTGACAGGTACTAATACCTCTACAATTAATATACTCAGTTGTAAATAGAGGAGTCAACTATCTTACCTGCTTCCATGAAAATTCCATGTTGATAGATGAGAATTTATTGTGCATTGAAATGGTTGGGTTGTGGACAGCTGTGAGGATTCGAGCGTGTACCAACAGCGGCTGAGCAACAAGAAGCTGAGTGAACTCATGCTTGGAATCAACAAAAAGCAGTAGGCAGTGATTGGAATGGGGAAAACACCAAAACCCTAAATAAATAAAAAATGAAATGCGCATTTTATGTACATTACAATGGCTGTAAGTGTTATTGTAGACCACATGTGTGATTAGAAAAAAAAGGTCAAAAAATTTAGTTCCTGCTACAGGAGGTGTAAGCTTTTCTGTCCCCTCATTCAATTTATATAATGTGTCTCTTGGCGTTTGTATATTCAGATCTCATTTTGGCTTATGCTACATGGACTGGAATTTATTCCACAAATGTGAAAATGAATTTTAACTGAAAATTTCAAATGTAACTGTAGAGATAGTTTATTGAAATGTTAAATTATTATTAATTTTTATTGAGTTTATTTGGTTAGGTTTCTATTTCTAACTAAAGTTTTAGAGTTCATCATTTTAAAAAATTACAGATTTGAGATTAATAATTATGCATTTAGTTATGTTTTATTAGTAGTTTAATGATGTGGGATGACATATTTATTATGTTTACATAGAGAAATACATTTCATCCAATTACGGATAGTTTAATCAAGGCTAATTTTTTTTTGAAGTTGGTATAATATTGTTTAAAATATTAGAAATGAAGTCAACAAATACAATAATAATTATTGGAGATGCTCAACTACAAGATCCTCTTTTGAAATGTGTCTCATTTAAATTCTTAATTTGACTAAGAATATACCTTATTTTGATATTTAGTATTATTTCAATATAACTTTCTACACTTGGGAAAAAAAAATGATTTAAATGTATGGAAGCACTTGCATCATTTAACATATTAATTTGAAAGCTATTAATTATGAAATGGATAAAGTAACATTTAGAAGAGAATGTAATAATACTAAAAAACACTATCTAAGAATCAAATATAATGGATCAATTGATGTAGAGATGTAGTCAACACTACAATTAGCTTAATCATCAAAGTGAAAAGATAAGTATTTATTGATCTTCAATATAATAGTGATCCCCAATCTTATATGGTTATGAAGAAATTGAAAAAACCACCACTCATTATTGTAGCCCACTCTCTTGATAGAAAATTTCTAAATTAATTGTCTCTATCCTATAGTTCTTATAGAATTATTCAAAATTAACTGAAATACTACTTGTCATTCTACAAATATAATTGTCACCAAAATCATGTGTTTATAAGTGTCAATTGCAAAATCGTATTACTCTACTTGTATTTCATGAGGGTTAATAATTCTACTTCACCCATGTGGTAACCTATCTTCACTCACATTTTGGTGGATACTGACATTTTCATGCCTCTTTATGGAGATGTAGTTTTTGATGGTTGGAGATATGCCTTGGGTGTTAACCATGTGACTATAAAGGCTTCCCCTTTAGATATAACATTGCTTCACTTTTGGTATCTTGGCTTTAGATTATTCTCTTCCATGCATGAAAGGTCTTGTTGCTTGGGTGAAGAATGTTAGTGGTGATAATTGATGGTCCAAGATCTTGTTTCTTCAAAGGATGGCTTCTCTTGAATTCAGATGAGCAACTTCATAGAGTGACATTTGTCATGTCTAGAGGTCCTAGTTGAGGCCCCTTCTACTAATCACTCTCTTCTGAACTCATCAACTTCTACTTAGCTCTAAACCTCTCACGATGTAGATGGTATTCTTTTACCTTGTCATCCTATGGCTCCCCCTTCATTGATGTCAATTCTCCTATTGAGGGATAAGATGAGCAATGATAATATAAGGCTCTTCTCCCTCTTCCCACAATATTTCTCATATTATAAAAGAGATATTTGTTATAAGTCAGTGCTAATAAGACTTGTCCCTTTTTGCCTCTATGATTGTTTTTATTATTCTATCAAGAGTTGATGTGTCAATGTGCTAATTGAAAAATTATGTCAATATCTTAAAAACATATTACATGATTTCCTACTATCCCTTATATTTGTTCATCATTAGTAAATCATCCTACATTTGAACAAATGAGATCAAATCCTTTCTCTCAAGCTCGTAAGTGGCATCTATTAAAACTACTTTCCAAAGTAAATATATAACAAATTGAGTGAATCTTTCTAGTCAACAAAATTCTTACTTGTCACATGCTTAGGTGACGATTAGATCTATAGGCCAAGTTCATTTCCTACCCAAGAAAGATTAGATCTATAAGCACAACCTTGAACATAACAAACAATATAAATAATTACTATCCCAAGATCTTATCGACATTTCCTAATATATGGTGAATCAATTTGGAATATTAGAAAAGTGTCTGGCATCTATTAGTTTGTTAAAGGCAGCATACTAATGCATCTATTGAGTTCATTTTATCAATTAAATTGACCACTCACATTAAAGAATTAAACAAATTTCTAATGTTCATATTTATTTGTTATTTTGGATGATTATATAAATGTCAAATTTCTAGAATTCTATTGGACTGCACTAATTTTTGAAGGAAATAAAATTAATTTTCATCAACAAAAAATATAGATTTTTTAAAAGACCAATAAAAATTTATATAAAAGACCTTATCTTTTTGTATCATATCTTGCAGTCTATTTTATCATTATAACATAATTTCCTAGACTTTTGTGAAATGTCAACTGAATGCCTCTCCACTAGTTATACACAGTACGACTCATTATATATATAGATATGAAATCCACATATTTTTATTAATGTTTATAACTCCTTTTATTTCATCTAAAACATTATTTTTTCGGGTTGGTAAATTAAGATATCATACTAACTAATTTTTACAAGTGAATTTGTTATTTTGGTTATTTGAATTGTAAAGGCTAAATTAAGTGAATAGGGATAACGAGGCAGTTGTCACCCATGTCACGTCTACCACTAGCTTTCAGCCCAATTACCACTCATAAAAAACCCCCCAATATGATGGCACATATAACAAATAGTTGATCACACATGTACTAATAGTTGATCATTTTTTAGTTTTCTTGGTTGTCAGTTGGTCCATTTGTGCAAAAGTACTATTTTTTGGGTGAGCGACTATTGGGGGATCTTACTAGCAGATTTCGGGCAAACATTTAAAATGACACTTTTAGTCACCTCGCACTCTATGAGTTCTTTAGAGAGCTGGTAAATGCAAGAAAGCCAAAAGGTTAGCTTTAAGATCCTCACTCACCTATGGAGGTTCACTGAAAAATGGCAAATTTTGCTAAAGTTGATGAAAGATCAACCCCACAACTCCCAAGAATCATTTGCGTGCAAACACATGTCACAGAAAGAGAGAAGCAAAAGCTATGGAGGGTGGAATTCCCAAATCCATAGATGAGACATTCTTGATAAGCAAAAAAGAGATTGTTATTAATTAAAAGTGAATCAATATACAAAGAGATCAATCCTTATAAAAGGAGATCAAAACCCTAGCTTGTAAAACCTAGGTTGCATGATTATAGTTAATAAAATAATTAATTCTTATATGCCCAAAGTTTAGTTTAAGTAAACTAGAGATAATAAGTGACTTAATAATTGAATCAAAATGATATAATTAATAAGGGAATATCTTATTACTCTAACAGTCCCCCCTTCAAGATAAACTTAGGGAGTAGCTAAAAACCTAGAAACTACTAGTGAAAGTAAATTTAGGTCCCAGCAACAAGGCCTGATGAGGTACCCAAGCACAACCAAATCTCTAAAAAGAGGAGAAATAGAGAAAACCACATCGGAAAAACCCTATTCTAAAAAGAGATGGAAATCATGCTGAAAGAACTAGTGAAGGATTGAAGAAGCCTCCAAACTAGGGAATGTCTCAAAATATAGGAACAAAAGATGATCATGAAGAACACAACTGAAGCATGAAGTTGAAAATACAGCCAAATTGTTGCTTTGAAGAACCTCCATTGTATAGAACATGATCAGGTAGAGAAGACTAGTCTATAGAGTTGATTAATCAAAGATGGAAGGTATCTTCAAAGCCTCCAAAAACAAGAATGAAAGAATGACTATATGGTAAATGATCCATCTCACTAAAATACATAGGTATCCAGTCACTGCAATTGCCTAGTACATAGGATCAAATAATGAATACATAGCTCGCTCCATCGAACCAAGAAAGCAAAAAAACCAACATAAACCCCTTATAATGTTGAGAGGTAAGACATGAACACTGAAACTAAATGCAATATCTCCTTCAAAAAGAAGAACCAGGAATGCCAAGAGTGCAAAAGAAGCACAAACACCTAAATGACATGTGTCATCGATACATCACGGGGCTAATGTCATGAAAGGAACACTCACTTGACAAAGGCAGATGGAAAATATGGCCAACATGAAACCCTACAAGGCACTTTATAATGTAGTATGAGTACAACAAAACACAAAAATGTGCAAGATCTCAAAATGCAATAGAGTGACACTTTATCTCAGTGCATTTGCAAAAATACTACAAAATGACATCAACAAAGATCAAAAGAGACATAAGGCTAATACAATAGATAGTAAAAACCATGATGAATCATCTGAAGCAACAAAATCGATCCCCTGAACTAAAACAACTAAAATATCCACCAAAATGCAAAAATGCAAAAGAATGAATAGAATGTGACTGGAGCAAAATCTAGAAAAACAACCATCATTATAGGAAATAGATTTCAAAGATCTTTCCAACTATATAAAGAAATTTCAAATCAGAGATCAGATGCTCAAGATATTTCTCTTGGAGTGCAAAATAAAAAATCTAACTTTGACAAAAAAAAACGCCTTAAAAAATACCAAAATTGAAAATAACCTGCACCACTAGAATAGGCTTTGAACCAACTTTTCAACGATATCTCATTTGCAAAAAATGAAGTCCATATGAGCAAGTTATGGCCAAAAAACCACACATAGGTCAAAAAAGAGATGGAATGGCAAAACAAAATAAAAATTACCGCCTCGGGATCCATGCCAAATGCATTGGGAACTATGCCCACAGTAACAAATTTACCTTGGGAAGTGTGTCAATTTTGTACAAAATTGTCTCAATTTTGGTGCCAAAAAATTGTTAGAGTAAATGGTTATTTTCCATTTAACTCTTATATTAAGTTTACTTAGGTTAGCTCATAAATTAGGAGGAATTATATATTCTTCGATATTATTATTCGAAGGATATTGTGAGTTTTCCTTTTGACTCCAAGTACTCCTAAGATATCACATGTGGTTAATTCCAATTTGGACACCACCCTTCTAGATTGTAAGTGGATGGTAGGTAGTTGATTCTACTAAGACTCTACTTCCTCCAAGTTGAGACACTTGCCTCAATCTTGTCCAAGTATCCTCCAAGCTCTTGCCTATATAAACAGGCTAGCTCTTATGTATTACATATTAGGAAATATTTATGTCATTATGTCTTTGAGCATTTACATCAAAGATTGTTCTTGTAATGTTATTCTGACAATTTTATTTCCTCTTTATTAATCTATGTCTTTCATTAGATTCTAGTTATACTTGTTTTATACAAATTCTAACATGGTATCAGAGCAATCTTGAAAGAGTGGATTATTTTTATTAGAGGTCTTGTAAAACTGTGTATGCCTTTCTCTTATGTTTCTATACGAACTGAAAAATCATAAAGGATTTATGAAGATCCAATAATCCCTCTTTTGCATATATGTGTTTTTTCTTAATCTATTGATTGCAGAACTCTAGTGGATTCATAGAGTCATTCTAACAATTTTAGTGCATCCAAAAGGTTTGAAAAAGTCAAAATTGACTTTTGTTTCATCCAAATCAAAGTTTGTTTACATCAACTACAAAGATATGCTTGGAGCTCAAATCTAGAGAACACACAAAATGAAGCATTTTTAGGCCAAACAAGCCTTGCCATTGTGTTTAGAAGGTTCAAGAGATGAATTTTCATACATAATTCAACTTATTTTCAAGTTTGGAGCTCTCTATGGTGAATTTGGAGTTTTTGACATGCAAGCCGAGGTAGTAAATTATTTTTTAATTACTAAAAAAATATGTATACCCTTGGTCAACATGTACCGGCCACCTAAACATTTCCATGTGACTTTATAAGAGACCCACACTCGACATTGAAAAAGGTCAGTTATAATCCATGTTAACCACATTGAAGGCCATTAACTACTTTCTTAAATGCCTATTGACCACTTCTTTGCTTTGACTTGGAGCATTGATTGTTGTAAAGAGCCCAAAATCCACTAACTTAGTGCATGTGGGGTTAATTTTTTTTTTTACCAAAATCTATGCGCTCACTATCTTAACTTTGACGTCCTCATGCCCATTGTAGTGAGTTGCTTTTCTTTGTCGTGAAGTTCATTAGCCCATCAAGTTTAAGGAGATTTTTGATTTGCCCTTTTTCAATTGCATTTATGTTTGGTAGTCTAACTTTGAATGGCCATAACTTGGTCATTCAGACTCCAAATTGGATGTAATTTTTTTTGATTTGGGGTAGAATTCTCCAAATAATGCAATGAAGGTGTTAATTTTAGTTTTTGGATGCATATGGTAATCCGAAATTGGAGGTTTTCATGACTATACCTATGTATTCCTAAATTTTACAATTTCTGAAGCATCATACAAGCTCATACAGATAGATTTTTTAGTGTCATTTTTAAAAAAGTGCATGATTTTTGAGAAGAATCTAAATATTCTATAAAAATATAGCCTTTTTTGGATGAAAAATTTACTTTCAGCCTTTGGCCAAAAGTGGCACTTGTAATAGTTTGGATTGATAGAAATCCTTGGTCCTGATTGTATAAGTCTTCATTTGCTTTAGATTGGAATTTTAAATTGCAAAATCAAGTCCACTTTGATCCATATTTTGCAAAAGTGGCAATTGTATAAGCAATGTATTATAAAGTGCCAAAATCATTGCATCTTGGTAGGGTGATTTTTGATCTAGTAAAAAGGGGGCAGTCTCATGTGTACTCTCATTATTCTCTTCTATTAACTTTGCTTCTCTATCATTCTACACAACAATCTTTATTTCTACACTAAAATGGATCAATCAACAATACCATTACTCACACCCTATAACTACTATGAGTGGAAGTCTAAAATGATAATCTATCTTTAGAAGTTAGGGTTATATAGAGTAACAACCAACATTACTTGTAGAAAAGCCTAAATGGCACAACAAATGTGATGAAGCATATTGTACCTTATGCATGACTATATCTCTAGAGCTTCTCTATCATGTGGAATCATTTGCAACTCTTAATAATGTATGGACAACATTAGAAGGATTATTTGGAAAGCAAGATGATTTAAGAGGGCATCAATTAGAGACTAAATTGATAGGAATAAATCCATGTAACTTTAATACTATTCAAGACTTCTTTACTAAGTTAAAATCTTTAAGATTGCAGTTAAAAGAATGTGGAATTGAGAAGAAAGATCCACAATTGATTCTAAGTATTCTTTCTAGGCTTGGTCCTACATATGTTGTGTTTGTTTCTACGTTCTATGCTACTAAAAGTGTCTTAGGCAACAACTACACAATGTCTTCTCTTGATGAGTTTGCAAATGAACCCACAAAGGAGCAGGATAAGTTGATCCATATGGGCATGCTCAAGCCATATAAGTCTCATGCTTTGACTGCAAATTAGGGCACTAGAGAAAAAAAGAGATTCCTACACAAGAAAAGAAACAAAAGTACCAAACTCAAAAGAATCAAGAAAATAAGTTTTCTACTCCAAGAGCAGTAAATGATCCATCTTCTTCAAAAAGCAATAAGCCATAGAAGGAGAGAACAATATGTTCCTATTGTAGGAAACTTGATCATGATGAACATAAATGTCTGAAGATGTAAATTGATCACTTGTCAACCCATCTTCTTGAAAGGAACAATATCAGAGTACCTGATTCTGTCAAGTCAAATTCATCCCAAGAATCTTCCAAGTAATCAAGTAAAGGAAAAGGAAAGGGTAAGACCCTGATAGTTGTTGCCTCACAACCAAATTCATGGATTATTGATTTGGGTGCTCCACACCACATGGCTTCATCAAAATAATATTTTTCCTCATTGGAGTCATGTTCTATGCCATCCAATTTTTTGGGCGATGACACTCATGTTCAAGTGCATGGGAGAGGGTCTATTGATGTGAGTGAAGGGACATTTCATGATGTTCTTTGTGTTCCATCTTTGTCAACTAATCTCCTATATGTTTATCAAATCACTCACACAGGCTATGGCAAGTGAGTTGAGTTTACTCTAGATAAAGTGGTTATTAGTGAGATGAGAAATGGGTCTACAATTGCAGTGGAAAAGGTAGAGCATCAATCAAGATTGTATCACTTCTCTCACTTTGTTCTCGATTCACCTTCACTTGCATTACTCACTCACTTAGATGAAGTGAGTCATTTGTGACATAAATGGTTTGGCCACTTGAATTACGACTACTTACAACAACTCAGTAAAGATGATATGATTACTGGGTTGCCTTCTATTCAATTTTCTAATGGATTTTGTCAAGGATGCATTCTTGGAAAGCATCCTAAAGAAAAATTTGATAAAGGCAAAGCATGAAGATCCACACAACTTTTGGAGCTAGTACATAGTGAATTGGCAGGACCATTTTCACATCCTTCTTTCAGTAAAACCAAATATGTTTTACCATTCATTAATGATCTTTCCTAGTACACATTTGCTTATTTTCTCAAATAGAAGTCTGAAGTCTTTGAGTATTTCCAAGAGTTCAAAATTTTTGCAAAGAAACAAACTGGGAAGTTCATAAAGGTCTTACACACAAATAATGGGGGAATATGTCAACCAAAGGTTTGAGCAATTCTATATCTCAGAAGGAATTGATCTTTAACACACAATTCCCTATAGTCCACAACAAAATGGAGTCGTAGAAAGGAAGAATTGGTCCTTAAAGGAAATGGCCAATAGTATGTTCAATTCCAAATTACTGACACCTCAGTATTGGGCAAAGGCCATCAACCATGCATGTTACATTCAGAATCAGGTTCCTCATCAAGTTGTAAAGAGGGTAAGTCCTTTTGAAGGTTGGACCAATCAAAAACCTATAGTCAAACACTTTTGAGTGTTTGGGTCTCCTACATGGGCCCATATATAAGTCGAGAAATGCAAGGCAATGGATCCACAAAGCATGCCTTGTACATTTATTAAGTATCCAAATGGTGTCAAAGGCTATAGGCTTCTCCATCCAACCACACATGAGCTTTTCATTGAGATGAGCATTCACTTTGAGGAAGACACATCAAGTTCTTATTCTATCACTTCTCCATCATTGATACCTATGGAGACATTGTGATTTCATTATGATAGTTCTTGTCAAGCTCTTAATCCTCCTAATCTAGATGAGGAATCTTATTCTACTTCAAATGATGGTGATGGGGATCCATCTTTCTCCAGTCATCATTCAGAGAATGATTCTCCTCTAGATTCTCCACATGCTCTAGATATTGGGCCTCGTTGGGCTCGACAGACATTAGAATCAATGGGAAATTGGGTTGGTGATCCTTTATATGAGAAAAGAACAAGGTCTTAGTTCAAACAAGCTCCACATCTCTTTCTTGCTACAACTTCTGATCCACAAACATTTCGAGAAGCTTCTAGTGATCCTGAGTGGTATATTGCTATGCAAGAAGAACTTAGTTCCTTAGAGATGAATCATACTTGGGATTTAGTCCCCCTTCCTAAGGGAAGAAAACTTGTTTGGTGCAAGTGGATCTATTAAACAGAATTTGTAGTAGATGGGTCAGTTGATAAGTATAAGGCTCGCCTAGTCGCCAAAGGATTCTCCCAAGTTCCTAGAATTGACTTCTTTAGGACCTTTGCACCAATTGCAAAGATGAATTCTATCTAGCTTGTCCTTTTCATTGCTGCATCTCATTGTTGGGAAGTTGATCAGATGGATATAAAGAGTACATTTCTTCATGGTGACCTTCAGGAAGAGATCTATATAGAGTAGCCACAAGGGTTTATTGAGGATCATATACTTGTCTTCTGCCTTCAAAAGTACCTCTATGGCCTTAAACAAGTTCCATGAGCTTGGTTTTCCAAGATGGACTCCTTCCTTCTATTAGTTGGGTTCACTCGGTGCCATTCTGATCCGAACATCTACATCTTGCAACAAGATGAAACTCTCACCTTCCTTGTCCTCTATGTTGATGACTTGTTCATCATAGGAAGTCACTCATCTCACATCACGGTAGTCAAAACTGCCCTTCATGATCGGTTCTTAATGTCTGACTTAGGCCTTCTTCATTACTTCTTATGGATTGAGATCTCTTAGTCACCTTTCAGTATATTTATTGGCTAGCCTAAGTATGCTCTTGATTAGCTCTCTAGATTTCACATGGCCGACTGTAAGTCTACACTGATTACATTTCTGTTAGGGGTCAAACTTGAGTCTTCTTCTTCTTCACCCTTGGTTGTTGCTACCTTGTACTGTCAAGTGGTTGGTAGCCTCATATACTTGACTCACATAAGGCCTAATATTTCATATGTTGTGGGCATGGTTTCTACATTTATGTAGGAACCACATGAGGTGCACTAGAAAGTATCTAAGAAAATTCTTCATTACATTCAATGTACTCACAATTATAGGATTCATTATTCAGAAGGTTTGGATATTTATTTGGTGTGATATACAGATTAAGATTGGGCAGGCGATTCTCAAGATCATAAGTCTTCTTCTGGGTATTGCTTCTCTTGGTTCTGGTCTAGTTTCTTGGTCAAGCAAGAAGCAATTTGTTTTTTTTCTTTCATCCACTGAAGCCAAGTATCGAGGAGAAATTAATGAAGCCACTAAGGCTATTTAGCTTGAGCACATCCATACTGAGTTTGGCATTTCTTTCCAAAGGCCAATAGTCATCTTTTGTGATAATCAAAGTGTTATTTAGATTTCTCACAATCCAGTCCATCATCAAAGGACCAAGCACATTGAGATTCACATGCACTATATCTGAGAGTTGATTCATGAGAAGGTCATTAACCCTCACTACTATAAAACATCCGATCAGACTACAGACATCTTCACAAACCCTTTACCAAGAGAAAGTTCATACACTTGCTTGGGGTGAGACGAGTGTCTTCTTCTAGAACTTTTTAACTTTATTTTTACTCTCTTTTGGAGAGGAGTTTTGTCCCATTGGGTTTTCTCTTTTTTCTCTGGTTATGAGAGGATGCTTTTTAATTGTACATGGGTACTTAACATAGCTTTGATGCTAAGACCCATTAGCTATATATTGCATTATAGCATTCCCTAAGTTGCACTTAAAGGAGTGTGTTAGAGTAAATGGTTTTTTTCTATTTCACTCTTATATTAAGTTTACTTAGGTGACCTCATAAATTAGGAGAAATTATATATTCTTGGATATTATTATTAGGAGGATATTGTGAGTCATCCTTTTGACTCCAACTACTCCTAAGATATCACATGTGGTTAATTCCAATTTGGACACCACCCTTCTAGATTGTAGGTGGATGGTAGGTGGTTGATTCTACTAAGACTCTACTTCCTCCAAGTTGAGATACTTGTCTCAATCTTGTCCAAGTATCCTCCAAACTCTTGACTATATAAACAAGCTAGCTCTTATTTATTACACATTAAGAAATATGGATGCTATTATGCCTTTGAACATTTACATCAGAGATTGTTTTTGAATTGTTATTCTGACAATTTTATTTCCTCTTTATTAATCTATTTCTTTCATTAGATTATGGTTATATTTATTTTATACAAATTTTAACAAAAATCTCAGTTTGTGTACCAAAAAGCTCAATTTTTGTGCCAAAAAATCTCAATTCCATGCAAAAAATATTGATTTATGTGTTGAAAAATCTTGATTTCTGTGCCAAAAAATCTTTAAATCATTGCCTCAGGAAATGTGCCCAATCTGTGAGCAATTTTTTTTTTGCCTAAGATTTCAAGTGTATCCAAACTAGACAAATTTAATATGACAATAAGGGTTTTTAGGTGTTCTGAACTCAACGGTGATATCTATTTGGGCTCAAAGTGACCCAAAAATAAGTGTCCCCTTGGATCCAAAAAAATTGTTTTGAAGAATTGAAACCCTCTAAAAAAAATCACATATTTGAAAGCCAAGCCAAGCTTTTCATAAATAGAATAGGGACATGAAGATATGGAGCTCTAATACCATGTTGAAGTTGATGAAAGCTCAACCCCACAGCTCCCAAAAATCGCCTCCATGCAAACACTTGTTACAGAAAGAGAGAAGCAAAAGCTATGGAGGGTAGAATTCTAAGATCCATAGATGAGACATTGTTGATGAGAAAAAAAAGAGATTGTTATTAATCAAAAGTGAACCAATATATAAAGAGATCAATCCTTATAAAAATGAGATCAAAACCCTAACATATAAAACCTATGTTACATGATAATAATTAATTATTATATGTGCAAATTTTAGCTTAAGTAAACTAGAGATAATAAGTTAATAATTAAATCAAAATGATTTAATTAATAAGGTAATATCTTATTACTCTAACAAATTTTGACATAAGAATTAGGAACTTGAGGTGTGTGAAGTTAGCCTAGGTGACTACTAGATCATTTCCCCTAACTAAAATTCTTGCTGATCAAATTTAATTAGGAAGTAAATTTCATCAGTAAAAGTGCACATCCATGGTAAAAAATAGTACCCACACTACATGGGACACGTTACTTAGAAAATAAGTTGTTTAGTTCTCAAAACAATTCATTGATTGGTTTATTTTAATCATTATACTATAATATGTAATTTATCATTTAGAAATTTCAAAGTATATATATTATAAGGAATTTAAATAATAAAGTCATATTAATATTTTAATTAATACTTATATATTCTAATTTAAATATTATTTAGTAATTTTAAAGTATACATTATATAAAATTTAGATAATATTATTGTTTAACTTTTAAAAATATAGAAAAAGTGTTTTAGCATGTAATTATTATAATCAGGTTGTTATTATTGAATATTTAATATTTTTGTCAACTAATAATTTCAATACTTACTTTTAAAATATGTGATAACATATCAATGCACCAATAAAATATGACTTAACGAATATTGGTCTAGAACTTCCTCCTAATTTTAAAAAAATATTCTTAATATCTTAATAAATTATATTTTATAATATAATTTATTATAATAAACACAAATAAAAAAAATATCTATATAAAACTCTTAATAATATACTTATATATAATATGCAAT
Source organism: Cupressus sempervirens (assembly GCA_028749045.1). Taxonomy (NCBI): domain Eukaryota; kingdom Viridiplantae; phylum Streptophyta; class Pinopsida; order Cupressales; family Cupressaceae; genus Cupressus; species Cupressus sempervirens. The sequence continues at coordinate 19,999,281 of CM053792.1, read as the reverse complement.
TAATATTTATTATTATTATGTTAGCGTATTATTTATCTTCCATTTATTGACCTTAGATTATATATTTTATAGTAGGAATGCATTATGATTACATAAAATTTTCTATTTTCCATTATATCTATATATGTCTCTATATACCTCTAGTGGTCTCTAGATATTTATATCCATTCCCATTTTCATCTTAATATCTAGACTTCTCTCCTCCTTTCTTATTAGATGTCTCTTGTTTAACTCTCCATTACTAACAAATATTATTGGTTGAGACCCATGCAATTCTAAGTCAACAATTGTAACATGATTAAATATTACTTGATAAATTTAACCGGATTGAGGTCCCATATGCACACAATTGTTCTTAAATTGGTTTAAAAATGAAGGGGGGTGTAAAGTGAGTTGAGAGTCTCAATGAATGGGCATTTATCCTTGCAAATATGGCCAAGCTACCTTATAATATGGCACATGAGTAGGGTGTGGATGGATTTGTAACTTGGAAGCACAACTTTCATAATATTTTTCAATTCAGACCTTTATTTAGGATTTTTTGATTTAATTTTGATTTACTCTTTGTTTAGGTTTGTCAGTTTTATGGATCATAGTTTGAGATATACCAACTTTTGTTTTTGAATTAAAAGCAACCAAAACTAGGGGGGTAGCCCATAAACAATCAAACTGGTCAAAAATTAGCAGATAACCATCAACCAAAACTACCACTACCACTTAATAAAACAAAAACAAGGTTTGGAACCATAATTAAAAGAGTATCAGCAGGCCTAACATAAATACTGCCTATAATAAAACTAGTAAAGCTACAAAAATATATAAACAAAGGCATGACAGCCTTAAACCCCTTCAAGTTTAATAACTAGTAGATTAAGAACATAAAAACAAAAAAGAGAGAACCATTAAGGCTTCTTAGCCTCCTTCCTCCCCAGGAAGATGTTAGCCCAATCTTCCGCAAGGAAGTCAAACAACATTCTTATATCCTCCTATGGCAGGTCTCCCTCCGAGTCCTTAAGCAAGTTCAGTGTGGTGGCAGCTACATGTGTCACTTTGATAGTGAACTTTGTCAGTAGACACACCTTTCCCACACCTCGTTGCCAGCCTTCTTTGTGATCTCCACATTGACCTCCTACATGTCGTTAGGAAAACTATCTGCCTACATCATAGTAACTTCCTGCACAATTGGGGGCTTAGCATTATCCTTGGAAGAATCATTAACATGGGAGGAAATCATTATGGGGGAAGGCACTCTATCCACTATATCAGGGAACTGATCCCTTGTTAAGTCCACACACCCCAGCCCAATGGTCGCTGAAACATGTGACACCTCCTTTCTCTCCTTCAACCCCTCATCTGAGCTAGACCAAGAAGAGTCTGAGATCTCCTCTTCCTCCTCCTCCATTCTCCCTTCCCCAAAAGTTGATGCCTTCTCTTTCATCCTCTGTTTGGGATGGCTTGCTTCCTCAGAATCTGTCTCCTCCTCTTCCGAGGCTCCCGCTTTCAATTTCCTCTTAGCATTAGACTTAGCTAACCTCCCCAACCTCCTCCTCCCCCCTCTCCCCTCCTCCTTTGACTCCATTGGTTCCTTCTCTTTCCCTTTCTCCTGTCTTCCTTTTTTCCCAAAAGGAGTGGGCTTTAAATCCACAAGGGACCCGCTAGGTGAAGGTTGTGGGGTAGGGGCTCTAGGACCCATGATCCTAAGGGGAACTAATTGGGGTCGAGGCTTGGGAAGAGCCAGCATATCAACCTCCACTATCTTATGGGGTACCTGTTAGATTATGGTGACTGATTAGGAAAGTACTGTACATACTTCATAATTAGGAACCTTCGCCATTCGTAGAAATTTTTTTGGTACTATTCGCCATTCGTAGATTCGCCACTAAAGTTATGGCCAACATGTTGTAACCCTAAAACAACATAAAATACTTGTATAAAAGGGTTTAGGGTTAGGTATTTTTTAATGTTGTTGTGATGCGAAATTGGTTCTTGTAGTGGTATTGAGCTGTAAGGGATTACAGATTGTAATCAGGTTGTAATCACTGGATTGTAATAAGATTAGACTTGCTATTTGGTGGACGTAGCCCAGGGATTGGGAGAACCACATGAAATCTTGGTGCCTTGTGTTCATTTCTGTGTGTTCTATTATTTTCTGTTATTGGTTATATTTGCATGTAGTTTTTATTTCTGTCTATGGTTTATCCTAACAGTACCAAGGCAAGGTGGAACTGATACAGTCAAAAAATTCACCCTTGATGTAAAATGGTAAAATTAACCACTTTTCTCATTTTTTATTTTACATTAGCAATCGTGTCCTCTAAATCATGCAAGAGAAAGAACATAATGGAAATGAAATCATGACGGTGAAAATGATTTAGGAGGGAAAAGTAGTAGAATAACAGACACCATACCTCCCTTCTAGAGTTAGGTACTTCATCAACATCAAAAAGACCTCATTCCATTGCTTAGGGAGCTTCTTCCACATAAAACCACGTCTATGATGAATAGGTTCCTCCCCATCCAAGAAGTGTTGTAGATTCACTTCATCAGCCACCCTAGTCACCTTCTACCACTTCCTACCCTTCATGGCCAAACCCATCACCAGAGCAATGACTTCCTCAAAGATATGGAACGATATATCATTTATCGTAACTCTATTATCCTGCCAGGAATTAACAAATTGCTTGGAATAATTTTCATTATGCCTATTAAGCACCTCCATAAATGGCACAAAATCGCCTTCCTTTAGCATATACCACACAAGTGGTTTCCTCTCAATCTCCTCAATCATGGACGACTCAATGCACATAAGGTCATCACCCATCTCTGTAAATTTCCTTGCACCTCTTTTCTTCTTTGGAACCCAGAAAAAATTGCTAAGAATGACTCCACACTTAAGCTGAAAATCCCTTAGGTGACAATAATGACCATTATTATTAGTAATTATATTAGCATCCTTAGTAGAAATTAATGTCACGTGTCAAACTCCTCTCTCTTCCTCCCAATCTCTTCCATCATTCCCAATACACACTAACCATTTAAAATTTGAACCTTTTTTTTGCTTGATGTATGAGCACACGCATAGGAAAATAATTAAAAAACCTTTCCTCTAAAACTTAAAAAATCTTCCTTTTTCAGGCCATGCAAATTTATTAGTAGCAGTACCATCTCCTTCACTCCTAGCCATCTGTGCTTCCCGGCTTTGTCCTTTCTGCCAAGTCAGTAGCATGATACAAAATTTTAAAATATCTCTCCAGCTAAGATTCATCATTCTTTATTTCTCAACTCACTAAATCTCTTACCAAATTTGGCAATGCATTAAATTCCTTGCAACATCTTAGTCCTTTCACCTTTACGCCTAACACTGCCATACCATTTGCCACACTATTTCCCTCCCAAAATATATGATTTAAATCAAACCTATTAAAATTGGCTAATAGGTGTCTGATATCTTATATCACATGTTTTATGGGCCATCCTTCTCTCATATTACCTTTGACAATTTCTATGATGATTTTGGAGTCACCTTCAATTTCCACATTTCTCCATGCCACGCTTATCGCCAATTCTAAACCCCAATACAGAGCCATCAATTTGCAGTATTGTTAGAAACTTTCCCTAGCTCTCCAAAATATGCCAATAGCATCCTTCCCTTGCTATCGTTGACCATTCCTCGTCCCACCGAGCCTTCTTTCTTGGCAGCACCGTCAAAATTAAGCTTTAGCCAATTCTCAGGCGGAGGTTCCCATCTCATCCTTTTCCTAGCCAACAAGTTGGAGTTATCAATCTCCATTATCTCCCCCTCTAGTTTCTAGCCCCTAGCAACTCTAACCTCAAGCACTTCTAGGGGCAATGTCGGTTTTCTCCACTTGCTGCAACTCATATTCTCTACCATACATTTATATATCTTTTCCACCACAACTTCCTCCTCTCTCTCTTCATTCCTAAACAACCTATTATTTCTCTCCTTCCAAATACCCCAGCAAACATGGGGGGGATAACCTTCCACAACCTAACAAGGAAGGGGTGAATAAAGGGGCCTTGCCAATTCTCCACAAATTGCACCAAATCCTTTTTAAACACCCAATCCACCTCCAGCTTTTGTAAAAGCCTCCCCCAAACATTAGAAGCATAACTACAATGTAGGAAAAAATGGGCAATATTCTCCTCCTCCATCTTACACAAGTAACATCTATTTGATAATTGGAAACCTTGTTTCATAAGGTTGTCTATAGTGAGTATTTTCCCATGGATAGTGGTCCAAGTGTAGAATATATTAATCTTAGGTATTAGATAATTAAACCATATATTCCCCCAATGAGTGGGTTCCAAAGTTTTATCAAATATTAATTTATAGGCAGGCTTAATAGAGAACTCCCCCATCGGAGTGGCCTTCCAAATAAATTCATCATTCTAATCCCTTCCCAGGATCTTGTACCCTTCTAGCAGAATATTGAGCTTTTCTATCACATCCCCTCCAACTATAGCATTCTATTGTAGCTCGACCTTCTTCCACTTCCTCCCCGAGAAAATAAAATCAACTACCATTCCTCCCCCTGCTCTTGAAGGTGGTTCCACAGAGGCCCAAACATTTCTTTGTTAATGGTTTATCTGTTAGCCACGGATCCTCTTAGAAGTTAATCTGATTTCCATTTACAACCAATCACCTTACTCCTTCCTTCAAAAGGGTTCTACTCTTTACAATATTTCCCTAGATCTTAGATCCCTTGGGGAGATCATTTCTCCAAGTGCAGTGAGAGAACATCAGATTCCTGAGATACTTAGCCTTCATAATTTTGCACCAATTGGATTCCTCCCTCATCAAGTTCCACCCCATCTTGGTGAGAAGTGCATTATTCAAATCAACTATCTTGCTCACTCCTAAACCTCCTCTACTTCTTAGTTTACTAAGTGTATCCAAGTTAACCAGACTTAGCCTTACCTTCTCACTTCCTCCCAACTAGAGGAAATTACATTGTATTTTCTCCAATTTATCAGCCATACTTTGAGTAATTTTGAACAATGATAGGAAGTACATAGGTAACCCCTAGAGGGAGGAAATCAAAAGTTGAAGATTTCCCACACTGCTCAGAGTTTTACCTTTTCATCCAATCAACCTTTTTCCATCCTTTCCAGAATGCAATTCCAAAAGTTGTTACTTACATCCTTCACAGTCAAGGGGAAGCCTAGATATGTATCAGGTAACTCTATAGAATTACACCCAATATTTAGAATCCTATGCTATATATCTGGGGGGGTATTAAAAAGAACACTTTACTTTTATCCAAGTTAATTTTTTGTCCTGCATTAGCCACATATATCTCCAACACTGACTTCCAAGCTCTAGCTTCTCCCACTAAGGACTCCCCACTTAGGAAGGTGTCATCAACAAATTGTTGTATCACCTCGAGTGGAAGCATGGATGTAGGTCTAATGCCTTTAATCACCCCCCTTCCATCTTTCTCAAGAACGCCCTACCCAGAACTTTAGCAACCATGATAAACAAATAGGGAGAGATAGGGCCACCCTATCTTAGTCCTCTTTCCCCTCCAAAATTCCCCCAAGATGAACCATTCACCATCATCAAGTAGTTGATAGTTTCCACCATCCTTATAATTTTTTGACTTAAACCAATTTTACCCATAACTTCATACAGGAAAAACCAATTAATCCTATCATAAGATTTAGAGATGTCGAGTTTCAAAGCCATACCTAAATTACCACTTTTCTCCATTAAGTGCAAAAGTTCATGAGTTGTTATGGTGGTATCAAGGATTTGATGACCCAAGACAAACCCATTCTGGGTTTTTCCAATGAATTTATACAGCATCAGTTTTAATCTATTCACCAAGATTTTTGAGAAAATCTTATATGTAGTGTTGCAGAGGCAGATCGGCCTAAAATTAGATAGGACCTTTGGGTCTTTAACCTTCAGAATTAGGGAAATAAATATTTTATTAAGTTGTTTGAGAAGCTTCCCAGTTCTAAAGAAGTCACGAGCTACCCTAAGGAGATCCAGTTTAATAACATCCCAAAAGTGTTGGAAGAACACCAAGGGGAAATTGTTAGGTCTCGGGGACTTATAGGCTTTCATAGAGAAGACAGCTTTACGAACTTCCTCCTCAGTGACCATTCATGCAAGTTTCTCATTTTATTCAGCCAAGATCACCATGGGCATGGAATTAATTATCCATCGCCTATCCTCTTCCTTAATATTTATGTACTCTTCCAAATATGAGTTGTTGAAATAAACAGTAGCCCAATTTCCTATTTCTTCATTTTTTGTAAGCTTCACATTATTTTCATCTTTGATATTATCAATATTATTCCTCCTTTTGTGAATTGAAGCTGATGTATGAAAAAATGTAGTATTCCTATCTCCCACCTTGAGCCATAATACCCTGGATCTCTGCTTCCAAAAGGTCTCCTCTCTGATCATCGTATCTTTCCAAACCTTTCTACATTTGTCCTCTTCCTAAATCACATTTTCTGTGGCGAGGCCCTCCCCCATTTCTTTCTAAAGCTCTTCTAACTTTTCTTCCACCTCTACCCCAGTCTTTAAGATATCACCAAAATATATCTTCTTCTAGGGCCGCACATTCCTTCTAACATTCTCCAGCTTAGTAGAAAGTCTATACATAGCAATCCCTTCCACACAAATCCCCCACCACTCCGCCACCCTAGTACTAAAATTAGGATGGGATTTCCACATAATTTCATATCTAAAAGGTCTTGGGCACCCCTAAGACTCTTCTTTCCAATTAAAAAAGATGGGAGTGTGATTTGCGACAGTCCTGGGTAATCCCGTGAGAGTAGAGGAAGTTAGGCCCTCCCAACAAGCTAGAACCAAAAGTCTATCAAGTTTGACTTGGATAAGGTCAGCTCCCTTCCTATTGTTTGACCATGTGAACTTCACTCCCTTATTATCAACTTGATTGTGGGTTAGAGCATGTAGTTGAGCTTAAAGAGGGTGCAAAGTCAGTTATCACTATACCCTATAGACACCCATGTCATTTTAAGGAGATTCAAAAAACAATCAAGGCACTATTAAAAATGGGTCACATACATCATAGTTTCAATACTTTTGCTTCTTTTGTTGTGCATGTGCATTGACTACATGACCCTGAACAAGAAGACCATAAAGAACAGGTACCCAATTCCCAAGATCAATGAGCTACACAGGGTCATGTAATTCTCTAAATTTGAACTTCATTGAAGCTATCGTCAGATTAGTTTCCGAGAAGAAGGTATACATAAGACGGCTTCCATTGTCTCTACAAGCACTTCTAGTCCCTTGTCGTGTCATTTGGATTCACAAAGGCACCAGCAACATTTCAGTCTTGCATGTACCACACCTTTCATGAATAGTTGCAGAAATATGTCTTGGTCTTCTTTGATAGCATATTGTTACACAACAAGACTTGAATGATCATTTGCAACATTAGATGTGGTTTTCAGCATTGTAGAGGTATGATCACTTTTTACAAAGGCTTCCAAATGTGAGTTTGGTATGACTGAGATTCTTTATCTGGGACATGTGATTGAAGTTGATGATGTTAAGGTACACCAGGAGAAGATACAAGCAATTTTAGATCGACCACCTCCAAAGAGCATATCTGAATTGAGAGTGTTCTTGGTTTTGTGTTGTTGCTAAAGGAAATTTGTGTGGGGTTTCTCACTATTAGCATTGCCCTTGACAAATCTTACTAAGAAGGGTGCATTTCATTGGTCAAGCAAGGCACCAGTTACATATGAAAAACTCAAGTTATGAGTACATGCTCAGTATTGCCACTATGTAATCTTGTACAACCATTTGTTGTTGAGTGTGATGCATTGGAACAAGGAATTGATGCAATACTAATGCAGAATAGGCACCCTATTGCATTCGAAAGAAAGAAATTCAAAGATCTAGAAAGATTGTACTCCACTTATGATAAGGAGATGCTAGTTATCATGCACGCAACAGCTAAGTTTAGACAACATCTAGTGGATGAAAATTTTGATGTCAAAACTAATCATAACAGTAAACATCTCATTCCTAATCATAATTTAGTACGTGAAATGAATTGAAATGATATTTTTCCAAATTCCAAAAGATTTTATAAATAATAGTCTAGTTATGATCTCGACAAGATGCTAGGAGGCATGATAAGGATAAAAAATGAATTTAATAGCCTTGCTAAAAATTCCATTACTACAAGGACAATATGATAAAAAATTAAAGGCCCAACACAAATTACCATAGTTACCAGGAGACCGTCTTGAGACGCGTCTTGGAGACCTCCAGTACCGGAGACACATCTCCAAGTACCAGAGATGTCCTCAATTTTTTTGGATGCACGAGGTTCTTCTGGTTGCCATCTCCAAAATCTCTTGACCAACAATCAATGTCTCCCACCAAAAAACTTGGGCATTAGGTGTCATAAAAACTCTTTAAATCTTATCCTCTATCATCACCCTTGAAAAAACCATTATTACTTATCTGTAAGTAATGATACTGATAGCCACTATAGCCTTCCAATCAATTTTCTCAATTGTCTCTCTAGAAAGACTCGTCAATGATGTATAATTATTCACTTTTGTTGTAGTGTCATGATTTACCAACAAATTTTCTTTTAAATAGATCACCACAATGGTAATAAGAGATATTTGTGTAACATCAATTCAATTGTTGGAAATAATGGAAGCACTAAGTATCTCCAGCATTCTCAAGTATCTTACAAGGACAAATCCATGCAAACCTTCTCCATTATTAGAAGAAGAATACAAAATTTCTCATAATCAAACATCTCATATCCTTTGGCATCTAATATAAAATATATATTTGGAGTTTTGAATTCTTTCACTCTTCAACACAATGACTTTTGACTTTTGAATATCTAAACTTAATGTTAAAACATCACTATTCTTGTTTTCATAGTTCTATGTCATGATATTTTCTAGAACTTATTAAATTATATTAAAAAAAATTTGATATCTCCAAGTACCCCTATCTTTGTTTTGAAAATCAGTCATACCAATACCAATCTCCAAGTACCCTTGTCTCCTAGTAACCTTGCAAATTACAAGTGTGTTTCAACAAAAGAGGTTTTCACACCATTACCCCATTGCAAATGGAAATGCCTTCTCTTTTTGCTAGTAGGTGTAGGTAATAGAGTGAGTTTGCTAGGAGTTAAAGATTTGAAAGGCTTTCTTTGGGTAAAACATGGAAAATATACAAATTTTGGCAAAGTTTGGAAGTCATAAATAAGAGAAAACTTTTGAGCTATAAGAGAGTAAATTTTCCCATGTATAGAGGAGAGGAAGAGCCTCTTCATCTCAAGTGCAAAATGACAAGAAGCACCCCTTCATCTCAAATAGAAGGTAGAGGAAGCCTCTCTTAGTTTGAAATGGTGACAATGGAGCACCTCCTTCTCTCATATTAAAGGTAGAGGAAGCACCTCTTCCTCTCATGTTGTGTAAAGTAAAATAAGAGAAGAGTGAATCGGAAACTAGGCTATCAGTACTACCAGCATCCACAATCACATTCCAACATTTACCTCCAAAATTGCAACTTGTTTGGAACAAACTTACCTCTGACAAGGTTCCACCTTCTTACCAAGAAAAGCTCAGCAAATTAGAAAATTGTCCTCTTCCTCAGGCGTATTCACTAAGTTATCAGTCCCATTCTATGAAGTCTCATGCACCACAACATTCGTCCTATCACCAACCTTCGAGGATACTCAAACGATTGATTTCCTTCTCCACAATGACAACAAGTACCCTTAAATGCACCTCTACCTGTCCTTCTCTGCTCAATAGGTTTTGGTTCATCTTCGACAATTTAATTATCCTTTAATAAGTGTTCCTTCTTCTCCTTCCCTCGGTAACTACCTTGATGTCTTCTCTTTGACTTATCTTTTTCCTTCAAAGCATACTAATAAGCATCATCAACTAAATCAATCTTCAACATGCCAATCTCATCCTGAATATTGAATCTCAAACCATTAATATATCTAGCCACCTTTTCCTTAGAAAGTTTTCTATGTCTAGACCAAATAGTTAACTTGTAGAACTCCTTGGTATAACCCTTCACAGTCATATCATTCTATTTCAGATTCTGCAATCCCTTAGACAACTCAAGTTCTTAATTAGTAGGAATTAAATTAGCCTTCAATTTTGTCACCATAAATCTCCACCTAGTGATCTTCATTTCGACTCATTCTCTATCTCTCTGCAATTATTTCCACCATAAAGCAACATGTCCTTTCATCTCAGTTTATGCCAACCTCACTCTAAGCGGATTTCCAATATCCTTTAACTCAAAGTAGTCTTCCAATTCACCAATCTAGTCAATCTGGTCTTTGGGATTCAAAGTACTTGAGAAATTAGAAACATTCATCTTGTACTTCAACTTCAATCGAGCTTCGGATCTATCCAACCGACCAAATTTGTTTTCTACAGATCTCTCCACACGATCATCTCTATCTTCACCACTAGATCCAACAACCTTAGAGTCTTCAACAACTTCCTCATAACCATCTTCCTTACCCACGTTCCTCAGTACACCAACTATAGCTCTCATGATCTCAACAACCATATCATTCTTCATCAACTCCAACATTAGGTTTGAAATTTAATCTAACCTTCTCTAAAACCTTAATCTGTACAACATCACAGAGATCTACAAATTCCCTAGGGTCCAATATTCTCAGAGGCATCTTCCAAGATCTTCACAAACCCAAAACAAAAAATCACTAAAAATCACCAACCAGACCAAACCTTCGCACTGATAGGATCAACCAGATCACAGCCAGCTTTGATACCACCTGATGTAGTGCAAGGTAGGTGTATCCCCAAAGGAGATGACCTAACCCCAACAAATGACCGCATGATGAAAATATAACAATAACACAAGATCTGATAGAAAATTCAACTCTTTATTCTTCAAATAAGGATTGAATGACCCCTACAAAGCGCGTGGCCTTATTAGGCCCCAAATCATCCAAATAGGGCCCCAATTTAAAGTGCTCAGGCCCTAATTCAAATAAATATCCAAACATTAGATGTAAAACTCAAGATAAGGACCCCAAACATGATTTAAATGCTGAGAGCTAACACAAAACTCAAGATAAAGATCCTAAACATGATTTAAATGCTGTCAGCTAGTGAAAAACTTGATGTAATTGCAAGGAGTAAATTTAATGCAAATGAGGAGGAACAAAATTTGATGCAAGGCTTTTACAATTTAAATTTTCATTGAACTTAAACACTAGAGGCCATGCATCTAAAACTAATTTGCAATCACAAGGAAAGAAGGAAGTTTGATCTGATAAAGGGCTCTAAAAATTCAAATTTTAAAAGGATTGAATTAAATGATATGACCAGGGATTCAATGCATGATGTAGATGCCATTAAATGATGGATTGCAAATATTTTAAAGGGAATTGCATTGATAATTGCAACCCACCCAAACAATCCTCTATAAAAACAATACAAGCTACTACAATCTAAAGATTATTTCCAAAGTGATTACAATCGCAGGTACAACTGAAGAGAGTTAAAACTATTGGGGGCAGATTGTAAAACTTTTCTTAATCATTTTGTTTGAAGGACTATCAACTGAAGGTGTCTAGACCTAGCCTAACACCTCAAGCCTCACCATTTGCAACATTGTTTAGAGGTTAATCATCATTTTCAGAGCTATCGAGTTCTATAGTGGGGTTTTATTTTGGAGCTTTCAATCCCCTTTGTGGCAAAATCTTATTGAAACTAGTACAATAGGGTATCTAGGGCAGTAATCCAACAATTTTCCATTATTTTCATGTCACCTTATGGCTTAGATTGACTAAAATTCAGCTCTAATACAAATCACAGAGATCTGATTTCATGAAAAAGCAAAGAGATGCTTTAGATTTAGTCCTAAAGCCAAGAAGATAGAAAAGCGAGGTCTTGCCAAAAAAGAACAAAGAAGGAGAAGTGTAGGCAGTTGAAGTGTTACATTCCAAAATTTTCCCTAAGTTTTAACTTTGATCATAGCCGTTGGTTTAACGAATTATTTCTTTTCCTGATCATGTGAAACAAGTTAGTTAATTATAGACATTATATCAAATTATTTCTTTCCTAACCATGTGAAGTGAGTTAGTTAATTATATACGTTGTACCAACTGATAACGAATTATATCTTTCATAATCATGTGAAATGAGTTAGTTATTATAGACATTGATGAAAATAATCAAGTACTCTATAACTGTCATTAGATGACTAACAAATATTTGATTAGAATTAATGATCAATATTTTTGAATTAATGTCTTGGCAAGAATGTTTTGCTTGAGTGATTGCAGGCAGAAGACTGAAGAAGAGGGGAAGCATTGCTAAATGGGATTATCAGAAGGGGATGGTCAATTGGTTCAATCATCAGGATCGACAGGTATGACCTAAGACTACCTTGGAAAGGATACAAAGATTTGACCACAGGTTACATTATGGGACCGCACGAGCTATTAGGAAAAAAAATAATAAAAACTTAAAATAATCTAAATTAAATATAATTCGTACCTTTGAAGATTTATTTTTAAAATTTCTTATTTAATCATTATTATAAACTCTTAAATATGAATATATATAGAAAGATGAAGTGACACCAATAAATTATAATTATATAATCTATTGATGTTACCTCATCGATATACATACATAAATGTACATAAGGGCTTATAATAATAATAAAATAAAGATTAAACCCTTCAACTTTTAATTCTTTTTCCCTCCTTATTTCTTCCTTTCAAAATTCAAATTTATGAAGGAATTGAAAAGCCTTCTTGATAACCGATGGTAGCCTAAAGGTCACGGCTGACCATTAAAAGTCCATTATGAGATCGCTTGGGAGCAACCTTCTTTTTTCTGCATTATCTACTTTCCTTCCAAAATCTGCTAGGCTTTTTACCAATCCTGTGAACCCCGTTCTCATTAATAATTCTTCCTAGCCTTGTAATCCGAAATCATTCCTCTGATTTCTCTCAAAACCAATAGTGATAGAAATCGAAACAAGGAAATATATAATAGAGATGAAGAATACCAATTAGCAGAGGGAGAAACCCGAATTGGAAATCAGGTCATGTGATTCATTATTTTTAGTCGGCTTTCATAATCTTTCAATCTGAACATAATCAATTCCTCTGTAGCATTTTCAATTACCATTAAGAAACCTTGTTGCTATCGATTATATTGAGCAAAAAAATGAATAGAAAATACAGTCAGAATCGTACCTCACAACCACAATCAGTTTTACAAATAGTCCAATGTCATGTTCTTGTTTATATTCGATTAACCACAAATACTTAAATTTTGAATATGGAGGAAAAAGATTTCAATTGAGTAGTATGAATCAATATCTATGCACATGCATGTCCCATCCATTATTTTATTTTATTCTTTCTCAATCCGACTCAACATATTCTCCTCAGTTGGTTAAGACTGAATTAATAAAGATAATTCATTATGCCATTTGCTGATGTCTGAAGTGTTTATGATTTTCAATTAATAAAATGATCTTGAGTTCACACCAATTATATGGCCCATTGAAACTAAGATAATCATGAATATTGTAATGAATCAATATGTTTGCAAAGCTTAAACATATTACTAGGCATGAAATTAGAATATATTGACACCTAGGAATTCACCTAGTAATGAAGCCATAGTAATGGTGAAAAGGTGCGAAATCAAATCAAAATCATGAAGACACCGAGGAATTCACCTGGTAGAGAGGCCAATGACTGGTGAAGTGGTGTAAAATTTGACCTGCAAAAAAAATCAAGAAATTAGATTGGAATAAATAATTAAATAGCTCATGCAAGTCCTGATTATGGAACTTGTTGTCAAGTCGAGTGATGTAGATCGGGTCTACGAACCCAATTTGAAATCCTTGGCCAAGGTAGATATAGGCAGATGTGTCAATTATGAGATCTCTTTGTTTGTCCATAAGCTTTAGTTATTTAGGAATAACTAATGGGACACTCAAACTACTAGGTAGCTTGGATGGCTGGACTTAAGAACATCCCAAACCCAATCTCAAGGTAGGGAGGGTCGTTCTATTAAGTTAGGATGTGTGGGGATAAGTATGGTCTGCGGTTGGGAGGTTAAGCCTATGTCGATGCTTCTCCTCTCACCAATGCTGAGGCTTGAACAACGTTACAAAGGGTTTTCTCCATTATTTCTATATGTTTCTTTTGCACTTTTACCTTTTAGATAGTTTAGTTATAAAAGCATGAATATATTAGTTGTTTAAGAAAATAGTTGCTACTTTACTTTCAGTTGAACATGTTAGAATGATTTAAATGTTAGCAATGTAATTATTTATTTCCTTTACAACCATTGAATTTAATTTTCAAATAGAATACGAAGTAGTTACTTCTTTCTAGTTATAAATAGTTAATGGAAGTCATTGTCATGTGAAATGGGATCATTTATTAGTTTATTATGTGTTTTAAATTGGTTAGGAAAATTCATATGTTACATATAGTATCAGAGTGTTGGGTTTGACATTGAACCTAGGGCACCCTAACTTCTTGAAACCTGAAAGATTCTAGATTGACTACAGAATGCAAGTACATAAAACACCTTGTAAGAAGACTCGGCACCCCATCTTTCCCTATCTCATTAAAAACGTGACTAAGTATGACTACACTTGTTATTCTATAACCCAAGACAACAAAAATTTGAATCAGGCAATTCAATGGATGAAGAAAGAAAGAGTCAAGTGGACTCTTGCTAACAAAGTAGCATATAGAAACAAGCTAATTCAAAGTTGGAACACTCGGCAAAGAAATCCTCTTCTACAACTCCATAGATCCTGGATGGTGTGGGATATCTACCAATCTGAACCAAAACTAAGTGCTGAAAAGCAAGATTAAATGTTATGTTGATGTAAACATCCTCAATAAAGGAAATTTCATAAATAAGGTTGCTCTAAGTGAAGCAAAGAAGTAATAAATTAAATTAATCTATTTGAAAATCATGTGTTTGCAAGACTTTTACTTTGTTTTTTAAAAATCTCTTCTTTTTCCACATAATTGACACAATTGTAAATTAACAGGTGGGAACCATAAACATAAAAATGAACAACAACAAGAACATTTTAAATCAATACATAATACATGAGAACCCTCAATCTTCTAATGAATTGCTACTCCAGATCTTGCAAGAAACACAACTAAAGTTAGAAGCCATGGAAAAAAGAATGAGTGAAATGGAAGCCCAGATAGGGCAGAACTGCAAGGAAACTCAAACCTCACCACCTCCTAGAGCAGAGACAGAAGTCTTTGAGCATAACAAAACCCCCTCTCCCAAGCAATCAGAAAAAGAAAAGAAGAAAGAGATAGTGGTTGACTTGTCAGCAGACATTAAAAAAATAAAACCACCTAAGTTTTCCGATTTTGAGTCCGAGGAGGAAATAGAAGCTTGGTTAACTGAGATGGAATAGTATTTTGAGATTAGAAATTTCTCTGAAAGCTCAAAAGTAGTTTGGGGAATATATCATTTTACTAGAAAAGCTACAACCTAGTGGGGAAATACCAAGGTTGAACAGAACATAAGAACCATTGAGATCACTTGGAAAAAGTTTGTGAACATTTTCTAGAACCGTTGGCTGCCTCAAACCTTTTATGATCAGAAGCTTTTAGAATTCCAAAACTTAAAACAAGGAGACATGTTAGTACATAAGTACTAGGAGAAGTTTACCTGATTGTTAAAATACGTACCACCATATCAGCAAGACACCGATTTAAAGGTGAGGAAATTCATCATGGGATTGAACAATAGGATAGGAGGAGCTATTGATGTTCTCGGTCCCTGAACCATGGAAGAAGCCCTAGAGAAGGTTGTTTGGCAAGAACACAAGATCAGAAAGGATGATTCCATCTGAGACAACAAGAGGAAGACAACCTGGACTTAAGAGGGTGCTGATTCTGGGCCTCAAAAAAAGCAATTTAAGGACTACAAATACAACAAACCAGATTTAAAGGGCAATGGAGCTAAGGATGCCAAAAGAAATTATAATACGAGTAAAAACAACAGAGATAATGAAAAGAAAGGACCACTAGGAAGATGTTTTAACTGTGGAGGAGATCATTATGCAAATCGGTGCCCCAGTAAACCCAACATCAACCAACCACAATGACCACCTTTACCGCAACAACAAGTCTTTCAATAGAGGATTCACTTAGCTTTGGATAATAGACAAGCAGAACAACAAATAGACCCCATTAAAACTTTGGGTAAGATCTACGGAAACCCTATGTCCATATTAATTGATACTGGAGCATCTAAATGTTTTATATCACCTAAACTGCTAAGTAGGTTTCCGAAAAGATCTTGTTTTATGGAAAAACCATGGACCACTAGGAGGATGTTTTAATTGTGGAGATCATTATGCAAACCGGTGCCCCAATAAACCCAACGTTATCCAACCACAACGACCACCTTTACCACAACAACAACAAGTCTTTCAGTAGAGGATTCATGCAGCTCTAGATAATAGATAGGCAAAACAATAGATTGGCCCCATTGAAACTTCGAGTAAGATCTACAGAAACCTTATGTCCATATTAATTGATATTGGAGCATCTGAATGTTTTATATCACCTAGACTACTAAGTAGGTTTCTGAAAAAGATTTAGTTTTATGGCAAAACCATGGACAATCGAATATGTGAACCAGTCAAGGGCTAAGGTAGAGCAATGCTTGTTTGAAGCTCAAGTTGACTTCTTGAATTTTTCAATGGAACTAAACTTATATGTAGCACCCCTTGGGTCATACGATATTATCATAGGAATTAACTAGCTCAGTGAACGTAAGGCCAAAGTAGATTGCCTTGCCAAGATGGTAAGCTGTGTGGATGATCAGGGTAGACCCACAAGCATTCTAGGGATTAGGCATGAAATTAGATTGAAACATATTTTTGCAATGCAACTTAAAAGGTATGGAAGAAAGGGTTGTGAGACTTTTGCAGTTAGGATTAAAGACACAAGGGAACCTAAAACCACCACTTATGGAAATGACTACATTTATGAAGATGGGGAAATCAAAAAAAAGTTAAAAGAGTCCTTCGAGGAAAAAATACCCTTATTTGAAGAATTATCTAGATGTGTTCCCTGAAGAACTTCCTGGATTAACCCCTTCCCGAGCTTTTGATTTCACCATAGATTTGATACTAGGAGCAAAACCCATATCTCGAGCAGCATATAGGATGACAACTACAGAATTAATAGAATTACAAATTCAACTTCAGGATATGCTAGATAAGAAATTGATCCGGCCCAGTGTCTCACCATGGGGAGTCCTAGTGCTGTTTGTGAGGAAGAAAGATGGAACCATGAGATTATGCATACATTAAAGAATGCTCAATAAAGTCACCATCAAAAAATGATACCCTTTGCGGAGGATAGATGATCTTTTTGATCAAATGAGGGGTGTGATAGTGTTTTCAAAAATTGACTTGAGGTCAAGATACCATCATGATGAAGGTATGCTCTGATACCACTTGATGAAGGGCCACACCACCCTTACCAACTCATAACAAAAAATGCAACAATATGGAGACAAGAGATGACAAAATGCTTCCCAAGCAATTTTATTATACTTGAAAATCCAATAGCAATTACAATAACATTTATGCAAGATCTCTCAAGATCCAATCCAAACCCGAGCTAGTCTAGATCCACACTCTGGTAGAAACCTCCAAGATCTCAACTTGTGCTCGCAAGCCACCAAGCAACCTCCTCGTTTCTAAACTGCAACCACTAGCTCTTCTCCAATTTTATCCAAGATCTAAGTGTAGATTGCCTCACATTTGATGCTCTGTCCACACACTCACAACTCCACCACAATCCTACTGTAAACGGCCTTACATTCGGCACTCTATCCACAGACTCAAGAAAACTCACTCCTCACTTACTCCTTCTCTTTCACACCTTGAAGCCTTCACACCTTCCAACTTTCACACCTTCAAGCTTTACCTTCCCAAACTTTACCTTCCCAAGCTTCACCTTCCACAACTTTCACACCTTGAAGCTTTGACCTTCCAAAGCTTTCCACCTGGAAGCTTGACCTTCCAAAGCTTTCACCTTCCCAAGCTTGATTAGAAATGCTCATATGCCTTGCTTAAATAGGCACTTACCACCCAATGCATGACTTATCCACAATTCACACAATATCCACAACCTTCTAGAATTACAACTAAGCACCACCATGTGGCCCAATTAGAAAATTACATTTCCTTTATGGATCACAACAAATATTAAATGCATGATTTAAAGAACTTTCCACAAACTTCTAAGATGCCACCTACACACTTCGATTAATGAAATGACAACTATTTTTCCTATTTTCTATTTATGCCACCTTGCACCTTGAAAATAGAAATTCCTCTTTTCTCCCTTTTTTTTCATTTTCTATTTTAAAAAAAAAATTCTTTCTGTTTTCGTTACTTTCTCTCTCCTCCACAATTTTTTTCTTTTTTTTTTTAAATTTTAAATTTTACATTCAACATGCTCCCCCTTTATTTTGGATGCAAGATGCTCCTGCATCACATTAGCTTCGAATAAAGGATGAGGATATACATAAAACTACATTCAAAACTAGGTATGGACATTACGAGTTTACAATATTGCCATTTGAATTAATCAATGCCCCAACAGCTTTTATGAATTTAATGAACAACATATTTCAGGATTGTTTGGATAAGTTTGTATTGGTCTTTATAGATGACATCTTAATATATACTAAGAACAGGGAAGAACATCAAAGGAATTTAGAAGTAGTTCTACAAAGATTAAGAGAACATAAACTATATGGAAAATTCTCTAAGTGCGCTTTATACCAAAAAGAAATTCAGTATCTAGGGTACATTATATCAACTCAGGGTATAGTAGTGGATCTGTCAAAGATAGAAGCAATTAAGGAATAGCCCATACTTAGGAATGTATCTGAAGTTAGGAGCTTTATGGGATTAGCAAAATTCTATAGAAAGTTTATCAGATATTTTCTCAAGGATAGCCTACCCGATCACCTCACTTCAGAGAAAGGGAAATAAATTTGTCTGGATAGAGAAGTGTCAAATAGCCTTCAAGTTTTTGAAAGAAAAATTGACTCCAACACCTATTTTAAGGGTACCTAACCTAGAAAAGCAATTTGCAGTAATTACAGATGCATTTGGAGAAGGATTAGGAAGAGTGCTAATGCAAGATGAATAGGTTATTGCTTATGAATCTAGGAAATTGAAAAAACTATGAACAAAATTACGCACCCCATGATCTTGAATTAGCAGTAATTGTGCATGCCTTGCAAATGTGGAGACATTACCTAATCAAAAAACCTTTTGAGCTTAGAACCAATCATCATGGTTTGAAGTATATTTTCACCCAACCGAATCTTAATGCTAGACAGAGAAGGTGGCTGAAATATTTAGCGGATTATGAGTTTGACATAAGTTATATTAAAGGTAAATAAAACAAGGTGGCAAATACCCTAAGCCAGAGAAGCCACATCTAAGTGATAACTACTATAAAATTCAAGTTAAGGGATCAGATTTTACGACACTTGGAGTGTGATGAGTTTT
Source organism: Cupressus sempervirens (assembly GCA_028749045.1). Classification (NCBI taxonomy): domain Eukaryota; kingdom Viridiplantae; phylum Streptophyta; class Pinopsida; order Cupressales; family Cupressaceae; genus Cupressus; species Cupressus sempervirens. The sequence goes on along the minus strand of CM053792.1, from coordinate 19,979,684 downwards.
ATGCAAAAATTAGCCTAGCTCTTATCAGAGACTCGCAAGATCCTAAGTATTCAAAGTTTAGCTTAGAAAAAGATGGATTATTAAGATATCACCACAGAATCTATGTGCCCAACAATTCTGAACTTCGAAGACTAATCTTAGGTGAATTTCATTCAGCCCCATATTCAGGACATCTGAGAGTAACAAAAATGTTATCTGATATAAAACCTCTATATTTATAGAAAGGGATGAAAAGGGAGATAATCGAGTATATTTGTGAGGATGTTTGGAATGCCAAAGAGTAAAAGTAGAACATCAGTACCCAACAGGTCTATTACACCCAAATGAAGTACCCAAGTGGAAATGGCAGGTAATATCCATGGATTTCATACAGGGATTACCTATGACACAGAATTGACACAACTTGATAGATTGACAAAGGTTGCTCATTTCATACCAGGAAATTTAACTGATGGAGCACCAGAGATTGCCCATAAATTTATGAAAGAGATTTTCAGGTTGCATGGGATTCCAAAGAAAATCATTTCAGATAGGGATGCTAGGATAACTTCTAGATTCTAGCAAACATTATTTACAGCCTTGGGTACTAAATTAAACATCAGTTCAACTTATCATCCAGAGATAGATGGTCAAACAAAATGGGTAAATTAGGTATTAGAAGATCTCCTAAGAGTATACTGTATGGACCAATGGTATCAATGGAAACATACTTACCCCTAGTAGAATTTGCCTATAATAAATCCTATCATTCCACCATTAGAATGACTCCCTTTGAGGCCTTCTATGATCGTAAGTGCAGAACTCCAGTAAGTTGGAATCAGTTGGAAAACATAATCATTGTTGGGCCTAAAATGCTTCAAGAGATGGAAGAGTAGGTAACCCAAATTTGTCAAAGGTTAAAGGAAGCGAATGATAGACAAAAGAGTTATGCTGATGCCAAAAGAACACCTAGAGAATTCTCAGTAGGGGACAAAGTATTACTAGGGGTTAAACCTCAGGAAAGTACTATCAAGTTCAAAAAAAATGTTGAGCTAGCCCCAAGATATGTGGGACCCTTTGAAGTTCTGGAAGTTGTGAACCTAGTAGCTTACAGGATTGCTTTACCACCAGCCCTTGCCAAGATGCATGATGTCTTCTATGTGTCATAATTTAAAAAGTATATTACCCACCATTAACATACGATTGATTGGAAATTATTGCAGGTACAAGAACCAGGGGTGGTAGAGGTAAGACCACTCAGAATACTTGAGGTACATAAGTTACGCTTATGAAATCAGGAAGTGACTCAGTGCAAGGTTCAGTGGGACTAGTATGCTGAGAAAAATGACACCTAGGAGGATTATCATGACATTTTTCTAAGATACTCCCATCTTTTCTCTAAAACCTGAAAAACTAAATATCTCTTTTAAAATTGACTAAGTATTATTTAAGTTTGTTATTATGTTCATCGAGGATGATGAAAACTCTAAGGGGGTGGGCATGTTACATCCCAAATTTTGCCCTAAGTTTTAACTTTGATCATAGCCGTTGGTTTAACGAATTATTTCTTTCCCTGATCATGTGAAACAAGTTAGTTAATTATAGATGTTGTATCAAATTATTTCTTTCCTGACCATGTGCAGTGAGTTAGTTAATTATATACGTTGTACCAACTGATAATGAATTATATCTTTCATGATCATGTGAAATGAGTTAGTTATTATAGACGTTGATGAAAATAATCAAGTAAACTATAACTTTCATTAGATGACTGAAAAATATTTGATTAGAATTAACAATCAATATTTTTGAGTTAATGTCTTGGCGAGAATGTTTTGCTTGAGTGATTGCAGGAAAAAGACTAAAGAAGAGGGGAAGCATTGTTAAATGGGATCATTGAAAGGGGATGGTTGATTGGTTCAATCATCAGGATTGACAGGTATGACCTAAGACTACCTTGAAAAGGATACAAAGATTTGACCATAGGTTAAATTATGGGACTGCATAAGCTATTAGGAAAACAATATAATAAAAACTTAAAATAATCTAAATTAAGTATAATTCATACCTTTGAATATTTATTTTTGAAATTTCTTATTTAATCATTATTATAAACTCTTAAATACAAATATATATATATATATATATATATATATAAAGATGAAGCAACACCAATAAATTATAATTATATAATCTATTGATGTCACCTCATCAATATACATACATAAACATACATAAGGGCTTATGATGATAATAAAATAAAGATTAAACCCTACAACTTTTAATTCTTTTTCCCTCCTTGTTTCTTCCTTTCAAAATTCAAATTTATGACGGAATCAAAAAGCCTTCTTGATAACTGATGGTAGCCTACAGGTCACGGCTGACCATTAAAAGTCCATTATGAGATCGATTGGGAGCATCCTTCTTCTTTCTATATTATCTACTCTCCTTCCAAAATCTGCTACACTTTTTACCAATCTTGAGAACCCCATTCTCATTAATAATCCTTCCTAGCCCTATAAGCTGAAATCATTCCTCTGATTTCTCTCAAAACCAACAGTGATAGAAACTAGAACAAGGCAATATATAGCAGAGATCAAGAATACCAATTGGCAGAGGGAGAAACCTGAATTGGAAATTAGGTCATGTCATTCATTTTTTTTAGTTGGCTTTCATAATCTTTCAATCTAAACATTACTAATGCCTTTGTAGAATTTTCAATTACCATTAAGAAACCTTGTTCCTGTTGATTATATTGAGTAGAAAAATGAATAGAAACTATAGTCAGAATCATACCTCACAACCACAGTCAGTTTTACAAATAGTCCAATGTCATGTTCTTCTTTACATTTGATTAACTACGAATACTTAAATTCTGAATATGAAGGATAGAGATTTCAATTGAGTAGTATGAATCAATATCTATGCACATGCATCTCCCATTCATTATTTTATTTTATTCTTTCTCAATCTGACTCGACATATTCTCCTCAGTCAATTAAGACTGAATTAATAAAGATAATTCATTATGCCATCTACTAATGTCTGAAGTGTTTATGCTTTTCAATTAATAAAATGATCCTGAATTCACACCAATTATACAACCCATTGAAACTGAGATAATCATGAATATTGGAACGAATCCATATGTTTGCAAAGCTTAAATATATTACCAGGCATGAGATTAGAATATATTGACACCGAGGAATTCACCTAGCAGTGAAGCCATAGTAATGGTGAAGAGGTGCGAAATCAAATTAGAATCATGAAGACACCGAGGAACTCACCTGGCAGAGAGGCCAATGAATGGTGAAGAGGTATAAAATTTAACCTGCAAACAAAATCAAGAAATCAAATTGGAATAAATAATTAAATGGCTCACGCAAGTCTTGATTATGGAAACTATTGTCAAGTTGAGTGGTGGAGATCAAGTTTACTTACCCAATTTGAAATCCTTGGCCAAGGTAGATATAGGCAGATGTTTCAATCATGAAATCTCTTTGTTTGTCCATAAGCTTCAGTTATTTAGGAATAATCGATGGGACACTCAAACCACCGAGTAGCTCAAATGGCTAGACTTAAGAACATCCCAAGCCCGATCTCGAGGTAGGGAGGGTCATTCTATTAAGTTAGGATGTGTGGGGATAAGTATGGTCCGTGGTTGGGAGGTTAAACCTATGTTAATGCTTCTCCTTTCACCAATGTCGAGGCTTGAACAACATGAAAAAGGGTTTTCTCCAATATTTTTGTATGTTTCTTTTGCACTTTTACCTTTGGAATCATAGAAGCATAAATAGATAGTTTAGTTATAAAAGCATGAATCTATTAGTTGTTTAAGAAGATAGTCGCTACTTTACTTTCAGTTGAACATGTTAGAATGATTTAAATGTTAGCAATGTAATTATTTATTTCCTTTACAACTGTTGAATTTAATTTACAAATAGAATAGGAAGCGGTTACTTCTTTCTAGTTATAAATAGTTAATGGAAGTCATTGGCATGTGAAATGGGATCAGTTATTAGTTAATATTGTGTTTTAAATTGGTTAGAAAAATTTGTATGTTACATAAAGGACATAAGATGTTTTCGAAAGGGATCCGAGTAGCAAAGGACATCAAGACCAAAAAGATTATACATGGCTAAAAAATGTTGAAGAGAAGTGTTGAGATTGTGTGTTGCACACATTGCATAATATTATTTTATTTTATTATGTAGTGTTGCACCTAAGTGCACCTAGATGGGTGTGCAACATGTAAAAATTGCTATTGGATATACTTGATGATTTGTATTGTAATATTGTGATAATACTTAATGTAATTATTTAATATTGAGAAAAATATTAAATGTGGATCAATGGGAGTTTGGTAGCACATGGTTTATGTAATACCACTTGGTGGTTTTGTGGGAATTGCTACTATATAAAAAACCACAAGGGTAGTTGTAGAGACAAGATAAAAGGGAAAAAGGCAAAAAGGAAAGTCAAGCAAAACAAGCCTTGGCAAGTTAGTCAAGAGAGCATTTGTGAAGGTTACAAGTATGACATGGGATGTGTGTATTCATACTTATCTCATGGATTGTTTTGTTGTGGCTATGGCATTAAAAGCTTCCATGGTTGTGTTGCAATGGTGCTTTTGCTAAATAATACACGATGATGGATTCTTTTGGAGGCTAAGTTTTTACCCTCAATGAAGGTTTTCCAAGATATATCTTGTGTCACATGTTTGTAAGTATGTTGTCTATTCTCTTGCATGTGGATTCTAAGTGATTTTAATTGTTTATTTATTTCAAATATATTATGGGTTATGTGAAAATGGTAATAATTTTTGTTTGCAAGATTCCTTACAAGTGGTATCAGAGTTATGGTTTTGTTATTGTAACCCTAGATTAAATACATGGGAATGCATGAAAGAATAAAAGAAATGGCAAGATATATTTTTTCTAAGTTGTTTATTGCAAATCTAAGGGTTTTGGATTTGCAATTATGATGGAATGTTGGTAGATTTTGGGCATGTGAAATTGTTGGTCAAAATATTTTTTTGGATATTTCATATAAAATGAGGGTTTTAGGAAGAAGCTTACAGTAATGACCTCTTGAGAAAAATCAAACCACTAGATCCAGGTTGGTTTTTCCATAAATTTTGATATATAATATGCCCTAGTTTGGCCATGTTGATAGAAAATGCAAAAAGTTTTTAGTTTCAGCCCATGACGGGCATCAAATTTAATCCTATCAAAAATTTTGTCACAAAAAATAAAATAAAAAAAACACAGTGAAATGGTAAAAAGACTGTCTTGGTAAAACAATCATAACTTTCACTCAAGATATTGAATTTTAGACTTCTTATAGTCATTGGAAAGCTAATTCAGAGTACTACAACTTGGTGTAGGTTTGATTTTAAAAATTTGACATTTTGTCCAGTTTTAAGAGCCCGAAAGTTAGATGTTTATTTTAAGCACAAATTTGGGCATTACTTGAGCATACAAAGTTGGATTTTGGACTTTGAATAGGCAACAGAAAGCTCATAATGAGATTTACACATTGGTTCAAATTTGGTGTAGGTTTGGCATGATTTATTTGGTGATATATTAATTTGAATTTTTTATGATATATATTGAATATGGTAACATTGTAAGTTTATAACATTGTATATTTTGGAGCTTTGAATTGTAATGTCATTGTACACTCAGCTTATATTTCAAATTGGTCTCGTGGTTATTAGTGTTTGGTTTAGGTATGTATGATGGTTTCTTGGGTTTACAAGTTGTGCAGTGTTGTAAGTGGTCTATACTTACAAGTTGCATTTATGGCTTGGATATGGGTCGTCTTTATCCATTGATCTTTCATTATTGATGCATATTCATATTTGTGGCTTGGATTTGGATAGTCTATGCCCTTAGTCACTTGATTTATTAATTTGTCTTCATGTAGAAGGGATAAGATTTGTTACCAAGTACAGTCATGGTGGAGGATTGTGGTTGACTATTTTATGCTAGCAGGTTGGACACTTTGAGATGTAAATGTTTGATTTATGGATATGATCATGGTGCTATGGATTTTCACATGTCATGATTGGATATGTAGGTATATGTTTGATGCTTATTGATTTGGATTCCTAATTTAGTTATGGTTGTATATTTTTTTGGTTGAGAATCATAGTTATTTGGTTTCTTTTGAGGAGATCATGATGTGCACTTTGAGTTCTTTGATGGTTTGATGCCTTGGTTGATTCTCATGGTTAGAGGATGATTTCCATCATGATGTCATGGATAACTTGGATACACAGTTTAGTGGGAGCTTGTGATAGTGATGAGGTTGCAGTATGTGATTAGTTCCTAGTTTGGTTTGGAGATCTTGGTTTCACTTGATACTGACAATTTGGTTGTGTGTAGAACTAGAGAATCTTCATGTAGGATATGGATTTTATGATGCTATGGGTGACTTGGTACCATGATTGAGTAGAAGTTGTTGGCATTGATATATTTATTGAGTGTTTGAAAATGTTGTAGGATGTTTGAAATCATTTTGCTGCAGAAGCATCTTTGACATTTGCATGATGCACTTCGTTCTTCATGGTGTGTAGAGATGGTTCTTCATGGTGTGTAAAGATGGTTGCAACTTGAGGACTCATAGGGTTCTTGGTAAAGGTGTGGTTCATGCTTTCATTTGACATGTTATCATTGGTATTAGGATGATTTCTTTATTATGTCATAGTATACTCTTGATAGACATTTGGAATTTTGACATGTTATGGTATGTTCATATGGAACATGTTATCTCTTTGCTTGAGATGTTTAGATCATATTGTCATGTTTATGTTCCTGAGGCCATGGTTGGAACTTTGACATTGATCTTGATTTAGTTTCTTGGTATTGAGTACATTGATCATTTTTTGGATACTTCATGATAATGCTATGTTGAATTTGAAGTTGGCATGGATTAATTGGTTACAAGTGCTCATGGATACTTAGAGACAATGGTGATGTTGATTTCTCTTGTGATTAGAAATGTATTTGTTGAGACAGTTTTTTGGTTTCAACATGAAGTCTAAGGGGCATTCACCTAATATGGACTTGAGAGGAGATTGAGATTAGTCTTGGTTGGAAACTTGGATATCTTGATGAGCATTCTCATTCCCCACTCTTGGTCTACTTAGTAATTCACTACTTGAGAGGTATAGCTCATTTTTTCTCTTATGCTTATGCTTATCTTTCATTGATATGGATCTTGGGCTATGGTACATAAGTTAGTTTTAGAGAGTTCATTTGAGAGATGATTTAGCATTGGTTATCTCCTTGTGCATATGTTGTTTTTATGTTGGCTGAGTTCGGGAGATGGTTTTATATTGAACATATTCCTTGGATTAAGAATGCTTATTCCTTGGTTTACGAATGGTTTATGGGTTAGATCTTCTTTTGAGAGGCTTACATCCATGATTGGTTATATGTTATAGTTTGGGTGTTATTATGGCTTCTTGGTTGGGATTTTATGGAGGAGATCTTTCTTGGCATAGTTTACCTCTAGAGGTGTGTGTAGGACATGGTACAAGTTATGATTTGCATGATTTCTCTTCGTCTTGGTTATCTTCCTAGAGGTTCAATTTCACTTACATTGGATTTGAGATTGGTAGGAGATTATGATCAGTAGTTTGTGTTCATGTAAGTCATGTGAGAGATGATATGGTTATTCCTTTATCTCTTTCCTTTGTTGGTTGTGGCGAACTTGAGAGAGTGTTGGAGACTTGTTACAAGAGTTGTTCTTCTAGGTTATTGGTTTATGTGTTGTGGATGTTCTTGATACTACATGAATTCACTTCTTTGAGATGTGAGTGGATTGGTTACAAATTTGACATTACCCTTTGTAGTGGGAGCTTCTTGGTGTATATGTGGTAGGTATTGCTCTTGAGGCTTGTAATTGCAGGTCTTAGATTGGATATGTTGATGTTGTAAGATTCACTTGACATACCTTTGGAGGTGTGGATAATTAGATAGGTTAGCACATGTTGTGGGTGTTATTTTAGCTATGGATTTTGACAACTATAGATATATGTGATTACCTTTGGATCAGTTGTTTGTGCTTGGCATTCCAGTTGGTATAGGAGTTTATGATCCTTATGTGACAGGTTGAGTGGCTTTCTCTTTGTATGACTTCTATGTATGTCTAGTAGTAGTGGCATAATAGGAGGTGGGATAATTCATGTTTGAGATTTTAGATACTTTGATTTTTTTGTGGGTACTAGGATGGAGCACATGGTGTGGTTTTTATCCATGATGGTAGATGTGCTAGGAGGGATTGTTTCCTTGTTCATTTATGTGGCTACAAATTGACCCTATGCAATGTATACAAAAAGTGGGAGATTTTTGAGATTATGTGTTGCACACATTGCATAATATTATTATATTGTATTATTTTATTTTATTATGTAATGTTGCGCCTAGGTGCATCTAGATAGATGTGCAACATGTAAAGATTCCAATGGGATATACTTGATGAGTTGTATTGTAACATTGTGATAATATTTGATGTAATTATTTAATATTGGGGAAAATATTAAATGTGAGTCAATAAAGGTTTGGTAGCACATGGTTTATATAATACCACTTGATGGTTTTGTGGGACTTGCTACTATATACGCAACCACAAGGGTAGTTGTAGAGACAAGATAAAAGGTAAAAAGGAAAGTCGAGCAAGACAAGGCTCGATAGGTTAGCAAAGAGAGTATTTGTGAAGGTTGGAAGCATGGCATGGGATGTGTGGATTCATGCTTGTTCACGTGGATTTTTTGGTTGTGGCTATAACATTGAATGCTTCCAAGGTTGTATTACAATGGTGTTTTTGTTGAATAATTCATGGCGATGGATGCTTTTGGAGGTTGAGTTTTTTTCCCTCAATGAGGGTTTCCCAGGATATATCGTGTGTCACATATTTGTGGGTATGTTGTCTATTCTCTTGCATGTGAATTCTAAGTGATTTTAATTGCTTATTTATTTCAGATCTATTATGGATTTTTTGGAAATAGTAATAATTTTTGTTGCACGTTTCCTTACAAGAAGATGATACAAGGCCAAGGACAAGATTTGGTTCAAGATCAAGGAACACTATAAAAGACATCTTTAGGATATCAAGGCATAGAATAGAGATAGGGAAAGTTCATAAAGAAAGACAAAGCTTCCACCTAAGAAGGGAATGCTATCTTGGATTTTCGAAGATCAAGATGAAGAACCCAATTATCATTGGAAGGCAAGTATCAAGACAAGAACCATTTGAGGAGCAAGAGAGCAAGAGATGAGGAATAATAGAGATTAAGCAATTGAGAGTATGAGCCATCACAATTGAAGGCTTAACAATGATTTCTCATCGACATGTAAGAGATATTTATCAAGTTTCTATATGAGTATGGGGAGGTGGCAGCCATTCACTCAACCAATAAAAATCTGCCAAGTATCATATTGAAAAAAATTCATGAGATTGTGTCCAAGTTCACTAAATATGAAAAGGAGGATGACAAAGAGCAGAGTTCCCAGGGTGATGAGGTGGCCTAGGCCCACATCGCCCTAAACTTTGCTCATTAGTTGATAAATAAATGCCTAATTCTAATTGACCCATTTTGGCACCACGTGGCATAGGCCCACATGGTCCTTTTTTTTATTGGCTCTTAGGAGTGTTTGAATTTTCTCATTGATCGACTAGTTCATGGCTTCTTCTACAAGCTCTCTCTTCTCATTGATCTACTTGTCATCGAACCTTATCTGGTTGTTATGCATTCGAAATTTCTCATTACTCTTTGGAAATCAATGTAATTTTTCTATTAACCCATAGGGTGGTGCCTAATTGCAATTGACTGGGCAATTAATATTTTTAGCTAAGGTTATGGAAACCCTAATTAATGCTTATGTGGATTAATCTTGGCTCTTGATTTTAAATTAATCTTGTTCATTCACTGTAGTTGAGCCCTTATATAAAGGCTTTCTTACTTCTATTGTAAGAGGGAGTTAAGTTGGAAAATTACTGCCAAAGCAATGCCAAAATTGTTCTTTATTCATTGTTGGTCTTTAGGGTGGATATATATGATGATTTTGGAGTATTGCATGGTTCTTTAAATCTCTCAATTGGATTTAGATTTCATTTCATGTCAAGGAGAAGTAGAAGTAGATGGATGGAAGATATTGTTGAATGGGGATTAATGGTGAAGCTATTGCTCATACCTTTTGTTACTTACTGATTGTAAGTAAAGGTTTAAGTTTAGTCTGGTCCTAAATTGAAAATGCTTAACTTCTATTGTAGATGATCATTTAGATTACATCTTTATAGGGTATTTGGCTTAATATTGCTAGTGTGAAAGTCATTCTTGCATCCATGAAAGATAGGACCCTCCTATGCCTAGTTGATTTGGTGAAGCAAGGATTGGTTAGTGGCCCACACCATCATCATCTTGCATTCTTAAACTTAGATGAGATTTTCTTTCCTTATAATTATTTGGTTGGAAGTAAGTTTGAAGTTGTAAAAGTGAAGCTGATATCCATTGAATGAATATCGTAAGTCCCCTAAGTGAAATAATAAGTTATTCTAAATTTGATAGTAACTCTCTTAAGATTATAAAGAAAATGAACAAGAGTTTTTGATAAAAAGCAATTAAAAGAAACCAACACTCATATCATGATGGAATGATGACTGCATGGAGTTGAGAGAGAATTGGGTGGTAGACACTTCAATATGTGTATGCTTGTATTTTATATTATTGAATGGGGAAGTTTGTTAGTGTTCATGGATTGCTGCAAATATACTAAGAACTGCTTGTTAAGGTATGTGTTTTCCAAATGGTAGCAACCTCTTATATTTAGAAAGAACATAAACTATGAAGAGACATGTCCCTTCATGGGACATGTCTATTCATTAATAGATAATTAACATAATAACAAATCTATACATATACATATATGTATATATCATTATTATATTAGTTTCTCCCATAGAATAATAAACTTATATCTCATATATAATGAACACACATATATATAAATTATATCTCATATATAATTATATATATTAATAGGTTTATCCGACTGAAGCTACCAAACATCAACAAAGTTTACATTGGTGTTTCTAAATACCAACTAAGTTACAATTTGGACACAATTAATGGAGAATTATTACATCATTAACATAAACAATATACCGCAAAGTGTATAGACCATGTCTGATGTACATACTACAAATTGTGGTCTAACTTTCCATTATCCCCAATGTACCACAATTGTGCAAGAGTATCATTGAATATTTGGAAAAGACTCTAAAACATTGCATACATTAATAAGTTATGCAAAAAAAGGAAATAGAAAGGATCTAAATTAAGGTTTACAAGCCGGTATGGTAATTAGATGATGTAAAGGAAACTATTCTAGTCAACATAGATGGCTAAAGAACAAAATAACCCTGGACAAAATAACCTAGCCATAATAACCTAAGAACAAAATAACTCATGGTCATAATAACCCAAGCCAAAAAACCCATCGTCAAAATAACCAATCGACATAATATCCCCATAAGAATATAGACAAAGGAAAATAAGATTTATAAATTACATATTTTCAAATTTTCAATTTTAAAGTGTCAAATTATGAGCAATGCCCCTTATATAATTTAAAATTTTATGGTTGTCATGACCATCAACTAGTCTTTTTAATCCTTCTTTGAGTTTGCAATATTTTTTCTTGCTTGGTTTCCCGATGTATCATGTCGTATATTTCTCTATTTTATTCTCTTGGTAACCTTGTTATCTTTTTAATGCTTTGATAAGTTTACAGACTAAGCTATCCAATGATTGAAGCAATTCACTAAATCCTCTATCCCATCCCTCAATAGTATTATTGGTTTTTGAAGATCATATTGAATAGCCAAATAGCAATTCCACATTGTGATTGGAAACTTGGATGATCGTCTATTACCCCTTCTGGTAAGTCTACCAATCCATGTGTCTTCAAAATAATCAATAAGGGTTATAGAGTCTCCTCATGTTCTATAAAATATGAGATTGTAGAAGTGTTTCAAATGCATCAATACATCTATATGAGGCACAAAAGCTAATGCAACAATTTTCTTGATCTCAAATGCAAATACTTCATCAACACTATAATGTGTTTGTAGACCTTATTCTTAATTCTCCTCTACAAGCATTGAGAGCAATAGAAAAAGTATCCTTGAATGGTGACATGTGGAAAATTTTCAGAAATAGCTCCAATGAAACCTGATTTAAAATCAATAAGTAAACATTTTGGGTTTAGATTAGGTTGAAGTTGTTTTAACTTTACAAGTACTTGTGTATAAGTGGTTCTTTCTTTTCGGTCATAAGAATATAAATGAGTTGAAATATTGCATAATTTTTTAAGCCATGAATCATTTACAAGTGTTAAAAAGTGCTTTGCACTATTTTAAATGCACGGTCACTAAACCAATTTTCAGATTCTTTCAGTGATTGCAAATTTTGTGTGGTGGTGAATATTAAAAAATTATTCACATCATTACTGTCATGAAAAAGAAACTTTTCCCATCTATTGGTAATTGTATATTCAATTGGTACGATAAGATCTGTTGATGTTTGAGGATTTTGTAGTGGTGCTTCAAATCTTAATCTTTTTCTTTGAACTGTTTTGGATTATAAATTAGTTAATAATACTGCTCTAGCTATGGGTAATGAAATATTAGAACATGAAGAAGCAATGATATTCCTTGTAGAATCTTGAGTCGAGCACACCATGTCTTTTATTTCATTCAATTTGTGTTTAACAGTGATCATCTCAAGTTTTGGAGCATGATTATGTTCTGTACTGCTAATCACATCACCAGATTCTGTTTATGCTGTAGAATAACACCAACTTGAACATTTATTTTTCAAATATTCTGCACAACGCCAAATTATTTTATTGATGCCTCACAATCCCTTCTTTTTTTACTAGCCTCTTTATTTTATGTCATTTCTATTTTACTAGATTGATCTAAAATGACCATGGGTTATTCTATCCATGGGTTATTATGTCCCTGGATTATTTTGTCCTTGAATTATTATGTCCCTGGGTTATTTTGTCCCTTGGTTTATTGTGGTTGGATTATTATGTCCGCATACCAACATAGATCAAGCAATTTTCTGGTGATCGGTTGGCTGCTGCTGAGCAAGAAGATTCAACCTCAATTGTGCTGATCGCAGTGCGGATAAACAATCCTGCGCGGCTGCATTGAGTCTGGGCAGATTGTTGGCTTCCACGGTGCCTCCTGAAGTGTCGCAGGTCTCGATCAGTTGCGCCTGGTGAACAGCTTCTGTAAAATTGTGTGTCCATTCTTTCAAGACTTGTTCTACTGCAGCCACCACATCCTCTTCGTCCTCCATTCTTAATTTCGAAATGCAAATATTGAGCGACAAATGTGGGGGAAAAAACGACTGCAAACATAACAAGAGCTGCAGAGGAAGTCATATTTGTGGCGATAAAGGGTTGAGATGGAGGAATAAAATTTTAAATTTGAAAGAATGTAAAATAATTATTTAAAATTGGGAGGGGTGGAGATGTGAAATATATTCTATTGGAAAAATATTAAGTTGCACTGGCTATGGTGCAACTTATTTGCATCATGTCGTTTAGCATTTCCATTAGTTTCCCTTCCATCTCTCTCGTATCGTTAGTCTCATGTCGTACCTCTCAGTAGCTATTCATTTGATTTGACAATGTTATGGGAAAATATGTTCGCTGTTGTATAAAATAGATCGTTGAAATGTAAAACAAATGCCTTTTACTTTCTTTGTTTGTTTTTATAGTTTTTATGTGTGTGAAGTATGTAATTTAAAGAATATTTTTATATAATGTTTTTATAATATAATTTAATAATATATTAAATATCTCAAATTCATATAAATAATTTTATACTATTAAAAAATTTAATATTATTATTATACTATAAATTCTATTTGTGATATTTAAACATAAAAAATTATAAATTATTTTTAAAAAATAAAGAATTCTTAGTTTAATAAAGGAAGATAATATAATAATCTTATCTTTTTTCTTTTTTTTTTAAGTTTCTAATTTTATTTATTTATTTTTTTGATGGAGGGTTTAGACCTATGAGGCACGAAGCCTACAAGATACCAACCGGCGAAGGCCACCACATAGACTTTTTAGTAACCCAATACGTGCCCACTCGTGCCTGAAACATCTTTGGCTTAGAGCCAAGGACTGAGGGGCATCCACACCGTCAAAATCACCCAAGGCACGATCCTAACTTCATCCCTTATGATGTTAGAGCATTGCACTCAACAAGACTTGATCTTTGGTGGGCTCTTTGTGAGCCATTCAACTTCACCAGTAGAGCAAGGGCCCATTGACAAAATTCTAATTTAAATATATTAGGTTAATAAAAGATAAGGTTTTTAAGTTTTATAATTTTACATCAAATTAATTTAATATGTTTCATTTTATTTTCTTTAATCAGTTCGAAGTTATGACATTTGTAAGTATAATGAATTGTAACATTTTACCAACATACTCAATCATTATAGGGTAGTGTATGTTAGTAACATAGATGGGATAGGGTAGTGTATATCAATTGAAGAGTGATATTTTTTCTCACTATACTTTACTAATACTCCAAGAAAATAATCACTTTACAATTGACCTCAAAATTTACAAGTAATAATTTCTAATGATTTATTATTTGTGATTTATTAAGTTAAACAAAGTTTAATTTTTTTAATTATTAATAAATAATTTTTCTAATTAACATTTCTAGTTTCAATTATATGTACTAATTTTTATAAATAAAATTTCTAATAAGTTAATCAATAAAATATAGAGTTAATTAAATTTATAGACAATAGTTTTAGTGATGCTTTGAGATATTTTTATAATACTTATAGAGATATATATATTTTAAATTCAAGAGAGAAAAATTACACTACAATTAATCTCAAAATTTACAAATGATAACTTCAAACAAAAAACCTCCCAACTAAATAAAATCTATAATTTCTAATCAAAAATATATATTTCATTTTTAGTTTTAATTTTTCAAAAAGAAACCAAAATAATCATAATAATTTAACATATAATAATAATATTCATCTAAAAATATCCATCCAACCAATAAGATTCAAGATTTTTTAAAATTCTCATGTCAGATATATAGTTCATACATTTATGTATATTTATAAAATCAAAAAATAACTATTTATCTGAAATCCTATTGGTTCTTAACAAAAAAGGCAAGGAGAAAAATAATTTTCTCAAACCAAAATTAAAACAATTATCAATGTCAAAAGAGGACATCATTTATTTTCATTTAATATGAAGTTTGTACTCATTTACGCATATAAAAATCATTTATTTTTATTCCACAAAGTTTGTACGCATTAAACTCTACACCCGAGAAACTCTCTAACCAACGACACCAATCAGTTAGCATTTCCGTCAGTTTCCCTTCCATCTCTCCCGTACTGTTAGTCTCATGTCGTACCCATCAGTAGCTATTCATTTGATTTGACAATGTTATGGGAAAATATGTTCACTGCTGTATAAAATAGATCGTTGAAATGTAAAGCAAATACTTTTTACCTTCTTTATTTGTTTTTATAGTTTTTATATGTGTGAAGTATGTAATTTAAAGAATATTTTTATATAATGTTTTTATAAAATATATACGCCAACGTTTATATAATGTTTTTATTTGAAGAGTGATATTCTCTTCACTATATTTTATTAGTACTCCAAGAAAATAATCACTTTACAATTGACCTCAAAATTTACAAGTAATAATTTCTAATGATATATTATTTATGATTTATTAAGTTAAATAATTTATACGTTATAGAATGTAATTTATAAAATATTTTTATAATTGAAATTGATAAATGTCTGCCAAGGAAATTTATGGATGACTGGTTCCATCATTACTGGAATAACAAACTTGGGTTGCATATTTCTTTCTATAGGCAAATACAAAAGGGTCTATATGTGATTTTCTTTGTGAATCATGATGCTCAAATAGAGGTTCTTAAAAACCAATATTGGAATGTGAGTTCAACATCTTTTAGGGCTATTGCTTGGTCAGTCGAGGCCGTCCATGAGGAGGTTCTCGCACTTTCAGCTCCGAGATGGATTCTGGTTAAAAACATTCCCCTTTTTTTGTGGCATTTTTTGCCGCATTTGCTTGAGCCCATTCGTAAAATTATTCGAATGGATGAAACTATGAGATTTTTCCCGCATATGGACGCTAGAATTCTTATCTCTCTCTTGCCTGGTAAGGACCTTCCTACCGATATTTCAATTAACATCATTAATGATGTATATATCTATCCTATAGAGGTTTTGGGGGGGTTGAATGCCTGTTTTCTCTGCCGCAAAGAAGGCCACCTCCGTAAGGATTGTCCGATCATTAGGAAAAAGCCTAATCCCTCCAATGATTCAGCTAATAATATGGTTAATCCTCTCGTCACCAGTAATCCTCCCCTTGACGATGCTCTATGTCATTCAACCCCTACTTCTTCATCCGCATCGCCTCCCACCGTAAACCCTAACCCCTCTAATGTTTCGAATAATGTTGTTCCTAGCATTGTTTGGCTTGAGAATGTTCCAACTAAAATTGTGCCCAACCCTCTCTCTGCTATTGCTGTTCAGCCTGAGAACATTTTGTGTGATACCACTCCTACTTCTGGAGGTCTTCAAATGCTCCCCAGTCTTGATTTAGCTATTGATCTTAACACAGATGAAGGGTTTACTATTGTTTCAAATAGGGAAAGAAGAAGGGGAAATAATGTCTTCATGCCTAAAAATTCTCACCCCAATAACTCTAATAATCATCATGTTAAATTGTTAACTGGTCCTGCTTTGACTAACGCAAATACTATCAGTCAACATGCTGATTTGAATTGTAAGCCCCAAACTAGTGAGCCCTCTCGAAAATTCCCTCAAAATATCTTCCAAGAGATTGGGGAGGATTATGAATTTGAAATTATTCCGGCTGCCCCCTTTCCCCCGAAGTCTAACAATGGGCAGTGCACGGATGTGGATTCTCTAGCGGATATCGAAGATGATGTTAACACCTACTCTTCTACTGTCAAGTGAAGAGGAAGACCACTTGGTTCAAAAAATAAGCCATCTGTGCCTCAACCAAGGGAGTCTTCAAATAATTTTTTGGCCCTTGCTGATCAAGAGGGTATTGTGTGCTCCACCTCTAACATTTTGTCTCAATGAATTGCCTATCTTGGAATGTGAGGGGTCTAGAGTCCCCAGATAGAAAATTTGTTATCAAGTGATTGTTAAATTCTCTGCATTCTATAGATTTCTTTATGGTGCAAGAATTTAAGTCTGTGGGATTCACTTTGGACTCCAATCTCAATTTTATTTGGAAAGATGCTATTAAGTTTTGCGCTAACCATGAAAGAGGTAAAGGAGGAACCACCCTTCTTATTAGTAATAAATGGGAAAAGCATATTACTAATAATGGGTGTTCTCCCTGTTAGAGAGCAGTATGGGTTACTTTACAGTTTGATGACAAGACCTTCAGGGTCTGTGCTATTTATGCTTCAAATGACCCTAAGGAAAGAATTGAGCTATGGAAATGGCTTATAGATCTCCCAGATTTGCCTTGGCTCTTCAGTGGAGATTTCAACATGATTGAATCCCAGGATGATAAGTCGGGGGGCATTCCCTTTCATTGGAAGGATAATGAAAAAAATTATTGGAATAGATTTTTAAACTCTAACTATCTCTTTGATCCTATTGCTGGTAACAAGGAAACCAACCCTGGACTATGGCACACCTGGTGTAACTTTCAGCAGGGCAATGCTAGGATTTATTCCAGGCTTGACAGATTTTATGCCAATAAGTATTTTTTTCTCTTTTCCTCCTGACATCTCTAGATTTATTTTTTGAGTTATTGCCACCACTCTGTCTGACCATCACCCTATTTTGACTAAGGTTAATTTTAACAATAGTCCCCTTCAACACAAGTCTAGAAGCAGTAAATTCATCTTAAACACCAGCCTCCTCATGGATGAGGATGTCCTTGCTGCTGTGCAAATTATTAGAGGATTAAATAAAATTAATCTTCAGAGCCTATCCCATATTGATAGATGGAATACTAACCTCTCCTCCTAGAGGATCTTTTTGCAAACCATTGGGCAAAAAAAAGCTAAGGACTATAGGTTCGTTGAAAAACAATTATCTTCTGATCTGCAAGTTGCCGAGGAGAACATTCAAAATGACTCTTCCAATATGGATCTTCTTTCCAAGGTTATGGCTACCAAAGATGCTCTTAGGAAGCATCAACATGTTAGAATTTGGGGAGCCAGGATCAGATCTAGATCCCACTGGCCCCAATTTGGGGATAGGGGATCGAAATTCTTTTTCAACCTTCTTAAGCATAAACGTATTAAAGAGTCTATTGATAGACTTTCGATTGATAACTAGGACATCTCTAACCCTGAGTCTATTATTCAAGCCTTTGCTAATTATTATGAGACTCTTTTTGCTTCAGAAGATTCTCCTGAGGCTGAGTCGATTAGAGTTCATTGTAGGAAGCTTATTCCTAAAAAGCTTGATCCTAATGATATTGCTATTCTTGCTAATAATATTTCTATTGAGGAGATTGAAGGTGCTATTAAGGCCCTTAATAATGATAGAGCGCCGGGCACTGATGGTCTCCTAGTTGAATTCTATAAGTCCAACATCGAATGGATATGTAAGGATCTCTTTGATCTTTATTATGAAGCCTTGAACAAAGGTACCCTGGGTCAGGATATCAATAGAGGGATTATTAAACTTCTCCCAAAAGAAGGGGATAACACCTTTATTAAGAATTGGAGGCCTATTACCCTTCTTAATGTTTCCTACAAGATTTTGGCAAAAATTATGGCTCTTAGGCTAGTTAATATTCTTCCTAAATTTGTTAATTCTACCCAAACTGGTTTTATCAAGGGTAGATATATTCTTGAGAATCTCATTACTAGCTGAGAAGCCATGGATTGGTCTAGATGCTCTCATCAAAACTCTGCCATGCTCCTTTTGGATCTTGAGAAGGCCTATGATAGGATTGAATGGAGATTTATCCTTATGATGCTAGATGCTTTTGGTTTTCCTCCTTTCTTTTGTAACACTATGGCTATGCTTATTAATGATGCTTCTGCTTAGGTTGAGGTCAATGGTATTCTTTCTGCTCCTTTTTCTCTTGGGAGATCCATTAGGCAAGGGTGCCCTCTGGCACCCGCTCTCTTTGTCATAGCTTTAGAAGCTCTTTATTATATCCTCAGAGACAATTCCTTATCTCCGAAGGTCAGAGGTATTTATCTGCCTAATAATGAAGAGCTCATCAATTGTCAATTTGCGGATGATACCGCTTTATTCCTTGAACTTTCAGAAAATAATTTCAGGAACATGCAAGTTAAACTCAATCTTTTTTTTTCGTGCATCAGTTTCTGGATTAGATGGTAAAAATTGTCACACAATCTAATCCAGAAACTGATGCACAAAACTATGATGGATTGTGGAAACTTGATCACATCAATCTTTTTTGTTCTATTTCTAGGGCTAAGATATCTCAAGCTAAATCAATTTGTTTAGGTTGGGATGAGTGACCCCCAGACTGGTTTCTCCAATACAATTTTAAATGGGGTGGTCCTAATAGGATCATTAGATATCTTGGCATCCCTTTCTTGGTGGAGCTTGACCTCAAAGACATGTGGTCTTGGGTGAAAGAGAAGATTGATAAAAATCTGAACAAATGGCATAACAGGGCATTATCATCAGTAGGCAGAATTCAGGTTTGCCAGAAGATATTGTCCTCATACACCATATATTATTCTTCTGCTTGGTGTTTTAATAACTATCAGATTTCTGAAATCCAGAAGTCCATCAGACAATTCCTTTGGTCTGATGGCAAAGGGAATAGAAAGATCCATTCTCTTAAGTGGGCTTGGTGCCACACTGACAAGACCCTTGGGGGACTTGGGCTGAAGGATTTAAGAACTCAGGGTATAGCCTTGTCTGCCAAATGGATTTTTCAGTCCATGGAGGGTGATTCTCCTTGGAAAGTGCTAGTTAGGAGCAATATTGAGAGGGGTGTTCCTAAAAAAGCTAAGTCTTGGACTAGCCTCCCCTTTTGTGACCTCATTCTTGGTAATTTTACTGTCATGGTTCAAGGCTCTGTGGTTTTCAGGTCTATTTGGAAGGCTTGGGATCATGTTAGGAAATTCATCACTAACAAGGAGTTTCATTCCAATATTCAACTCCATGGTGAAAGATCCATTTGGTGGAATCTCCACCTAAATGGTAAACCTTTGGCCCTTACCCAAGGGTGTTCTGCCAGGTAGTGGGCTAATAAAGTATTAAACAATTTATGGATCTCTTTGAGTATGATCAAATTATGCCTTGGGATGTTCTTAAGGATAAATATGCTATCCCAGATTCCCATAGAAGAACTTATAACATGATTGTGCAAGCTTCTGTTGGTCTTCCCACTGTTTGTCACACTGATTCTCTCAGGTTCTTGAAGTGCAAATGGTCTGGTGGTATCATTACTACTCTGCTCAAAGCTAAGAATATTTATAAAATCATTGATTGTAATATTGATATTATCAATCATATTAATGCTGTTTGGTACTCTTCTTATGATGCTGATGCTTTGAAAAAGTATTTTGATATCTTGTGGAAGAATCCTGTGGAACCCAAGATTAGATGTTTCAAATGGTTAGTTTTGTTGGACAAGCTACCTATAAAGAGAGATTTTGTTAATTCTGATATTTGTAACTTGTGTAGAGTTCCTGAAACTGGTAGACATATCCTTCTTGATTGTATTTTTGCTAAAGAAATATGGAAAATGTTTGGCATTGTTTATCCTATTAATGTTAATATTTTTGATATTATTTCTGGTCATATTAATGGTCTTCCTAAAGACACCAATTTATTTTGGAATATATTGTCGTCTAACATTCTCTGGCAGATCTAGAAGTGCAGGAACGAGAAAAGGTATCAAGGTAAGAATAGGGATCTTACTGAGTTTTTTCGAAAACTCACTTTAAAATCTTCTTGCAAGTGCAGACTACTATGATGATTGAACGGGACAAAATGAGGAGGTTCCTTTGTGATGGGCATGCTGCTCTTTACTACCTTGAGCTTAAGTGTGGGTACCAGTGGTGTAGTACTTTGGATGATCTGTATGTTTTTGAGCAAGCTTGCAATAGATTGAACAAAGATATTAGAGAAAAAGGGAATGCCAGAAAAGAAGAGTTATTTATGTTGGTCCAGATTCAAGGGCATAAAAGTATAGTTTGGATGGAAGGTCCCTTAGGCTGGACTGCCTGGGTTGACAATCACTATGATCTTCTCAGCTAGATAGTTTTGCTTTTCCTCCTTTTGTTGCTTTGTATGTTCAGCTGATACTTTCTCTTCTGGGTGAGGCTTGGCCTCCTTGTGTATATTCGTATTGATACTCTGGTTTTTTTTTTTTGGGTTCTGAAACTCTTATTTCTAATATAAAATATATATATATATATATATATATAATATCTCAAATTCATATAAATAATTTTATATTATTAAAATTTCTAATATTATTATTATACTTTATATCTCATTTGTAATATTTAAGCATAAAAAATAAAAAATTATTTAAAAAAAAAAAAAAGAATTCTTAGTTTAATAAAGGAAGATAGTATATTTATCTTATCTTATTTTATCTTAAAGAATTCTAATTTAAATATATTAGGTTGATAAAAGATAAGGTTTTTAAGTTTTATAATTTTACATCAAATTGATTTAATATGTTTCATTTTATTTTCTTTAATAGTTCTAAGTTATGACATTTGTAAGTGTAATGAATTGTAACATTTTACCAACATACTCAATTATTATAGGGTAGCGTATATCAGTGACATGGATGGGATAGGGTAGTGTATATCAATTGAAGAGTGATATTTTCCTCACTATATTTTATTAGTACTCCAAGAAAATAATCACTTTACAATTGACCTCAAAATTTACAAGTAATAATTTCTAATGATATATTATTTATGATTTATTAAGTTAAATAATTTTTTAAAAAAAAATTATTAATAAATAATTTTTCTAATTAACATTTCTAGTTTCAATTATATGCACTATTTTTTATAAATAAAAATTCTAATAAGTTAATCAATAAAATATAGAGTTAATTAAATTTATAGATAATAGTTTTACTGACAAAGTCAAATAAAAAATAATGGACAAAATCACTCCACCATCTATCTCAATAATTGATTTTCAAAGTGATGCTTTGAGATATTTTTAAAATACCTATAGAGATATATTTTCTAAAAATTCAAGAGAGAAAAATTACACTACAATTAATCTCAAAATTTACAAATGATAGCTTCAAACAAAAAACCTCCTAACTAAATAAAATCTATAATTTCTAATCAATAATAAAAAAATCATTTTTAATTTTAATTTTTCAAAAAGAAACCAAAATAATCATAATAATTTAACATTTAATAATAATAATCATCTACTAAAAAATCATGCATACATTACAAGGCAACACATTTTTTGCATTATTGGTTTTTCCATGAGAAGTCTTGAGATAATGAATAAAATTTCTACAATATTAGTTTGAATGCAATTATAAAGTTGTCATAAATGTGTTGTGAACAAATGAATCATTGAGATCTTGTGCAAGGTTAAACAATACCAACCAAAACCCTAACAAAAGCATAAGCAAGTTATAACTAAATTCTACATATAGAAAAGACATCCACTATTTTTATTGCTTATTCTTTGTGTCTTGGAGTTTGTAGTACAATAAATTTTATTTTATTTTTAACATGTTTGCAATGTAAGAAATTAGAAATCAATTGGTTATCCTAAAAGAACGAATTATATGATTAAAAAACTAGAGAAATTGAAAATTACAAAACAAAAATATTTTTTTACAAATATTTAACATCAAATAATTCTTTACTTTAAAAAAAACTAAAATTAATTGTCATCTTTATGCACTATTTTAAAATAATTCTTTACTTTAAAAAAAACTACAATTACTTGTCATCTTTATACATTGTTTTTATTTATTAAAAAATAAATTAATCAACAACTTGACAGTAAAAAATGATATAAGATATTATAAATTTTAAATATATAAACAATAAACACAATTATATGTACAATAACTACCATTTTAAAATTCTTTGTAATATTTTTAAATTTTTATTTTATTTTATTAGTAAACGGCCAAGGCCTTGATTATATTCATTAATAAATTAAAAATTTACATCAACGTATCTCCATTCAAACAGGCACTGGTAGGAAAGAACAGAGAAGAAAACCTCCAGTCTAGCCTGGGACCAAAGTCCTTTATTATTACATCATAAAAGGGGCATACCCCAGTCAACTTTCTTTCTAATAAATGCTTACAAGTTTCATGCAAATAGTACAAATTCATACAATCATCAAATAAACTGATAAATTTCGGTGACTAAAAAACATCCTTTATCCATTCTTTGATTGCCTTCCATTACAATGCTGAGCACTTCAACCCTACCTTTGGACTTTTCAATAAGAGTTGTTAGTAATCAAGTTTTATATATCTTTATTAAAATAGGGATACCTTGGGAAATTAACTTTTATTTCCTATTCTTAATGTCAGCTATATCCTATCGAAGGAAGGTGACAACATAAAGTTTATTTTTATACCCTTATTAAAAAAGTCCTTAGAACATCGAACCTTACTAACATATAAATGCTTAACAACCGAAGATGATTCTTAACCATTCTTTACTATGTTATGTTATAGAGTAATTCAATATCCTTATTAGATCTCTTATAATACAAGATCTAAATTTGAAACCTACGATACTCTAAAGAGCCAAAAAAGTTATACTTAGTCTGCCAAGCAAACACTAGCAGCATCTTTAACTAATTTAAATTGTATATATTACTGCTGAGTATTTGTAGGTATCTTAGAACTCAAAGACCTCAGGCCCGAAAGCCCTTTTGGTATTGAGATAACAAAAGTGCCACATCCTTACTTATGATATGCATGCAAGGTTGTTTAAAAGTCAAAATAATTAGTATATTACTTGCTAATTAGGTACATAGGGTACCCTGAGCTTGACAAAATACTTATCTTTGAATTGCTAGATGTTAATCTGTAATGAATTTGACTTGCTTAGCTATGTGAATCCTTCCTTTACCATATAATCTAAATCCATACTTTCACATCTATGAATTAGAAACATTAACCTTTTTTAAAACTTATGGCATTATCTGTAATCTATCTTAATATGCTGAGCTTAATCCAAATTCTGGATTCTCGATCAAATTTCTATGTCAGTCATGAAACACTTTACAAAATTTTAACATAATTTACTCATATTATATCAAAAATGTACCAGAGGTGGTGCTTTACTAGCTCAGATATTATAATACCAGTCCAAACCTTAGAACCTAGATTCTTTACCCAGAGAATCATTCACATGCATAAGACAATATAAATAAAATGCTATAGAATTCAAAACCAGTTGCTTCCTTCAAACTGGAATTTTGAAGCCGAGGACCATATTGAGTCTCTTGGCTCATTATGTCACCATGCTTCTTTTGCTTTAAAGGAATTTCAAAAATCTATGATTAACAAACTAGAGCCCAAACTAGAAAACAAATATCTACATACATAATTAATATCAAGCTAACCAGTAAAATACCCTAGTGCCACAGATAAAAGCATCCACCATGAGACTCATAAAGTAGCAAGTTTTGAAATTAAACTTCAATCATTCTATATTCAAATCGTTCATAAATTTACAATTGTTTAGTGATAAAGAGTAGCATTACTACCAGACCCAAAGCAATACCTATTTCCAACCCTTGCATCTTTATAAAATGAAAACCCTAAAAAACATAACATAAAACTATTTGCAGAAACATACAGTTAGAACTAGGATTTATAAACTATCACCATATTTTAACCTAGGACCTTTTGCAAAAAGCTACAAGTCTCTGAAGTATTCTAAAATACAAAAAAAAAACATTATCAATAGCAAATTGAGTTCTATCTTGAAAATTCATCAAACCCTTTGCTTCTGATAAGTAGGAGATAATTTCCACAACAAGTAAAATTGTGATATTACTATCAGGATTTAACTGTATGATTTTCAAGTCAGACTCATTGACCCCTATTTCATGAGTAGTGATTCAACATGAATCCATCTCTCATGAGAATAAATGGAACACTTAGCATTCATTGGATCTAGGGGATGCTCACAGGGGTGAAGCACGGGGACTTCTTAGAGGTCACCCATCCCAGTACTACTCTAGCTTGAGCGTGCTTAACTACGAAGTTTCCTCCATGGTTAAACCCAAAGCTTGCAACCCCATTTGCAACACCTTCACCAAGTGTTGTGCCTTATGAACCATTCATTAGAAAGCCCCTTAAGCCCCTTTACTTCTTCCAAAAAACCATTATCACTTATGAAATGTCATTCGAGGATTCAGACAAGAAATGAGGAGGGAACTCAAATGAGGTCCTCTGTTTCCTAGATTTCTCAATATTGGGGGTACAAAAGTCCACCCTTTCTAGGTTGTCGAATCTAAAACCTGGATGAATATATGCCTTGAACATGCTCAAATAGTTTGTTAGCCAAAAAAGACCATCATCTATTATAATCCTTCTCCAACAAAGGAGGAAATAGAAGCATGACTCCATCTTTGCCCATGCCATGTTGAATGCTGGAAAATCCCTAATTATTAGAGTTGGCCATCTAAGTATATTTGTCACTTTTTGAGGTGGATGTTTCATATACATCTCAGGAAGGGGGACACGTAATTTTTCATCTAGGCTCATAATAACTTCAATAGTACCATGATACCAGACCGAATCGAAAATAATCAGGCATAATCTTACCATAGCCCATTTGGAGACCCTTGTTCTGGTCATACATCCAATGAAGATACCGATGATATCGATGTTAGTTCTCCAAGTATACTAGTAATCAAAGAGACCTTCGCCAATAAATCTACTAATAGAAATTTGAGTCATTCCATCTACATGTTTGAGGACTCTATTCCACCTTTTGGATTTAATGGTTCCTCGGAAGGCCATGGTACACACCTCTTCAGTGTGGAACACACAGATGTTTGTATCCATGATATACTCTGAAAGCGTTTGACAGAGATAGAACACTGAAATAAAAAAGGGAAAAAGCCTAACCCCCAAAACATCTAGAAAGTCCTCGACATCCCAGAACATAACAAAATGCCAACTCAAAAAAATGATTCAGGAAATCATAGGGACAATGCATGAATTACTAAAATGTGTACAGAGCCTAAATTTTCATGAAGGCATAATTGGTGATCATAATTCAATGATCAATTGCCATGATACCTTAGTGTAAATCGTTATCTGAGCCACCCCCCTTCTTGATTAGCCAAGGTGATTAAAGAATATAATGAATAAATTTTAGAGAGTCCCTCCTTGTATCAATCTTCAAATCATCTAGAATTAATAAACTAATTAAATTTATAAAAATACTAGGAGTCCTTATTATCCATTGAACTAAAAGAAACATATTCAAATTCAAAATTTTAGAGTTAATTTCTAAAAACCAGTAAATTCTCACCATCTACTCCTCTATTAGTCAAGGAGTCTGCCTTTTGATTCCCTTCTCAAAAGATGTGACATATTCTAATATATTCAAAGTTATCCTGCAAATTTAAAACTTCTTCTAACTTGGAGTTGAGGACCCAATTGGGGTACCTCTATTTCTAATTGCATCGAATACAATCTGAGAGTCACCTTCAATGTCAATTTTCAAAACACCTAAAGAACAATAGAGCTTCAAGCCTTCTTCTAGTGTTTTGAGTTTAGCCATGTTATTAGACGTTGGTCTAATAGACTTGGTTGTTTTAGCAAGACACTAGCCTATGAAATCATTGATGATGCATCCAACTCATGCTATCCCAGGATTTCCTCTAGTTGTCCCATCAAAATTAAGCTTTACCCAATCCTTCGAAGGGGGCATCCATTTGCAGTGTTCCCTAGCCTCCTTTCCCTTTTTTAGATAGACGAGAGGATGATTGATCATATTGAACCATGCTTTTTTAATAACACCATCCCAGATCATAAAGAAACCTTCTTCTAATCTTGATCTCCTGAGATGAGAGTTAATAGTTTCCACTATACTAGCCTTAATTTTTGTGATTAACTCTTCAAATTTTAGCTCAGAGTCACTAAAAATTTGTCTATTCCTTTCTTTCCAGACTTCCCATATCAGAATAGAGGGATTTATATTCCATAGCTTGCTATAGACACCTTTGCATAAATTAGTGGGCCAACTTTTAAGTAGGTTGGATAAAGATTTAAGAAATAGAGAGGACCAACCTAGCCTCTGTCTAAGCCATTCCCAATAGGCTCGAGCATAATGACAACTATATAATATATGATCAACATCTTCACTATCATTCTTACACAAGGCACACTATAGAGGGCCTTCAAACCCTAATTTTTGAAATCTTTCTGCCGTCAATATCCTATTTTTGAATGCCACCCAAAGAAAGAATCATGCCTTTGGTAAACATGCCGGGTCCCAACAAAGATTGAATGGGATTTCCACCTCATCACATCTCTTGGAGTTGATTAGAGCTTTATATCCATTTTTCACACTATACTTACCATCACTTGAGGCTACCCAGACCAACTTGTCATTCCTATCAAGTTGCTTAACTTTTCTATCTTTCATTAATTTTTCGTATGCCTTTATTGCATCTGGATCAATCCCAACATCTTCTAGAGGTTTCCAAATCCATCTCAGGTGTCCTTCCACGTAGATCTTAGTTTTGTAGTCACTAACTTTGCTACCCCACAAATTGATTAACTTCTCTCTAAGGTTACTTGGGATTAGACTACTATCTATCGGGGGGTGCCCATCCTAGGAGTCTTCCTTGAAAAGGGCTTCATCCCCCTTACCAATATCCCAAGTGAGATATTTTCCAACAAGATGGCATCATTTGATTACGAAATTCCAACTTTTTGACCCTTTAGGAATGGTCTACATCCTGAATATCGAAGAGGGATCTTCTTCATTTAGATATTTATTGTACATGATCTTTGCCCATTTGTGCTCTCTTTCAGTATATAGACGCCATACTAATTTGGCCTCTAAAACTTCATTTTCCCATTGTAAATTTGTAATTCCAAGACCTCCACATTCTTTAGGTTTGCAAATGTTATCCCATTTAATGAGGGCCAAGCTTTTGGATTCCTCACAGTCATTCCATAAAAAATTCCTAAGTTTCTAACTTATGATTGAGATTTTTGGGAAGAGGAAGACAAGACAATAGGTACATAGGAATGGCTATTAGCACCGATCTAATCTTGGTACTCTTACTAGCTTTTGTAAGCCACTTATCTTTCCAATCGCTAATCCTGGCTTCCAATTTCTCTATTATATTTCGCCATACCTTACTAGACTCAACACCCTTTTCTAACTCTATGCCAAGATATTTACATGGGAAAGAACCCCTTTTATATCCCATAATATGAAAAATTTCTTTTTCCATCATGGGATCCATTTTAATGAAATATATCTCTTATTTCGAAGCATTCACAAATTGGCTAGAAGCCCTCATAAGTATCTATAACGGACTTTAATGCCCGCGCTTCCTTTACTGAACTTTCACCAGGCAGAATAGTATCATTTGCATATTGCTAATGGGTAATATTGGGGATATTCCTAGTGACTGTAACACCTTTAATCTTATGATCGACATAAGCTGTGGCAATGGATCTCCCAAAGGCTTCTTCCATGATTATATACAGAAACGGGGATAATGGATCGCCTTGTTTGATTCCCCTAGAAATGTCAAAGAAACCTTTGGGGGACCCATTCACAAGGATAGAAATCTTAGTGGTGGATATACACTTGAATATAAGGTTAATCCATTGATGCGAGAAACCAAATGCTTCTAATGTTTTACAAAAGAAATGCCAATCCACCATACCATAGGCTTTTTGGATATCCAATTTCATAAACATGCATGCCTCTTTGTTATTTTGGGCCGAGTGAATCATCTCCTGGATAGTAAAAATACCATCCAAAATAGATCTACCAGCAACAAAACCTGTTTGTTCCTCGGAGATAATCTTCAGAAGAATTAATTTTAATCAGTTTGCTAAGATCTTAGAAAATATTTTGTAAATGGTATTATAGAGCGCAATCGGTCTAAAATCACCTCAAGTCTCTGGCTCCAACTTTTTGGGAATCAAGGTGAGGAAGGTGTAGTTGATCTCAAATAATAGAGATCTACCCTTTCTAGAAGCTTCAGTAGCATCCCAAAGATCTTTTCCTATGATATCCCAACACTTCTGTTAAAAAACGGCCTAAAAGCCATATGGACTTGGTGATTTATGAGGATTCATGTTGAAAACAATCGATCTAACCTATTCTAGCGTAATAGGATTATTTAAAGATTTATTTTCTTTTGTAGAAACTAATTTGGGGATCACTTTAAGCATATGGGATTGAGCTACTCTATTTGACCCTTCAAAATTATTTAAATTTTTCTGAAAATGATCCACAAAAATTTTTGAAATCTCATTTGGTTTTGTTAATGTATCAGACTTAAGTCTTATATTATACTGAATATTGTTCAGGATTAGAATGTAATAATAGATTGAAGATGGTATGAATTCTTTCCTACACTATAATGTACTGAAAGTTGATATTGAGAATCCTTCTGCTGTATAATAACTTGAAGACTTATTGTAATTATGTGTTCACCATATTTTTTACAGCAAAGGAGATCGATATCACATATAAATATGAGGGCGAATTAATGAGGAGTCATGATTGATAGTCGTGAGTCATACTTGAGTCACGTCTATCAGACATGTCTACTGTTAACAACAGTAACTAAGCAAAAGTCAACCGCTGTTGATTGCATTATTATATATTGACACTCGATAAAGTGAATCCAATTTGTTATTTAAAATCGATGTGAAGCTCTAATCTTTTATATCGATGTGAGTTAGACATATAATCATAACTTATGTTTTAATTTTATATTTAGAATAACAATATATATATATATATATATATATATATATATATATATATATATATATATATATATATATATATATATATATATATATATATATATATATATATATATATATATATATATATATATATATATATATATATATATATATATTATAAGATTTATGAATAACTCTTCAACTAATCTACACATTAACAAGTTTATTAGTTAATATACTCATATGGTTTTTAATACTCGTTATTTTTACTTTTGGCTCTATTATAGAGGGTAGAGTTGTGAAAGAATTTAGTATTCCGATCTCCCTCACCCAACCACCTTTCTCAAGACTTTTGTCTCCAAAAACTTTCCTCTTTGGAGAGGATATCCTCTTGTTTTGCGAGCAAATTTTTTTTTTAAGGAGATAGTTGTCATTGTTCATGCCTTTCTTAATGATTTTTGCATTTCATTCTCTTAGCCTCTCTTCAATGTCCAATTTTTCTTTAAAGATATTGTTGAAATGTTCTTTATTCCATCTAAGGATCTCTTCTTTTAGCATCTTCATTTTAGAGATGAAGATAAACATCCTAGACCCTTCAAAGTTACCTTGTGACCACCACCTCTTGATATTGTCTAAGAAACCTAGATCTTGGAACCACATTTTTTCACATTTAAATGAACTTCTCGCAGGTTTATGAGGCTCTAAAAATTCAACTCTAACTGGGAAATGATTAGAGCCAGCAATCAAAAGAATCATGGAATGAATGTTTAAATTATCATCATCGAGGTCTCCCTTGATGAAAAACCTATCTAACTTTTCTGCAATATAAGTAAAATCCATCCGCTTGTTATTCCAAGTATAATTCCCGTTCTTACATGGAATGTCTAAAAAATTATGAAAGTCACACCATTTTAAAAATATTCTAGAAGATTGGGGAACCTGTTGAGATCCCCTAACTTTTTTGTTTAAATTTAAAATGGTATTACAATCTCCTAACACAATTAGGTTGTACTGATGAATCTTCAAAAACTAGCTGATTTCTTCCCACACTCTTTTCTCAATATTGCTAGTTGGACCATAAATGTTAATTAAGATGAACTTAAGATTAGATTTTAGAATAGAAATTGCACTGCTAATCAAATTACTATTCATACTTAAAATTTCTAAAGATACTTTCCTATGGTTCCAGATAAACCCTAAACCCCCAGAAGCTCTTGCGGATTCTTGTAAAGCAGTGTTCCAATTACCTAGTTGCTTGTCTAATTTGAGACCTTCTATCCTATTTATCTTAGTTTCTTGTAATAAAATGATTTCAGATCCAAATTGTTTTAAATTTTGTTTTAATAATTTTTTTTGCTACAGGCATTTAGACCCCTAGTATTCCATGTAGTGATCTTCATGGCTCCTTGGGAAAGATCTTCCCCTTCCCAATATTAAAAAGTTGTATAATTTTTTGTTGTTCACATGCATGGCCATTTTATTCCCTTAGTTCCTTGAGGGATCTTATTCCTCTTTTTGGTTTAATTCTCCCCTTCTTGATTCATCTTTATGCCTAGCTACTCTATATTACCATGATCGTCTTTAACTGTTTCTATTTGGATGTTCTCCATAATCTCCTCCTCTTCATTAACCAACTCTTGTAGAATCTATTCTGTTAATTTTTTGTGATCTGTAGATGTTTTGTCCTCGACCTTAAGTATCCTTTTTTCTTCCACATCGTTACTATCTTTATTTGATTGATATTCCGCTTCAAAGGAAAGAATGTCTCTTCTGAGATCTTCAAACGTATAGTTGTCCCCTTCCAGTAGTACTACCTGGTATAGCAGATCTTCTTTTTCTTAAATATTATTCTTGTCTTCATTTTTCGTGTCAAATACCTAAATCAACTCCTCTGAGAGCCTTTCTAGGTTTTCCTTCTCATCATCTTTTAGAGCTGCTTCTTCAATGTTTTCCTTGTCTTCCAAATCTTTATTCAGGAAATTCTAGAAATCCAACATAGGGATGCATTTAGACCTATTTATTTCTAAAGTTGTTGTCTTTAGATTGACTTCAGGAGACTTTCTCTTTGGAGGAGGAGTCTGCCAGAATTTGGTAAACCTCTTCGAGGGTTCCTTACCTAAAACTGATGAGTCTTTGAGTTGCTGCTTGTTTCTCTTTAGATTATCTTCCATCTGTTTAATCTCATTGGAGCCTGAGTCTTTACCATGTAGGGGTGGAAGTTCTTTTTCATCTGTATCTCTAAGCATATATCCTATGTTCTCAACACCCACCATTTTGTTTCCTGATTCCAAGTTTCTCAGACCATTTGTAGATTTCGAGGAGCTTCTCCTTTTCTTTATTTTATTTTCTTTCGTTTTGTAATCTTTATTGATAACTCCTACTTTCTAAATGTTGGGTAACTCATCTGATTTGGAGAACTTTCCCAAACTCTTAGTCTAATCTTTCTGCTTCACCCTACCTAGAGAATGTAGTTTGTTGAATTTCTTATCTGTACTAGTTTGGATATTTTCGATGATATTTTCTTGAGCCCTCCTAATTTTTTCCTTCTCTTTACCATTTGATTAGAGATTTTGGCTACTATTGTTTTTCCTCATAACCTTATCTGACCTCTCTACTGATTCTCTGTTTGAATTTTGTTTTATATTTGTTATTACTTCTTCCTTGTCTAAGTGCTCCTCGTGTATCAATCTCTCATACCCTATTCTGATTATGGGAAGGGAGATATTTAGATCTAAAGTGGCTTGCTGAATTCTAAAGGAGGAATTCCACTCTTTGTCAAGCCTGATGATTTCTTTCATTTTACCTTTGTATCTTTGAAATTTTAGTATATATAAAGATTTGTTAGCAATAATTTTTATTGGTTTGAGGATTAGATTATCCACTTTGTGATTGAATAAGAGCTTTATGTTATTACAACATTCAAAGGAAGCACCTAAACCAATCAAATCTCCCATTGAGCATCCAATCTTTTTGATAATCCCTATTTGGTTTAGCTTTGGGGGAAAAGGGTTTATAGAAAACCAAGTAGGAATTGAAAAATCTAAATCTTCTTCTTTACAATTAGGTATCTAATTAAAGAATTTGACTGCATGACCCTTGAAGAAACAAATAGAATTATCAAAAAAATCTTTTTTAACTTCCTCCTCAGAACAATGAATGTAAATAAGTCTGTCAAAATAGTGAGATATACCTACTTGGTAACCGCAAAAATCCTCCAGCCATCCAATTAAGTTATGTAATTTAGCTTTAGGGCCATTCCAAAAAGCAAACAATCTAACCTCTATCCACTCCTGTCAACACTCCTCTATCTTGGTCGTTGATAATGATAACCTTATCATACTGATCTGCAGGAGGAATCCAAAATGGCGAATGGGGGGAATGCGAAGATTGATGGTTAGACAACCTTCGATGAGGAGGGACATAAGAATCCTTTGGCTAAGAAGATAGGCTCTGTTGAGTAGGGAATGATGACTCAAAATCAGGAAGAATGGAGAACTTCAACTGATTTAGAAGAAAAGGGTTAAAATTGGTCTTAGCATATTTGGTTAGTTTAAACCGATACATTTTCTTGTCTAGATTGTGAATAGAATGTATCCATAGAAGATTACTATCTAGAAGACGACTAGAGTAGGGACGAAAGCCGCAAACCTTAGCTTCCCGATTTGCATCCAACACCCGAACAAAGTGATCCTCTGCCTCTTGCCCACTGGCCAAAGGGTTGAATGAATTTGTGGTTTTGATTGCTAAGGATGAAGTGATCTGTCTTTTGTCTACTACCTGCCCCTGTTTGCTTCTAGAAATAGTTTCCCTCTAACTATTAACTGGATGTGACTCCGGGCTGTATTTCAAATACCCTAGGTTTTTTTCTTTTGCTTGTGATCACCTATACCAATAGTCTGCTTTAGAATGCAGAATATTTGGATTTTTATTATTTTTCTTTTCGCACTACTTTTCACATTTTTCACCATTCTATTTATTTGCTTTTCACTAATAATTCAAAATTCTTTGTTATATTATTTAGTTTCTAGTTTTTAAAATTCTTTGTTACATTATTTAGTTTTTATTACTTTTGATTCTTTTAAAAGATAATGTTTTAAAAAGCAAAAATAAATTAAAATTTAATGAGTTAGTACATTCTATTATTATTAATTTGGTTAATGGTAAAATAAAGTGTGGTGTAACATATCTTTTATAATAATTATATTAATTGCACAATTAATACAAAAACTTAGAATTTTAATTTTTCATTGATTTTTAGTTTTAAAAATTAAATTTCTCCATTACTATTTAGTAGGACCCAATAAGATTTCAATTAAATACTATTTTTTTTGAAAAAATAAATAAAAATGTTCAAACTTTATAAAGAATTTAAATTATGAAATTTTTGAAATGATAAAGTAAATGTAGTGTCATGTCATCTTTTATGATATTTTCAATCATATTAATTGCATAATGAATGCTAAAAGTTAGAGCTTTAAATTTTTCTTGATTTTTTTGTTTGAAAAATTATTTCTCTCCCTTACTATTATTAGTGAGAGTTAATAAGATTTCAGTTAAATGACTTTTTTTCATTTCAAAAAAATGATAAAAATGTTCAAACTTTATAAAAAGTTTAGACCCTAAAAAAGTACTTAAATCTTATTGGTTAAACTAATATATTTTATAGTTTTTAATTGCATCTAATGGATGCAATTGTATTCCTACTTATGGAAGGAACTAATAGTTTTATTTACTTCAGTTAAATAAAAATATGCATACATTAAAATATAGTAATTTTATAAAAATTTTAAAGATTTTTTAATGAGGTTATTTAGTAGTTCTTATGAATCTAATTGTGAAGCTATTTGTTTCATCTAATTCTATTAATGGTTGTTATTATTGGGGTCTATTAAGTTTTGATAATTTATATTAGT
Source organism: Cupressus sempervirens (assembly GCA_028749045.1). Classification (NCBI taxonomy): domain Eukaryota; kingdom Viridiplantae; phylum Streptophyta; class Pinopsida; order Cupressales; family Cupressaceae; genus Cupressus; species Cupressus sempervirens. Next base: position 19,944,750 of record CM053792.1, on the reverse strand, counting down.
AATAATATCTAAACATGTGTTTTTTTTTGGTTGGTAATAAGTTTGATTTTATTCATATAAAAATAGTAATTACATCAATATTTAAGGGTCTTTCATCCTATCTATAAGACCATCCTTTACAATATGTTATATCTCCTATACATTCTAAATACAAAAAGCCTCTGCTAGGCCAATTTACATTAAGGCACCTCTGACTTCCCAAAACTCGCATCTTCTAGATCATCATTCACATAACCCTTGACGTTTCCAAAAATATAATCATTGGATCGATCTACCCCAAACACCTTGTTATGTCGTAACTTGATCATCTGCAAACATCCTCTTTAGAGCCAAAATAGCCTATACTGCATGGGCTTTCTTTCTCCAAGCCTCCTGCTCACCAAAAACATGTCTTCATAGCTTCGAAACCTCCCCAATCTACCATCTTCATCCCATGTCTTCCATCAAAACCACAGGTATCCTTGCCCTTTCAAAATTGACACCATCCTCCTTCACTTCATGCATGGCAGACATTCCTTTTTGACCGCTTTCCTTTCAAAAAGTTTTGTGGAACCTTGGCCCTCTTCTTCTACTCATTGTAGACCATGATTGCACATTTGAACACCTACCATGCTAGCACTAATCATTTTTGTAAACTTCTTTATCTATTTTCCCGCACAACCAATTAACAAAGGGAAAAATCCCCTTTTCAACACCTTCTTCCTCATTTGCATATCCGTCACTGAAATCAAATGCCCATCATAGATGCGCCCATTCCAATAAAGCTTCCATATTTGGGATTAGAGCTTCTTCAAAGAGCTCCCGCATTACCCATGTAACCACTTTCTCATGCTCTCCTACATGTAAACCCCAAGCCATAATAATTGTAGCTATATCCACCTGCAACTTCCAACGTTGTTCAACTTCATGGAAAAATGACCCTAATGTCTCTTGCATGGCTTGAATAACTTCCTCTGAAGGACATTTCACCATTTTCTTCAACCAGTGATCCGCAACACTCCCGAAAAGTGCTTTTTATTGCTTGGAAGTTTTGAAAGTGAAAGTCGGCTCCATTAGACTTGCAACAAATTACCAAGTTAATGCAAATTTATGATAAAAACAAATGCCTCCTTTCTTGATAAGTAGGAGATGATTTCCATAGCTAGTCAAATTGTGATGTGAATATCAGGATTTCACACAGTTAAATCCTGATATTCACATCACAACCCTCCTTTCTTGTTTTATAGAGTCTCGCACACTCTTCCTTACAGTGACTCTATCATTTCATCATTGTTATTACCGGCCTCTTTAATGCCATTCTTGTCACTGCACGAGTGAATAAACTCGCACACTTCTTAAGATTTAAAGTTTCTTTTAAATCTTTCCAAATCTAACATTTTGACTCATAATATCTAAACATGTTATTGAATAGTTGATTAAATTAATATTTACAATTATGTGAGTAATATCTAGTAGACTATAAATATTTCTAACTAGTTACTATCAAATAGTTGATAGGTTCAAATATGTATAGACTTATAATGTAATACTTAGTCAACATGATCATAAACACTTATAGCCTTGAACAAAAAAAAAATTCTACACATTTTTTTACATTATTATAAACCAAGTATTACTGACATAAATATTTATAGTCATGTTGACCAATAATTATATCTCATCCTCTCACACACAAGAACACTCCATGTTTCTCCCTCCTTGTCTCTATCCAATCCCCCCCTCTTTATCTCTCTCTTTCTCACTCTACATAGAGTCTAACTCTCTCTATATATGACTATTTATTTATTCATCTATCTATCTATGTTTATCCCTCTATCTCATTGTTTCCCTCTTTCTATATTTGTTATCCCCTCTCCCTCCTTCTCTTCCTTTCTCTTTCTATCTCTCTATTGTTATATATTTACCTCATTCTCACTCACTTTCTTACTCCACTTGTCTTTCGCAACTTATCTCTCTTTGTATTTCATGTTTCTATCCCCATTTCCCCCCTTCCTCTATTTATCCCTTTCTTGAGCTATTTATATATTTATACATATCCTTGCCCCCCTCCCCCTCTTCCATATGTGACATCTCTCTCACTTATATAAACACACATGCACGCACACATACACACACTTTATGTTATCCCTCAATAAATCTATCTCTCTCTCTCTTAATTACTCTATCTTTCCCAACCTCTATCTTTCTAACTCCTTCTCAATTAATTATCTCTAACACTTTTGTCTCTTACTCTTGTCCCATCTACCTCTACCTCGCCATATTTTTTTATATCATTATCTCTACCTATTTCCTTATCTCTCTCTCTCTCTCTCTCTCTCTCTCTCTCTCTCTCTCTCTCTCTCTCTCTCTCTCTCTCTCTCTCTCTCTCTCTCTCTCTCTCTCTCTCTCTCTCTCTCTCTCTCTCTCTATGTATGTATGTACACATATGTGCATGGACTTTTGGACAATTTTCAATTAAAATATTTAAAGTTTTGATAATTTATATTAGTAATAATATCTAAAAATGTTATTGAATAGTTGATTATTTAATATTTACAATTATGTAAGTAATATCTAGTAGACTATAAATATTTCTAACTAGTTGCCATCAAATAATTGATAGTATCTATAAATTTATAATGTAATACTTAGTCAACAAGATCATAAATATTTATAGTCTTAACAATAAAATAAATTCTATAGTTTTTTTACATCATTTTAAACCAAGTATTACTAACATAAATATTTATAGTCATGTTAGGTAAGAGCCTATAACACAACGATATTTGTGAGCCTATTAATTGGGAGGTCTTTGGTTTGAAACTACTCAAGCTTAACTAATAGCCAAAATAATCAATCACAATAAATAATAATAATTAACTTTGGCCTCGACCTCTTCCCAATACAAAAATAAAATAAAAATTATAGTCATGTTGACCAATAAAATTCTCTCACACACAAGAACACTCCATGTTTCTCCTTCCTTGTCTCTATCCAATCCTCCCTCTCTATATCTCTCTCTTTCTCACTCTATATAGAGTCTACCTCTCTCTATATATGACTTCTTATATTCTCGTCTATCCATCTCTGTTTATCCCTCTATCTTGCTATTTCCCTCTTTCTATATTTCTATCCCCTCTCCCTCCTCTTCCTTTCTCGTTCCATCTCTCTATTGTTATATATTTAACTCATTCTCACTCACTTTCTTAGCCCCCTTGTCTTTCCCAACTTATCTCTCTTTCTATTTCATGTTTCTATCCCTATTTCCCCTCTTACTCTATTTATCCCTTTCTTGAGCTATCTATATATCTATACACATCCCCGCCCCCCTCCCCCGCTTCCATATGTCACATCTCTCTCACTTATATAAACACACACATGCATAGACACATACACACACTTTATGTTTATCCCTCAATAACTTTATCTCTTTCTCTTATTCTCTCCATCTTTCCCAACCTCTATCTTTCTCACTCTTTCTCAATTAATTATCTCTATCACTTTTGTCTCTCACTCTTGTTTATTCCTATGCTTGTGTATGTGCATGGGCTTTTGTACAATTTTCAATTAAAACATTTAAATTGGGAACCATAGAAATCTCCATTAAACCTAGTGCTTCCTTATTTTGAGTCTTCCATCTATCTTGGCTAACTAAGCAGAGGTATTTGGTTTTGGAGTTGGATCTGTAGCAACATAGAAGGTTTTTCAAATGAAAAAATAAATGAAATATGTATTTTCTATGAATATGTAATTCTCAAAATATAAAATAAAGAAATAATAATAAAATACACCTTGAAAAAATTTCAAAACTTTGACTACAAAAAAAAATTAAATTTTAATAAACTTTGATGAAAATCTCTAGAATTTCAAAAAAAATAAAAATTTAAAATAATAATATTAAGTTAAAATAAAACTAGAGTAATAAACAAAACAAGTGTTGCACATGGTTGTAGACCCTACCTTAGGGTGTAGCAAAGCATTGATATGATACTTATGATAAGTTTGAATGATGAACTAGCCACCACACATGTAAGTGAGAAATAATGATTGATTATGTGTGTTGTTAGAAAGAAAGTAGGAGGTGTTTTTGTTTAGAAAGAACTAAGAGCATAAAAATGAAGGAATGTTCTTATTTTTTTAAACACGTTACTAGACAAAATGGGCAATGATAGATGTTACCATTTTTATTGGCAATGATGAAATAAATTAAATAAAAAGGTAATAACAATACAAACTTATGCAAGAAAATATACATCTATTGAAAGAATATCATTGGTAGATGAAAAAATATAATAGAGACATTTTTGATATTGTAGCATTCATGAATATTTTTTCTTTTTTCTTTTGACCAATCAAATCATAGAATTTTTACAAATATTTGTGCATTTATAATGTTTATAATTTTAATCTTTAAGTACAATTTATTAAAAAGCTTTTATATATATTCTTATTGGTTAGTACAATGAACACTCATGGAGGCACCAACTTCAAAACTATAATATTTATTCCTCAACTTTAAACATTTTTAATAAACTCTTGGACATGTCTAACTTTAGTTGGTGGTTGCAATTAATGCACAAGTATGGAGACATCTATTTTTTTTCATAAAAGTAATATGCGTTCCTCAACTCGAGACTTTTTTTAATAAACTTTTGATTCTCGAAACATGTTTTTTTTTCATTAAAAGTAATATTTATTAGTTAATGAGAAATTCTAAAAACATCTTTTTTTTTCAACACTTTACATTAATATTACAATGCAACAAAAATCAAGAATATTAGTTGCAACCTAAATCTAAACTACTAAACTACTATCGCAGGAACTAGACACATTGCATCCTTGTTAATAATAGATATTGAGAAAATAAATAGTAAGTGAATATTGATAACTCAAAATTTCTAAAAAAATCTACACATATATCAAGTTTTATTTTGAATCAGAGAGTTGATATATGAAAGTTTTATTTATGTTTAAATATGCGCATAAATTATAATGAATTGTATAACTAGCATCAAGAGGTTAGAATTTTGTTGAAACCTACAAACAAAATATTTGAGATAATAAAAATTTATAACATTGTGTTTGCACAACAGAGGTTAAGATTTAAAAATTCAAAAACTAAATGAAAAATTAATTTAAGATTTTAATCTAACTTGAAGTAGGAAAACCAAGTTTTGTGGCAAGCCTTTCAAAATAAGGAAAATAAAATGGTTTTGGCGACAAGTCATTAAAAAAAAAATTGAAATCAACTCTTTGGTAGCAAGCCTTCCTAAGAAGGATAGTAAAAAAAATATTAGATGTATGTCAAAAAACCCACAACACAAGAAATGAGATTCAACTTCTCTCCTCAAAGAATGGCTGTAAGAAAGGTGAGAGAAAATACAAGAGTAGCAAATAAAAAATGAAATGAAGAAATTTTACCATGCAAAATTAAATTCTTGGTAGGGCAATCACCCAAAACTTGAAAAAGAGACACAAGAACAATTTAAAGTGGAAAAGCAAAAAAACACCCTTGTATATTGTGAACGAATGGAGAGAGAGAGAGAGAGAGAGAGAGAGAGAGAGAGAGAGAGAGAGAGAGAGAGAGAGAGAGAGCACCCACCCCTCCTATTAGTGATAAAATTTAATTATATTCATTATTTCAAAGGTTTTATTTCAATTGCGACCTTGGAAGTGGATGCAAGGATGATTTGAAGTTGTCACTTCTCCAATGACACCTCTATTGCCCACTTTATTAAAAAATGGTCTACCAATTGACTTCATGTAGGCATAGATGTATAGAAAATTTTGATAGAATGTCCTCTTATTGACCTTCCAAAAAAATTTGGTGTATCACTTACAGACCAAGGTACAATTGCTAGTTGTAGAAATATTGCTTGATCAATCCCTGAAGCAAGAATTACTTTTCTTTTCAAAAAGATATTCATTTTTTAAATATATAAATTTAATAATAAAAAATTAATATGATCTATCATCAATTTGAGTCATTCAAAATTTTAAATTATAAAGGTGATTAAGGTGATCTATTATGGAAAATTGATGGTCAATTAGATGTGCCTAGATTGTCCACGAGGGTCACAAACTTAATTTAGAAGTCGTCAATAGTTTTCACCATAATTGTTTTATTTTTATTTTTTACATATGGCTATAAAATATAATGTATCATAAAAAATATATCAAGACTTTGGAAAATGGGTGGCATTGTTCAAATAGTCATGTAGAAGCAATGAGCATGATATACATTGTTAGACAGTGGGAGTTAATTAGTTGTGACCAAATTAAACTGGATTCAACTTATTATATCCAACTTCTACAATCAAAACAATGATGAATAATAAGAGATAAACCATGCACAATAATACAATGATTTTTTATTAGGAAAACCCTTGATCAAAGGGAAAACCTCGGTGGGGATGGTACCCACAAGATAGTTTAATAATATATATGTTCATTTTGAAAAGATGTGACCCTGTTAGGAGCTAAATACAATACAATCAGTACAATGGTCCATGTTAAAGGACATATCCATGTTAGGAGACCTTGAACCCTTCTTATAAGGTTCTAACCCTATTGAAGGCAGATAGGAAGACAACTAAACCCACTATCCAAATTGCTCCAGTCAACAACGAAGAGTATATCTTCAGTATAACAAATCCAATGTTTTGAATTGATCAATACTACAACTCAATTTCCTATACAATTCATTTGAAGCTGAAAACCATCAATAAACTCAATCTTTGTCCTTATCTAATAAAACTTGCATCCTTTGAATACATCCACAATATTACATGTGATATGATTCATTCATCCAAGGAAAACATCTTTACTTTAAACCTTGTCAAAATAACTAATGAGGTCGACATGTTAAGACTTCTCTAATGTATAATTGATTACATAGGACCTCACTAGGGCATATATGTCTTCTAAATCATCATTAAAAATACTATAGTAAGGTTCCCACACATTACAATATAATTAACACATTCATTAATAAGGATCAACACATTACACCAACATAATTAACTACCAGTAAAACAAATCACATGTTTTACTTTAGCAACCTCACTAGAATGATCTCTAAGAATTGATAACATGAACATAGCCACATGAACATGTCTTCAACCATGATCTAGATTCGCTAACCTTTATTCAAATTCATTGGTTAGATACAACCAATTTACCAACAACTATCTCTGACAATATTTCATGTACATTGATTTGCTACTAGTGTTCACCAAATAAAATGTAACTTGGCTACTCTCAATAGAAACATAAGTGAACATAGATTTAGTATATATACTCATCCTTGAATATAATCTAAGATCACATAGCACACCATGTTCTATGTTAACTTCATTGTTCCAATAATCCTTTGTGATTGTTGGTTTAAATACGTATTTACTATTTATACTTTACTTAAGTTTATTTACATTAATGCATTATTTTATTACTATGCATTATTTTATGATTTCTTAGGTGAGACACTTAGGAGTTTATGTACTCTTATGAGTTTTCATTTTGACAACATTGGAGTAAGCAACTCTAATTCAACAAATGGTGTCTACAAAATTGGAGTTTGCATAATTAACTAAGTTGTCATGTAGACAACATAGTTATTTGCACTCCTATTTTAGCACATGGTATCTACAACATAAATTTGTGTTCTAGACCTTTGTAGGCTTATCCTCTCATCATTTCACTTACTCTTGTGATTAATGGAGGATAATGTTGGAAATATTCAAGATATAACAAGTTACTGAGAGGGGAGGGGTGAATCAGTAACAATACAACTTTTAAGTTAATTCAACATAAACTGGAAAATCATTCATTCATCTAATCTAATGCATGCAAGAGATAAATAAATATTCATAACACATATGCATAGAGATATTGGTGACCCAGAAACCTTCCAAAATTAGAAAGTAAAATTGGGGTGGGGATGAAACCCACAAAGCTTCTTTTCTGCAGTAGGAAGTTAGCCAGTTAAGGCATACAATGATCACTTCTGGTGACTTGCCCTATTAGGAGCAAAGAGGATTGCTAGATCCACCTTGTTAAAGGATTTAAAACATACTTTACAAGTATGCACTCTGTTAGGAGATTTATACAAAGACTGTTAAGTCTACCTTGTCAGAGGGTTTTAGATGATTCACCTGTTAGGATGAACCAATCAAATCTACATATACCTTGATTAGATCCTTTGCAATAATCACCTCTTGTGATTGATGAAATCTTTACTGCACCTTGTGAACCTTTCTAATATACTGCTCTGCTGCTGAATTCGCATCTATCTCTTGTATCACAATATATACATACATGTCTCATATCCATTACAACAATTACAACTCTGTATTATATACCATTTCAGTAATTATAGATGCAAGGTCGGCTGAACACAAGTAAACAAAATATAACTGAGTCGGCCAAATAGTAAAATAAACTCGGGTTCTTCAGACAGATTTGATGACCTTCTGATACATGACATCCGCTACGTTACACGGCATCGTCATGCACTCGGTAGAGGTAGGAGCTCGGTTCATACTAGTCATACAACGTTGCCTAGAACTCGGTAACCATTGGTGACTCGGTAGATATAGTGTCACTCGGTAAAAACTAATTTCTTTGTTAATCGACTGAGCTCGGTTGACACTGAGTCCTTTTTCACTCAGTCAATACTGAGTCCATCTTTACTCAGTTAACACTAAGTACATCTTCACTTGGTTAACACTGCGTCCATCTTTACTCGGTTAACACTACTTCTATCTTTACTTAGTTAATACTACTTCTATCTTTACTCGGTTAACACTCCACTCGGTTAACACTAAGTGTAACTTTACTCAGTTTGAACTGTGTCTTCGACGCTCGGTTTGAACTGTGTAATGAGTGTTTTCACTAATGGCAAATACCTTTATGCCAACAATCTCCCCCTTTGGCATTAGTGACAAAAAAAATTATGAATCAAAGTTTATGTGCAAAATAAAAATGACATACAGTTCAAAATTGATCTTTTTTTGCAAATCTTGCAACACATATCCTTTTATTTCCATATATCTCCCCCATACAATATGTACAGTATTTATAAGTCAATACATATATCTTTTGCACAGTTAGCTCTTGAAGTCTATCTCCCCCTTTTTGACAATAATGCCAAACAGTATATATTTACACGGAGATTCCAAAATGAGAGATAAATTTTGAATGTACCTTGAGAATAAGAGCCAAAGTCTTATCCCAATTTTCTTGCAAAATTTTGCTGGTGGAGAGTGCAATTTGAACTTCTGCAGAGAGTTCAATCATGTGATCTGCAATAGAGAAGTTGTTGTCATGGATCAATGTTTTAGAATGAGCAATATGCTTCTGCATTGTGTCCATGACAGGAAGGATCATATTCTGGATGTCAATCAGAGTAGACCTAATCCTTGCTTCCTCTCTCAGCAATTCTGCCTATTTCTCTGACAAGAACCTTATTCTGAGATGATGGGATGAACTTGCACTGTGGTCAGATTGCAGCATTTGGGCACTGACCTTCATATCTACATCAATTTTATTCAACTTTTCTCTTATTTCCTTAGTAAACTCGGTAACATAACAGAGTTTTCCAAAAAGTGAAGTTACATTATTAAAAGAATGTTCAAAATTACTCAAAATTGTAGACAATTCTACCTGTTTTACTGCAATATGCTGAGCAATGTGCTCAAGCACCTTATTGTCAAATTTCTTCTCTGCCTTTTCAATCAATTTCTCTTGGCCGGAGCTGTCCTCATTAAATTTATATACAGCCTCTTCTAACTGAATCAAAATGTGTTGAGTAGAATCTACTTCAACACCTATAGCATCTATTATGATATTCTTAGCATTCTCAATAATGCTATATTCCTGGTCTCTCTCATGCCTCAGCTATTTTTGCCTAGCTTTCTGCTCTAATAGCTGACTGAGCATTCTCATTTCATTAACTGATGCAATATCTAGATCTATCTTAGGAATGACAATGTCCTTATCCAGATTTATTTCTTCATCCACTGCCTTACTGGAAAACATGTATCTCTTTGGTTTTTTTGCAGTGACTGCACCTTTGTCCTTTGAAATTGAAACAATAGTTGATGATGCTGGATTAGCTGACAAAATTGGAATAGGACTAACTAGAGAAAGATTGAGAGAAGTGCTAATAGTATAAAAAATTAGTGTTGCTCCCAAAATTGTTGTACAGGATGGAGTGGGAGAACTAACAGTTGCCAAAATTGGAGTAGGAGAAGTCAAAATTGTAGTACCTGTAGGTACACTTACTATACACTCTGCAATAGAAGTTGATATACTTGAAAAACTTGAGGATAACTCGGTCAAAGAAGGTGGCTGTAGCTCAGTTAATGAAGTGGTAGACACTTGCATAGATGGTACCCGGAGCTGAGAGGAGACAGGTGAAGATTGATCAATTGATGAGGCTATTGAGCTCACAATCTCACCAGTAGAAGCTATCTCCACAGTTGATGTACCTATTTTAGGTGGAGAGTGAGGAAGAGATGTAATGACTTCAGCTGCAATTATTAGTGGATCTTCTTCCTCCTTAGCTTGTTTTGCTTCTTCCTTCATTTCTCTTTCAGCTTCTTCCTCAACTTCTAACATTATTGATTGCAGGTCTTCTGAAATGTCTTCAATGTCATTACCATCATCATCATCATCATCATTATCATCACTGTTGTCACTGTCCTTGATTTCAACAGTATCATCACTAGGTTTGTGTAGATGATAGATATTTTTCCACATGTTTGATGCATCATTTACTACATGCTCAATGTCTTTGACAAGTATCAAAAAAGTGTGGAATCTAATCATCATGTTACCTTCGTGGTCTTTTATTGATTTCTTCACTTCAGCATCAGTGAGACTCGGTAGGAGATTCCTCAGGGTCTGTTCATAAATGTCTTTGACAGTCTTGGTTGCAGCTTCCCATCTTGGTTGCAACCTCTCCAATAGCTCTTTGGAGATCTGAGAGGCTATCTAGTCTGGGGAGTATTTCCATTTACCCATTTTGTTCAGTACCAGTTCCTCAATCTGCATTTTCTCCTATTTTGTTCTTGTTTCAAACTTCAATGCTTTGAAGTTTGTGAAGCTAGCTCCTGCATCTAATTGCTTCAATCTTGCCTCAAGGGTGAGTGGAGGCTTAACAAGTACAAGTTCCTTCTTTCCCTGTCTTGTTCTCCTGGAGAACACTGCAATAGTTTTCTTTGTAGGTTTGGTGATAGTCACCTTACCTTTCTTTCGTTGAGGCTTTTCTTCTTTTTTAGACTCGGTTTCCTCCTCTTCTTCATCTTCTCCTCTCCCTTCTATTATCACGAGAGGGCCAACATCTATTTTCAGTTTGGCTATGCTCCTCTTTCCTTTGCTAATGGCCTGAGGGATTTTAACTTGAAGCTCAATTCTAGCCTTAGCTTCATCATATGTTCCTAAAATTGGTTGCCTTGGGTCTACAGGTTCATTTACTAGTGCTTCTATGATGTCCCTGGTTTCATCAATATTTACCTCATAGGGAAGAGGTTTCACCCATGCTACTCGAGGCCTGACTGCCTGTATGTATACCTTGTCATAGTCTACCATGAAACATAAATCTTCCTTGTATTCTTCAACAAGTCTTGGAGGAATTCAGAACCTATTGTTCATTCTTTCCTTAAATTCTTCAAAATAACTATCCGAAACACTGTCAAAATTTTCACCTAATTCGGCGATGAATTCATTTATTTGATAAAGAATTGAGATATCCTTTTTCCATACTATTGATCCTTTAGATGGAAAGGACTTTAGAACATATAAAAACAAACAAATCAAAAGTGAACCAAATTTATAGGAGTTGTTCTTGGAAGTCCTTATGCTTTCCATATTTTTATTGAATTGGGACAAAAGCAATTCCAATAAATCAAACTCTACATTCTTCTTTACTATTTTATATGCCAAATCCACAGCTTCACAGGATACACTGTTTGGACAACTTGAATTGTAGATTTTATGAGCAATGACGTGAATGCCAAATCTCAATTCAACGTTAGTTATTGTACTGAGCTTAAGTCCTCTGCCATCCCATTCTGCTTGGGTTAGTCTTTGCAATTCTTCTTGACCTAGGGTTTTGGTAGTCTTGGCTTTGCTCAACATGGGGAGTCCAGTAATTTTGCTAATCATTTTCTTAGTGATAGGTACTGGTTGCTCTAACCACAATTGGCCATTGTGAACTTGACTGAGTACATACCTAAGCCATTTTACTTGAAATTTCCTTGGCAAATGCGAAATATGGGTTAACCCTTTTGTTTCAAGATGTTTATGTTCGGGTTTCAAGGTTCCATCTACGCTCATTTCACCTAGGGCATTGTCAATTTCTAGGTTTACAAGTTCTTGAATGGAACACTTGAAATGAGAGTGAATGTCATTAATAAGAAGTACCTTTGGAGGGATTTGTGACTGAGCACCGTTAGGGTCCAATGATTCTGCAATTGCCAATGCCAATTTGAAGTTTGAGGTCTTCCATTCCTCTCCTCTAACCAGCATTTCTGAACCTTTCTTTGTCTTGGAGCTGCCACTTTCGGATGCCATTGCTACTTGGTAGGTGTAGAAAAATTCTAAACAGATTCTTTGCCCTTTTGAAAAAATTTGCTCGAAAATGCTTTAAGCTCGCTCTGGAATCGTAGAACATAACTTAGCTCTTTGTTTGCAGTGAAAAATGAGATCAAATTTTGCCCCTTTTGACAACAAATTTTCCATAAATGTTTTGGTACGATGGTAGATGAAATGACAGGTTGTCATCCACTAACTCAGTAGATATTATCAACTCAATGATCAAATGAAAATATTGAAGTACCGACCTAACTCGGTTAGGTCACGAACCGACCTTGCTCGGTTGACACAACTCGGTCAATGAAAATTTGTTGCACCCGACCGAACTTGGTAAAGTCTCTTACCGACCTAACTCGGTAGCTGCTACTCGGTTAATGAAGCTGTGTTACACCTGACCAAACTCGGTAAAGTCTTGAACCGTCCTGAAGTCAAAGTGTATCTGAAATACTGATTTGATCATCCTTCTTCCTTTGGAGCTACTTAGGATAAATCTTGGAGGATGCAGTTCCAATCTTTCTTTTATGAATATTAATTGGAAATGGTGGAGTCACTCATTTCTTGAGTGACATTTCCATTACTTGATTTATTTTGCTCGGTAGATTTTGGAATCCATTGTTGCTTCATTTGCTTCCGAATATTATCTACTTTGATTTTCTTCTCATCTTCAATTCTTTTGATATTCATGCAATTTTTAGCTATATGACCAAGTTCTGTACATGTATAGCATCTTACTGTAGTATCTTTTTTTCTTAGGTGATGTCTAGCACAATTTATGCCAGAATGTCCATATTCTCCACAATAGTGACATCTGCACCAGGTGTTGTAGTCCCATCCAAATATGGCTTTGACAATCTGTTTAGCTGGATTGAATGATTTGGTTTTGCATTGGAATGCTTTGTGACCATGATTTTTGCATTTGTGACAGTTGCCCTCAAATTTTGGTTTTTCTTTACACTCATTTGCCTTATGACCATGCTGATTGCAATTGAAGCATTTGACACTGAATTTTGCTTTCCCATTGCTCCAGCATTTGTTTGATGTATGTCCTAACCTCCCACAGTGATTAGAAGTGGGTCTTTTATTCCTTTGTTCACTTTGTTTGGAGGATTCACCTTCTTCCTTGTATCCAAGACCAGCTTTACCCTTTTGTCTATGAAGGTTTTCCTCATTTTGTTGATTTAATTGATTTATATCTGTTTGGGATTTCATCATTCTTTCATTGACTTGCCTTTCAGAGATTAGGTCATTTTCCAAGCTTTCATTGATTTGTCTCTCAGTTCTTAAGTCTCTCTATAGACTTTCATTTATTTTCTTTTCAGTGTTTAAATCATTCCTTATTCTTTCATTTTGTGCTCTGAGAATCCTGATTTCTTCATTTGCATTAGAGAGTTGGTCTATAAGATCTTCATGCTGATGGGATTGATTATGAATTTCATGACTTCTATCTTCCAATTCTTCTTGTGCTTTGTTTAGTTGTTCCAAAACTTCACATAGCCTGATTGACTGTATTTCTTGCTCTCTTTTAAGCTTTCTTACCTCTTCTTGCAGAGATCCATTCTTTTCTAGAAGTTCTTTGATTGCTTTGTCAGCTTCTTCTGAATTACTTGATGGTAAAAAATCTTCAATACTTTCTTCAACATAAAGATGGTCATTCATTTGTCTTGCAAGTTCCTTTCTTCTTTTTACAAAATTGAGAAAGACGTTCCTTTGCTTCTTTGTGTTGAACCATGGCCATTTCTAGATCTAGCTTTTCATTTTCTATAACTTTCTCCAGTTTGAATATCTCCATTGACTTTGATCTTTGCTCAAGCTATCAAGCTTTGTCCTGAGAACCAAATAGCTCTGATACCAATTGTTGGAAATATTCAAGATATAACAAGTTACTGAGAGGGGAGGGATGAATCAGTAACAATACAACTTTTAAGTTAATTCAGCATAAATTGGAAAATTATTCATTCACCTAATCTGATGCATGCAAGAGATAAATAAATATTCATAACACATATGCACAGAGATTTTGGTGAACCAAAAACCTTCCAAAATAGAAAGTGAAATTGGGGTGGGGATGAAACCTACAAAGCTTCTTTTCTACAGTAGGAAGTTAGCCGGTTAAGGCATACAATGATCATTTCTAGTGATTTGCCCTGTTAGGAGCAAAGAGGATTGCTAGATCCAACATGTTAAAGGATTTAAAACATACTTTACAAGTATGCACTCTGTTAGGAGATTTATACAAAGTCTGTTAAGTCTATCTTGTTAGAGGGTTTTAGATGATTCACCTGTTAGGATGAACCAGTCAAATCTACATATACCTTGATTAGATCCTTTACAATAATCACCTCTTGTGATTGATGAAATCTTTACTGCACCTTGTGAACCTTGCTAATATACTGCTCTATTGCTGAATTCGCATATGTCTCTTGTATCACAATATATACATACATGTATCATATCCATTACAACAATTACAACTCTGTATTGTATACCATTTTGGTAATTATAGATGCAAGGTTGGTTGAACACAAGTAAACAAAATATAACTGAGTCGGCCAAATAGTAAAATAAACTCGGGTTCTTCAGACAGACTTGATGACCTTCTAATACACAGAATCCACTACGTTACACGGCATCATCATGCACTCGGTAGAGGTAGGAGCTCGGTTCATACTAGTCATACAACGTTTCCTGGAACTCGGTAACCATTGGTGACTCGGTAGATATAGTGTCACTCAATAAAAACTAATTTCTTTGTTAACCGACTGAGCTCGGTTAACACTGAGTCCTTTTTCACTCGGTCAATACTGAGTCCATCTTTACTTAGTTAACACTAAGTACATCTTCACTCGGTTAACACTGCATCCATCTTTACTCGGTTAACACTGCTTCTATCTTTACTCGGTTAACACTACTTCTATCTTTACTTGATTAACACTCCACTCGGTTAACACTAAGTATAACTTTACTCAGTTTGAACTGTGTCTTCAACTCTCGGTTTGAACTGTGTAATGAGTGTTGTCACTAATGGAAAATACCTTTATGCCAACAGATAATCGACACCTGGTGGACATGTGCCTGGTTGTATGACTTATCATGTTGTTGATTTCGATGCATTCTAGAAGCATTCCAGAGGCCTTTATATATAGGCACTCCTAGTGTACTTTTACATTGAATTGAATAGTGATAAATCAATTGTGGATATTGTTATTCTGATCATACCTTGTTGGTCTACTATTGTGCTTGTGTCTGAGTTATTTGATCTTGGGTGAATTTTTCCCTAAGGCAAATTCTTACATGGTATCAGAGCTTGGAGAGATTCTCTTCACATAGTCATTCGAGACCATTCTTGCTTCAACACCTCGACTCAGATCCAAAGTATCGCAATCATTAGGAGTTTCTAGAGCCAAAGCAGACATTGCCATTGTGTTTGGAATGTTAATTCGGTGAATTGACTATAAATTTGCCTATGTTGGGCCATAATCAAAATTGAGGCAACATTTTTTTTGAAAACCGGCAACCCAAAGGCCCGATTTGCAAATTTGGTATGATCATTTCAGATCTGTAAATTTAATTTTTAGATCTACATTTTTTTTCAATCACATCTCTACAATATTTTTTGGATCTACATTATTTTTTCTGGAAAAATTCATGACCATCAGGCCTGTAGGAGAGATTTTTTGCAAGTGAAGATTGAAGCTTTTTGGTGCAAATCAGATATTTGCATCACATTCAGAAGGTCAAAAAACCCCCTAATAAGATTTTGTTTCATCCAAATCGGACATCTAAGGCAAAATCTAGAGCCAATAGATTTTTGGAGGCGTGACGGTAGTGATTCAGAAAAAATAATTACAACAATGATTTTCAAATAGTGATATCTCCCTCATACGAACTCCTTTTGCAAGCAATTTTTGTTTTGTTTTGGGGTAGAATTTCGTGATCTGCACATTGGTGCAAGTGGTTTGAGATCTCTATTCCTGAATTTTTTTGCAACTCGCAAATCCCAAATTTTTCCACTTCAAATGCTTAGTACGGGCTCATCTAGATACATAATCAGGTTCCCTTTTTTCTGAAAGGGCATATTTTTTGTCTACTTTCTAGATCTACAATCAGATTATAGGATTGTGTGGATAGAAATATCACTTTTAGCATTACAAATTTTTCTACTTTATATTGCTTTGATTACTTTTCAAAATTGTTGTATAGCTGAGCTACAATGCTTAGTTCTAGATTTTGGCCTCAAAAGGCAGTTGTAAGTAGCAAAATCAAAAGTCCATCTTGTTCATTTTGACAAGTGACCTCTTGTACACACTCTACCTATAAAGCATCGAATCATTCATTGGGGGGGACAGGGGGTTGATTGATTTGTTTTGCATCTTCGGGGGGTACATTGATTAATTCATCATGGAAGAGGAAGATTTAATTACCTTGACACCATAAAACTATCAGGAATGGAGTCAATTGCTTATCACATATCTTAGTCAGCACAATGCACTACCATACGCAAAAGGACTTTCATATGATGGTGACACTTTTTTCATCATTTTTCATACTCTCTTTCTCTTTATGGATATGGAGGTTATGGATTCAATTGATGACATTAAGTCAACTGATCCATATGATTTTTGGATTCATCTTTGGGCATTGTATGGAGATCCACACATTCCTCCATTCCAAAAAGATATTTAACCTCCAGTTGCAGTTGCATCCTCTCTAGATGAGATCACACCTCTAGATGCTCCTATTGCTTCTACTGATCTAGTTCTAGCCACAAATGCTTTGGATTCAGTGCAGTAGGACACTTCGTGTATTCCTACTTTAGCTTCATGTGACAACTTCCTTCCCACCATTGCAGGTCTATTCGTGAAGTCTCACATTGAAGATGTAGGAGACATCCTAGAGGATATTCGTCTTCTCTTTGAGGTGAATTCTTCATCCATTGCTATTGTGAATGATTCATGTACTTCAGCATAGTAGGGTACACCTTGTCTTCTAGCTGCAACATTAGTTGATGACTTCTTGACATACATTTCAGCTTTGTTCGTGGAGTCACACATAGCAGATTTGGGAGACTTCCTTGATGATATATTGCTTCTCTTTGATGATGTAGATCCTTCTCCAATTGTTGCAAGGGCTCACTCTAACCCTCATGTCCATTCTCTAAATGATTATTCTTCACAGATTGATGTGATTGTGGATCCTTATGTACAGCAGTTGCAGGAGGTCTCTTTATCATTTGAGGAGACACTTTGTTCTTTAGAATAGGTTCTACATCCATCCTTGCTAGATCTACACTTCTTCTCAGCAGTATTGGAAGGAGCCACCATTAGTATCGACACAGGGACAATTGAGCAAGTTTTAGAGACACCTTTCATCATTGAGATTCTTTCTACACATAGGGAAAACATCTCACCTGTACCTCTACCATTGTTTCTTCCAAAGGGGAGGAACATCATTCAGTGATCATGATCAACTTCTACATTATAGTAGCTATCACTACACGACACACTACATTTAGGGGAGGGGGACTACCTTGTCTCCTTATTCTCTCTTTTTTTTTTTTTGGGTGGGGGGAGGAGGGCAGGCTTTTTCCTCTTATGGAGTTCTGTTCTTCTCATATTTCTCTTTTGTATATACTTGATGTATGTCATAATGGGGAGGTCTTGATTACTCCATCCATCCATGCATCTTGTCTTTTTATCTCTCTTTTTGGGGGGAGGGTTTTTCCCATGAGGTTTTCCCTCTTTCTCTACTTTATGAGAGATTGCATTGCATTTGTACATGGGTACCTAACATGGCCTAGTAGTTGGGACCCATCATGCATTTTTCATCCTAGCTTTAATAAGCTTAAGTGCATTCCCCTAAGTTGCACTTGAGGTGGGGGGCGGGGGGGGGGGGGGGGGGGGGGGGGGGGGGGCGTATTTACTATTTACACTTTACTTAAATTTACTTAGGTTAATGCATTATTTTATTATTTCTTAGGTGAGACACTTAGGAGTTTGCATACTCTTATGAGTTGTCATGTTGACAACACTAGAGTAAGCAACTCTAATTCAACACATGGTGTCTACAACACTAGAGTTTGCATAATTAACTAAATTGTCATGCAGACAACATAATTATTCACACTCCTATTTTAGCACATGGTGTCTACAACATAAATTTGTGTGCTACACCTTTGTAGGCTTATCCTCTCATCATCACACTTACTCCTGTGCTTAATGGAGGATAACCCACACCTGGTGGACATGTGCCTAGTTGTATGACTTATCATGTTGCCGATTCCTATGCATTATAGAAGCATTTATATACAGGCACTCCTAGTGTACTTTTACATTGAATTGAATAGCAATAAATCAATTATGGATATTGTTATTCTGATCATACCTTGTTGGTCAACTATTGTGCTTGTGTTCGAATTCCTTGATCTTAAGTGAATTTTTCCCTAAGGCAAATTCTTATAGTGATGTACAAAATCCCTGTCAGTCATGAACTCAAGAATATATGATGTCATTGAAAAAAACTGTCATCAATAGAACACATAAATAGCATAACCAAGTGCCAACTAGACCTATTTCCTAGCAATGTCCCATTTTGGCATTGATGGAAATATATGATGAAAAATAATGAATGCCAACAATTTTTTGAATATCTTCAACATATACAACTTCCCTAACAATCTCTCATCTAAATACAATTTTTTGAATATTCTCAACATATACATCCTCGAAAAATTCCCTTTGACATCAATAGATTCTCCTTAAGTTTTTTTTCATTGTTTCTCTCCCCCTTTGAAATCAATGGAAAAGGTGTCACTATGTCAAATATCAATCTAAAGAACTCCCCCTTCGATGAGCATCCTTATCCAAGTAGCTGGATTGGATCAAGCCAATCTAAAACCAAGAAAATATGTATCAAGTGCTAACAGATATACTTATGTCAAAAATCAATTATAAGAGTTCTTTAATTAACTCTTCTCACTGAGACCACTCCCCCATTGGAGCAGTTGCAAGGATCATGTCCAGGTGTAAGAATAGTGCTTTGATTCTACTGGACTAATGCAATGTTGCATCATTTACTTCGTATCAAGTGGGGACATTACCCTACGCATACCTCTAAGATACTCAGAGGTGTCCTTAGCCAATGGTTTAGTAAATATGTCTACTATCTATTAGACCCAACTAGTACTAAGAGGGGGTGAATCAGTGCAACTAATTCTACCAATTATAAATACAACCTTGTTCACAAGCCTTGATACTAGTTCTTTTATAATCAAAACAATAACAAATGCAATGCAGTAAAACCATACAAGATCACACAAAGAAGCATACATCAATGACACATATATTTTTACATGTGAACCCCTAGTGTGAGGGTGAAAGCCATAGTGGGAGTAATATATCCACTAGCCTTTCCTTGCAAGTAAAATGGTGCCCTATTAAAGGCTTACATATGTTCCTTCTGAGAACTCATCCTGTTAGGAATTAACATAATCTGCTAGGATTACAAAAACTTGCTAAGCCTATGTCGTTAGAGGATTTCGATCCCTTTTTAAGAGATACCTTGTTGGAGGATTTCAAAGACTTATTACAAGTATACACTATTAAAGGATTACAATAGTTGCAATCATACGAAAGAAAACTAAATATTAGATCTAAGAATGTAGCACAACTTGCCTTATAGATCCACTATGATACTCTATGAAGATTCTCTAATCTCCTTCCCCTGTTTTGGCTTCTCTTTGTGAATAATTACTATGTTGGTTCATCAAACTATTGGTTGGAATCCTATGAGCTTGCCTACGCAATATTGAGACCTCCAACACAATTTGGCCAATGAATGAGAATGATCATCAAAGATCGAATTCCCCTGCTCTTAAAGATCTACAAAACCTAGGTTGGTGAATCTACACCTTAACCTTTCAAAGTAGTTCAAGGCTTTTTATTGTAGACTTCTTATGGAAAACTTGGGTGATTCTCTTGTAAGGACAAGTGTTTCTCAAGAGAAATCAAAACTATGAAATTGGATGCCTTAAAGTGTTTAAAATTTGAAAAGGTATATTTGGAATCATTCAATGATATGAAGATGAATATGGTAATGAATTTCACCAACTACAATGGATTACCAATTTTAATGAAACAAACAAGACCAATATCTTATCCAATTTTGAGAAAATGGAGTCAAACTTGCATCAAACTATAATCCTCAAACTCTTTTGGAGATAGTGAGCACTACCATCAACCACCAAAAAAAGAACTTCAAATTCAAAACCCTAGTCTAATTATATTTAACTTCATCCAAAGAAGACCAATCAAACAAAGCAAGAATTGCATGCAAACTTTGATAATCATGAGTATCAAATTCAATCTATCAATAACAATGTTTATTCCAATAGGACAAGTTACTAAATGCAAGTATATGGAAATCAATTTCCCAATCTTGAAATGAAAATAGAGTCTTTATATTAATTTGAAAAAGATAGGCACAATTGTTTCACGACCGGTTGCAATACCTATTCAAAAGGCTGCAAAACCAATCATTCTTGATGCTCTATTAAGTTCTATATTCACTATCTCTATTTAAGATCTTTGTACCCCTTCTTATATAAAATGAAGGGGTGCAACATAGCTTGAGACCTTTTTCAAACTATAACTAACTATAACTAATTGCAACCAGTCACTAGTTTGTACAATAATAAACTAAGAAGATAAAACCCTATTGTGTCCATGAGATCAGGTTGGTTGGATCCCTTAAAGCATTTCTAGTATCTTGTTCATATGTTGAACATTACCTTACTGGTCTAAATTATGCTAATATATATGTAGTTTAGCTTTTTCCTCCTCCATTTCAAGCTCATGACAGTCATAGGTGTATCTTACATAATTGGTTATTAACTCCCAAGCGATAACATACATGCTGTGAATCATGTCCAACTAATCCTCTTTCTTAGGAGTTAAATCTAGTTGTACCATTGGCTTTGGTTCTTCATTCATTGGATGCTCTTAAATTGGTTGTCCCATTTTTGCAATTTTAGCAATTGAAAACATGACCTGATAATAGTAGATCTTTAACTTCTATGCTACAAGATTTTCCATAGTGATACCAACCTAGCAGGCTCGCATTATATAATGGATGCATTTAATGCTCTATTAATTTAAATGTCACTTCAACATTCTACACATATTCACATTAATTTGTTCTCTAAATTTGTCACACTTGATCAAACATTTAATTCCAAATTTGTACTTTTCAGGACATTAAGGTAAATCATCATTTCATTGGTTTGCATGCCTCTCAATCCATAGATTTCAAAATTATGATCAATATCTTCACCATTCCAAATTTTTCTAACTTGGAGCACTCAAGTTTACCTGTGATTTCACAAAAAATTTCTAGTTCACAGGGTTTCCTAAACATGTTTGTGAAATTGCGATTTTACAAGGCCCTTATAGAGTCTTTACAAAATAGCAAAAAATCATTGTTTCACTCCCCTTTGATATGTTATCTCTGAAATAGAAAAATATTTTTATTTTGTTAGTTAGTTATTTCTTTTTTCCAAAATTATGAGAAATCCATTTTGATGGACTCTTGATGATAAGGTTTAGGAGAATTTAGAGGCTCGATCAAGGGCTCTTTCTATGGACCCATATTTCCTACAAATATGGAAAGAATCCAACTATCTCTAGGAAAAAAAAAAAAAAAGCATCAAAGATAATATGCCTATTCAATTATACCAATAGACCATATTCTACTTAAGTTAAGAGAGGGTTTGAGATATTAGGCATGCACAAGGAATTCTTCAATGCTCTCATCAATATCCTTTAGAAAATAAGAGTATTCTATTGCCTTTTCTAATATGATGAAGGGACCTAGCCATAGGGCATCAAATGTACCATATTTTTTCCCTTGTCTTGGTCCTTAAAATTCCATTTTAGAACCCAATCTCCAATATTAAAACATATTTTCTCTAACCTTTTGTCATGAAAGAATTTAACCTATTTATGCTTCATAATGTTACACTCCAATGTTGACTTCTTAATCTCCTCCAAGTAAACAAGTGCATTTATCCTCTCCTTAATAAAATCTATGTCCTCAAGATGTTCCTTAGTCGTGAATTTGTACACTAGTAGTAATTTTTTTAGGGAAAGTCTAACTTCCTTAAGATAAACCAAATTGATGGGTGAAAAATTGTTAGACTTCTTTACTGTGATTTGGTCTGCCCATAATGCTAGATTTAGTTTGGTGTCCCACACTTTCTTATTATTATCCAACATTCTCTTGATGGTCTTCAGTATTCTCTTGTTACTTAACTTAGTATGTCCATTTTTCTAGGGATGATATGTGGAAGAGTGAGGGATGATTATGTCATATTTATTGTAGAAATTAGAGGATTCTTCTGACTTGAAGCACATGTCATTATCCACAAAAATCTTATGAGGGACTCCAAACCTAGAGATGATATTTTCCATTAGTAATTTGGTTACAACTTTACTAGTAGATTGTTTAGTTAGTATATAGTTCACCCAATTAGTAAAATAATCAATGGCTACTAAAATCTAACTGTATCATGTACTTGACTTAGTACTTATCTCTCCTCTAAAGTCTATCGACCACATTTGAAAGGGTTCTTCCATTTGCAAAGTCCTTGAGAGAAAGGCTCCATTGTACTTTAATTTCCCTAAAATTTTTGGCATGCTTCACATTTTCTCACATAAGAATAGTAGTCCTTGAATATGTGTGGCCAATAATACCATGCACACAAAATCTTATGTGTTGTAGTTTTAGTTGAGAAAAGACCTTTGCAAACTCCCTGATGGAACTCCTTTAAGATAGATTTTGCTGGATATGTTTCCAAGCAAAAGAGTAATGCCCCATCTCTATTTCTTAGTAGAGGTCACCTTGAATCAAAATATATTTTGATGCCTAGAGTTTTACAGTTCCCTTATGATTTTCATCCAAATCATCGTGGTGTTTCATATGGATCAAGTAATATACTATCTTTCTATATTAGGGGCATCTTTCAATGTTTACCTCCATATGCTCAAGATTTGTTTGATTTACCTGAACTTCTTCTAGGTTTGTATCAGCCATAATTGTTGCCTTGACCTCTCACTAATTTTGTTATTTGGATGTTAATGTTAAATTCCTGAATCTAATTTATCCATCTACATCTTTTACCTATACCCTTTGTTTATCTAAAGATATCTTTGACAATAACATTTGGCACATTTCCAACTATTCCTGCACCAATCAAGTATTGTCTAAATGACTTTACTGCCTTTATCGATGGATGCACATGTTTCTCATTGATGTCATATAAATTAAGCTCAACAGTTTGTAAACTTCTACTAAAGAAAGCAATGGGTTGATCATGCTCTATTTCATTCTTCTACAACATTACTACAACAATACTATAATAAGATGCAAATTATTTTTTTAGAATGGTTTCTTGAAATCAAGAGCATTAAGTGTCAGTGCTTCTTTAATTGCTTTCTTTATGTCAAAAAATACTTGTAAGGCTTCTTCATCCCATTCTACTTTTGCTCCTCTTTTCAACATCTCAGCAATAGGTTCAATTATCTCTACAAAATTAGGAAAAAATCTTCTTACAGAGTTAATTTGGGCAAAGAATGATTGAGTAGCTTTAACAATTTTAGGAACTTTTATGTTATTCTTGCTACCCTCTCTAGATCAATCATTACTCTATCCTTGGAAACAATATGTTCTAGAAGCTTTCTCTCTGTTACCCCAAACTGGCATTTCTTAGGATTAAGTGATATCTTGTATTCAAGAGCCCTTTTGAATATCTTCTCCAAGTGATTGCAATGATCTTTTTCCCTTTTTGAGTAAGCAATGGGGTCATCTTGATAAACATCTGGGATGAGATCAATCAGGCCTTCAAAAGAATCATCCATAACCCTTTGAAAAGTAGCACTTGCATTTATCAAGCCAAAAGGCATCCTTGCATACACATAAGTGCCCCATGGAGTGGTAAATGCGGTTTTATATTGTTCTAAATCATTAACCTTTACTTGATTATATCCTAAAAAACTATCCATCATGGAAATTAATTCATTTCTTGTTACCTTTTGCAATAATGCCTCCATACTGGGTTATAATGCATAGTTATCTATCAAAGATGATATGTTCAGATTTCTAAAATCCACACACAACCTTATATCCCAATTATTTTTCCTCACCCAAATAAGGTTAGAGACCCATGTGGAGTGTCAGATGAGTTTTATGATTCCAACATCTCTCATTTTAATTAGTCCTTCCTTTAATTTTGAAGGCAACATTAGGTTAATGGGTCTATGATTTTTTCTAAAGGGCTTAGCATCAAGTTTCTAAGGTATTTCATGCTAGAATAGATCTTCTCTATAGGATTTTAATTCATCATAGGACCAGGAAAACACACGTCTATGCTTTCATAGTAGAGAAATCAACATTGATCTTATTTTAGGGGATAATCTGCTGCCAATAAAGATTTCCTTTAGCATGTTCTCTTTTTCAAGATTAATCTTCTCTACTTGCTCTTGTATGACAGTGGGTTTACAAGCCTTGAGACTTTCATGCTCATCAAAAGCTCTTTCTAATGTAAAGAACCCTTTTGGTATCTTGTTTTCCCCTAGCTACACCACTTCCTTCCTAAAAAAGGTTTCCTTTCCATCTTGGGATTCCACAAATATGTTCCAATCAATATTTTGATCCTGATATTTCTCTTCACATGTTAAAAGCTTGAGTAAGTCTCTGTTGTCATCAAAGACTTGGAAATTGTCCATATTGTCTGGTACAAATGGTTTGTTCTTCATTTCAATCTACCTAATTTCTTCAAATAGAATGACAAATTTTCTAATGGTTATATTAGCCATCAAATTAGCCTAGGAATTATATTCTCTATCAATCCATTTGATTAAGAATACATCAAAGGATTCAATCAAGTCCCAAACATATGTCTATATCGCTTTAACCTATAATTTTAGGTAATAAATGCATTCCTAATATTACATACAATCAATTCAGAATCACCAAAGACAAAAAATATCTTAATCTTATGAATTTTTGCAAGGTTCATCCTTAGGATTAATGCTTTAGATTTAGAGATATTGTTAGTACACTCAAAATTTAGCAGGAATGAGTACTTGAATCTCTTACCAGAGGGGGATATGAAAATAACTCCCACCCCATTACTTTCCTTGCTACAAGATCCATAAAAGTACATCTACCATATCTCTCCACTTTCTTCCTAGAAGTGTACTTCATTGGGATTATCAAGATTTTGGGTAGGCTTATTTATACTCACCTAGAAATTGTCCATGTTAGTTTGACAAAATTTGACTCCATAATTGGGGTCAACATCCTCTACAAAATGTATTAATCTTGGTTTTCTATCAATTCTAATATTTTTTCCATTTATTGGGATAGTTGCATATGTCATATCCAACTGAATTTGTCCCACTTACAAGTTTGACCATTGTCTAGATAGAAGCATACCATAACACGTTGGTACCTCTACCACATCGACGTCTATTTTTAATGATACATATGGACGTGAAAGGAATCTGAAATCAACACTCCTCATGATTCCAACCATATGTACAAACCTATTATCCATTGTATAGAACCTTCCATAAGGTGTATCTATTGTTAACCCTAACTCTCTCATAACATTTGTAGGCATAATGTTCACTGCAACACCTGAATCAATCATACAGTTCCTATGTAGTTTATTTTTAATCAATAGATTTAAATAAAAGGGATCCACGTGTGGTGAATTTTCATTAATAGTTGTCCTAGGATATATGACTGGTAATCCACCGATGGTTTTCCCTTTTGTATGATCCCACAAAGACTTCAATCACCTAAGACAAAATCTCCATAACTGCCCTCCCATATTGAGGAATTTTAAAACTTTCAAGAAAAGGAATTGAAATATTTACTTGAGATAGAGCATTGAAAATAAATGAATTGGTACTTACCTCTTGTGTACCTATTAGTTTCTTATCAGAAGGGTTTGTTACCTTTGGAGGAATCACATTTTCTTGGGCATGTTGATCATTTGGTGTTGCTTTCTCCTTTTCCTTACTTTGTAGATTTAGTTGTGGCATTTTAATAGAAACCTCTAAAGATTTTTCCATATCTAGATTTATATTCATATTTATTATCCTGTAATTGCTTCTGGCCTATTCTACTATTGCTATTATGAAAGCTCTCCTTTCTTCATCAGTTGTTGATCTTATTCTTGAGGTTTCATCTTCATCAAAGAAAACTTATTGTGAATATTGTTGCCTTGTTCTCATCATAGAGAAAGCAATAATATATTCATCTTCTAAAGAATCATCATCCCCCAAAATAGGTTTAGATGATAGTGTATTCATAGTAGGTTGTTCAACATCTTGATGGTTCCCCTCTTCTAGTATGCTTTTCACAATCAAGCATTGCTCACACATATGTTGTAATATATAGATTGCACACTAGGGGCTCTCTTCAACATAATGATTTCTCTTCCTCAAAGTATTAGGAGTTTCATTATTCTTTATTTCTCTACCATCCTTCCAAGATGTGTTATGGCATGCCTTGAAGCCTAAACCTGTCTAGTTTGAAGTAAGATATATCAATTCTATTTGATAGGCCTTCATTTTTGTTCTGCTTGACATGCAAGTCCTTAACCATACTCAATAACTTATCACTTTAGTCTTCATCTTTACTCTATTTTAGTGCTTTTGGATCAAACAATATTGGATCTTTTCTTTTTCCAATTTTTCCAATACCTTTTCTATCATTCTCAATAGTTGTTTCTACTTTGAAAGCTTCCTACAATGTAATAGGTCTATGAGACCTTATTTCATAATGCATTTTACTGTCAAAAGCACTTAGATAGAAGTTTATCAAGAAAGAATCCACTAGTTGAATGTCTCTTTGTATCTTGTTCAAAACCTTATTGAAACTTTTATGAAATTCAACAACTAACTCATTTGAATTCTTCCTAATGTTGGTTAATTGATGTGAAGTGAAGGTTGTGTCACTACGGTCTCCAAAATGTTCAATAAATAAATCAAAAAATTCTTGCCAACTCCATAAAGATCTATTAGGGAGTCTCATATACCATTAAACATCATTATCAGTCAACGATTGAAAAAATAGCTTCATGAATACATCCTCGTGATTCTCTTCCAATTCTTCAATTTCTTAGATCAATCACGTGTGCTTCTACAAACTAAGTTTCCTCTTCAGAGAATTTAGGAATGATAGTGCTCAATTAATTTGAAATAGGGTTAGGATATCCTACAATCCCTATAAAATCAAGTTGTTTATATCTCTCAATTATAATTGGAGTCCTCATTCCTTGGCATACATTCAATTGATGTGATCTCCTCACTTTATGATTATTTCCATATTCTGCTAGTTGTTCTAAGGGTTATTTCTCAAGTTATTTTATTTTCCATTTTATCCATTTTGTTTGTTACAATATCCATTCCCTTTGTTTTGATCATGTCTCCAATGACCATTCATTTCTTCTCTCTTGTTCCCTTCATTTTAAAAATTCTTATGTGAAGTACTGAAAATGGATTCTTTATTTCTATGAGGAGAGTTTTATTTAATGAATTACCAACCTCCCTATTTCTGTTATCACTAGTCCCTGTTGGAGTAACAATTTCATCTCTCGTGATGCCTATTCTTTCCAACATCTCACTTGGGACTCTTCTAAAGGCTTAGTTGCATTAGAAGTTGAGATGTTGCACAATATTTGAAAGGTTATATCTGGTTTTTGAGCTTCTTCATCATCTTCATCATCATCTTCTTCTCTTGCTTCATCTTTGACCTGATAGATTTCTGGTTGGTCTTCATCATTAAGTTCCTAATGTTGAAGAATGAATTCCTTTCTTATTTTGGAGTTTTGTTATTCACTTTCTCGTCATCTTCAGTGTATGGTCATTTCTCTTGGTCAACAAACCTTTGTATCTAGTGAACAACATGTTTGAGGATTGCTTTTTCTTACTTTGATTTCTTTTCTTGGGACTCAACTCTAAATACTTATTCCCTATGTCGATAGAACTTCTTAACCACATAAAATTCAAAGATAAATGTCTAAAATCCTTTTTTATTTCAATGTGAAGAATTTGATCATTCATAAGATAAGAAATTTAACATAAGGTCACCACCTCCTTTTGAGGGAAATTGGATTTGTTGGGTCTTTTGGGATCTTCCCTCTAGTAGAGTGTGCTTTGATACAAATATCTTCTACTTCTAGCCTATGAAACATAAATCTCTAGGTATCTTCACAATACCAATTGTGAGTAACTCTCCTTAGTGGAGGTGCCAATCAATGGGTTCCTCAAATCTTGGTTGGAATCCCACGAGCTTGCCTACTCAATGTTGGGATCTCCAACTCAATTTGGCCAACAAACATGAATAACCATCAAATATTGAATTCCCCTACTCTTTAGGCTTTATAAAACCTAGGTGGGTGAATTTACACCTTAACCTTTCAAGTAGGTTAAAGGCTTTTTATTGTAGACTTCTTATGGAAAACTTGGGTGATTTTCTTAGAATTGCAAGTAGTTCTCAAGAGAAATCAAAACTATGAACTTGGAATCTTTAAAGTATTTGAAAATTGAAATGGTATACATGGAATAATTCAATGATATTCAGATCAATATGGTAATGAATTTCACCAACTACAATGGATTACCAATTTTAATGAAACAAATAAGACCAATTTCTTATCCAATTTTGGACAAATACAGTCTAGCTTGCATCAAATTGTAATCATCAAACTCTTTTGGAGATAGTGAGCGCTACCTTTAGCCACTAGATAGAGAACTTTGAATACAAAACCCTAGTCTAATTCTATTTAACTTTAGCCAAAGAAGACCAATTAGACAAAGCAAGCATTGCATGCAAACTTTGATAATCAAGAGTATGTATCAAATTCAATCTATCAACAACAATATTTAATCCATGACAACAATTTACTGAATGCAAGTATATGGAAATAAATTTCTCAATCTTGAAAGGAAAATAAAGTCTTTGTGTTAATTTCAAAAGGATATGAACAATTGAGTGGTGGTTGGTTGCATTACCTATTCAGAATGCTACAAAATCATTCATTCTTGATGTTATATCAAGTTCTATATTTTTTTATCTCTATTTAGGGTCCCGATACCCCTTCTTATAGAAAATGAAGAGGCGCAACATAGCTTTAGACCTTTCCAAACTATAACTAACTACAACCAATTGTAACTAGTCACTAGTTTGTACAATAATATACTAAGAAGAAGAAAACCCTATTGTGTCCACGATCAAGTTGGCTTGAAGCATTTCTAGTATCTTGTCCATATGTTGCTTGTTACCCTGTTGGTCTAGAAATTCTACTAATATCATATGTAGTTCAGCTTTGTCCTCCTTCATTTCAAGCTTATGGTAGTCATTGGTGTATCTTGCATAACTAGTTCTTGACTCTCCAATGACAACATACATGTTGTAAATCATATCCAACTAATCCTCTTGCTCTAGGGTTACATATGGTTGTACCAATAGCTTTGGTTCTTAGTTTGTTGGATGCTCTTGAATCAACAATCTCATTTTTACAACTTTAGCAACTGAAAACTTGAGCTGATGATGGTAGATCTTCGACTTATGTGCTACAAGATTTTCCATAGTGATATCAACCTTGCATGCTTGCATAATATAATAGATGCATTTAATGCTCTTTTAATTTGAATGTCATTTCAAAGATATTCCACAAATATTCACATTCATTCATGCTCTAAAATTGTCACATTTGATTATACATTAAATTCCAAGTTTGTACTTTTCACGACATTAAGAAAAATAATCACTTTGTTGTTTTGCATGCCTCTCAACCCATGAATTTTGAAACTGTGATCAGTATCTTCACCATTCCAAATTTTTCTAACTCCGAGCTCTTCATTTTACTAACCACGATTTTGAAAAATTTAGCCACTTTGTAGGCCTCCATAAACATGTCCCTTGCAAAATCAAGCAAATTAGTGAAAAATTATTATTTTGCTTCTCTTTTATATGTTATTTCCAAGATAACAAAATCTTGTTGTTTTGTTTCCTACCTTTTTTCTTATTTTCAAAATTGCAAGAAATCAGTTTTGATGAACTCTTGATGATAAGATTTAGGATAAATTTTGAGGCTCCAACATCATATTCACTTCTTTTTTCACATGCTTGAGCATCGATCTATTGTCACTATCTATTCCTTATATTCTTGTATGCCTCTCATGTATCTCTGATTATAAAACTAATACATTAACAACAACTCCTTCATAACGAAGTTTGAGTGTCCTTAAATCCACTCATTTAATCTGGGTGTCAAAACCCTAAAAGTATCCTTCTGAAATCATCCATTCAAAATTTGAATTACACAAGTAGGCATAGTTACAAAATACCAATGACTTCCTATTCGTAGGTGCCTATTCAGGTAGGCATGTTTGTCTATTTGTAAGTCTACATCTAGACTTGTGTCCTTTCTTTTCTCTATCTCTCCCTTTGCTTCTATCTGTGAGTTTTTTGCATCGCTATCGGAATCTCTCATGGTATTGTCACATCAATGGTGACTTAGTTATGACCTTCTAACTTTTACTCATGGTTTCCTTAGTCTATCGATGGTTGCATTGCCTTGCAATACTTCAATCTTCTTGTTAACTACTTGTCAATCAATGACAACACTTTAATTCTTACTAAATGGTTGAGTCCTCATGATGCAAAACCTTAGTCGTCACCACTTTGCCAATCAATCATCCCATTGTGACTAGTTAAGTCCAACACCATCTATTCCTTTGTGATTACATATTCCAATCTAATCTCCTTTTCTATAATTTTCTATCTTAGAAATTGATACTTAGTAGCAATGTGTTTAGTCTTTGAATGTAAAAATAGACTCTGACATACTCACAGTACTTTTTTTATCACAACGCATGATGGTAGGTTTTGAAAATTCAATGCCAATGTCTTTCAAAATTTGCTTCATCTACATAATTTGATTACAATTGTTTGTTTCTATAACATATTCTGCCTCTGATGTAGATTGGAAAATACAATTTTATTTCTTATTTAGCCAAGAAACCAATCTTCCACAAAGAAAGAATGCACTACCACTTATGCTCTTTCTATCATAAACATTATCTACCCAATCAACATCAATATAAGCACATAACGTAAAGTCATTAGATCTATTATACTATAAGCCAAAGTCCGATGTTCACTTCAAATATTTGAATATTCTTTTACTATTGCTAGATGTGTCTCTTTAGGATATGATTAAAATCTCATAGCTATTCCAACTATATTTTCAATATTTATCCTTGTATGTATCAAATATTACAATCCTCTATTCATAGATCTATATATACTTTACATAGAATTGGGCGACTCATCCTTGTTTGACAATTTGCATCCATTCACCATAGGCGTTCTAACATGTTGCAAGCATGAATGCTGATGATATTACTATGGGGAAGTATTGTAGAAATGTGATTAGATCATTATCATGATGATATGTTACATTCATGACTGTATTTTTCATTGATGTCAACATAGCAGTTTTCTGTGGTATCCAACAGAAGAACAACGGTAAAGATTAAATTGATAGGGACAGATCATTGAGTATTTTCATTAGCAAAGTTATTGGGAGATTCTAGTAAGTATCCAATATATGCAACTAACCTTGGGTGCAAAAATATTAAGTTTGGAAGAAGTTATGCAAGTTTTGGCGAAGACTATTTAGAGATAGAGTTTATAGGAGCATGTTCTAGTAAACTTGTTATATCTCTTAGCAGATTTCTTATTTTCAGAAGAAAAGTTAAAGGCTTGTAGAAGACATGTTGGAGATAATGAGGCTAATCTCTCTCATCATAAAATTACACGTACAAATTTTTATTCAAGTCACAAGGTGACAAATTGATGTTATCGCTAAGTAATATGTGTTCTTAATGAGTTCCTATAATAATTAATTGAGAAGGTATAATAGTTGACTCAAGGGAATTGTTTTATGGACTCGGTATAAAGGAAAGACATTTTCCTTTGATATAGAAGTAAGAAAGAAGATAAAAAAGAGTAGAATGGATATGAATGCTGACCAATCAGGTTGATATTTGAAGATAAGCAGAGCAGAGTGAAGTTGGAGAAAACTTCATTGCCGAGGTTTTATTTTGAGATCTGAGATTTGATATTTGGATATGAGGTTTGTGACCTAATTTACAAGGTTTGGTAGTGATTGGTTTGGTTGATAGGATAGAGGAAAGAGGATAAAACACAATACAAACAATTATTTTGCAAGGAATATTTGAGAGATTAGTTGGACAATGAAGTTCAATGGTCTTGGCTCCAAAAGCTATTTGGACAGTGGGTCCTTCTGCCCTCTACAACTCCTAACAGGGTTGGAATCTTCTAACAAGGATTCAAAGTCTACTAATAGGGACTCTTATATACTGAATGTGTTTATAGACTCCTAATAGGGTCAATCCTCTAACAGGTTATATATTCTCACTAGGGTTTTCCCTCTGATCAAGGGTTTCCCTAGTTAACAAATGCAGTGTAACTGTGTATTTGCATCTTGTTATGGTTATTGTTTACTTTGGTTACATGGTTAAGATTAATTAAGGTTGATAAATGTTTTAGTTGGATAATTGATTCACCCCCACCCCACCACCCGCCCTCTGTTATCTTGATGGACTATTATTTCTAACAAGATCTATATCTACTTTACATAGAATTGGTGACTCATCCTTGTTTGATAATTTGCATCTAGTCACCATAGGCATTCCAACATGCTTACAAATTTCAAAACCAAATCTTGATAATAAATCCTTAAGATAATTAGCTTGAGATATTAAAATGCCATCTTTATTCTATGTTATTTGTAATCCCAAAAAAAATTTCATTTCACCAATCATTGACATCTCAAATGTATTCTTCATTTCATCAAAAAAAATCTCAATAGTTTCATCATTGCCCCCAAAAGTAATGTCATCAACAAATACAACAATGATCAATAAACCATCTAAATTTGTCCTCAAGTACATGTTACTATCTGCATTACCTTTCTTGAAGCCCAAACTAAAGAAATATTTATCTAACCTTTCATACCATGCTCTAGGTGCTTGCTTTAGTCCATATAATTTGTCCTCAAATACATGTTACCATTTGCATTAACTTTCTTGAGGCCCAAACTTAGGAAATATTTATCTAACCTTTTATACCATGCTCTAGGTGCTTGCTTTAGTCCATATAATGCTTTCTTTAGTTTGCATGCAATATCTATGTATTTAGTTAATGGAAACCATTCGGTTCTTCACTATATACCTCTTCCTCGAGTTCTTCATTAAGAAAGTTGACTTCACATCCATCCAATATATCTTGAAATTCTTGTTAGATGCATAAGCCAAAAACATTCAAATTGATTTTAATGGATTATTCTTCGAGGTTATGATGCTTTCCATATTCTTATTCAATTGCTTCAACATTAAGTCTTCTAGGTCATATTCCAAATTCCTTTTAACAACCTTGCATGCTAGGTCAACTGTATCACACGACACACTATTAAGTTGACTAGAGCTGTAGATCTTATAAGCAATAATATGAATACCAAATTTGAGTTCCACATCAGATACATTGCTAATTTTCAATCCTCTGTTGTCCCACTCATCTAGGGTTTTCTTCTGAAGCTCATCCCAACCTAGGGTTTTTGTGACTTTAGCCTTTTTAAGCATAGGGAGACCAGTAACACGATGAATCATTTTCTTCATAATCAGAACTCCCTGCTCTAACCACAATTGACCATTATGGACTCGACTCAAGATATATCTAATCCATTTAATTTGAAAGCTTTGTGGCATGTGAGGAATATGGGTTAAGCCTTTATCCTCTAGGTGTTTATGCTCAGGATTAAGAGTTCCATCTGTTGGAAATAATCAAGACTAACAAGGTTACTGAGAGGGGAGGGGTGAATCAGTAACCCTAAAACTTCAATTCAATTTTGCATAATAACATATTTACCTTTCATCCATCTAATCTACTGTATGCATGAAAAGATAAACATTTGTAACACATGAACACACTGATTTGGTGACCCAGAAACCTTCCAATTAGAAAGTAAAAATAGGGTGGGTATGATGCCCACAAAACTTCAATACTGCAATATAAAGTTGGCCAGTTAAGGCTTACAATGATCACTTCTGATGATCTACCCTATTAGGAGCAAGTAGGATTGTTAGATCCACCTTGTTAGAGGATTTACAAACATACAATGGAGTATGCACTCTATTAGGAGATTTACAAAAGACTGTTAAGTCTACCCTGTTAAAGGATTTACAAATTGGTTCACCAATTAGGATGAAGCACTAGATCTGGTTACAACTAATTGCTAATAAGATCCTTTGTGCTCTGATCACCTGATGTGATGGATATAGCTTTTCTGCATCAATGTTGACCTTGCTGTACTCCTCTATTCTGCTGGTGATTCACTTTCCCTCTTCTCAAAATATTGCAATATAATACCAACGATGATCAATATCTCATTATTTCAAATGATATATATCATTCCAATATTTACACTAGCAAGGTCGGCCAATCACAAGTGAACAAACTAAACTGAGTCGACCAAATAGTAGAAAACTCAGGTTCCTCAAACTGACTTGGTGACCTTCTGATACTCGACATCCACTACAATACACTGCATCATCATGCACTCAGTAAGAGTAGAGGCATGGTCCATACTAATCATTCTAAGTAGCTTAGAACTCAGTAACCATTGGTGACTCAGTGAATATTGTGTCACTCGATAAAAACTGAATCCATTGATAACCTTCTTCACTTGGTAAACATTGATTCCTTCATTTACCTTGTTTACTCGGTAAACACGGATTCCTTCATTTACCTTGTTTACTCGATAAGAACTAAGTTCTTTGTTTACCTTGATCACTCGGTAAACACTAAGTTCTTTGTTTACCTTGATCACTCGGTAAACACTAAGTTCTACCAGTGACTTGGTGAGCATTAACTGCTTGGTAAACACTGCGAAGCTCGATAACCATTGTTCTGCACGATAACCACTGTTCTGCTCAATAACCACTGTTCTTCTCGGTAACCACTATGAACTTGGTAAATACTATTGAACTGCCCATATGCTCGGTTTCCAAAGGAATGCTCCATATAAACTGTAGACTGAGTGATGAGATCGATAAGCATTCAGAATCGAATAAGTGTTGTAACTAATGACAAATATATCATAATTCCAACAATCTCCCCCTTTGGCATTAATGACAAAAACACTTATGAGCCAAAACTTATATACAATATCTGACATACTGACGACTGATTCTGCTAAATATACATGGCTTCGTTACATATAACTTCCCCATACAATATACACAAGGTATTTACATGAGTTATATGACTTTTATTCACAGTATCTCTTTGTCCCTTTGTACATTTATCTCACCAATATTTCCTACTGAGTATCTCTTTCTCCCCCTTTTTGACAATAAGGCCAAAGAATCAAATAATGTATTTACATAGAGACTCCAAAATGTGAGATAAACTCTGAATGTACCTGGAGAATGAGTTGCAGATTCTTATCCCAGTTCTCTTGCAAGATTTTACATGTGGATAGAGCTATTTGAACTTCTGCAGAGAGTTCAATCACATGGTCTGCAACGGAGAAATTGTTGTCATGGATCAATGTTTTGAATGGGCAATGTGCTTCTGCATTGTGTCCATGATGAGAAGGATCATATTCTGAATATCTAATAATGTAGATCGGATCCTTGACTTTTCTCTCAGCAATTCTACTTGCTTCTCTGACTAAAATTTGATCTTGAGGTGATGAGATGAGGTTGAACTGGGGTCAAGCTTCAGGTGTTGTGCGCTTGCCTTCAGATCCTCATCTATCTTATTCAGTTTCTCTCTTATTTCCTTAGTATACTCAGTAACATCACAAAGCTTAGCAAAAAGAGATGTTACATTATTAAAAGAATTTTCAATGTTGGCCAAAACTCTGGTTAATTCAACATGTTTTATTGCTATATGTTGAGCAATGTGCTCAAGCACCTTATTATCAAACTTCTTTTCTGCCTTCTCCATCAACTTTTCTTGACCAGAGGTATCCTCATTGAATTTATTGACTGCCTCTTCTAATTGTAACAAAATGTGTTGAGAAGTATCAACATCAACACTTATAGCCTCAGTAATTATATTTTTTGCTTCATCAATAATTTTAAACTCTCTATCTCTCTCATTCCTTAGTTGTTTCTGCTTTGCCTTCAGTTCTATGCGCTGATTGAGCAGTCTTAGTTCATCAACTGAAGCAGTATCTGTATCTATCTTGGGAATGACAATTTCAGTATCCAAGTCTAGATCCTCATCAATTGTCTTGCCTGTAAGCAAAAGTTTTAATGGAGTCTTTGGTTTTTCTGCTGTACTAACATCTTTGTCTTTGAAAACAGAGAGAATGGTTGATGAGGTTGGACTGGCTGTCAAAAGTGGAATAGGACCAACTAAAGGAAGACTAAGAGAGGGGTTAAATGTATCCAAAATTGATATACTTCCCAGAATTGATGTGCATATCGGAATATTCACAATTGAAGAGCTTACTGGTGCAAAAATTGGTGCTAATGTAGCTGAAGTTGACAAAATTGGAGAGCAAACTGGAAAACTTACTGTACATACTGCAGGAGGAATTGATACTTCTGATGTAGTGACTGTTGTAGTGGAAGAATCGATAACTGAAGAAGTTGCTTGTAGCTCGGTAGATGAAGTGCTTGGCACTTGCATTGGGAAATACCTATAGCTAGGAGGAGATTGGTGAAGATTGAGCAATTGATGTAGTAGTAGTGCTCACAATCTCACTAGTGGAAGCTGTCTCTATGGTAACAGATTTTGGTGGAGTGTAAGGAAGAGATGCAATGACTGCTGCTGCAATTTTCATAGGGTCATCCTCTTCTTTGTCTTCCTTATCAGCTTCTTCCTCCTTTTCTTCTTCCTCCTTCTCCTTTATCAGATCCTAAAGATCTTCATCAGTTACATCCATGGAGATGGAATCATTACCTTGCTCATCATCACTTTCATCATCCTTGATTTCAACAGGTTCATCACTTGGCTTATGTAGTTTATAAGTGTCATTCCAAACATCAGTTGCATTCTTAACAACTGGTTCAATATTCTTTAATAATATGAGACATGTATTGAATCTCATATTCATTCTTCCTTCCTGATCCTTCATTGCCTTTTTGATTTCTGCATCTATCAGGCTAGGTACCAGTTCTCTCAATTTTTGTTCAAAAATGTCTTTAATAGTTTGCTCGATGATTTCCCATCTTAGCTTTATTTTATCAAACAATATTGTAGGAATTTGGGAGACAAATTGGTCTGGGGAGAATTTCCAAGTTCCCAACTTCTCCATTACTAGATCTTCAATTTCTTTTTTTTCAGCAGGAGTCCTGGTTTCATACTTTAATGCTTTAAAATTACTGATTCCTACACCAATCCTGAGTTGTTTTAGCCTATCTTCAAATGTGAGAGGAGGCTTGCTAAACACAACTTCACTTTCCTTTTTGCCTCTCCTCGTTCTCCTTGTGAATACTGCCTGAGGTTTGGTGATAATCACCTTACCTTTCTTCATAGGCTGTTCTTCTACAGATTCTTCTCTTCCTTCTTCTTCTCCTCCTTCTTCTTCACCTTCTTCATCTTCACCTTTTCCTTTGCTGAGCATAAGAGGACCGGTAGAAGTTTTCAATTTGGCTATTTTTCTCTTGCCCTTGCTTATGGCCTGTGGTAGCTTGATTTCAAGTTCAATTCTGGCCTTAGCTTCATCATAGGTTCCAAAAATTTGTTGTCTAGGGTCTACTGGCTCATTTACCAGTCCTTCTATGATATCTTTGGCTTCATCAATATTTACCTCATAGGGAAGAGGTTTTACCCATGCAACTCGGGGTCTGACTGCCTGAATGTATACCTTGTCACAGTCAACCATGAAGCATACATCATCCTTATAATATTCAACAAGCTTTGGAGGAATTTTGAATCTGTTATTCATTCTTTCCTTGAAGTCTTCAAAATAATTATCCATAATACTATCACAATTTTCACCCATCTCTGCTACAAACTCATTTATTTGATACAAAACTGGAATATCTTTTCTCCATACAACTATGCCTTTTGAAGGGAAAAAAATTTGTACATAGAAAAATAAACAAACTAACAAAGAACCAAATTTATAAGAGTTGGTTTTTGAGGTCCTTATACTGTCCATGTTCTTATTAAGTTATTTCAACAACACATATGCTAGGTCAAACTCCATGTTTTTCTTCACAACCTTATAGGCTAACTCTACAGCCTCACAGGGCACACTATTCAATTTGCTGGAACTATACATCTTATATGCAATTAAATAAATTCCAAATCTTAGCTCTACATCATATACATTGTTAGGTTTCAATCCTCTGCCATCCCATTCGGCTAGGGTTAGCTTCTTAAGTTCATCCCGACTTAGGGTTTTAGTGGTTTTGGATTTGCTTAACATAGGTAAACCTTGATAAGTAGGAGATGATTTCCACAGCTAGTCAAATTGTGATGTGAATATCAGGATTTAACTATGTGATTTTGAGTCAAACTCGATGACCCATGTTTCATGAGTAGTGATTCAACATGAATCCATCTCTCATGAGAATAAATGGAACACTTAGCACTCATTGGATCTAGGTGATGCTCACAGGGGTGAAGCACCGGGACTTCCCAAGAGGTCACCCATCCCAATACTACTCCAGCCTGAGCACGCTTAACTACGGAGTTTCCTCCATAGTTAAACCCAAAGCTTGCAACCCCATTTGCAAAACCTTCACCAAGTGTTGTGCCTTATGAACCATTCATTAGAAAGCCCCTTAAGCTCATCAATTGATAAGTAGGAGATGATTTCCACAGCTAGTCAAATTGTGATGTGAATATCAGGATTTAACTGTGTGATTTTGAGTCAAACTCGATGACCCATGTTTCATGAGTAGTGATTCAACATGAATCCATCTCTCATGAGAATAAATGGAACACTTAGAACTCATTGGATCTAGGTGATGATCATAGGTAAACCTGTGATCTTATGAATCATCTTCTTTTTTATTAGGACGGGTTGCTCCAACCACATTTGACCATTATGCACACGGCTTAAAATGTATCTTATCCATTTCATTTGAAAGTTCCTTGGCAAGTACGAGATATGGGTCAAACCTTTGGTTTCCAGATGTTTGAACTTGGGTTTGAGGGTTTCATCCATGCATAACTCGGCTAGGGCATTATCCATATCCAGTGTCCCTATCTCTTGAACAGTGCATTTGAAATGAGTACGAATGTCGTTTATAAGTAGTGCCTTTGGTGGAATCTTTGATTGAGCTCCAAGCAGATCGATCAATTCAGCTATGGCGGGAACGAGCTTGAAGCTAGGTGCTTTCCATTCTACTCCCTTCACAAGCATTTCAGAGCCTTTGCCTTGCTGCTGCTGTTGGTTGCGGATGCCATTGCTGCTCAGTGAGTGAATGATTTTGTTAAACAAATTCTTTGCTGGAAAATCACTTAAAATTGCTTGAATTCACTTTCGCACTCTTGGAAACTTCTTTGCTCTGTATATTCTAAATTCACGGTGAAAAATGAGATCAAATTCTGCCTTTTTGATGAAAAATTTGCCATTAATGCTTGGGTATGAAGGTAGCTGAGATGACCTAGGGTTTTTCAGATAGTCACCGACTTACTTGATAAACCTTGCAACTCGGTGAACAAACAAAACCTTTCACATTACTGACTTAGCTCGGTTAAGTTTGAAACCAACCTTGCTCGATAAATGCACCATAGTGAACTATATCTTATATTTGAAATACTGATTTGTCTTTTGTACTCCTTCATTCTGGAATTGCTTAGGATATTGCTTGAAGATGCAGTCCCTGATCCTTCTTGATGAGTCTAATTAGAAATGGTGGAGTCACCCACTTCTTGAGTGACATTGCCATCATTTGAATTTTTTGGCTCGGTAGATTTTGGAATCCACTGTTGTCTCATCTATTTTCGAATGTTGTCAGCTCTGACTTTCTTTTCATCTTCAATTCTTCGTATATTCATGCAATTCTTGGATATATGACCAAGTTTGGTACATGTATAACATCTTATAGTAGTATCTTTCTTCCTTAGGTGATGCCTTGCACAATTTATTCCAATGTGTCCATATTCTCCACAATAGTGACATATGCACCAAGTATTGTAGTCCCAACCAAATATTGCTTTGATAACCTGTTCTGCTGGATTGAATGCTTTGGATCTACATTCAGATGCCTTGTGACCTTGTTTCTTGCATTTGTGACATTTGCCTTCAAACTTTGGTTTCTCTTTGCATTCATTTACTTTGTGACCATGCTGATTGCAATTGTAGCATTTACCATTGAATTTTCTTTTACCATTGCTCCAACATCTGTTAGATGTATGACTTAACTTACCAGAGTGATTGCAAGTAGGTCTTTGATTCTTTTGGGTACCCTGTTTGGAAGATTCACCTTCTCCATTGTATCCAAGGCCTGCTTTACCTTTTTGTCTATGAAGATTCTGCTCATTTTGCAGATTCAATTGATCCATACTTGCTTGAGATTTTATCATCCTTTCATTGACTTGTTTTTCAACATTTAAGTCATTTTCCAAACTTTCATTGATTTGTCTTTCAGATCTTAGATCACTTTGTAAGATTGCATTGATTTGTCTTTCAATGATTAAATCATTTCTCAAACTTTCATTCTCAGATCTTAGATTCATAATTTCTTCATTTGCATCAGATAGTTACCCTACAAGATCTTCATGCTGAAGGGATTGATTATTTCTTACCTCTAAGTCTTCATTTGCCTTGTTTCTCTATTCCAAAACTTCACATAGCCTGATGGATTGGATTTCTTTTTCTCTTTTGAGCTTTCTTACTTCTTCTTGCAGAGAACCATTCTTTGCTAGGAGTTCCTTGATTGCTTCATTAGCTTCATTTGAATTGCTTGATGGTAAAAGGTCTTCAATCCTTTCTTCAATATACTAATGATCATTCATTTGTCTTGCAAGTTCCTTCCTTCTTTTCAGAGATTGAGAAAGATGCTCCTTTGCTTCTTTGAGTTGAGTCATGGCCATTTCCAGATCTAGCTTTTCATTCTCAATAGATTTGTCAAGTTTGAATATCTCCATTGTCCTTGATCTTTGCTCAAGCTGTCAAACTTTATCTTGAGAACCACAAGGCTCTGATACCAATTGTTGGAAATAATCAAGACTAACAAGGTTACTGAGAGGGGAGGGGTGAATTAGTAACCCTAAAACTTCAATTCAATTTTGCATAATAACATATTTATTTTTCATCCATCTAATCTACTGTATGCATGAAAAGATAAACATTTGTAACACGTGAACACACTAGTTTGGTGACCCAGAAACCTTCCAATTAGAAAGTAAAACTGGGTGGGGATGATGCCCCAAAAACTTCAATATTGCAGTATAAAGTTGGCCAGTTAATGCTCAAAATGATCACTTCTGATTATCTGCCCTGTTAGGAGCAAGTAGGATTGCTAGATCCACCTTGTTAGAGGATTTACAAACATACAATGGAGTATGCACTCTGTTAGGAGATTTACAAAAGATTGTTAAGTCTACC
The DNA here is from genome assembly GCA_028749045.1 of Cupressus sempervirens. Taxonomy (NCBI): domain Eukaryota; kingdom Viridiplantae; phylum Streptophyta; class Pinopsida; order Cupressales; family Cupressaceae; genus Cupressus; species Cupressus sempervirens. Next base: position 19,902,497 of record CM053792.1, on the reverse strand, counting down.
CTGTTAAAAGATTTACAAACTGGTTCACCTGTTAGGATGAAGTAGTGGATCTCATTACAACTGATTTCTGATAAGATCCTTTGTGCTCTGATCATCTGATGTGATGGATATAGCTTTTCTGCATCAATGTTGACCTTGTTGTATTCCTCTATTCTACTGGTGATTCGCTTTCCCTCTTCTCAAAATATTGCAATATAATACCAATGATGATCAATATCTCATTATTTCAAATGATATATATCATTCCAATATTTACACTGGCAAGGTTGGCCAATCACAAGTGAACAAACATTACTGAGTCGGCCAGATAGTAGAAAACTTAGGTTCCTCAAACTGACTCAGTGACCTTCTGATACTCAACATTCACTACAATACACTGCATTGTCATGGACTCGGTAAGAGTAGAGGCATGGTCCATACTAATCATTCTAACTAGCTTGGAACTCGGTAACCATTGGTGACTCGGTGAATATTGTGTCACTCGGTAAAAAATGAATCCATTGATAACCTTCTTCACTTGGTAAACACTGATTCCTTCATTTACCTTGTTTACTTAGTAAACACTGATTCCTTCATTTACCTTGTTTACTTGGTAAACACTAAGTTCTTTGTTTACCTTGATCACTCGGTAAAAACTAAGTTCTTTTTTTACCTTGATCACTTGGTAAACACTAAGTTCTACTAATGACTCGGTGAGCACTGATTGCTTGGTAAACACTACGAAGCTCGGTAACCACTGTTCTGCACGGTAACCACTGTTCTGCTCGGTAACCACTGTTCTTCTTGGTAACCACTATGAACTTGGTAAATACTGCTGAACTACCCATATGCTCGATTTCCAAAGGAATGCTCAGTACTGTAGACTGAGTGATGAGCTCGGTAAGCATTCAGAATCGAATAAGTGTTGTAACTAATGACAAATATATCATAATTCCAACACCATCCACACAGAGTTCACCTAGGGCACTATCCGTTTCTAGGGTTCCTATCTCTTGTAAAACACATTTGAATTGAGTTCAAATATCATTGATAAGGAGTACCTTTGGTGGAATTTGTGACTAGGCTCCATTCAGGTCGAGGGATTCTGTAATCACTAGCACCAATTTAAAATTTGGAGCTTTCCATTCAACGCCTTGCACCAACATCTCTTATCCTTTCTTTGCCTTGCTGTTGCTACTACTAGATGCCATGATCACTCAGTAAAGTGAGGAAATTCTTCAAAAAACTTCACTGCAAATACTGCTCAAGATTGCTAGAATGCTCTACAAATCTCTCTACTATGAATATATTGAAATCACAGTGGAAATGAAGTCAAATTCTTGGGCCTTTTGATAAAATTTTTCTCGTTAATGCTCGATATGATAAGAGCCATAATGACATATTGCGTGAAAAATTGTCATCCACTATCTACACAGATTTCTCAGTAGAAGCTTGTACCTCGGCAACCAAACAAAAACTTTGTTACTCCCGACCTTGCTCGGTAAAGCCTATGACCTAACCTTGCTCGGTGATTACTGATGCTGAACTCTTGTGATCCCTTGTATCTGGAATACTGATTTGGATATTTTGCTTCATTTCAATCAAAACTATTTAAGATGTGACCTTGAGAATACAGTTCCAATTCTTCCTTAAGAACATAATTGTAAATAGTGGAGTCACCCACTTCTTGAGTGACTGGACCACCATCACTTGTACTAGCTTGCTTAGTAGATTTAGGAATCCACTACTGTCTCATATGTTTTCTAATGTTATCAGATTTTTCTTTCTTTTCATCTTCAACCCTTCCTATATTCATGCAATTCTTAGCTATATGACCAAGTTCAGTAGATGTGTAACTGTCATGTCCCCTTTTCAAATAATTAAAAATAATAATCTTTGCTAAGGTAGGCAGGCCCAAAAAGGTGAAGTTTCAAAAAAAGAGAATAATCTTTGGAAGCTAATGGAATAATAAATGAAAATTATTATTAAAATATATTTTATTAACCCCTCTTGGATGTGAGTTAGGGTTATGCCCTCTTTTAAGGGGTTTGGAGGCATTTTGGGCTGATTCCAGAACTAGATTTTTGCTCATTTCTTTGTTATTCTTCAGAGGCTACCAAACCTATGGAGAAGGAGACCCAAGAATGAGAGTTTGCAGGTTTCTAGGAAGGCTAAGGATAGGAGTTTGAATCCATTCCATGTGCATGCTCATGCAGAGTTTTCCTTTGTGTTGAACAGTGTAGATTTGTGATTTTTCGGGTGTTTTTTTGTAAGAGTTAGGTGTTTCCAGTTGAGTATTTCATATCAGTTTGGGTTGCTGCTATATTTAAGACTTTTAGATGTTAAAATAGAGCCAAATATATGTATTTGGTTGTGATTATACTTCTATGATAGATTATTAGTATTTTTGTGGTGTTTTTGGGCTATTCTATGTTGTTATCAGGAGCCCGATGAGCATTGTTTTTATCCTCCGTTTGGGAGCTGTTGTGTAAATGTTATACAGATATGAAAATGTCATTTTGTAGGCTTTTATGCTGCTGAAATTTCTATAAAAATTTCCACTTTCAGATTTACTAATAATATGTGAAGCTGTGAAGTTTTTGGCACTATTTTCGGCATACCCGATTTGGGGTTTATTGAGAAATTGGTGGATCTTTGAAAGATTGGTTGTTTGATCTTTAAGATCTGATTAGAGGCTTGAAATATCATATAAAATCAGAAAAGGGACATTACAGTGGTATCAGAGTTATGATCTTGCCAGCCTGAGGGTTTGTAGAAGTTTGCATGTCAGTTTTGACAACTACCCAAATCTTGCATGTCATAATTTATGGTTGCATGTTGCTTCTAATCAGATGCATATAAAAATCTATGGTTGCATGCTACTTCTAATTATTTGCATGTTAGTTCTTGGTGAATTTTTTGGTTGCATGTTGCTTCTAATCAGCTGCATGTCAAAATCTATGGTTGCATGCTACTTCTAATCATTTGCATGTTAGTTCTTTGTGTTTGAAGAAGTTATAACCTATTGAGGTTACACTTTAATTTATCCAAAATGGATAGGTATAGTACAGAGTCTCAGAGGACACGATCTTGGACAATTAATATCCAGAGTCAGAACAGTAAGAAGGATGGTTATTTAGACATTCGAGATAAACTTAGGAAAATAAGCCATGACATGTCTGAACAATTGGTTGAGCACCACCGTATGATGAATGACATGAGCTAAGGTGGATAAGTTGACTAGATTACTATTTGGAAGATTTTCTCACAGGGCAGATGACACAATTACCAAGAACTTGCATGAGGAGTTTGAGAAACTAGCTTATAGCCAGGCAGAGGTCTCAGATTCTACTCCACCACAACAGGTAGTGAGAAAGGATATTACACAGATTGATAGTAATGGTCAACTTGGTACTCAAATTGAGACAATTGTATATAGGTCATCAAAGGGTGATGTCACAGGTATTCAGGATGGTATAGTTACAACAGGCAGTGACTACAGCATAGTGGGTTCAGATGATGATTATGAGGATGTTGTTGTGCATGATGGTGAGATACCTGGTGGAGATGAGCAGATATTGAGCATTCATGACTTTTCTGAGAAAGAGTACCAGACATAGTTAGATGCTTCATCACATGAGGTTGAGGCTGGTAGTACTTCACATGATTTATCCAACCAGTGGAAAGTGAACAAAGACAATATTGTGACTTCATTATCTCATCATGATAGGTATGTGGAGTTAGTTGGTATTGGTCATATGACTCAGGTGAGGAGTTTGCTTGAGTTACCAACTGATTCTAGTTTACGGATATGGACTCGAGATTGTTATATTGGCGTTTGGGATTCAGTTGACTGGAGATCTTGAACACTTTTTGGTAGCAATGTTTTTTTGGGTGATATCATGGATTTGATTAACAGATTGCACAGTGTTGTCTTTTCTTGTGCTAGCAGCTTGTCCGATGTTGGTATTAGTTTTTATACACCGGTGTTGGGCTTTGTTCATATATCCAGTCGACCATTTTTGTTGGAATGTGTTGATGATCTTTCATATTTGGCAATGTGTATAGATGAGTCTCAAGATCATATTGGCATTGATGACATCCAGGAGGATGCAGTGGGTAGTTTTGAAGACTTAGTTTCGTTGGCAGTTTCTTTTGGTACAGAGGAGTTAGACATCAGTGCTATAGTTTTTGATACTCCATATGTTGATATGAGTTTTGGAGTTGATTCACAGGATATGGATGATAATACTCTAGAGACTAGTAACTTTGAGGATGCTCCTTTAGACAGTGCATCAGAGGAGGTTTGTAGGAGACAGTCTAGCTAGTGCCATTATTTGTCTAATCAATTGAGAGTTAGTGAGCGAGACATTGCTATCGCTTGCCAGCATTTTGATGCTGCTTGTCAGTTGTTAGCAGTTTATGGATGGGGTTCTCCTACTAGTGATGAGAAGGGAGGCAGTTATCTTTCCTTGACAGAGTTCCACTCTTTATGGGAGGCTATCCAGATTTTGAGATAGGATTATATGCAGTTGGTAGCCAATAGAGATTATCTTATAGAGTGGGCCAGTAAAACATACGATGCATTATTGGCCAAGGAAGATGAGGTGAGTGAGCTTACTTAGCAGCTTAAGGTGATTTCTGAGATTCTTGAGAGTACATAGTTGGCTTTCAAGGAGTCACAGTTTCATTTGGCTAAGGTGACCATGGAGTTAGAGGAACTAAAGTCTTTACCAGATTCTATACAGTCACAAGTTATGGTGTCTGGTGATCCGAGGATGTCCATGGTTGAGATTGTCAAAGACAGTGGACATGAGGATGCATCCATCCTTCATACTAACATTGGCATATTGGGTTTGTCCCCACTAGAGTCAGGTTTAGTTGAGTTGGGTGCTACAACAGATTGTTGTGGTATGGCTGACATGGTGGTGACCTCTAGCATTAATGGCACGAAGACTAGAGATGATGTATCAAAGACCATGTGTGATGTTGGTGAGCCGACAGTTGGCATGGTTCTTGCTAGTAATACTACTCCCTTGGCGATATATTCAGAGGTAGTAGTCATTTCCAACTTGGTTAGTGATCAATTGCAGTTAGTTACATCTGGATTGCAGTCTGAGCCACTAACTGAGATTGGCGCATTCTATCGACATTACATTGTGAGGTATGCTCATCAATTCACCTTTGATGACCATGTTGATGAGATGATGATACAGAGATGTACTTTGGTTCCTAGTGCTTATCATCAGTTATGGGATAGTTTGATGCCTCAGGATGAGAGTTGTGATGGGCATGACATGGCGATAGGTCCTACAGTTGACAAATTGATAATACATGACTTAGAGCAGGAGTTTTGGAGTGATGCTTCAGCGGTGTTGTTATTGATTCTACTCCTTTAGCTATGACATCTCCTGATCAGTCATAGTGGGTTGTATCACTTATTCATGGTGAGCTATTGACTGAGTTTGGTTTTTTTTATCAATATTATATTGCAGGGTATGTACATCAGTTAGTATTTGATCCTTGTGCTGAGGAGTTGATGGCAGACAAACTTGGTTTGGGTTCCATTTCTTGCTATTTGTCTTGTGATGGCTTTTCACCATCAGGGGTGCATGGGAGTTATGGTTATGAGATAGTGGCCGGTGATCTGCAAAGTTGTGTTGACTACAGGAGTTGTATAGTGTGTGGATTCTCCATACTTCGTACAATTTCATTTGGGAGTGTTCACCATTGTTACAGAGTTGGATTGTACATTTCCTATAGGCCAGTGGGATGCGTTGATGGTATTTACTATGTTGGCAATTTGATTTGTCCACTTTACTTGAGTTTTGATGTTCTAAGAGTTTGTGTCTCGTGGGTTTTTGACTGTGGAAGTTGTGACTTTGGAGTTTGGTTGAGCAGTAATTGTCAATTTGATTATGGATTCCTCTTGGTTATATTGTAGAGGATATTGCAGGAGCTTGTGTTAATTGACAATAGTATAGTTCATGACTACATTTGAGATCCAGGTGGATTGATTGGTCTATTGTTCAGCCATTTCTTGTGGACAAGCAATATTTGGAAGGGGAGGACTTTTCATGTCCCCTTTTCAAATAATTAAAAATAATAATCTTTGCTAAGGCAGGCAGGCCCAAAAAGGTGAACTTTCGGAAAAAGGGGATAATCTTTGGAAGATAATGGACTAATAAATGAAAATTATTATTAAAATATGTTTTATTAACCACTCTTGGACGTGAGTTAGGGTTATGCCCTCTTTTAAGGGGTTTGGAGGCATTTTGGGCTGATTCCAGAACTGGATTTTTGCTCATTTCTTTGTTATTCTTCAGAGGTTGCCAAACCTGTGGAGAAGGAGACCCAAGAATAAGAGTTTTTAGGTTTCTAGGAAGGCTAAAGACAGGAGTTTTAAGCCATTCCATGTGCATGCTCATGCAGAGTTTGGCTTTGTGCTGAACAGTACAGATTTGTGATTTTTCGGGTGTGTTTTTGTAAGAGTTTGGTGTTTCCGGTTGAGTATTTCATATCAGTTTGGGTTGCTGTTGTATTTCAGATTTTTAGATGTTAAAATAGATCTGAATATATGTATTTGGTCATGATTATACTTCTGTGATAGATTATTAGTATTTTTGTGTTGTTTCTGGGCTATTCTATGTTGTTATCAGGAGCCTGATGAGCATTGTTTTTATCCTCCGTTTGGGAGCTGTTGTGTAAATTTTATACAGATCTGAAAATTTCACTTTGTAGGCTGTTATGCTATTAAAATTTCTATAAAAAAATTTCCACTTTCAGATTTACTAATAATATGTGAAGCTGTGAAGTTTTTGGCACTATTTTCAGCATACCCGATTTGGGGTTTATTGAGAAATTGGTGGATCTTTGAAAGATTGGTTGTTTGATCTTTAAGATCTGATTAGAGGCTTGAAATATCATATAAAATCAGAAAATGGACATTACAGTAACATTTTATTGTAGTATCCTTTTTCCTCAAGTGATGCCTATCACAATTTATGCCAATGTGTCCATATTCTCCACAGTAATGACATCTACACGAAGTATTGTAGTCCCAGCCAAATATTGCCTTTACGAATTGTTCACCTAGATTGAATGGTTTAGATTTTCATTCAGATGCCTTGTGACCTTGTTTCTTGCATTTGTGACATTTGCCTTCAAACTTTGGTTTCTCCTTGCATTCATTAGCTTTATGACCATACTGATTGCAATTGTAGCATTTTCCATTGAATTTTGTCTTTTTATTACTCCAACATTTGTTTTATGTAGGACCTATCTTACCACAGTGATTGCAAGTAGGTCTTTGATTCCTTTGAGCACCTTGTTTAGAGGATTCACCTTCTTCTTTGTATCCAAGTCCTGCTTTGCCCTTTTTCCTATAAAGATTTTGCTCATTTTGTTGATTCAATTGATCCATGTCTACTTGGAATTTCATTATTCTTTCATTGAGTTGCTTCTCAAAATTTAGATCAACTTTCAACCTTTCATTGATTTGCTTCTCAGTGTTCAAATCATTCCTTAACCTTTCATTTTCATATCTTAGACTCATGATTTCTTCATTTGCATTGGAGAGCTTATTGATAAGACTTTCTTGTTGAAGGGATTGATTTTGAGTTTCATTGTTCCTTGCCTCCAAGTCTTCTTTTGCCTTGTTACTCTGTTCCAAAATTTCACACAATCTTATTGACTAGATTTATTGTTCTCTTTTCAATTTTCTTACCTCTTCTTGCAGGGAACCATTCTTTTCTAGGAGTTCTTTGATTGCATCATTTGCTTCATCTAAACTGCTTGAAGGGAAAAAATCTTCAATCTTCTCTTCAACATACTAGTGGTCATTCATCTGTTTTGTAAGTTCATTCCTTCTCTTTAGGGATTGGGAAAGATGCTCTTTTGCTTCCTTGAGTTGAGCTATGGCCATCTCTAGATCTAGCTTCTCATTATGAATAGCTTTGTCAAGTTTGAATATCTCCATTGTCTTTGATCTTTGCTCAAGTTGTCAAACTTTATCCTGAGAACCACAAAGCTTTGATACCAATTGTTGGAAATAATCAAGACTAGCTAGGTTACTGAGAGGGCAGGGGTGAATTAGTAACCTCAAAACTTTTGACAAATTCAACACTTAATATCATAATCCATTTACCATTGTTAGATCTAATCCACTGCATGCATGAGAAACTAAAAACTAAAAACACTTTGAACACAATATTTGGTGGCCCAGAAACCTTCCAAATAGAAAGTAAAATTGGGGTGGGTATGATAGACACAAAACTTCAATACTGTAGTATGAAGTTGGCCTGTTAAGGCTTACAATGATCACTTCTAATGATCTGCCTTGTTAGGAGCAATTAGGACTGCTAGGTCCACCTTGTTAGAGGTTTTACAAACATACAATCAAGTATGCACTTGGTAAGGAGATTTAAGAAAAGACTGTTAAGTCTACCTTGTTAAAGAATTTGAAGCTGATTCACCTTTTAGGATGAAAGAGTAGATTTGACTTACAACTAAATTGTTGATTAAGATCCTTGAAGTACATATCACCTCTTTATGATAGATGTAACTTGACTTCTCCTGATTTGACCTTGCTAAACACTTTGCTCTGCTACTGATTCACATTCACATTCTCATGGACCAAACATTATTGTTATTACAATTGGATATGATACAATACATTACATATATACCAACCCAATTCTCATAATTACAAGGTCAACCAAAACACAAGATAACATCAATATTACTGAGTCAGCCCAAATGTAGAAACTCGAGTTCTAAAAATTGACTTGGTGAGTTTCTAATACTCGACGTCCACTCCATTACTCAGCATCGTCATGCATTTAGTAGAAGTAGAGGCTCGGTCCATACTAATCACTCAATGTAGCTTCAAACTCGGTATACACTAGAGACTCAATAGATACTGTCACTCAGTAGAAACAGAATTCCATGTTTACCATGTGTGCACTTGATAAACACTAACTTCTCATCACTCGGTCAACACTTGCTTCACATTACAAGAACTAATGACTTGGTAGACACTACGAAGCTCGGTAACCATTGACTGCTCGTTAAGAACTAAACTGCTCGGTCTAAACTGCTGGACTTCACACTACCTGTATTCACTCGGTAACCACTTGGAATGCTTGGTATGAATTGTGAAATTTGGTAACCACTGAATACTGAACGAAGAGCTTGGTAACCATACAAAGTTTGAATAAGTGTTGTCACTAATAACAAACAAGAATTAATGCCAACAATTTTACAAATATTTTATAGTTTTTTATTAGTCTATTTTTATGCATAAAAAGAGGCAATATTTCAACCTTGAGTCAAGGAGAATTTATGCATAAAAAAATGTAATATAGTCTCTGTTATCGTTGTTATTGATCTATATATATATTGGTTGTATTTTCTCTTCGTATCATCCCCTTGCAAATTAATATGTGAAGCATATTCTTCACCCCTACAACCTTTCAAATGTGAATAGCTAACATGTTTGTCTTATTTATACCCATTTATTCATTACCTCAATTTTACTTAAACATAGGTGCAACTAATTATTGCACATATTATATCAAAGCAAGCTTAGATAAATTGTATTGCTTGGGTAGGATTTTCTAATGAGTTCATGTCATTCCCTTCTTTTTAGGATTCAATGTGTTTTATCATCATTTGTTTAATTTATAGGTCATCCCAAGATTCTTTTTCAAGATTTTATCTCATTATTAACCTTTGTATATTGTTGTAGTCTCCTTTCATTTACACAAACTCTTCATTATAGATGATAAAGTAGTGTTATCCCCTATTTTATTACTCTTTAGATTTGATATCACATCATATTTATTAAATATAACATTCATTTGAACTAACATCAAAAGCTTTAATGATGTATTTATAGTGGGCGCTATTTTATTAGTTGATTGTAAATAGATTCATATGGTCTCTAAGTTCACTAGCTTTAGAATATTGAGATTCCATCTCATCCTTAACCTTTATATATTGTAGTTGTCTCCTTCATTTACACAACTCTTTATTATAGATTATAAAATAATGTTGTTCCCTATTTTGTTACTCTAGATATTTGATATCACATATTAGTTATTAAATATAACATTCATTTGAACTAACATTGAAATTTTCAATATATGTTTATAGTGGACAATGTTTTATTGGTTGATTTGTAAATAGATTTGTATGGTCTTTGGGTTCACTAGTTTTAGAATACACAGTGTAAGCCTACCGTGCTTATTAACACAATGATGTCTCATCCAAGTCTCTACAAATTCAATTAATTGATGATCATTTCAAGAAAGAGATGAGGATTTCAAAAAGAAATTTGTGTATACTCTTCAAGCTTTGGGAATACATATTTTTTATAAAATTTAAAATGATATTTTAAAGCTTAAAATTTATTACATACATCATTATTGAATGCTAGTTATTTTGTGTCATTATATGTTTTGAAAGTTAGATATGCTAAGTGAGAATGAATGTAATGTGTCTAGAATATTGTAGAATTTTAAAAAAATCAAAATATAGGTGTACTTAAAATTGTCACATTGATTAATTAAAATAAAAGTATATAATGAACATGTATAAAATGATAGTAATTGTCTTGTAAGTGCAAATTAACTATATTTAATAGTATAATTAAAAATGAAGCTCTTTTTGAAACATTAGCATTTTGACTAACTATTATATGATAGTTCCTTATCTCAAAAATTAATCAACTATGAACATATTATATACTTATCCAAGGCTTATAATTAAGATAGAAAATGGATATAAAAAATTAAAAATTCTTTAAATACAACTAATAAATAGAGTGTGGATTCATATTAACTAGCATTGGTATTTTTTTATCAAATATTTGAAGTTCATGATATCTTAATTTTTGATTCCTAATTAGATCAGAATCACCTTTGAACGTTAGTCTGAAAATATAAATGCAAATGCACTTAAAATTATTGTTAGTTCATTCAAATGAAAGGGATGCGTGCAACATGTATGAAATGATAAAGATTGTCTTACAAAATACAAATTAACAATAGTCAATAGTACAAACAAAATTAAAGCTCTATTAGCAATTTGAATAGACTACCATATAATAATGTCATTTCTATCCATTATGAATTTATTATGATATATAAAATTATGTAAGATATAAATAATAGTTTTTGAATACATAACTTCATATATAACTCTATACCTTTCTCTATTATAAAAACAGAATCTTTCAAACATATAGAAGGAATGAAGGGAAGGGGGCTTTTATAGTCCACAACACCAAGGGGCTTTTATACTCTTTGCAGGAAGTACCTAACTGCACTACAAATGAGGCATACATACCCTACCCCCAGTTGAATTTGAACTTGCGACCTCTCTTTCTAAAACACAATGAATCACTACTAGACCAATTCAAACTATATCTCACAATAAAAATTAGAACAAGAATATAACACCTTTGATCATATCTAATTAATTAGAACTCAAAAAAAGGTGCCAAAACCAATTCCTATTTAGAACATCTATTACATTCACGGTTACTATAGTGTCAAAACTCTCTTTTAACCAGTCTAAATCTTGAAGACTGTGGGCAGGGAATATCTGAAATAAAATCTTGGTCCATCCGAATTAGATTGATGGCAACTAATGTACCGCAATGAATGAGGAGCTTAAACAGTCAGTCGATGACAACGAAATATCCTTATATACATTAGAAATCCAGAAGATGCAATTCGACAAACAATACCACATGATTCTTGATGCTAGTATTTAGATTTTGAGTCTAATTGTTATTAAACCAATTATCCACTCTTTCATTTCAATAATGAATTACAAAAAATAAAAATAAAACTATGGCACAATTCATCCAAAATTAATTAGGGTCATCCACATTTTTAATCTTCTTATCCACTCTTTCTTTTGCACTTCTTTTATCTCTAAATTACTAAAAATTAAAACTATCACACACAATTCAATCCAAAAGAAACTACACTCACGTTTATCACAGATCGCTTATTTCACTGCCATGACAACCCTGACCAGCCTAATTAGCTAAATCTAATTGGATCATTTATGTCTATGATGCAGAGTTTGCAACAAATACCTTCCACAAGCCAATAAATGGTTGTCACAATCCAACTTAGGATTCTAGGACTTCTCACAAGTCCTCTTACCCACTCCGGGTATATGTTGATGTGTGTTTTATGACTAACCAAATAGTAGAACAAAATACTGAAATATCTTATCCTCTCTTGAATAAAGTCTTGTGTATGCTAAGATTGCTAGAAGATCATACAATGACTTCAAGGTTCCTTTAATGCCAGGTCTTGACTGTGGATAAAATCGGTGGTTGATGTGATTTGCTGATGATCACAAGGGTCCTTACGTGTTTATTCATATTCATTTCAAGCCATACTGGATGAGGGAGCTATCTTAAGGTTTTGCAATGAAGCGCTTTTTTTTTTGGATTTTTTACAGAATATGCAAAAATTAAATAGGATGGGGTTCAAGAATTCTATTCTAATCCTAAGGGTAGTGATAACAACAAATAGTATTCTAGTGGAAAAATTCCTCAATTTATTGAATTCCACTTCGCCAAGTTATACTACAACTAAGCATGAACCAGTGCAATCTTCAAGGGTTATGCCAAAGATTTTCATATCACCGCATACACCATCATAAAGAACAATGTCTACAAATTATAGAGGTTGAGCATATGCATGAAAGAGGTTCAGGCTAACTTTACACAATGAATTAGAATCACTAAAACGTCAAAAGTATGAACCAAAGGAATTCATCAATACACCATCATATTCTCCATTGTAATCACCACACATTGACTATGCTAAACTTAATCTACTTGAAGAAATTTTAGGAGAACAAGCAAGAACTAAGATACGTCAAGTATTCACCAAACTCCAATTAAAACTTTATTATCTCAGTAACTCATAGCAACAATCTCATAAAAAATCTCTCTTACAAATGAAAAATGAGGCCTTTATATAGGTCCTCGATTACAACGGGTGGCCCAGATGATCACAATAATCGATGACCGAGATCATGCCACATCAGCCCTAATTAGGGTTAGGACAATGGAAAGGAATCTACATTAATGCCATAAGGAATCTACTACTGTAGTGGGTAATAAATGCTCACCATGCATGCTAATTTAAGGAGTGGGGTGTAATAAATGATCCCTATGCACACCCACTCTACATTTAATGCATCTATCCTTGATTTCTTCGCCTAAAAGATCAAAATTGATCTAATACTATTTCCAACTCCTCTATACTGATGCTTGGTATAGATTCTTGCTTGAATTCTAGAACTGCAATTGCTCTTTTTGCTTTTCCCAAGCTTTCATCCCAATCTTGTAGTAAGTCCTTGGTAGTGTGCATTGTATTTGAGAAAATGGAGAAGTTCTCAAAATCATCTCTTCCATATACATTTAGCTAAAAGAATTCCTCTAACTTGACTTTCAGATTATCAGTTGTCATTTCCTCTTCCCCTAATCTTTGTGATAACAAGGATGCAATTGCATTTGATATTCCTTGCTTGATGTTATCAACAATATTTTTCCATCAACTGGATTCCTTGGTAAATCTCTCAAAAATTTCCTTAGCCATGATCACTACACTGTACCATCAAATAAAATCATAGAAATCGCCCTCACTGATAAATCGACCATCAATCAATTCTTGGTTTGGGGTATCCATCAGACTCTGAATGTCGGCAATCACCTCTTCTTGGTAAATATGCTCATCCACCCATGATTCCTCCATGCACTGAATCCTAGAGACTGCAGCCAATGCCCTATTGTGCACTTGCACTAATTCTTCTGCATGTTTGAAGGCTACCTCCTGAATTCCTTCGATCCAAATCTTTGTCCCTGAGCAATCCACTTGATTCTGTCAATATCACCTACCACTTCACTGGAAACACCTGTTGGAGGGAAAGATGATGGACCTTCCTCTCTTACTAGATGAGGCAAGTTATTGATATACTGACATATTGCCTGAATTTCTCTTTTCTGCTTTTCATACCCTTCTTCTACTTTCTTCAGCCTATCCTTCAAAGCCTGTGTGGAGTCATCAAATTCTTCCAATATTTGCTCTCGGGAGGCTCGACCAAGATTTACTTCTGTAACATGATATTCATCTAGAGCAATCTGATTTTTCCCTTTGTCAACTGCGGGAGTCGCAATCTGCAAGATTCTGGATCATGATTCTCCTCTGATGAATTTAGTATATCTTTTTTCTTTCTCTTGTTCTTCTGATCGATTTGATCGGTCCAAAATTTCCTGTAATTTAATTGTTGGATCAACCTCCTTTTGTTGATGCAATTGAATTTGTTGCCTCAACCATTCCAGAATGGGTATACTTTGGTCCCCTGGAATTACCAATTGTTCTTTCCTTTGGACCGCTTGAATGTCAATCTCTTCTTCACCTCCTGGACTATCCATTGTAACCTCAAGAAATATAGCTTCGGCACTTGGAAGATGTATTGCTTCTCCTGGAGTTTCTTCCTCTAGTGGACCATCTCCATCATTAATCATTTCTCGCTCTAAGATCATAGCGAGACTTTCTTCTGTAGCAATATCTTGATCTCTCCCTCTTTCTTGCATGGATTTTTCATAAGCGTTTATACTCAACCTATCATGAATTGGCCTATCCAAATTCTCTTCTTGCTCAAATCTCCTTATACTTGTCCCTACATCTTGCCTTTCAAAAGTTTCTATCTCTTGGACACTTGGAGTTTGACTTGGAGAAGAGGGAGCATCTCCGTGTTTATGCTTCTTATTTTGAGATTCCTGGATGACTTCCTCAATCCTAGGATGCTTTTCTTGAGGTACCTCCTTCCCTTTCTTGGTTCCTACATCTTCGGATGGAGTTCCCCTTTCTTCAACAGTCCCTTCAGATATTTGTCTTGATCTTTCATCCCTGAGTGGTCTGTGGCCAAGAAACCTATATGTGAATCCATTAGCTGGTGCAACTAATTTTTCAAGCTTACGCTCGATCCACCACCTTGTAAAATCTAAGACTGGTTTTGAAAGGGTTTCGAGATCTATAATTTCTTTCTTCTTCCAATCAAATGGTGGAGCTGTCATTTCTGGATTGAATCCTTTTCGCATCACATTTAGGTCCTCCTCCATTTGATGAGGAACCTTGAATATGTTGCATGTTCTAATAATGTTCAATGGTAGTCTTGAATGTAATCTTTTTCTAATCTTGTTCTCGTCTACTGCATTTGCCCAAAAGTCTTCAAGGTGAACCTTGTGTTGGTACTTTGACCCTCCTACTGATGAGATCTTGTTGAAAGGATCAAAATCATTCCTCTTTGGATAAAGCGGAAGGCGAAAGAAGTGGAGCTCATCTGATGATTTCTCTGCAACTTTTAGACATGGGCATACCTCAGTTTTCCCTTTTCCTATGGAAATTGGAAACTGCAATCTCAACTTCTTCTTCCCTTTCTGAATCTTGTCATAGGTAGTAAGTTGCCGAGTAAGCTCTAACAAGACCATCTTATCCGTTGGATACCTAGGAAGTTTGTATGGCTCCGTGGAGAATCCTTGAACTCGGATGTATGAAAAGGTAGGAAACTGAATGAACCAGGCACCATATTCTTCAACCAACTTCATTGCACACATTGACATTCTTATATGTGGCCTCTTTTTTAGTGTTCTTACTATGCGCATGTCAAATATATCATTAACCCTCATGTAATCATCCTTTGAATACAAATGCAACTACGGGTAACATTCGTGGACTTTGAGGTGTTGGCTTCCGCTTCCAATTGGTCCTTTGCATCGTAGTTCATCATAATTTGTCATTCGTGCTAGCATGTAGATGACATAGGAGCTCATGTAAAATCTCCTTGTATGCTCTAGATTCATCAACTGCTCATTTAGGTTATCACTTATGAGCCCAGCCCAATCTATTCTATCACCTTCCTCCATTACCTACTCAACAAAATACCACATCCAAGATTCAAACCTATAAGAATAAGCCATGCCAAATATGGGACTCAACATCATGACCATATCACTATATTCCCTCTGCAAGTTGAGCCATACTATTTCTTTAGGAATCTTGGAATGATGTGGTCTATTCTTTTTCAACCATCTTTTGTTGATTGTTTCTTCACAAAAATTGATTCCATATGTATAGATTCTCAGTGCTTGCTCTTGTGTTTTTGTGACCATCCTTGGATTTGAAGGAATTCCAAATGCTTCAGAAATGGATGTTAGAGAAAAATCTGCTAGAATATTTCATTCAGAATCTCGAATGGTTTTGTCTCTAGGACTGTAATGCTTGGTACATTCCACGATTAACTCTGGATGCTGAAAAGGAGGGAAACTAGCTGGAGCAAAAATTCCACTTCTCACAATTTTTGTAGCCAGGTGTGTTGGGTGATAGTTGTTATATCCGAGCATTCTCTGATTAAAATCTTTCAGATCAAGGCCGCCAAGACTTGTATCTCCAATTTCTATCCACTTTGACACGATTTTGGATTCAGGATAGAATCCTCTCCTTTCATTCTTTATCAATTGTCCTCGCGTTTCTCCTGTTCCCCTAGGCTCTGCCATTTTCCTTTCCTGTAAAATAGAAAATGTATGTACATAAGACTATGCAAGGAAAGCATTAAAAAGAATAGATATGACTTGTCCATAAGACAAAGATTTTGGATTTTCGCCAAAATTTCCATACTCCTTTCAAGATTCACTTTTTAACACTTCCGCGAGAAATATGAAATTGCACAACTCACTGCAAAGAAAAATCCTTTCTGATAGGATTCAAAATCTTCTGACATGAATTCCCAGAAAACTCCTCAACAATTTCAAAAAATTTCTCAAAAAGTATGCTTCCTTGAACTCCTCAAATCTTACTCCTATTCTCGATCTGCTCTTCAAATTTCTGTGTGAGCCTGAATGAATGAGAGGGTTTCTTATAGAAATCATCGTTCAAAAAAGATGTCTTTAAAGCTACAGACTTAAATTAGGCAGCTACTTTAATTAACCATTAAGGTTTCCATTTTTTGTGCCACTTGTCGCCTTTTTGCTGCTTGATTCAAAAAGTTGCTATCTTTAATGCTCTTAACTTCATGATGAAGCTAAGTATTTCTATTTTGATTTAAAAAAAAAAAAAAAAAATCAATATTTAATTAACTTCCATTTTTAAATGAAAAATCAAATTTATTTGCAACTTTTTCTCCATTTTTATTTTTTGGGTTATTATTAAAAAAAAATCAAATTAAATATTAGTAAAACTAATATTTAATTTTTTAATGTAAATCCAAAAAAAATATTTTGAAGGAAAATCATTTTTTTTACTTTTCCTCTCTGAATCCAACTTTCACTTCATAAGAAAATTCATCCTTCATCTAAATTTTCTGATTTTTTTGCAAAATTTTCAATTTTCCGCTTTTCACAAATTTTTAACCAATTTACAAGAGCGGGCTTTTTCAGAATTGAGGATTTTTCCTTTGCATAATATTTCCTTCACTCCTACTGACTTCTGCTTGTTGTTTTATGAAAGCGAGATTTTCAAGGAATGAAGGATAGAATCCTTCATCAAAACATTCCTCCATTTCCTGAAAACTACGCTCCAGAATTTTGGGAGCGGGCTTTTTAAGGAATGAAGGATAAAATCCTTCATCAAAACCTTCCTTCATTTCCTGAAAATTGCGCTCCAAAATTTTAGGGAGCGGGCTTTTTAAGTAATGAAGGATAAAATCCTTCATTTCTTGAAAAATGTGCTCCACATTTTTAGGAACAGCTGGCATATTTCCTAAATGGGATTAAATCCTTGTCTCCTTTAGTTTTGTGCTCCGTAAAAGCTGGCAAAAGTTTTTTTAAAAAATAGAAAGGGGGCCCCCGACTGGGGTGATGGTGACTGGCGGTCACAACAGTATACTCAACCTTTGAGCCCAAATGGCAAACCACTTCCAAAACTTCAACCACAGTCTCCAAACAATGGTGACAAAAATAAGGACCTCAGTCCAATCACAAACCTTAGTTGGTTTGATTCCTACAAACTCACTACACACCTTGCACTTCTAGGCCTACAAACCTTGTAGCCTTCCAATTAGCTTCCTTGCACTTTTCTCCCAATATACCTTAACAGCATAGGGACTTCTCCACAGGTTCAAACATCCTTCTTGACACCTTCTAAGAATCCAAAAGCTTTTGGGCTGATCTTGCTCCAGCACCCTCCAAACTGCTTCTTGGTACCTAGGCCTAATTAATCAAGTTAGGCTAGGGCTTCAAGGAATAATGGGTAAGGCGGGTTTGCAAGACCCCAAAAACTTAAGGCAATATCCAACACACTCAGTATATCCAACTACAACACTCAAACTGATCAGAGGTGCCTGCAACCATGATTGTCACCATTTAACTTGCAAAAACTAGTCAAGCACATGGGCTTGCTTGAGCTAGGGCCGGCTTGGGAAAATACTTACCCTTCTTTCCAGGCCTCTAACCTCTGGCATTACATTGCCTAGTCTCCTAACTTGCATTTCCCTCATTTTCAAAGGTTGCCACTGGTGGGAATGCGAGTTCTGAATGCATTTGTGGAAGGGTCTAGGAAACAAGGCTTTTCAGACCACCTTTCACCAAAATGCAGATAACTTTTTAACGACAACTCCTTTTTGAGTCAAACCAAAACCAAAAGTTTCCTAACTCACCATTGCAGCTATTTCATACACTCAGTAATCATAAAAGTTCCATACAGATCCGTACAAGTGTAACAGCTAAGCGATTACCAGTAAATTTTTAGAAAATTAAAGTTTTTATTGCTTTTTCTCCAAACCGCCATACAATCTAATCTCTCTCCCTTACTGAGATCACAAATGATGATTAAATAGGCCAACATGGCTGTTGGAACAACTACAAGGTCGTTCCCAACCTTAAACCAAACAAAAACAACTTTTAAACAATATCGATCAGCATTTTTAAAAGTTTTCAACAACTTTTGATTATGCAACATTTTGCACTTTTGCAAAACCCGACTTCCTAATGAACTTAATAAGCTTAAACAAATTCCACTAGGCCTATGTAGACTCTAAATGCCCTATTCTAAGGCCTTTTGGTCCCATGGGGTCACTTGGTTTATAACCACACCAAATGCTCGTGGGTCTTACATGTGCCTTTATTACAAAGCATAGACCAACTTGTAAAATATGGACCAAACCTTTATTCCAACTTCCTAATCTACTTGAATCATCCCTTTCATGTAGTGGCAATGTGTCTAGCAACATAGATACTTGTTTCCCCCTGCCACATAGGTTAGGTGCCTTGCACCAGTCTACTACTTACAAAAGGCAGCAAGGATTGATCTTGGTGGTTTAGAGGGCCTCCTTGCATGCTGTACATATCTATTGTCAATTACAACCACATCACCCACTTCCCAATTGATATCCACACACTCCTCCTTAGCTATTTTCTTGCACAATTCAATTGCTTTTGGAGGAAGCTCAACGCCATCTCTTAGAGTCACAATGTTAGAGGGTGTACTCCCAAATGCCATTACATTGAACCATACTTTCCTATTCTCATTTCCATCAAAAGTTCTAATGGAAGTAAGAGGTACCATCTTAAGGATCATTCGCCTGCCTTCCCAACTCACCTTCCAACTGAAGGCACTCTTTGCAACCCTAAAAACAAAAAAATTGAATTCAATTGAAAGCAACAAGTATAAAATCAAGCTTTCCCAAAGATAGTATACATGAAGAACTTGAATTTGAGACATCAAGGTCAATTAATCTTACATTTTCTCTAAATAAAGGGAAGATATCTAGTAGCCACCCAGGGTAATTTGGTATACTTACCTCTTAATTTATAAGTCTAATTATGCCAATTTTTTGGGTGTACCTCTATAAGCGACTTAAGAGCTTAAAGCTAAGGTTTCAGCATTTGGGCATTTATGGTTCTCTCTATAGAGGCGGTGGAGTGCTGTCATTTTAAAACACTCCCTCATATTGTTATGCTCCTCCCCCCACCCCCATTAGTCACTCAACATAAAAACAGTGGAGTGCTATCATTTTAAAACAATCCCACATATTGTTATGCTCCTTCCCCCACCCCCATTAGTCGCTCAACATAAAGATAGTACTTATGACGCAAATGAACTAATCAGCAATCAAGAAAGCTAAGAAAGATCAACTATTAGAACATGTGTGATGGGCTATTAGTACAACTGTTATCAGCTACATATGATATCATTTTTTGAGTCTTTTAAAAAGTAGGAATTAAAATATTTGTCATGAAACCCTCAAGATCATTAGACCCCATGACTACTGGATCTCTTCGCCTAGTACATGATTTTTTTGAAAATGGGATATCAGGGTTAAGGAGCCCTCCTTACCTTTCAGCTTCCACCTTATCATCAGTTCGAAAAAGGGTTTTCCAACTCTTGAGCAGAAAGTTGGGGTCATCCTCGTCTTTCTCAAGATGAATAGATGAATACAACAACCCCTCTTTTGCCAACTTTGCAACAAATTCTGGAAATTCCTGTTCCATTCTCTGGGTAATCTTATGGCTCAACACAATTTTACTCTGCCCACCTTGAGGAGGGGCAATCTCGCAGAAGAAGAGTAATTTGGCGGGAAAGTTCTCAAACTGGACAAGGACAAAACCAAGAATCTTCAGGGGAAATCAACCCTTAAGAAGAAAATGCAGGGTTTCTAGTTAGTACAAATTTACCTTGGACATCTCATGGTGAAAATGGATGGGTAGATGTAGAGCAACCTCACTTGCAGTGAAAACTCTTCCATGTACTCTTTTCCTCGCAGCCACGCCCATGTAACTATGCTCCTCCCATCCAAATGCTTCCACAACTTCATTGAAATCTGAGGTAGTTTTGAGCGAAAACCCTCGGAAAAGCAATGCCCCCACCTCTTTCAGCTCATTCTCAATCCATTCTCTGTTGTTGCGGATGGTGGCCAGAAAGCAGGGGAGACTCATTTTACTTTCATTGGAAGCGGAAGGCAGCAAAACCAGTGGAAAAAGTACACTTTCATGGCTGCCATTGCCTATAACTACTCACTGATTTGGGATTGTCCCTTGTTGGAAAGGACATTTCTGCAACTTTTCCATATTGTCTGTTCTTAATACTCCCCGTTTCCCTCCTGAGACAGTTATACATGCCCTGTCAAGCGTATGAATGCTTCATCAGGAGGGAAATGTGAAAAATCAACTATTGCAGTCACTGATTATTAATCTCCTATCATAAATGATTATTAAACTGCTGAAAACAAATTCCCAGCTTATATCGAAAAATAACACAACTGCAACTTCACTTAAAATACGAAAAGAAATGCGCAACACAATGAACACAATATTTTCGGACAAATTGTCCCTGGAAAAACCCCTAAGGGAAAACCAGTTCTACAGATGAGAAATTATACTAAACTTCAACAAATCAAGAGATACAAAATTCCTTGCCTTACACTGGCAGAACTCTGACAACCTCCTAATTTCTCCCGCTGATATTCCTCATTGCTATCCCTGCGTTAACACTGCGCCCTTGCTAACACTGCAAGACTGTTTGCTAACATTGCAAACTGCTTCTCCAAAAGCTTCACATCCAAATGACCCAATGACCCCTTTCTATACTACTCCTGTTGGTAAACCAACGACTAAGATTAAATCTAACCAACGACTGAGATTAAGACAACTCGACAGCCAATACTAGAATTGGTTGCAAAGTGTCCAAAAGGAATCACTAAAATTAGCAAATAATAACCATTTACTAATTTTTTGCAAGTGGACAAACAGCTGTCCAAACCACCCATAAATACAACTGCTATTCATAGATAAGGATGAATAGCTGTCCAAGCTACCCATAAATAGTGCTGCTATTTCTGGGTCAGAAATAACAGTTGTCCAACTAACAATAATTAAAAGGAAATAGGTGACTTAAAAGCCTGAAAACATCCTGGATTAGGCATCAATTGTTATATACTACACTAGTAGTGAGTGAATTTCAAGCATGGGGCAATAATCGGTAATATTAATCGACAAATATGGTGAAAAGCATTTACTCTGTCAATTTTACAGATGCCCAGTGCGGTAGAGAGAACGAGAAACAAAAAAAAACTATCAATTATTTTGCTCACCTGGCCTCAGAAGCATGGTGCATGTACACAACCACAAAATATCTCTGCACCGTTTTGTAGGCGGGGATGAATATGGTTGTAGACTATTGATAATTAAAAATTAAAAATTAAAAAATATGTCAATAGATCTTTAGTCTATTGGTGAAGTTGAAATTTTTTTAAAAGTTCATTAGTGATTGCTCACATAAATCATTCTTCACCTAGAGCACTATCTTCCATTGATTTTCATCTTAGATTCAAATCCACTTGATAACTACTTCTTTAATCAACCTTTTAGAAAAACCTAGTACCAAGTAGTATAACATGTCATCCAATCTTAGGCTATGCATACTTATACTCAATTATGATCTTGTGGATAGCACTAAAATCCACACACATTCTCCATTCCCTTGGTTTCTTGGTAAAATATTTTCTCTCACATTGATACAATTAACAACACAAACATTTTAGAAATCCCTTGTACGTTCCACATTTTTAACTGTATTTTGTTTGCTTCATGTTATACCTCTATGTATTCTCTCTTCCACAATAGATTACATTCCGATCATATTGCAAAGACCTACCCAATAGAAAGTGACAATCATCCATCGACACTGTATCGCTAAGCACTTCATCCGCAAGGACCAATCCTGAAAGTAACAAGACAAGATTTATCCCCAAGTAGATGAAGCTAGTCCTTCAACCAAGAACTCTTGTAAGGGATAGCTTTTGGAATGCAAACAAGTTGCAATTTGTTAACTAGTTCTATATTAACCAAATCGTTTGTAGATCTACCATCTATAATCACCTTGCATATTTTTCATAAAGTGTTCTTCAAATTAATATTCAAGGGGTTTCTTTGTTCCTAGATATCAAGGTTCTACATGGCATCATGTTTAGTTTTATTGGGCTACCACTACCCTTATGGTGTTTTAAGAAAAGAGTCCAATTCATTATTTGTTCTAAACAAATATTATATTCCTCCCCTAGATTAATTATATGATAATGAAAGGAATAAATTTCCATAGACGATAAAATATCTCCTTTTTGACATAGACCAGGGCCTGACTAAACTAGGCATGTCCCTAGGTGTGCTAGGTTTCCACCAAAATATGGCATGCAATAAAACCAAGAAATAATTGATCCACGTTCTCTTCGTTGCTTTTGTAAAGTTCACATATTGAGTGACCTCATATCCTATCCTTCTAAATCACTGTCAAAATTGATTTTTGAAGGGAAGTCCAAGTAAAAATACCCCAATGGGAAAACAAAGTTTATCCCAATAAAAATTCCACTCAAAATAAACACCTCGTTGCGAATATTCTCCCTTTCAAACATCTTGTATCCATCTCTACCATTTTAATTAGTAGTATTTGAACGATTCTACTTAATAGTGGCATGCCCCTTGCATTAAAATAGTGTCCTTTAACTAAGAAACTCCTTTAGCTACAATTTTTTTCTATCTAATAGCCTCAAAGAATCAAGAGAGTTCTAAGACCAAACCATTAGTCCATTCTACAATTCTATGTTCAAATTTTCACTCACATGATCCCTCATTATCACTTCCTTCTCAAATATCTTATCAAGACTTTCAAACCCACAAAATGAGTCTTACCAAAATTTAGTTGAGAAGTTGTCATTTATGTCCTTCATTAAATAATAAAATATAAGCAGTCAACATTCTTGCATGAAATTGTATACTATTGAACACCAAGGTGCATTTTGATTTGATATACTTGTGCCCCCATCATCGCTTAGATATTTGTGCTTTAATTTGCAATTGCACTTGAGGTTTGCATTCTTGAACATTCACCATAATAACTTGTCTCCCAATGCTTTATTTTGAAGGTTTTGTTCTCTAATTCTGACCCATGATACTCTATAGATTTGCAAACGTTATCCTAAGCTATCAAAGTCATCATATCCTCTTCACTTCCTTTCCAAAAATATTCCTTTACAGTTGGTTGTTCTTTTGGTTGGCCCACGAAGATGTACAAAAGATGTACTTGATTTACAGAGAGTAGTTCAGAGACATAGTATTGGGAGAGCAGTTCTTGATGGTTGTTGGCTATCTTATATCTTAGATGCAATGAAGAGATGTGCAGTCAGGTAGTGATAGAGGATAGTCTGTTGATGACATCAGTGAGTGTGCAAGCCCTAGTGTCGCACGTGTGAAGTTTTGTATAGATTGTGAGCCAACAATGCTATTGTAATTGTAATTAATGAATTATCTTATTATAATTAATTGAGAAAGACTCAAGGCTAACTGAAGGAATTATTATGAAGATATGGTATAAAGGAAAGATGTTTTCCTTGATTGTAATATGTATGAAGTGTGTATTCAAGTATTGTGATCGTTGTTGAAGTGTGAAGTGTGAAAATGAGTAGAGTGCTTACTGAATGTGTGTAAGCAATCCAAGGGATTATTAGATATGCTATTTGTTATCTGGTTACAAGATCAGAAGGAGCAGAGGTCTGGTTGATATGATAGAGAAAGAGAAAGGAACAATACAGTATCATTCTATTATTTGACAAGGAATAATACAAAGATCATTTGGACAATGGGTTCATTGGTCTTGCCCTTGAAGTTGTTTAGGCAGTGGGTCTAGCTATCTTCCACAACTCCTAACAAGGTTGGCACAACTTCTAATAGGGTTGAAATGTCCTAATAGGGATTGAAAGTCTCCTAACAAGGACTCATATGTACTGAATGTTGTAACATACTCCTAACAAGGTCTATCATCGAACAAGGAATATTTATATTAGTACATTATCTTGTGGGTACCATCCCCACCAGGGTTTTCCCTCTGATCAAGGGTTTGAATCCTAGTCAACATATTTGGTGTTATTGTGTACGAGTGTCTTGTTGTGGTTTCAATTAATATTACTCATATGGTTAAGATTTTTTAAAGTTGATAATTGTGATATTAGTTGGATAACTAATTCATCCCCCATTCTCAGTTATATCAGTAGACTATATATTCTAACAATTGGCCCATGAAATGTTAGAATTTGAGGAATAATTAAAGTGAGGGTGGGATGAATAAATATTTTGAACTTTTCAACCTTCTTCAATTGGTTTCACAACCAAACAACACAAAGTAAACATCCACATGTTCATGACACCATGTTTTTTTAATCATGGAAACTCAATTA